>OX344725.1:14669970-15890470 GCA_947034835.1 Ballota nigra | reverse complement strand
ACATATATTACCCTTACCTATAATATTATTCAAAATTTTGATACACCCACAAAAACTCTTCCCCTTCCTCTTTCCCGCGTTCTATATTTTCCTTTCCCCTTCCCCACTTCTTTCATGCAACGACACAACACCGATGCCAAGACCGCCAACGGCCTCACGAACACCACAATCGCCCGCGGCCTCACCAAAGGCACGACCCCAGACGCTACGACTATAAGCCTCACGAATGCCACCATTACCTATGAAGTGTCAACCAAGGTGTGGTGAGCCGCTGTGACAATGATGAGATTTTGACAAATAATAGTTACGAAAAAAAATTGCTCAAAATTTTTTAACCTGGTTTTTTGAAAAATTGTTTGAGTTTCGAAAAAAAAATTGTCGAAAAATGACAAATATTTCGGCAAAATATTTTTGAATACCTCTGTTTCGACAATATTTTGCCAAAATCCTAACCACATTTCGACAAACCAGGTTCAGAAAATCAGTGTCGAGATTTTTTTTCCAAAAAGTGCAGGAATAATAATAACACACTTATTATCGAACTTATAAGGTTTTAGCACTACCGTAAGGATGATAAAATGATGGTGCAACCACAAGAAAGTTTCCAACACTGGTGTTGCAGCGCCGGCTCCGACTCTTCTGTAGCTTCTTGGTGACTTTTGAGTTTCTTGGTGGGTGTATTAAATATATAATATTTTATTTTTTAAATGATAAGGACATGAGAGTCATTTAATAAATATATTATAAAAATATATAAATTGGGTGTGGGTATCTAATAAGTATAGAGGGGTATATAGTCGGGCCCTAGACTCAATTAGTCTGGCCCAGAGAGTTAGTAAGGCCCACATATTGTGTTGGTGGGGTATTGTGGGAGTTTGACTAAAACATATCTACATTGGGTCAATTCTCTAACTAGGGTCTAGTAGTAATGAGTTGTTTAGCGTGTTCTATTTGAATCTTTATTTTCTATATGGATCCAAATTTATACATAAACCCGTTTCACTGTATACACATTCATATTTAAATTCAGAATTCTAGTATTTAATTAAGGGTTAATTGCAAAAAAAATCATGAACTTTATAGTCTTTATCAATTACAACATGAACTTTTAAAGTTTGCAATTCGATACACGAACTAATTTATTATTGCAATACGATACATGGTGTAAATTTTCGAGGATACTCTACACATGATGTAAATTTTTCGGCAATACTAACTCTACGTGGTAGCCTAAGCCGCTATCGAAAATGCGTCACGCGCTACATCAAATGTCAAATCTAGAAAAAAAAAATCAAAATATTTTTTTAATAAAAAATTGTTCAAACAAGGTTTAATAAAAGTGAAGATAGTAAAAAAAATTGTTTTATAGTATCTGTACAAGTTTGTATGATGTGAGACATATTTTCCTACATAAACTAGACAACACCAAATTTATAATCAATTATTAAACGTGTTTGAGCAATATTTTTTATAAAAGAACTTTTTGAAATATTAATTTTTTTTTTTTTTTTTTTTTTGCAGATTTGGCATTTGACGTGGCGTGTGACACTTTTTTGTATCAGCTCTGGCTGCCACGTGAGCGTACATATCTCCAAAAATTTACACCATGTATCGAATTGCAGTAATAAATTAGTTCATGTATCGAATTGCAAACTTTAAAAGTTCATGTTGTAATTGATAAAGACTAAAAAGTTTGTGATTTTTTTTGCAATTAACCCTTTAATTAATAATCATGAATTTTTATATGTAATTAAATTTAAGTTTATTGAGTATAACACTACAAGAAAATTATTTTTTAATAACAAAATTCGGTCATTATAGCTTTTCTACATAAAAATATTTAGGAGTCGATTGGTATGATGGAATAGTTTAGGAATAGAATCAACATTCATGGATACATTTTTAATTATATGATTGGTATAAATTTTTAATTGGAATCATGATTCCCAAATATAAAGAATAATCATTTCTTTCAAAACCCATGTCTATAGCTATTTCATTCTATGAGAAGTCAATTTTTTTTATTTAATAATAAGAACATTAATACCAATAAAATAATTTCAACATTATAAATAATAATATAATAAAATTACAAAATAATATTATTTCTAAGAAATATTAATAATAATAAAAATAATATAATAATTTTTAAGAATAATATTATTATTAGAAAATACAAATAATAATAATATAATTTCAAATAATAATATTCTTTTTTAAAATATAAATAATAATATAATAATTCTCAATATTGTATCATAAAAATATAAAAAATAATATTATTATTTTTGTTATAACGAGATGTGAGAAAAAAATCTAAACGTAAAATAAAGCGACACAGATTTTAATGATTCACTAACATTGTGTTACCTACGTCCACGACAGAAGAGAGGAACTCGTATATTATGCTAATCAGATCGATTTCCGAGAGTACAGAATGACTCTATGTCAAGGGTTATTTATACTACAAAACTAGACTGCTCAAATAAGGCAACAACTTAGCCCACAAGGAAATATCTCTAGAAGGTAATAACTTGATCCTCAAGAAAAAACTCTCTAGAAGGCAACATCTTGGTTCTCAAGCAAACTCTAGAAAGGAAACTAAATCTCCTAACTATTTCAGTTAATCAAACTCAGCACAAGATTCAAGGCATTTCAACAAATCTCCACCTTGACTTGAATCCTCTCACAGATCAAATGTATTAGATGCACTATTAAAAGTGCTCAGACGTAAAAGCAACTCTTCGTACACAGATTTGCCCCCAAGATGGAGCAACTAACAACTTGCATTCGATAATGTCCAGACGTACGAGTAACTCCTCGTACACAGATTTGCCCCCAAGACGGGATAATTAACAGCTTCTAACATTTAACAAGTTCAAACAGTATTGGAACTTGTTACTCGAAACCAACTTGGTGAATATATCAACAGTCTCTTCATTCTTTACCTTAATCATATTTCCACCCTTGGGAACTCGGATGCTGCAACAACAGCAGAACCAGACAACGTCGAACCCCACACAAAATAGTAAGTATCCCGCTTCACACCTTTCAGAACTACATTAGAACCTTTGCAGACATATAAGACCCACATTTACCTCTAAAATGAATCCATTACTGTCCAATAGACTCAATGATATCAGATACTTCATCATGAGTGGAACATGCCTAACACCGTTCAATGTGCAAAGTTTACCATCATGTGTCTATAACTTGATTGAGCCAATTATAACCGTCTTGCAAATAGTACTATTGGCCATAGAAATATTGCCTCCATCTATCTGCTCGTAAGTTGTAAACCAATCATTGTGTGGACATATATGGTAAGATGGCCCGGAAGTAAGAACCCACCCATCAATGTGATGTGTTTGTTCATCAGCAATTAAAGAAAATCATCCTCGGAGTTAGGAGAGAGTAGAGTTCGGTTAAAACCGAAAATTCGAGTCGAGCCGAGCCGAACCAAAATATCAATTCGGTTTGTTTATTTTAGTTTTTGGTTCGGTATTGGTTTTAAATTTTAGAAATTACGACTTTTGGTTTCGGTTATTTAGGTAAAAATACCCAAATAACCGAAACGGAAACCAAAATAAGAGGATATATATAAGTATCTAATTTTTAACCCTAGTTACATTTATTTATTTCCAAATTTACTGTCGTCCTTTCCCATTCTCAAATCACCACAAACCCCATTACTTCCGGCGAAGCCCGCCGGTGTTGGCGCTGCCCCCAAGCGGCCAAGCCCACCATACAATCATGCACGCACGACCCACCATGCAGTCACACACACCACAACCTTAGTAACTCATGCACGTACGCCCGTCGTCCACTATCGGTCACCGTCACTGAAGGCTAAACCACTAAGGAATGATAAAGATCTATTATTATTAGTCATAAAAAAAAATTGGTTGTGTGCTACTTTTACCAGATTAATTATTTGAGTTGAAACTTTTAACAAATTGTTAACTCCTTCCATATTATAAATTTATAATTATTTGAGTTGGAACTTTTAAGTTATAAAAGGGTTCCGATAAACCACACATTATAATCCCAGATTTATGTCCTTTTAAAATGAAATGAATAACAATTACTTATTCATTGAGAGTTGTCTTAATGTAGTAAGTCACTGAGGCATTGATCTGTTTTTTAGTTTTGAACATTTTATATGTAAAAGATTGGAAAGTTTGATGTAAAATGAACACTCTTTTGCAGTATTATTTTTAGGGTTAATTGTAAAAAAAATCACGAACTTTATAATCTTTATCAATTACAACATAAACTTTTAAAGTTTGCAATTCAATACACGAACTAATTTATTATTGCAATTCGGTACATGGTGTAAATTTCCGGGATACTCTATACACGTGTAAATTTTTCGGTAATACTAATTAACGCTCTGTAGTAGCCGAAGCTGCCATAAAAACACGTCACACGCTACATCAAATGCAAAATCTAGAAGAATTTTTATTTTTCTTTAAATTTCAAAACATTTTTTTTATAAAAATTGCTCAAACACGGTTTAATAATAGTGAAAGATGGTAAAAAAAATTATTTTATAGAGATGTATGAGTTGTATAATGTGAGATATTTTTTCTACATAAACTAGACAACACCAAAATTTATAATCAATTATTAAACGTGTTTGAGCAATATATTTTAAAAAACACTTTTTGAAATATTAATTTTTTTATGTTTTTTTTACAGATTTTACATCTGATATGGCATGTGACGCGTCTATGATGTCGGCTTCGGTTGCCACGTAATCATACATATTACTGGAAATTTACACTATGTATTGAATTGCAATAATAAATTAGTTTGTGCATTGAATTGCAAACTTTAAAAGTTCATGTTGTAATTGATAAAGACAACAAAGTTCGTGAATTTTTTTGCAATTAACCCTTATTTTTACCACCCTTTACATATTTTGCATATAAAGTTGTTAAATTCCTTTATACTCCAGAAATCGAGTCCAGAGTATTGAAATTTTGTTATTTTATAAACTGTACTTATCTATTTTTTTTTTTTGCTATGAAGCTTATTTTCATATTCATTACAGTTTTCTTTGTTTCTCATTTTATATATTAATTATAGATGGAAAACACACAAGATGGAGATGGAAACAATGCAGTTGAAGGCTCACAGACAAAATCTCAAATGTAATCCTCAAATGTACTGAATACTCAATCAACATGGAAGAGAAAAGCAACAAAACAAAGATCTAAAGTGCGGGAACACTATGAGCAAATAATAGGTGAGGATGGTGTTCTAAAGGAAGTTAAATGTAAGTATTGTGATAGTGTGCTACGTTGTCATCCGGTGAAAATTACACTTCATCACTTAATACTCACATGAGAGCGTGCATGAAAAACCCAAGCAATCAAGAATCACATAATCAGACAATAATAAACTTGCAGCCAAGTAGTACGAGTGATGTTGGGGTGGGTACTCTTAGTAATTAGAAGTTTGAACAAGGTGTAATTAGGATGACACTTGCACACATGATTATTGTTGATGAATTACCATTTAGGTTTGTGGAGGGTGAAGGGTTTAGGGAATTTATGAGTAGAGCATGTCCTAGGTTTCACATTCCTTCTAGATGGATGGTGGATTATTTTGATTTGTATGTTAATGAAAGGTCAAGATTGAAATATTTTATGAAGACAAACTGTGATAGGGTTTGCATTGCCACTGACACTTGGACTTCTTTGCAAAGAATTAACAACATGTTCATCACTGCTTATTTCATTGATAATGAGTGGAATTTGTATAAGAAGATTATTAATTTTATGTCGGTTTCTAGTCATAAAGGTGAATACATTGGTAAAGCACTAGAAAATTATCTTCTTGATTGGGGGTTGAAAATGTTTTCACTATAACCGTAGATAATGCGAGTTCAAATGACGCGGCTATAATGTTCTTGAAAAAGAAAATGTTGATTTGGGGAACTTGTTGGAAAAATAGGGTGCCCGGAAACTATTCGGAATGAAATTTAAATACGAATTTAAATACAATTATTACTAGCATGAATTAATCCTAATTAATTCAAATAATAATTTCGACAACAATTTTATCATCATGCATGTAGAATTAATTCACATAAAATCTATGGTGGAATAACTAGAAAATTATGTGATTACGTACCTCTTGTAGATATGGCCTTTGATAATCACGGGACTATCACGAACGTGCTACCAACCAAAAGACCTTCTCAAGTATGTCCCTTTCGCCTTGCTTGATCACCGGTGGGAATTGCTTTCAAACAATTAAAATAACCAAGGAAAAAAAAAAATTTGTTCTTGATTTTTCCAACACATGGAATCATGTACTTGGGGATGAAATAATCATCCCCTATTTATAAGAGTGGGCTGGCCGAATTTTTATGATATTTTAGAGGTGGAGAAAATCTTTTCTTAGCCTCTAAGAAAACTTGAATATATCTCATATATTATTTTCTCCATAATAAAAATTCCACAAAAATCTCAACCTCCTTATTAAGGGGTTATTTTCGAAAATATTAGAGCAAGAATACAAGATTTGGATCTTCTGGAATAAATGAGATAATCTTGTATTCCAAGAATACTTATCTTCCATAATATCTTTCCAAGAAAATCAACAAAATCTTTTCTCTCTCCAAATATACCTTTTTCGAAAATTACATGAAAAAATCAGCAAATATATTTTCTTTTATTTTAATCACCTTATTGTTATTGGGCTACTTGAGGGGCCTTTAGGAGAATTAAGTTTGGACCTCCAATGGACTTCTGAATTTCAATATTGAGCTTCAATATAATTCAGCTCATTAATATTAATTAGTACCACTAATAAATTAATATTGCACTATCCAACTTAATCTATATTACGATAATATGGGCTCCCGATTATTATTTCCCACGTTTAATATTATCTAGTCCATTAATTAAGCTTCTAAATAGCTCTAAATTAATTAATATCTTTCACCTTGGAGTAAAGACAGCTCAATATTATTATCCGTACCGAAAAAACTAATTCTTCACTTGCAAGATTTGGTACGATAAAACTTCTGAGCCCACCAAGGGGACAAATCACACGAGCCGTACTCGCACGCGTTTCTCCGTATTAAATCTTAGCAATCGTCGTATGATTAATATTACTACCCAAAACACAAAGTTCGAATTCGCGATGATTCTCACCCAACATAAATCAAAGCAGTAACCATTAAGCACACACGGTCCTATTTAAGTGACGGAGATTGAGAAATCAATAACCACTGAGGTGTAATACTTCACATTTCAGAACATAAGAATTTATCCTCGTTGTAGGTCATTTTCAACACATACTAAATGTGCTAGTAAAATCTCTTAGTCAAGACAAACCAATCTGAGATATACACATCGACCTTTCGCGGCGGATTGTTCAATTCCACCTGGGTCGTGAATTTGTACGTTTAGTTACAAGGAAAACTGTTAATGTGATCTTCTGTGATCGGGTATCACCACATTAACTACAATGTAACACGTACTACCTATAATGATCTGGTTGCAATAAATATTCAACATTCAATCATATCTAAAGCAAATGCGATAAAAGATTTATTCTCATAAATAAGTGTTTAATACATGAGTTATACAAAGTAAAAGCATACTTTCACGTATAACTCCAACAATCTCCCACTTATACTTAAAGTCTGCTTTTTAGTATACATCATGCATGTCTAGTGTAGTAGCTCTACGTGACATCTCATGTCAACCTAAACTAACCTAATAATTCCTCCCACTTATACTTAAAGCAGATTGTCAATAGTCTTGACTCTCATTCCATCCACATGTCTCTCGAATGTACTTTGAGGCAGACCCTTTGTGAATGGATATACTAGGTTGTCCTCCGACGTATATCTTTGCCACCTCTTTATCTCCTCTCTTAACGATTTCTCGTACAAGATGGTGTTTTCTTTCAATGTGTTTGCTGGCCTTGTGGGCTCTCGGTTCCCTTGAATTTGCAACTGCCCCAACATTATCACAATGGACAGTGATTGTGCTGGGCAAATTCGGAACAACATCCAAGTCCACTAAGAAGTACTTGAGCCAAACTGCTTCTTTCGCTGCTTCACAAGCAATTACTTATTCGGCTTTCATGGTCGAATTGGTGATGCATTTCTGCTAATCGCTTCTCCATGTCATGGCTCCTTCTCCCATACAAAACACACTACCCGAGGTAGATATTTTGGATTCTATATCTGATTGGAAATTTGAGTCTGTGCATCCCATGAGAATTAGACTGTCTGACTGTTAAATCAGCATTTCATCGCTAGTTCTTTTCAGAAACTATAGAATGCATTTAATTACAGCCCAATAAGCTTTCCCGGGGTTACTTTGATATCTTGCCATCATGCCCGAGGCAAAAGCAGATATTCGATCTCGTACACAACATTGCATACATAAGGCTTCCTACGCCCGAAGCGTACGAAACACCTTTCATGTCATCTATCTCCATATGCGTCTTAGGGCTTATTTCTTTTGATAGATGGATTCCGTGTCTAAAAGGTACAAAACTTTTCTTGGAATCTTGCATGTTGAAACGCTTCAAAACAGTGTCTTTGTATGAAACTTGTGATAAACCCAACATCATTCTCTTGCAATCTCGAGTGATCTTGATCCCAAGGATATGACCGGCTTTCCCTAAATCCTTCATATCAAACTGATTTGACAGCCATACTCTTACATCTGACAATACCTTTACATTGTTTCCAATAAGCAGAATATCGTCTACGTATAATACTAAGAATACCACTACAGTTCCGTCATACTTTTTATACACACAACTTTCGAACTCGTTTTGATCAAAACCCATAAGACTTAATAACTTGATCAAAATACTGGTTCCAAGTACGTGATGCTTGCTTAAGTCCATAGATGGACCGCTTGAGCTTGCCTATGAGATGCTCTTTGCCTTTCGCAATAAAACCTTCGGGTTGTTGCATATAGATATCTATGTTGGGAAAATTAGTTTGTGTAGATGAAGATGAGCAGACGGACACCGACTTTAATACGGAAAGTCGAGGCAAGAGTTGGACTCTTTCTCCGTAAGACGATATTGCCCCATACTTCGGTGCAATATGGTGTCAAATGACAATCGTCCCCAAGATACAACGACTTTGGAACTCTCGATCGCTGCACTACGAAACGAAAGTTATCAGCGAACGGACTCGGGTATCAGGAACTTTCTTTGACTCGACTCTAATGCAAAACTTAGAATACTAGAATGCAGGAAAGGTTTTTAATGCAGAAGGCTTGATTGTTTTCTGGAATGGTATGAAATGCATTCTGGGGGGTGTATTTATAATTATTGAAGAGGTGTGGTGCCTTTTCCACTAAGGGGTGCAACCTTTTGGGCCTTTCAATCTAAGCCCTTGGATCCAGGATTCGAATTTGAACCCAACGGGCGCGTCTGTATGGGTATGGGCGGCCATTCTGGCGTCGGCCCGTATGCGCGGCCCGACCCGGTTCGCTTTGACCCACGCGCGCCCCTGGTTCGAACCCCATAGGATGCGCCCCTTCGTGAACCGCTTGTTCCCCAACCCGCGGGACCCGATCCTACCCTGCCGACACCGTACCCTACCCGGGCCGCCGAATTGCACCACCAGATCGCGGGTTTGAAACCCACTAATCACACGCACTCTCGCCACCCTTGGTTCGAACCAGGTGCGAACCCATGAGCCACGTCCAGTCTGGATTGTCTCGAAAAATTCAAGGCTACTTGCGACGATGCGTACGTGCGCGAGCCCGAGCCTGTGCGGGTGTGGGTGCGAGTCCAAGTCTTCGGGTTAGCCCTTCGGGCTAACCTAGCATCACCACTTAGAAGACTTAGTCAAGATTATTTTTCTATGACATAAGTCTACTTATATGGAAGGTTCATTTCTTCCAATTTGCCAATGTGGGACAAGGAACTTCTTTTTCCTTCTTCCCATTTTTCCTCTTCAATTTTAGGAATTCCCATGATAAATTCCCAACTTCGTGTATTAATATCTCATTCACCCGAAATTAGTTTTGCGCAAATTAATACACCAAATTCATCTACTCTGAACGTAGATTATGAATTTGCAATTTATTTCCATTTTCCATAAATGGAACACCAAATTAAAATTGGTCAAACTTGGGTTAATTACCCAAATTCTAAACCAATTTCCAACAATCTAAACCGTCAAGACTTCCGTTAAGGAAAGCTGTCTTAACATCCATTTGCCAGATCTCGTAATCTAGATGCGCAACTATCGACAAGAGAATACGGATAGACTTAAGCATAGCTACAGGCGAAAAGGTTTCCTCATAATCGATCCCGTCTTTTTTAGTATATCCTTTTGCCACTAGCCTTGCTTTAAAGGTCTGAACCCTTCCGTTCGGTCCTCTTTTCATCTTGTATACCCACTTGCATCCAATGGGTTCTACCCCACTGGGCGGTTCGACCAGCTCCCACACTTGATTATGATCCATTGAGCCCATCTCGGCTTCCATTGTCGTTTGCCAAGATTCCACATCTTTATCTTGGATTACCTCGTTGTATGTCCATGGGTCCGATTAATCGCCAGAAATCAAATTCGAAGATTCTCCTATTCCCATGAATCTCTCAGGTTGTCTAACAAATCTCCTACTACGACGGGGTTCCGGTTGTGAAGGTGTGATGATTGGTATATCATCTTGTATACTTGGTATAAAAGTTTGCCCTCTTAACTCGTCTAAGGTAATCTCACTTCTGGGCTTTCTTTTATTCATATAGTCTTCTTCCAAGAATTTAAAGTGTGTGCAAAACACGGTCTTTTAATCCTTGGGACTATAGAACATACACTCTTTCGTTCCCATGGGATATCCTTTAACAACCTTAATTCTAAACGTGGATCCAATTTGCCGCCTTCATTGTCTAGCACGTAGCCGGACACCCACCAAATTCTCATGCGTCTCAAACTGGGCTTACGCCCGGTCCACAATTCTATTGGGACTTGAGGAATCGATTTGGATGGCACCAAGTTTAGAATGTAAGCTGTCGTTTCCAAGGTATTATCCCAAAATAATTTGGGTAAATCTGAATAACTCATCATAGATCTGACCATTTCTAAAAGAGTCTGGTTCCTTCATACCGCTACACCGTTCTGTTGAGGGGTTCCCGGTGCGGCTTCGTCAGATATGTAGTTCAAGAATTCATCACTGAGGTATTCACCTCCACGATCAAATCGTAGAATCTTGATACTTCTTTCCCATTGCAAGATAAGGTAGATGTATCCATATCCCGAATAATCATCAACTAAAGTTATAAAATACTCATACCCCCTCCTTGATATGATCGTCATTGCACCACATATATCGGTATGAACGAGTTACAACACTTCCGTGGCTCTATTCCCCTTGGCTCCAAATGCCCTCTTGGTCATTTTACCCTCTAAACAGGATTCGCAAGTTGGAAACGTCTCAACTTGAAGAGACTCCAAGGATCCGTCTTTCACCAATTTGTGTATCTGTATTAGATTAATATGACCTAATCTTAGATGCCATAGAAGTATTTCGTTCATATCAGAAAGAACGCTCCCTTTTATAACTTGAAATAGTCGATATGTTATTAGATTCAATTTGTGAGTGGTGTGCCCATTTAATAGTATAGAGATCATCCAACAATGTTCCGGAACAGATAAACTCATCGTTTCAAGAAATAATAACATCCTTATTAAAAGAAACTGAGTATCTATTCAAAACAGTCTAGAAACTGAAGGTTGAGTTCTTTCTAAACTAGGAACATGAAGAATGTCTCTCAAGACCATAACTCTATCTTCAAAAGATAGGCGCACTTCTCCCACTGCTTCAGCTGCCACTCTCGTAGCAATTGCCCGGTGTGATGGGGATCTCACTTTTGCTAAGTCGTCGGGTTAGCTTGAACCCATACAAAATGAAACAAATGTGATCAGTGGCTCTCGTATCCACTATCCAAGAATGGGCAGCATACGCCACTTCACAAGTTTCGACGACTAGGGCGTGTGAATTACCTAACTTTCCTAGCCTCTTAGGCTTGGAACAGGCAGACCTCCAATGTCCTCTCTTACCACAATTAAAACACTTCCCATTCGATGCTAGCCTTGGCTTTGCCTTTCGCAACAGTTAGATTTGCTTGGGTCCGACCTTTGGTTCTCTTCCTCTTCTTCCCACCCTTGGGACCAGAAGAGGTAGATGGACCATTAGCCACCATAGCAGTGGACTGGTGCCCCATTATCGCTTCCACCAAAATTAAAGCTTACAAGAGCTCGGGCAAACGACTTGTCCGTTCATTCATCTGACAGTTCAGATGAATCTGCTCAAAGCTTTTCGTTAGAGTATGGGGTATGAATTCGACCTGAGAAGGGACATCAAAATCCGCACCAAGTACTTCCAACTTGTTAAGGTATGCTATAATCTCGAGAACGTGCTCCCTCACGGGCGTTCCTTCCACCATTTCCAACTTGACCGAGTCATGTTTGGTGAACTGATTAGTCATGGGTTTCTGATGTGAAAACATATCTTCAAGGCTTTCCATGATTTCAACAGCGCATACAATGTCTTCATAAATGCACCTCAAATCCTCAGACAGAGATGTCAAGATTATGCACTTCATGTGTTCATTGTCACGCTTCCGATCATAGACTGTCTTTTTCCCATTGCTTGACTTATCATTAGGTTTGCCGGGTATATATTAACGTGAATAACCCAATTGTGTTTTTGTGCATTAAGGACAAAATTTAAATTACATTTCCAATCGATATAATTTTCTACAGAAAGTTTGTTAACTTAAAGTATACTAAACGGTGGATTAAAAGGTTGCGACATGATGAAATGAGAATAAAACATACATTCATATTAATATCTAGAAAAATACGAAATTATCACATAATTCGATCACATCAATTAATTATATTGAAACCTTAAAACAATATAATCATGCATCAGCCAACATCTCGAAACAATTTAAATACGCCATGAGGGATGATTTATACATTTAAACACATTCAAGCGGATCACAAACTTAAACATTACAAATCCTTAATTCAAAATTAATAGTTGACTCCCACTTTGACCACATAAAAATTGAAAGGGACTCCGCGGGGAGTAAGTTAATATCAATTTCTTATGCCTAAGTAATAACCATAATTCAGTACAGGATTATTATTTCGCTTTGAGCAAGCCATTCGTGGTGAGGGTCAATACCGCCACTAGTAATAATCCACAATCATCCTTTCGGAATTTATTCATGTGAAATCCGTCTTTTTGGCCGATCCAAGGGGAAAATGTATTCCAAAAAAATTCACAAATAAATAAATTATGGAGGTCAAACTAATCCAATTTTATTATCCGGAATAAAATTGCGATTAAGGAAACATACTTAGTAATTTTCGAAAGTAAAGTTTTTCTTGGACAATTAAAATCATGCAAACACATATTAACAAATAATAAGTGCACAAAAAAATATTCATCAAAACAAAAATTAAACACATTAGAGCACTCAAATCCAATTGTCACGGTTTAATTTTTCTTCACGCCTTGATGCGAGAAATTGTCCTCGTTGCTTTCATCGTTCGTCTCGATAAGCTCCCATTTGAACAACAACACTTCGTCAAAAACTTCGTTTGGGATTCGGGACGATGTTTGGAATCACAAAAAAATAAGAACGAAAAAAAAATCATGGCCCGAGATCCGGCGCCCGTCGACCCATGGAGGTGGTCCGTGCACCTCTCGGCGCCACAGCAGCCGAGCGCCGAGCGTTTGGCGGCAGCACCGAGCGCCTTGCACTAATTGTGCTCTGGGTTTCGCCGTTCGTCCTCATTTTTCACCCCATGCACGATCCACCCTCATGCACGATCCATCCCCATGCACGCATAGCCCGGGTACATCGTCTTTAACTCTTCGTTTACGTCTTCATCTCGATCAGGTTACAATTTATTTTAAAAAAAACCTAGATCTAGACTAGTCTATTACATGGATCAAATCAAAATAAAACAACTAATCTACTCGTGGATTTTCTCACGAGAAAAATGAATTCGAACGAATCGAATTAAAAACAAATAATTCACACACATGAATAAAATAAACATTAAAAACCATGACAATTGGATACCTGCAAAAAAGATCTAGTAATTCTACTATCCAATTTCAATTTAATGTTAAACCATTTAAATTTCAATTTAAAGATCAGAGCCCGAAAACCGTGGCTCTGATACCAGTTGTTGGGAAAATACGGTGCCCGGAAACTATTCGGAATGAAATTTAAATACAAATTTAAATACAATTATTACTAGCATGAATTAATCATAATTAATTCAAATAATAATTCCAACAACAATTTTATCATCATGCATGTAGAATTAATTCACATAAAACCTATGGCGGAATAACTAGGAAATTGTGTGATTACGTACCTCTTGTAGATATGGTCTTTGATAATCACGAACGTGCTACCAACCAAAAGACCTTCTCAAGTATGTCCCTTTCGCCTTACTTGATCACCGGTGGGAAGTGCTTTCAAGCAATTAAAATAACCAAGGAAAAAGATAAATATTTTTGCTCTTGATTTTTCCAACATATGTAATCATGTACTAAGGGGTGAAATAATCATCCCCTATTTATAAGAGTGGGCTGATCGAATTTTTATGATATTTTAGAGGTGGAGAAATTTTTTTCTTAGCCTCTAAGAAAACTTGAATATATCCCATATATTTTTTTCTCCATAATAAAATATTCCACAAAAATCTCACCCTCCTTATTAAGGGGTTATTTTTGAAAATATTAGAGCAAGATTATAAGATTTGGATCTTCTTGAATATATGAGATAATCTTATATCCAAAGAATACTTATATTCCATAATATCTTTCCAACAAAATCAACAAAATATTTTCTCTCCAAATATACCTTTTTCGAAAATTACATGAAAAAATCAGCAAATATATTTTCTTTTATTTTAATCATCTTATTATTATTGGGCTACTTGAGGGGCCTTTAGGAGAATTAAGTTTGGGACCTCCAATGGACTTCTGAATTTCAATATTGAGCCCCAATATAATTCAACCCATTAATATTAATTAGTACCACTAATAAATTAATATTGTACTATCCAACTTAATCAATATTACGATAATATGGGCTCCCGATTATTATTTTCCACGTTTAATATTATCTAGTCCATTAATTAAGCTTATGAATAGCTCTAAATTAATTAATATCTTTCACCTTGGAGTAAAGACAGCTCAATATTATTATCCGTACCGAAAAAACTAATTCTTCACTTGCAAGATTTGGTACGATTAAACTTCTGAGCCCACCAAGGGGACAAATCACACGAGCCGTACTCGCACGCATTTCTCCGTATTAAATCTTAGCAATCGTCGTATGATTAATATTACTGCCCAAAACACAAAGTTCGAAGTCACGATGATTCTCACCCAACATGAATCAAAGCAGTAACCATTAAGCACACACGGTCCTATTTAAGTGACGGGGATTAAGAAATCAATAACCACTGAGGTGTAATACTTCACATTTCAGAACATAAGAATTTATCCTCGTAGTAGGTCATTTTCAACACATACTAAATGTGCTAGTAAAATCTCTTAGTCAAGACAAACCAATCTGAGATATACACATCGACCTTTTGCGGCGGATTGTTCAATTCCACCTGGGTCGTGAATTTGTACGTTTAGTTACAAGAAAATTTGTTAATGTGGTCTTCCATGATCGGGTATCACCACATTAACTACAATGTAACACGTACTACTTTTAATGAACTGGTTGCGATAAATATTCAACATTCAATCATATCTAAAGCAAATGCGATAAAAGATCTATTCTCATAAATAAGTGTTTAATACATGAGTTATACAAAGTAAAAATATACTTTTACGTATAACTCCAACAGAACTGGGGTTGCAAGGTGTAAATACTTTCACATGATGCATTGCACATGTAGTTAATTTGGTGGTTTCCGATGGCTTGAAAGATATCAACCCTTCAGTGAAGCGAGTGAGAGATGCAGTGAAGTACATTAGGAATTCACCTACTAGACTTAAAATATAAAGTGTTTGTGGATTTGGAAGAGATAAAAAGTAAAAATTCACTGTGTTTAGATGTTCCTACAAGATTGAATTCCACCTATATCATGCTTAGTACAACTGAAAATTTTGAAAGGGCGTTTGATAAGTATGATGAACTAGATCCAAGTTTTGGGGCTGATTTGGGGGAGGGTAATGTTCCATCTTATGCTGATTTGGCTTGTGTTCGCAAGTATGCTGATCTTTTTAGCCATTTTCATAAGCTGACCGTGCGCATTTCGGGTTCATTTTATATCATATCTAACTTATTTTTAAGTGAGATTAGTGATTTGTGTTGCATTTTGAATGATTAGATGAAAAGTATGGATTTTGAGATTACGAATTTGGGTGGGTCAATGAAAAAAATCGATAAGTTTTAGGGAGATGCGGATAAGATGAATAAAATCATCTTTAGGGCTAATGTGTTTGATCCACGAGATAAGTTAGAGTTTATGGAGTACACACTGCATGAATTATATGGGGTGGAAAAAGGTGCCAAAATCTTTTTATCTGTGAAGAACAATGAAATGTTCAATGAATATAAGAATAAGTATCAACTAGAGTGAACCAAATGATGATAGAAATAAGTCATCTTCTAGTGGTTTGAATGATTGTGATATGGATACTGAAGAATCGTTGTCTAAAGCTAGACTTAAGAAACAAAAAATAGCGAGTGAAATGATAGGAAGAAAGAAAAGTAAACTAGAAGTCTACTTCGGTGAAGCTATCTTAGAGGGTGCCGGGAAAAAAATCGATGTGTTGATGTGGTGGAAGTTGAACTCTAGTAGGTTGCCAATTCTTTCTAGAATGGTCCGTGATATTTTAGTTGTTCCAATTACAACTGTTGCTTCAGGGTCTGCATTTAGTGCCGGTGGTAGGGTACTAGATCCATTTAGAAAATTCTTTAACTCCTAAAATCGTGGAAGCTTTGATTTGTGGGCAAGATTGGTTACGAAGTTCACAACATCCATATGTGATAAGGAAATACTTGAGACGCTTGAGAAGTTTGAGAGAGGTAAATATGTGATTAATTTAATTTTCTTGAAGTTGTAATTTTATTTATTTATTAACATGTTATATTTTATATTTAGATTTGCCAAATGTAGGATTTGGAGTAGTTGGAGCATCAACTAATACCAATATTTGTGATCTCACCTCTTGTTCAACCATAGAAACTTAGGAAGTTAGAAGTAGAGATTTAATTTCAGTATTTGGACTTTGATGATTATGGACAGATTATGTTTATTTTGGTTGTGTTTCTAGACAATATTTATTTTGGTTTGTGTTGTTGGATAATATTTATTTTGGTTGTGTTGCACTATTGTTGGATAAACTATGGATGGAATATGAATTTTTTAGTATTTTGATATTTTAATGTGGTTGTATTCTTTTGGTTATTTTGAATTTTTTATTTGTGGGTTATTTGTTTTGTTTGCAATCTATTAATATTTATGGGTTTGGACTGTTAGCAGGTTATAAGTGTAAAAATATGGCCTAATTTAAAAGTCCACTATATTTTGGTTTTTCGATTATTTACCAAAATTGAACCGAAATTTTTGGTTCCATTATTTTCGATTTTAAGAAATTTCGGTTCGGTTTTGGTTAGTTTTATATATAATTTGGTTTATTTCGGTTATGACTTTTCGGTTTGGGAACTGAACTGAGCCATGCTCTGTCCTACTCAGAGTTGGTGTCATCTCCTCCAGGAACAACTACAGTATCTGTATTATTTCCCTGTTTCTTCTTCTTCGGACATTCATTCTTCCAATGCCCTATCTCTTTACAGTAGTTACAAATATCATCTGGTTTAGGACCCTTTGAGCCTGATTTCTTCTTGGATTTCTTTTCCCCCGAATTTCCAGGTCCCTTACTCCCACTGGCTACCAGTCCAGTGGCTTGATTATCTGTACTTGTACCAGCCGCTTTATGGCGCAGCTCTCTGGTATGCAGAGATGACCTAACCTCTTCCAGAAAAAACAATGTCTTTCTCAATAATAAAAGACTGGACAAAGTTCTCATATAACAAAGGTAGAGAAACCAATAAAGTTAACGCAACATCCTCATCATCAACTTTAACATCAGTATTACGCAATTCTAGTAAAATTATGTTTAATTGATCCAGATGTTCACGAAGTGACTGGCCTTCATGCATACGTAGACTGAATATATGTTGCTTCAACAACAACTTCTTGGTTAACGACTTCATCATATACAGACTCTCTAGTTTCAGCCATAGACCAGCCGCGGTCTCCTCCTCTACGACCTCGATAATGACATCGTCTGCGAGATACAATGTGATCAACGAGTGCGTCTTCTCCTCCAAACTGGCCATCTCGACCTCTCCCAAAGTGGCTGACTTGCCCTTGACATCTTTCGACGCCATCAGCGGTGTCCACAATCCTTGTTGTCTTAACAAGACTCGCATCTTGATCTGTCATAAACTAAAATTGTTCCTCCCCATGAATTTGTCGATTTCACATTTACTCCAGACATTTTTTTCACCAGATCGCGGAAATCCTAACCGGCTCTGATACCAATTTGTTATAACGAGATGTGAAAAAGAAATATAAACGTAAAAAAAATAACACAGATTTATGTGGTTACTAACGTTGTGTTAGCTACGTCCACGACAGAAGAGAGGACCCCATATATTATGTTGCTCAGATTGATTTCAGAGTGTACATAATGACCCTATGTCAAGGGTTATTTATACTAAAATAACTAGACTGCTCAAATAAGGCAACAACTTAGCCCGCAAGTAAATATCTCTAGAAGGTAATAACTTGATCCTCAAGAAAAAACTCTCTAGAAGGCAACATCTTGGTTCTCAAGCAAACTCTAGAAAGGAAACTAAATCTCCTAATTATTTCAATCAATTAAACTCAGCACAAAATTCAAGGTATTCCAACAATTTTATAATAAAATAATAATAATAATTTTTATTATTATTCTTATATAAAAATGTATCCTTATTTAAAATATATTTATAATATAACTAATAAAAATGATATAATCAATAATAATACAAATATATGTTAATAATAACTCTCCTATCATTAATTTTATTATTACTCCATCCATCCTGAGATTACTTGCACACCTCCATTTGTAGTTCTTTGCAAATAGAGTTGCCTTTATACATTGCGCTTATTATTTTTCCATGTGAAATATACTACCTGCAACGTTAAAGATCAATATCTGAAGTAGTATATTTTATATAATAAATAGATAAACATAATGTATAAATACAATTCTATTTGCGACAGACAAAAAATAAAAGTGTGCAAGTAATCCCGGGACGGAGGGAGTATTAAATAATATTTTCAACACCCCATAAAATTAATAACTTAAAATCAATTTAAACAATATAACATTTCATTCCTAGTCAATATCAATCATAAGAATAATCATTCATATGTCATTTCATTCAGACCTTCATTCCATTCATGAGTTCATTTAATTTAATCATACCAATCTTACCCTTAATAACAGAAAACAATCTTTAGTGACAAGATCTTATCACAAAAGATTGTTGATTGTCATTAAAAAAAATTTATCTAGAGAAACTATATGGTAAAATTTATGTAATTAAATGTCAATTTTCTTGTAGCGTAAAATACATCTTTTAATTAATAAATTATTAATTTATCAAATAATTAATGCATGCCTATCTAAAGTAATAATATTACATGTTCCCGACAACATTAATTTATATAGGTTCTATTGTATTACAAAACAAAGGCCAAATTTTCACCAATCAAAAAATAATAATAATAAAAAAACCATCCTAGAAAACATTCCCCCATTGGCTTGGGAAAGGGGGTGGGATGCACTATAAATACACATCCACCCCACGCTTCATCAGGTGCAAACTCTTCTTACTCCGCTAATTATTCTTCCCTAAGTTCACCCTTACTTCGTTAACTCGAGAATGGAAGAAGCGTTGAGGAGGCTTAACGGCAGTTCCGACCCCCTTCTTCCGCCGACGAAGCGGAGCGCCACCAACAAGAGGTCCGCCGCTGCCCCCGCTGCAGGTGGCGCCACCATGAGGTACCGCGGGGTCCGCCGCCGTCCCTGGGGCCGCTACGCCGCCGAAATAAGAGACCCTCAGTCCAAAGAACGGCGGTGGCTAGGCACCTTCGACACGGCGGAGGAGGCGGCCTGCGCTTACGACTGCGCCGCACGTGCCATGCGCGGCGCCAAGGCCAGGACCAACTTTGTCTACCCCAATCTCGTCCCTTCATTTAACTACGCCAGGCCATCTCAGCCCTCACAAATGCCCTTCCATTTCTTCAACACAACTTCTCAACCGCCCAACAATACTCTTCCAACCGAATACGACGCCGTTAGTGATCAAGTTGATTTTTTCCCAACTGAGAGGTCGGGTTCGGGTCTGCTGCAGGAGGTTATAGATGGTTTTTTTCCGACCAATAAGGTGGAGCCACGTCGGATTGAAGCTAAGGGCAAGGAGATTTTTGGTGACATTAATGATTTGACGTCGGTTAATATTCCGGATTATGCATCAAACGGGATATTTGGAGATATTTTTCACTACCAACAAGCTTTAACTCTTTTTGCAGCTAAACTGCCGAATGTTTAAACCTTGTTTTTTTTTTTTTTTTTGGTACGTAAGAAGCAGAATATGCAGCTCAGAATTCCAGTATTTCGATGGTGTACCATTGTTTGATTCAAGTGTTTGTATTTTTCTAGTTCATGAATACTAAATTTACCTTAGTTTATTATTAAAATCCAAAAAGAAAAAAAAAAGTACTTCCTTGGTTTCAATTTAACCGGTGCATTTTGCTTTTCACACACATTAATAAAATCATTTGATACTATATAAAATGATTAATGTACAATTAAAATGTTATTAATGAATCATTTAATAATATATTGCAAAAAATAAGATAAGAGCAAAGTTGATTTTTTTTTTTCATATCTCTCGTAAAACTAAAAACAACACTACATATTTTCAAAACTCCACATTTTTCAAAATGTATACACTACAAATATTTAAAAAAATAAATCATTTAAAGAGAGGGTTAACAACATATTTATAGAGTGATCTTAATTTAACGAGGGCTTTAAAGAGAAATCAGAACCTCTACAAAATGCTCCTCGGTAAACGTTTAGGAAAAAAGTGAAACCTAATCATATTAAGAAATCATTGACTAAGAGGACGTTTGATAGATAAAACAATAAACACCCTCGGAGTTTGATTGATAAAACGTTAAACACTCTCTAAGTGTTGAGTAAACTGAGATGTTTAATAGTTTAATTATAAGATTTTAAAATAAGTTCATTACAACTTATCATCTGAAAAAAAAAAAAGAGATATTTCAACCTATTTTTATCACCACCTTCACCCATCCCGAAGCTCAGTCCGTCCACGTCTACCTCAACATAAAAAGTAAAAAACGAAATTATATTAAAATTAAAAGTTACAAAATATTTATTATAAATTATCAAAAATCTTGTAAATTTTATTATAAGTCAAACAATTTAGCAACTTATAAACTATTTAAAAATAACACCGTATAATTTCTTAAAACAACTTATAAAATGTTTTAAATAAGTTTAGCCAAACAAACACTAATTGATAGCTTATCAAAGGAACGTTACCATAAACAATCACTTTATTAGTAAACGGACCTCACAAAATTCCTAAATACCTTCCGAAATATTGCATTAAATAACATACAAAAAATAGCGCATATTTTTCATGAACAGGAGGAGTAAATAATTAACATTGAAAAGTGCAAAATAGTATTTAAATTGCAATTAGAATTATAGCCAAAGTGATACTCCCTCCTCCGTTCCAAGCTTAATTTGTACAACTGTTTGACACCCTAAATTAAATTGAGTTTAATTAATAGATATGAATTAATATGTATAAAATAATAGTATGATATATATAAGTATATTAGTGTGAAAAAAATATAATTATAAAGAATAATATTATTATATTGGAGCGGTTTTCCTATTTTCAAGCCTAATGTTGTGTTATGTGTGTAGGACAGAGAATTGTTGGGGCATTGTAGTTGCAAAAACTGGAGATTTGATTTGGTGAAGAGATTTAGTTGTCCTTAAAAGAATAATAAACCTTCAATTTGCATGGTAGATCATAAAGTTGCTGCTTTTCATGCTTTTGCCTTTTGGGGTGTTCTCTTGAGTTGACTTTTGTTTTCCAGAAAAGCTGTTTTTATCGCTTTTTTGTTCCATCTCTTTATAAATTCCTACATAATCATGTGTTTTGTTTGATTCATTTAATTACAGTCGAGTTTAATAAAAATGATTTATTTAGAATTTGATTAATTAATTCAACCATTTTAGAATATATCCCTCCTTATTCTATGTGAAGGAGCGGGTTTAATAAAAAGGATCTGAACACGATTAAAATTCATCGATTAATAAGGCTTGTTTGGCTTTCTCTTTCTAATATGTACGTGTAGATGCAGGCAAGTGTTAAAAAAACAGATAAAACTCCACTGTTCCATAAATGACACTTTTATTACAAAAGATAGTCCCTTGTTTCTTGTACACATTAATTAGTCTATACTCCCAGTTCCTTTCAAGAAGCAACGCGGAGTAGTACTAATATCAAAATCATGGAAAATATTTTGGTAGGAATAACATTAAAGTGTTAGTTGAAAATTACTTCATTCACATAATTAACAAGATCTTTAACATCTACTTCTTTTCTTTACCATCATTAAAATAGTAGGAGTATATCATAATACTCCCTTCTTTTAATTATCGTTATAGAGGAAAATTATATTACAGAATATCTATCACTTGTTGATTTTTTAAGATAGTGTTTTTGGCAAAGTATGGAGTAAAAATAGTTCATATATTATTGATTATCTTTTCTAATCACAAGGATTAGTGACTGTTTTTACTCGTTAATTAGATCACCAAACAATTACGTGTGATTGATCACTAACGCTGGTTTACGGGATAGGATTGAATTAGCTAGGATTGGATTAGAACGATTATCGAAAAACGGATAGACTAGAACTAGAAAATTTGGACAAGAACCAAATTTTCTGGATCGAATTGTACATGAGATAGTCGTTCTAGTCTATCTAGGGTCATGGTCATGTGCAATCCCTCAAACCAAACACGAGATTACCTGGGATTATAAAGACAATCCCAGGCAATCCCTCAAACCAAACAGCCCTGCGAATACAAAAATTTGGGTTAGGGTAGAATTGACACGTGTATTGATTACGTAATTAATTCGTATGTAAAATAATCGAGCTGCTTTGGATGTATAATCGAAGTTTGGACGTGTATATGAATTTGTGCTTATTTTATTAGCTGAAAAAATCTAATATTTATAGAAGTCTGCCTAGCAGGAGGTGTACTTGACCTTTGACCTCCCTAGTGTGCATGTATGACACTTGGGCTTTGACTAGTTAGACCTTATCTAAACTAAATTCTATCCTTCTATGTTGGACCTGCTCGTAGTCAGGAGCTGCTCGTCCTGTTGGACTTGTCCTCGAGGAGTCTTTAGTTTGATTCTGATGGTCTTTAGTCTTGATGAATTGTAGTTTTGGTATTGTAGCTAGATATGTTCGACAAGGTGCTGACTGTGCTCGCTAGGACCTCATCCGGGTCCACATGGTCTTCAAACCTAAGTTGCTCGCTTGGTAAATGTTACTCGGCTAGCAAGATCTGCTCGTCCGACACCTTCGAGTTAATCTTAACTTAACTTCATCTTAAGCGCGGGTATTTTGGGTTAATCATGATCGCCCGAATGACGATTCTGCTCGCCTATCAACAATTTGGATTTGCTCGTATTTGAGTGTTGTTCGTCCTTTTGAACTTGTCCTTGATGAGTCATTAGTCTGATTTTGCTGGTCATTCTTGTTAGCTTGATTCCTGGGTACTTTAGTTAGATCTGTTCGCCTATGGGCTGGATGTGTTCACCAGGACATCATTTGGGTCCACATGATCTCTGGGTTAAAGTTGCTCGCCTGGTCAATGTAGCTCGTCGAGCTGGAACTGTTCGCTTGACAATTCCAGCTTAGTCTGACTTCGTTCGCTTAATCTTGTATTAAGTGTAGATACTTAGTGTAATTATGTTCACCCAGATGATAGTTCTGTGCGCCTATCAACATGCTCGTCAAGAGGAAGTAGCTCGTCCATGTAGAAGCTACTCGTCTATGTGAAAGTAGCTCGTCCATGTGGAAACAACTCATCCATGTGGAAGTAGCTCGTCAGAAGGACAACTGCTCGTCCATGTGGAAGCAGCTCGTCTATGTACAAGTAACTCGTCCATGTAGAGGCTGCTCGTCAAGAGAAAGTAGCTCGTCCATGTAGAAGCTGCTCGTCCATGTGGAAGTAGCTCGTCCATGTGGAAGCAGCTCGTCCATGTGGAAGTAGCTCGTCAGGAGGACAACTGCTCGTCCATGTGGAAGCAGCTCGTCCATGTAGAAGCTGCTCGTCCATGTGGAAGTAGCTCGTCCATGTAGAAGCTGCTCGTCCATATGGAAGCAGCTCGTCCATGTGGAAGCAACTCGTCCATGTGGAAACTGCTCGCCCATGTGGAAGCTCCTTGTCAAGAGGAAGCAGCTCGTCCATATGGCAGCTGCTCATCATATGTCAACAATTGCCCCCTAGCTCGTTCTTATGTTGCTACTGGTTAAGCAATAAGCAACTAAGGATGAGCTACTTCTTTACGTACATACGGGCGAGCAATTAGCCCTTAGGTGAACATGATTAAAGTGTCATTTTATTTTCCCAGGGGCATCATTTGTCGCTTCGTGTGATGTGAATGTAATGGTGGTGCGTCAATCATCTGCAGGCTTAATCGAGGCAACACCTTTTTATTTGCAAAGAAGTCCTCAAAGTTTCTGATCTTCTATATTGTACTTAGTCTCATATTGGTGGTTGTTCGTCCATTAGAGGGTTTTTAATACCTCTGAGGTGATCAACTTTTTTTGTTGATTGCTCTGCCTTTATTTGGGCTCTGTTCGTATAGAACTCTGCTTTTATTTGGGCTCTGTTCGTATAGAACTCTGCCTTTATTTGGGCTCTGTTCGTATAGAACTCTGCCTTTATTTGAGCTCTGTTCGTATAGAACTCTGCCTTTATTTGGGCTCTGTTCGTATAGAACTCTGCCTTTATTTGGGCTCTATTCGTATAGAACTCTGCCTTTGTGGGCTCTGTTCGTACAAAACTCTGTCTTTATTTAGGCTCTGTTCGTATAGAACTCTGCCTTTATTTGAGCTCTGTTTGTATAGAACTCTGCCTTTATTTGGAGAGTTTTAGTTTGATTTCTTGGTCAGTTAGCTTTCAGATTTGGCTCTTTGGCTAGAGTAGCCCGCCATGGTCTTGTTCCTCTTCGTGAGTTTCCCATTTTACTATTGCTCGTCAGTCAAAGTAGTTCACCTAGCAACAATAGTAGCTCGTTAAGAGGACAATTGCTCGTCCATGTGGAAGTTGCTCGTCAAGATGATAAGTGCTCGTCTATGTGGAAGCAGCTCATCCATGTGGAAGTAGCTCGTCAATGTGGAAGCTGCTCGTCAAGAGGAAGTAGCTCGTCCATGTGGAAGTAGCTCGTCAAGAGGACAACTGCTCATCCATGTAGAAGCTGCTCGTCCATGTGGAAGTAGCTCGTCCATGTAGAAGCTGCTCGTCCATGTGGAAGCAGCTCGTCCATGTGGAAGCAGCTCGTCCAGAGGACAACTGTTCGTCCATGTGGAAGTAGCTCGTCAAGAGGACAACTGCTCGTCCAGAGGACAACTGCTCGTCCATGTAGAAGTAGCTCGTCAATGTGGAAGCTGCTCGTCAAGAGGAAGTAGCTGTCCATGTGGAAGTAGCTCGTCAAGAGGACAACTGCTCGTCCATATGGAAGCAGCTCGTCCATGAAGAAGCTGCTCGTCCATGTAGAAGCTGCTCGTCCATGTGGAAACTGCTCGCTCATGTGGAAGCTGCTCGTCATGGGGGCAGCTACTCGTCATATGTCAATAATTACCCCCTGTCATTCATTGGAAGTTGTTCATCCTCGACCATGGGCTTAATCTTCAAATCTTCAAATGAAGAACACCAAGAACACTTTTCTTGAGTTTTGAATGAAAACTCAGTACACCTTCAAGAAATTCAAGTCGAAAGCTTGAAGATTTGAAGGTGTACTGAGTTTTCATTTAAAACTCAAGAAAAGTGTTCTTGGTGTTCTAGGTGTTCTTCATTTGAAGATTTGAAGATTAAGCCCATGGTCGAGGATGAACAACTGCCAATGAATGATAGGGGGCAATTATTGACATATGACGAGTAGCTGCCCCCATGACGAGCAGCTTCCACATGGGCGAGCAGTTTCCACATGGACGAGCTGCTTCCACATGGACGAGCAACTTCTACATGGATGAGCTACTTCCACATGGACGAGCAGCTTCTACATGGACGAGCAGTTGTCCTCTTGACGAGCTACTTCCACATGGACGAGCTACTTCCTCTTGACGAGCAGCTTCCACATTGACGAGCTACTTCCACATGGACGAGCTGCTTCCACATGGATGAGCTGCTTCCACATGGACGAGCAGCTTCTACATGGACGAGCTGCTTCCACATGGATGAGCTGCTTCCACATGGACGAGCAACTTCTATATGGACGAGCTACTTCCACATGGACGAGCAGCTTCTACATAGATGAGTTGCTTCCACATGGACGAGCAGTTGTCCTCTTGACGAGCTACTTCCACATGACCGAGCTACTTTTTCTTGACGAGCAGCTTCCACATTGACGAGCTACTTCCACATGGACGAGCTACTTCCACATGGATGAGCTGCTTCCACATGGACGAGCAGTTGTCCTCTGGACGAGCTGCTTCCACATGGATGAGCTGCTTCCACATGGACGAGTAGCTTCTACATGGATGAGCTACTTCCACATGGACGAGCAGCTTCTACATGGCCGAGCTGCTTCCATATGGACGAGCAGTTGTCCTCTTGACGAGCTACTTCCTCTTGACGAGCAACTTCCACATTGACGAGCTACTTCCCCATGGACGAGCTACTTCCACATGGATGAGCTGCTTCCACATGGACGAGCACTTGTCCTCTTGACGAGCAGCTTCCACATGGATGAGCAACTGTCCTCTTGACGAGCTACTATTGTTGCTAGGTGAACTACTTTGACGGACGAGCAATAATAAAATGGGAAACTCTCGAAGAGGAACAAGACCATGGCGGGCTACTCTAGCCAAATAGCCAAATCTAAAAGCTAACTGACCAAGAAATCAAACTAAAACTCGCCAAATAAAGGCAGAGTTCTATACGAATAGATCCCAAATAAAGGCAGAGTTCTTTACGAACAGAGCCCAAATAAAGGCAGAGTTCTATACGAATAGAGCCCAAATAAAGGCAGAGTTCTATCGAATAGAGCCTAAATAAAGGCAGAGTTCTATTCAAACAGAGCCCACAAAGGCAGAGTTCTATACGAACAGAGCCCAAATAAAGGCAGAGTTCTATATGAACAGAGCCCAAATAAAGGCAGAGTTCTATACGAACAAAGCCCAAATAAAGGCAGAGTTCTATACGAACAGAGCCCAAATAAAGGCAGAGTTCAATACGAACAGAGCTCAAATAAAGGCAGAGTTCTATACGAACAGAGCCCAAATAAAAGCAGAGTTCTATACAAACATAGCCCAAATAAAGGCAGAGCAATCAACAAAAAAAGTTGATCACATTAGAGGTATTAAAAACCCTCCAATGGACGAACAACCACTAATATGAGACTAAGTACAATATAGAAGATCAGAAACTTTGAGGACTTCTTTGCAAATAAAAAGGTGTTGCCTCGATTAAGCCTGCAGATGATTGACACACCAGCATTACATTCACATCACACGAAGCGACAAATGATGTTCCTGGGAAAACAAAATGACACTTTTATCATGTTCACCTAAGGGCTAATTGCTCGCCCGTATGTACGTAAAGAAGTAGCTCATCCTTAGTTGCTTATTGCTTAACCGGTAGCAACATAAGAACGAGCTAGGGGGCAATTGTTTACATATAATGTGCAGCTGCCACATGGACGAGCTGCTTTCTCTTGACAAGGAGCTTCCACATGGGTGAGCAGTTTCCACATGGACGAGCTGCTTCCACATGGACGAGCTGCTTCCATATGGACGAGCAACTTCTACATGAACGAGCTACTTCCACATGGATGAGCAGCTTCTACATGGACGAGCTGCTTCAACATGGACGAGCAGTTGTCCTCCTAACGAGCTACTTCCACATGGACGAGCTGCTTCTACATGGACGAGCTGCTTCTACATGGACGAGCTACTTTCTCTTGACGAGCAGCTTCTACATTGACGAGCTGCTTCCACATGGATGAGCAGTTGTCCTTCTGACAAGCTACTTCCACATGGATGAGCTGTTTCCGCATGGACGAGCTACTTCCACATGGATGAGTTGTTTCCATATGGACGAGCTACTTCCACATAGACGCGCAGCTTCTACATGGACGAGCTACTTCCTCTTAACGAGCATATTGATAGGCGAGCAGAACTATTATCTGGGCGAACATAATTATACTAAGTATCTACACTTAATACAAGATTAAGCGAACGAAGTCAGACTAAGCTGGAATTGTTCTGAAGATTTCTTCGATAACCGGAGGTTCGAACCCTTCTTCTAGCGCCAATTTGTTGATGATCTTTTCTAATCACAAGGATTAGTAGTTGTTTTTACTCGTTAATTAAATCACCAAACAATTACGTGTGATTGATCACTAACGTAATTAGTCAATACAAAATTTTGGGTTAGGGTAGAATTAACTGTTGGAGTTATACGTGAAAGTATGCTTTTACTTTGTATAACTCGTGTATCAAACACTCGTTTTATGAGAATAATTTTTTTATCACATTTGCTTTAGTTATGATTGAATGTTGAATTTCTATTGCAAACCGTTCAATATGTGGTACTAGTTACATTGTAGTTAATGTGGTGATACCCGATCACGGAAGACGACATTAACTGTTTCCTTGTAACTAAACGTACATTTTCACAACCTAGGTGGAATTGAACAATCCACCGTGAAAGGTCGATGTGTAAGGCTCAGATTGGTCTGTCTTGACTAAGAGATTGCACTAGCACATTTAGTATGTGTTGAAGAGGACCTACAACGAGGATAAATTCTTCTGTTCTGAAATGTGAAGAATTAGACCTCAGTGGCTGTTTATTTCTTAATCTCCGTCCCTTAAATAGGACCGTGTGTGCTTAATGGTTACTGCTTTGATTCATGTTGGGTGAGAATCATTGTAACTTCGAACTTTGTGTCTTGGGCAGTAATATTAATCATACGGCGGTTGCTAAGATTTAATACGGAGAAACGCGTGCGAGTACGGCTCGTGTGATTAGTCCCCTTGGTGGGCTCAGAAGTTTTATCGTACCAAATCTTGCAAGTGAAGAATCAGTTTCTTCGGTACGGATAATAATGTTGAGCTGTCTTTACTCCAAGGTGAAATATATTAATTAATTTAGAGCTATTCAGAAGCTTAATTAATTAATGGACTTGATAATCTTAAACGCGGGAAATAATAACCGGGAGCCCATATTATCGTAATATGGATTAAGATGGATAGTACAATATTAATTTATTAGTGATAATAATTAATATTAATGGATTGAATTATATTGGGGCTCAATATTGAAATTCAGAAGTCCATTAGGAGGTCCAATCTTAATTCTCCTTAAAGGCCCCTCAAGTAGCCCATTAAGTAGCCGAATAATGATAAGCTAATTAAAATAAAAAGATAATATCATGCTGATTTTTGCCTATTATTTTCGAAAATAAGGGATTAAGAAGAGAAAATATTTTGTTGATTTTCTTGAAAAGATATTATGGAGGATAAGTATTCTTGGAATACAAGATTATCTCATATATTCAAGAAGATCCAAATCTTGGATTCTCTACTTATGAAATTTTCGAAAATCACCCTTTTATAAGGAGTGTGAGATGTTTGTGGAATATTTTATTTTGGAGAAAAGAATATATGAGATATATTCAAGATTTTTTAGAGTCTAAGAAAAGATTTTTCCAAAGCCCATATACCTCTAAATTTCGGCCACTCATGCTTATAAATAGGGGATGATTATTTCATCCCCAAGTACATAATTCTATGTATTGGAAAAATCAAGAGCATAGATATTTTTCTTTTTCCTTAGTTATTTAAATTGTTCGATAGCATCTCCCACCGGTGATCGAACAAGGTGAAAGAGAATACTTGAGAAGGCTTTTGGGTTGATAAAGCGAGATAGTGATAGTCCCGTTTATTCAAAGGCCAAGTCTACAAGAGGTACGTAAGTCACATAAATTCTTATTTATTCCGCCTAGATTTTATGTGAATTAATTCAACATGCATGATGATAAATTAGTTGTTAGAATTATTATTTGAATTAATTAGGATTAATTCATGCTAGTAATAATTGTATTTAAATTCGTATTTAAATTTCATCCCGAATAGATTCCGGACACCCTATTTTCCCAACAATTGGTATCAGAGCCACGGTTTCGGGCTCTGATCTTTAAATTGGAATTTAAATTGTTAAATATTAAATTGAAATTGGATAGTAGAATTGCTAGATCTTTTTTGCAGATATCCAATTGTCATGGTTTTAATGTTGTTAATTTTCATGCGTGTGAATTAATTGGTTTTTAATTCGATTCATTCGAATTCGTTTTTCTCGTGAGAAAATCCATGAGTAGATTAGTTGTTTTTATTTTGATTCGATCATTATAATAGACTAGTCTAGATCTAGTATTTATTTTTTTTGTAAAATAAATTGTAACCGAATTGTGACGAAGAACGAAAAATTAAAAACGGCGTACCCGGACGACGCATGCGTGCGCGGCGTATGCATGGACGTGAAATCGTGCATGGGGTGAAGAAAAACAAGAACGAACGTCAAAACCCGGCGCACGGGGTGCACGGCGCACGACCCACGCGCGACGGGTGGCCGGCGGCGCGCATGCGCGCGCACGCGCCTCGGGCGCGGCCTGCAGCGCCTCGGTGCTAGGGCTGCAGCGCCTCGGCGCCTCGCGTGCAGCGCTTCGGCGCACCTCGGCACGCAGCGCCTCGGCTGCTTGGCCGAAAGGCGCGTGGGCCCACTCCGTGGGCCGACGCGCACCGTATCTCGGGCCGTGGAATTTTTCGGTTCTCCTTTTTCTTTCGTGTGATTTTAAACGTCATCCCGAACCCCAAACGATGCTGTTTTTGATGATGTGTTGTTGTTCGAGTGGGAGCGTGTCGAGACGAACGTCGGAAAGCAACAAGGACGATTTTTCGCATCAAGACGTGAAGAAATTAAACCGTGACAATTGGATTTGAGTGCTCCAATGTGTTTAATTTTTTTTTGATGGATGTCTTATTTCGTGCACTTATTATTATCAGTTAATATGTGTTTGCATGAATTTAATTGTCCAAGAAAAATCTTACTTTCGAAAATTACTAAGTATGTTTAATTTAATCGCAATTTTATTCCGGATATTAAAATTGGATTAATTTGGCCTCCATAATTTATTTATTTATTTGTGAAGTTCTTTTGGAATACATTTCCCCCTCGGATTGACCAAAAGAACGGATTTCACATGAATAAATTCCGAAAGGATGATTGTAGATTATTACTAGTGGCGGTATTGACCCTCACCCCGAGTGGCTTGCTCAAAGCAAAATAATAATCCTGTATTTAATTATGGTTATTACTTAGGCATAGGAAATTGATATTAACTTACTCCCCTCGGAGTCCCTGTCAATTTCTATGTGGTCAAAGTGGGAGCCAACTATTAATTTTGAATTAAGGATTTGTAACTTTTAAGTTTGTGATCCGCTTGAATGTATTTAAATGTATAGACCACCCCTCGTGGCGCATTTAAATTGTTTCGAGATGTTGGCTGATGCATGATTATATTGTTTTAAGGTTTCAATATAATTGATGTGATCGAATTATGTGATAATTTCGTATTTTTCTAGATATTGATATGAATGTATGTTTTATTCTCAGTTCATCATGTCGCAATCTTTTAATCCACTATATAGTATACTTAAAGATAATAAACTTGTTGGTGAGAACTATGTTGATTGGAAACGTAATATGAACATGGTCCTTCCTGCACAAGAACACTATTGGATATTTAGCGTTGACGTACCCAAGATACCTAATGATAAGTCAAGTAATGGGGAAAGGGCGATATTCGATGATTGGAAGCATTCCAATGAGCACATGAAGCACATCATCTTGACATTTATGTCTGAAGATTTGAAGCGCATTCATGAAGGCATTGAAGCGGCTGTTGATATCATGCATAGCCTTGAAGAGATGTTTCAACTTCAGAACCCCATGGCGAATCTGTTCACCATTCGTGAGAAGCTCACGAAGGAAATGGTGAAGGGAACACCTGTAAGGGATCATGTTCTCAATTTTAGGCGTGAGTTTGAGAAACTCGAGTTTCTTGGTGCCGGACAAAGTGAAGAAAGTCAAATCGATTCCATACTCCTAAAGCTATCGAGTAGTTTTGATGGGTTCTTTTGGGAATACGTGTTATCTGAACACAAGTTCACTTTGGATACCCTACTCAAAGCTCTGATAACGGTAGAGTCATACTTAGGGAGTAGGGACGAGGCTTTGGTGATCAAGAGCTTTTTCTCGAAATCTAGACCAATGGAGGGTAAGATTGAGAAGAATGTGGTTGATCGGAACCAAACCAGTAGACTCACTTTTGGTGGCAAAGAAAGAGCTTTCAAGCCGTACGGCGTGAAAATATCCAGTAAGAGTAAGTGCTTCAATTGCGGGGAGAGAGGACATTGGAGGTCTACCTGTTCTAAGCCTAAGAAGGCGGTAAAGAAAGGTAAGTCTCATGCTTTAGTCGTTGAAACATATGTTGCGGCGTATGCTGCCCACGTTTGGGTAGTGGATACCGGGGCAACTGATCATATTTGTTTCACTCTTCAGGGGTTCCAGCTAACCCGACGACTTAGCAAGAATGAGATCACCATCACTTTGGGCGATGCTACGAGGGTGGCAGCCGAAGCAGTGGGAGTCGTGCACCTATCTTTTGAAGATAGAGTTTTAATTTTAAGAGATGTTTTATACATTCCGAACTTTAGGAAGAATTTAATTTCGGTTTCTAAGTTCTTTTTTTATGGATATTCAGTTACTTTTGATAAAGTTGTTACTGTTTCTTTTAAGAATGATGTTATCTGTCATGGAACGTTGGTAAACAATCTCTATACGATTAAGTGTGCACACCACTCAAATAATGAATCTAATAACACGTCGATCATTTCGAGTAATAAAAGAAAGCGTTCTTCGGAGATGAACGAAACACTTCTATGGCATCTTAGACTAGGTCATATTAATCTAAAGCGGATATAGAAATTGGTGAAAGACGGATCCTTGGAATCGCTCTAAGTCGAGCCGTTTCCAACTTGCGAATCCTGTTTAGAGGGTAAGATGACCAAGAGGGCATTTGGAGCCAAGGGGAATAGAGCCACAGAAGTGTTAGAACTCGTTCATACCGATGTGTGTGGTCCAATGACGATCAAAGCGAGAATGGGGTATGAGTATTTCGTCACCCTCATTGACGATTACTCAAGATATGGGTACATTTACTTTATGAGGCATAAGTCTGAAACTTTTGATAAGTTCAAGGAGTTTAAGGCCGAAGCCGAGAAACATAGGGAAAAGAGTATCAAGTTTCTACGATCAGATCGTGGAGGCGAATACCTCAGCGATGAATTCTTGAACTACTTATCGGACGAAGGGATCGTATCCCAGTTAACCGCGCCGGGAACCCCTCAACAGAATGGTGTGGCGGAACGAAGAAACCGGACTCTTTTAGAGATGGTCAGATCCATGATGAGTTATTCGGATTTACCTAAGTCGTTTTGGGGTAATGCCTTGGAAACGGCGGCTTACATTCTAAACTTGGTGCCATCCAAATCGGTTCCTAAACCCCCAATGGAATTGTGGACAGGGCGCAAGCCTAGTCTAAGACATTTGAGGATTTGGGGTTGTTCGGCATACATGCTAGACAAGGAAGCCGGTAAGTTGGATCCTCGTTCGGAATTAAGGCTGTTTATAGGATACCCTGCGGGAACGAAAGGGTGTATGTTCTATAGTCCCAAGGATCAAAAGACCGTGATAAGTACACACTTTAAATTCTTGGAGGAAGACTATATGAACAATCGAAAACCTAAAAGTGAAATTACCTTAGAAGAATTGAGAGGTCAAACCTCGATACCAAGTATACAAGATGATGTACCACACGTCACATCTTCACAACCAGAACCCCGTCGTAGTGGGAAGGTTCCTAGGCAACCCGAGAGATTCATGGAGATAGGAGAATCTTCGGATTTGGTTCCCGGTGTTGAATCGGACCCATGGACGTACGACGAGGCAATCCAAGACAAAGATGCAGAGTCGTGGCAAACGGCAATGGAAGCCGAGATGGGTTCGATGGATCATAATCAAGTGTGGGAGTTGGTCGAGCCACCCAGTGGGGTAGAACCCATTGGATGCAAGTGGGTGTACAAGAGGAAAAGAGGACCGGACGGAAGGGTAGAGACCTTCAAAGCGAGGCTTGTGGCCAAAGGGTATACTCAGAAAGAAGGGATCGATTATGAGGAAACCTTTTCACCTGTAGCTATGCTTAAGTCCATACGTATTCTCTTGTCGATCGTTGCGCACCTAGATTACGAGATCTGGCAAATGGATGTCAAGACGGCTTTTCTTAACGGAAGTCTTGACAGGATAGATATCTATATGCAACAGCCCAAAGGTTTCATTGAAAAAGGCCAAGAGAATCTCGTATGCAAGCTTAAGAGATCCATTTATGGACTTAAGCAAGCATCGCGTACTTGGAACCAGTGTTTTGATCAAGTGATTAAGTCTTATGGGTTTGATCAAAACGAGTTCGAAAGTTGTGTGTATAAGAAACGTGACGGAACTGCGGTGGTATTCTTAGTATTATACGTAGACGATATTCTGCTCATTGGAAACAATGTAAAGGTATTGTCAGACGTAAAGGTATGGCTGTCAAAACAATTTGATATGAAGGACTTAGGAGAAGCCGGCCACATCCTTGGGATCAAGATCACTCGCGATCGCAAGAAGAGGATGTGGGGCTTATCGCAAGCTTCGTACATTGACACTTTTTTGAAGTGTTTCAGCATGCAAGATTCCAAGAAAGGTTTTGTACCTTTTAGGCACGGAATCCATCTATCGAAAGAAATGAGCCCTAAGACGCAAGCGGAGATAGATGACATGAAAGGTGTTCCGTACGCTTCGGCCGTAGGAAGCCTTATGTATGCAATGCTGTGTACGAGACCAGATATCTGCTTTGCCGTGGGCATGGTGGCAAGATATCAAAGTAATCTCGGGAAAGACCATTGGACTGCCGTAAAGTGCATCTTGAGGTATCTGAAAAGAACTCGTGAGCGGATGCTGATTTACCAGTCAGATAGTCTAGTTCCCGTATGATACACGGACTCGGATTTCCAATCAGACATAGACTCAAGAAAGTCAACCTCGGGTAGTGTGTTTTGCATGAGAGGAGGAGCCATTTCATGGAGAAGCGTTAAGCAGAAATGCATCGCCGATTCGACCATGGAAGCCGAGTATGTAGCTGCTTGTGGAGCAGCGAAAGAGGCAGTTTGGCTCAAGAACTTCTTAGTGGACTTGGACGTTGTTCCGAATTTGCCTGACAAGATAACTGTCTTTTGTGACAATGCCGGAGCAGTTGCAAATTCAAAGGAACTGAGAGCCCACAAGGTCAGCAAACACATAGAAAGAAAATACCATCTTATACGAGAAATCGTTAAGAGAGGAGATATAGAGGTGGCAAAGATAGCGTCGGGTGACAACCTAGCGGATCCATTCACAAAGGGTCTGCCTCAGAGTACATTCGAGAGACATGTGGATGGAATGGGAGTCAAGACTATTGCCAATCTGCTTTAAGTATAAGTGGGAGGAATTATTAGGTTAGTGTAGGTTGACATGAGATGTCACGTAGAGCTACTACACTAAAACATGCGTGATGTATACTAAAAGCAGACTTTAAGTATAAGTGGGAGATTGTTGGAGTTATACGTGAAAGTAAGCTTTTACTTTGTATAACTCGTGTATCAAACACTCGTTTTATGAGAATAATTCTTTTATCACATTTTCTTTAGTTATGATTGAATGTTGAATTTCTATTGCAAACCGTTCAATATGTGGTACTAGTTACATTGTAGTTAATGTGGTGATACCCGATCACGGAAGACGATATTAATTGTTTCCATGTAACTAAACGTACATTTTCACGACCTAGGTGGAATTGAAAAATCCGCCGTGAAAGGTCGATGTGTAAGGCTCAGATTGGTCTGTCTTGACTAAGAGATTGCACTAGCACATTTAGTATGTGTTGAAGAGGACCTACAGCGAGGATAAATTCTTCTGTTCTGAAATGTGAAGAATTAGACCTCAGTGGTTGTTTATTTCTTAATCTCCGTCCCTTAAATAGGACTGTATGTGCTTAATGGTTACTGCTTTGATTCATGTTAGGTGAGAATCATTGTGACTTTGAACTTTGTGTCTTGGGCAGTAATATTAATCATACGACGGTTGCTAAGATTTAATACGGAGAAACGCGTGCGAGTACGGCTCATGTGATTAGTCCCCTTGGTGGGCTCAGAATTTTTATCGTACCAAATCTTGCAAGTGAAGAATCAGTTTCTTCGGTACGGATAATAATGTTGACCTGTCTTTACTCCAAGGTGAAATATATTAAGGCAGAGTTCTATACGAACAGAGCCCAAATAAAGGCAGAGTTCAATACGAACAGAGCCCAAATAAAGGCAGAGCAATCAACAAAAAAAGTTGATCACATCAGAGGTATTAAAAACCCTCCAATGGACGAACAACCACTAATATGAGACTAAGTACAATATAGAAGATCAGAAACTTTGAGGACTTCTTTGCAAATAAAAAGGTGTTGCCTCGATTAAGCCTGCAGATGATTGACACACCACCATTACATATCACATCACACGAAGCGACAAATGATGCTCCTGGGAAAACAAAATGACACTTTAATCATGTTCACCTAAGGGCTAATTGCTCGCCCGTATGTACGTAAAGAAGTAGCTCGTCCTTAGTTGCTTATTGCTTAACCGGTAGCAACATAAGAACGAGCTAGGGGGCAATTGTTTACGTATAATGAGCAGCTGCCACATGGACGAGCTGCTTTCTCTTGACAAGGAGCTTCCACATGGGCGAGCAGTTTCCACATGGACGAGCTGCTTCCACATGGACGAGCTGCTTCCATATGGACGAGCAGCTTCTACATGGACGAGCTACTTCCACATGGATGAGCAGCTTCTACATGGACGAGCTGCTTCAACATGGACGAGCAGTTATCCTACTAACGAGCTACTTCCACATGGACGAGCTGCTTCCACATGGACGAGCAGCTTCTACATGGACGAGCTACTTTCTCTTGACGAGCAGCTTCTACATTGACGAGCTTCTTCCACATGGATGAGCAGTTGTCCTTCTGACGAGCTACTTCCACATGGATGAGCTGTTTCCGCATGGACGAGCTACTTCCACATGGATGAGCTGTTTCCACATGGACGAGCTACTTCCACATAGACGCGCAACTTCTACATGGACGAGCTACTTCCTCTTAACGAGCATATTGATAGGCGAGCAGAACTATTATCTGGGCGAACATAATTACACTAAGTATCTACACTTAATACAAGATTAAGCGAACGAAGTCAGACTAAGCTGGAATTGTTCTTAAGATTTGTTCGATAACCGGAGGTTCGAACTCTTCTTCTAGCGCCAATTTATTGATGATCTTTTCTAATCACAAGGATTAGTGGTTGTTTTTACTCGTTAATTAGATCACCAAACAATTACGTGTGATTGATCACTAACGTAATTAGTCAATACAAAAATTTGGGTTAGGGTAGAATTAACTGTTGGAGTTATACGTGAAAGTATGCTTTTACTTTGTATAACTCGTGTATCAAACACTCGTTTTATGAGAATAATTCTTTTATCACATTTTCTTTAGTTATGATTGAATGTTGAATTTCTATTGCAAACCGTTCAATATGTGGTACTAGTTACATTGTAGTTAATGTGGTGATACCCGATCACGGAAGACGACATTAACTGTTTCCTTGTAACTAAACGTACATTTTCACGACCTAGGTGGAATTGAACAATCCGCCGTGAAAGGTCGATGTGTAAGGCTCAGATTGGTCTGTCTTGACTAAGAGATTGCACTAGCACATTTAGTATTTGTTGAAGAGGACCTACAGCGAGGATAAATTCTTCTGTTCTGAAATGTGAAGAATTAGACCTCAGTGGTTGTTTATTTCTTAATCTCCGTCCCTTAAATAGGACCGTGTGTGCTTAATGGTTACTGCTTTGATTCATGTTAGGTGAGAATCATTGTGACTTCGAACTTTGTGTCTTGGGCAGTAATATTAATCATACGACGGTTGCTAAGATTTAATACGGAGAAACGCGTGCGAGTACGGCTCGTGTGATTAGTCCCCTTGGTGGGCTCAGAAGTTTTATCGTACCAAATCTTGCAAGTGAAGAATCAGTTTCTTCGGTACGGATAATAATGTTGCGTTGTCTTTACTCCAAGGTGAAATATATTAATTAATTTAGAGTTATTCAGAAGCTTAATTAATTAATGGACTTGATAATCTTAAACGCGGGAAATAATAACCGGGAGCCCATATTATCGTAATATGGATTAAGATGGATAGTGCAATATTAATTTATTAGTGGTAATAATTAATATTAATGGATTGAATTATATTGAGGCTCAATATTGAAATTCAGAAGTCCATTAGGAGGTCCAATCTTAATTCTCCTTAAAGGCCCCTCAAGTAGCCCATTAAGTAGCCCAATAATGATAAGCTGATTAAAATAAAAAGATAATATCATGCTGATTTTTGCCTATTATTTTCGAAAATAAGGGATTAAGAAGAGAAAAGATTTTGTTGATTTTCTTGAAAAGATATTATGGAGGATAAGTATTCTTGGAATACAAGATTATCTCATATATTCAAGAAGATCCAAATCTTGGATTCTCTACTTATGAAATTTTCGAAAATCACCCTTTTATAAGGAGTGTGAGATTTTTGTGGAATATTTTATTTTGGAGAAAAGAATATATGAGATATATTCAAGATTTCTTAGAGTCTAAGAAAAGATTTTTTCCAAAGCCCATATACCTCTAAATTTCGGCCACTCATGCTTATAAATAGGGGATGATTATTTCATCCCCAAGTACATAATTCCATGTGTTGGAAAAATCAAGAGCATAGATATATTTCTTTTTCCTTAGTTATTTAAATTGTTCGATAGCATCTCCCACCGGTGATCGAACAAGGTGAAAGGGAATACTTGAGAAGACTTTTAGGTTGATAAAGTGAGATAGTGATAGTCCCGTTTATTCAAAGGCCAAGTCTACAAGAGGTACGTAAGTCACATAAATTCTTATTTATTCCGCCTAGATTTTATGTGAATTAATTCAACACATATGATGATAAATTAGTTGTTGGAATTATTATTTGAATTAATTAGGATTAATTGTTAGGAAAATTATTGTATAGTTTTGATGAGTTAAAACAAACCAGAAGATGTAATAGGACCATCTGGACCTGTTAGCCAGATGATGATCTAGATTAGGACTTAGTCTAGGGGGAACTGCCAGACCAGAAGACCTCACCAGAAGAGTCACCAGAAGACCCCACCAGAAGACTCCACCAGAAGACTTCACCAGATGAGATCTGACCAGAGGCAGAGGACCTTTCCCCAGACCAGACGAGTCCGGACCAGACAAGTCTGGTAGAACAAAAGATGCTCAGTTTGATCCCCTGTTTCTACTGAGTATTCTGGTTGTTAACCAGATTAGGACCAGAAGACACCGAGGTTGCCTGGTGTCTGGTCTTGCCTTCTCTGGAGAGAATCAGAGTTTGACAAAGGAAGCATTTGACCGTTGGTGATTCAAATCTAGTCAACAAGATCAGCATTGGAAAGTCTTGAAGTCAATCAATCCAAGGATCCCACCAACCCAATCAATCAATTAGGGAATTGATTGATTGAAGCTTCCCTAAATAGAGGATCTGATTGGATTAGCTCTCCAACGGCTATTCCCTAATCCCCTCTATAAATACAAGAGTGCAATCAAGAAAAAGCTCTAGAGATACATACGCGCACGAAGATACATTCAAGCTCTTGTTTATTCAAGCACATATCACTCTTATTCTGTTCTTAATTACTTATTCACTCTCAAGGAGTTGTTGGACCTCAACCTGTTCATCTACAAGATAAGGTTGAAGGCTGTTGATCTTTAGATCAAAGTTAGATCTAAAGAGTTTGTAAGAAAGAACTGGTACTTCACAATTCCAGTAAGTAAGTTGGCTGTTGGTTGGTTAGTGAGACCCCTTTGATCAAGGGAGAGTGGACGTAGGATATTCAGATCCGAACCACTATATATCCGGTCTTATTTAATATTTTCTGCATTTAAATTCCTGCTTATTTTAGTCTGCTCTTGTAAAAAGAAGTTGCCTAAGACATTTAATTTAAAGCTTCCGCAATTTATCAATCTAGTGGGACCAACAAGTGGTATCAAAGCAGTGTGTCCAACGACCACTGCTTTGAAAAGCTTTTGGTGGTCATCGGGCAGATCCATTGCTCTTTATTGCTTTTGTTCAAATTCTTGTTAAATCCTTATTTTTTTGTCAAAATATCTGCAAAATCTTCTTACAAGAGCCGTAAGCTTCCAGAATTCTCTTTCGAGGATTACAGCCACTGGAGTTTCATGATGAGCAATCATCTTGGAGCTATTCACCACCGCATGTTAGATGTGGTAGAAAGTGGCCCAATTAAATTTTACTGGACTCCTATTGATAGTGGCAGGTTAGAGTCCAGGGAAGAAACTAGTGAAACGGCCCAGAAAGCTGCAGAGGACAGAGTCCCCAGGCAAAGAATCCTAAAAAAGAAAGATGAGCTTGACAACGATGAAAGAAATCTCTACAACTTGGACCAGGTGGCAAGAACTGAGATTATCAACACACTTACTAAAGAAGTGATTGAAAAGGTCAGAACGTGTGCCACTGCCAAGGAGATGTGGGACAAACTTGCACTTCTCTGTGAGGGAACAGAGAAGATTAAAGATAACAAGCTCCAAGTTGTTCAACACTCGTTTGACACTTTCAAGATGAAACCAAACGAGACCATTGACCAGCTGGATATGCGCCTCACAAACCTCCTGAACAAGGCTAGTGCCTTAGGTAAGACCTATTCTGAAAAGGAAATTAATAGTAAAATCTTGCGTTCACTAACCAGCAGGTGGAGAATTAAAGTCACTGTGATCAAGGACAACAAGGATCTCAATGTTGGTGAACGAATCTAATCGCAAGGATTAGTTGCTGTTTTAATCCGTTTTTACGTCACCAATCAATAACGTGTGATTGATTACCACCGTAAATGGTAAATCGGGGTTTGGATTTATCGAATTTGTAAATTCGGTAGTCGAAATTAGACTTATTTCGTGTATGTGTGAGTTTGGGTGTGTTTGTGTGTATTTTTTGTCTGAAATTCGAAAATTATTTAGGTAAGCTGGAGAACAACTATTTATAGAGACTAGCAAGCATGAGGTGTCCAAGACTCTTGGTCTCCCTAGCCTGCATGCTTGACATGTGTCCCTTTGATCTTATCTAAGCTGAATCTTAGTTACAAAGTCTTCTTTGGTCTTATCTCGGACTCATTGTTGTTCGTCTAAGTCGGCTTGATTGATCTTGTTGATTCTCCAATTGAAAGTTGTTCGCCTCTTGAGGTTGTACTTTAGAAGTTGCTCGCCTTATGGCTTTGTTCAGCTTGGCGTTGGGATCTTTGTCCTTTGTTCACTTGTACACACCTCCTTGGTTATTTTTTGTATCATGGTTTGACCAAGTTGTTCGTCATGGATGACTCCACAGTTGGCTCATTCTTGGTCCCGGGCCTTAATACCTGTTCGCCCATTTGTTGTTCGTCGGGAGAGTTGTTCGTCACTTCATACACCTCCCAGGTTGGTTAATGCGCCCAAATAGTGATTTTCTTTGTTTTAGACTTCAATAATTGTTCGCTCCATATTTAGATGATGTTCGCCTATCAACAATTGCCCCCTATCCTGACTAGATGTTGCATCAGACGAGTAATTTTGCGGCGAGCAACTGTAGTTAGGATATCGTCTTGGCCAAGATTTGGACGAACAACATCTCTGTGACGAGCAATGTTGGAATAACCGTTTCGTCTTCCCATGATCTGGGGAGATCACGAAGATGACGCCAGCGCAATGATTGCGCGCCGCTCACGCGCGAGCAGCCCCAAGGCGACGCGCCCCTATAATTGTTTATAGGTCCTTCATCTTCTAGTTTAGCTCGGAATTTACCCCGTTTCCTCTCAATTTGACCTCTGAGTTTTCGGGAAATTACGCCTGGGACCCCGTTTTTGCTTGGGGTATAAATAGTGGGAAAACTGAAAATTTTCCCACTTTTCTCCCTCTTGCTACAGTGCTCCGGCGATTTCCATCCTCCTCCGGCGATTTCAAGTTTTTTTTCGGCGTCCGTCCTTCAGTATTTGGCTTCAAATCTTCATTCCCAGGTAGTTACCTTCTTCTTTCTATCTTTTTCTCTACTTTTTCTCTCGAAAATTCAATCGCCGCCGTGTGGATCCTAGCGCCACCATCTTCTCCGGGGAAGCGCCGCCGTCTGCAACTCTATCCGCCACCGCCTAGATTTTTTCTCTCCCTCCTATGTCTTCGCACTCGAGCAATAAAACTGAGGAGACCTTAGACCCACTCTTTCCAGTTGCGGTCCCCGTCGATCAACCTCCCTTCGAGATTTCCTCGGCATTGGATCTTCACGTGGATTCAGTGGTTCGCTCTGTGGAGGACACCGGTGTGGGCCCATCTGGGAGAGAACTAACGGTTGTGGCGAACAAAAATCGGGACGAAAATTCTTCGTCTTCTGCCGAATCTGAAGATCCAGATCTTAACGAGCTCACTCGTGAATTTTTGGAGGGTATCAATTTTCCATCCCCAAGGATGCGGGAAAGTGAGATCCCGGCTGGGGTTGCTCGCCTATTCGAATGGCGAGCATATGCTGAAAGGTATGCGAACAGCTTTCCTCGTCCACAAAGACAAATAATGGACAAGGTGAAGACTGATTACCAGGCGAGCAAGATCAAGAGTGTTGTTCGCGAAGATGAACTGGACTCCATCCGGAAGGACTATAAGATCCCATATGATATCCACATGTGGGCTCCTCGGAGAAAGGAAAGAGCTGATCGCCCACCTCCCGGATGCACGGCGATCAACATCCACACCTTGATTGCTGGGTTGAAGTTACCTCTTCCACCTGTTGTTGGTCGATTCTTAGAGGCGACCAACTTGGCTATAACTCAGATTACCCCAATTGGGTGGATGAACCTTTTAGGCTCTATGTGCCTGTTCGCTCTGGAGGGGTACGTTGATCGGATCACTGCGGAAGAGATCAACTACCTGATGACAATCACAAGTTGCCCCCGAGGAGAAGAAGGCTATCACTACCTCAAGGCCAGGACTGGGTTGAAAATGGTGGAAGAGGTGCCGAACAAGATTCGTGACTGGAAGCAGCACTTCTTCTGGATTGGGGGTGATTGGCGAGCATCTTCTGGTCCATACGGCGGCCCTGGACGAATAAATTCTCCAGCTGCCTATGGAAAACTGAAACGTAAGTTCAATTCTTGCTCGTCTTTGGACAGTTGTTCTAATTTAACTTTTCTTGTTTGCTCGCAGGCCCTCGTCTACCCAAGTGGGATTCGAAAGAGGAGGAGTTGAACTCCGAGTTCCTGTTTACTTCGTGCTTGGTCGGCCTCCGCAATAAAGCAGATAGAACTATAGACTATCTCTGCCGATCAAGGTGTCAAAAAGCTGCTCGCCTTTTGACTTACCCACATCATTTGGAGGCTCAAGCTGAGGTGCCCCCTGGTATGGAAATTCCTAACTCCCTGCTCAAGTCTTGTTCGTCGTTAACATGTTTAACTTGCTCGTCTAATTTTAACTTCTTTTTTTTTTTTTTTTTTTTTTTTAGCTGAGCAAGTAACAGTCGCCGTTCCCCCAAGCTACGCTCTTCTTGAGCAGAAGGTCCTTGAAATGGGGCCACCAAGAGGGAAGAAAAGGAGAGGGGACCCTCCACAAGCTGTGCTCGCCATGTCGAACAGGCCTGAGGGGGCTAAAGTTCCACGACCGGCTGCCCCCCCAGTTCAAATTCGGTCTCCTCCCGTCTCCCCACCTCGTGGTGGTAAGCGCCTTAAGAAGGCAGATGGGACCCCACTGGCCGGAGATGTCCCCGGCAAGGGGAAAGAAAAGGTGGGCGAAAGCCATGCTCGCCACGAAGAGGATGCTATAAGGCGTTCTTCTGGGGAGCCCACGGAAAAGTCGGGGAAAGCGAGCAAAGATGTAGGCTCACCCCGTGGCCCAGAAGATCTTACATTCCTAGGATGGGATGATCGGAAGTTTGCCGAGTAAGTATCTATCCTCTCTTGCCGAACAACTTTCATCCATTTTTTTATTTTTCTAAGTATCAATTGCTTTTTTGTTTGCAGATACCGTGCCGATGATTATCCCGGCCGAGCAAGTGTCGTACATCAGTACGCTTGCTCGAAGACTCCCGTAAACATAAGGGAGATTCCTGGCGAACATGTTCGCAAGGCGACGGAGTTGGTCGCCCGGGCCTGGACGCGTCCTCTGGACAAGGCCATCCTTCAGCAGGGGCAGATGGACAATCTCCATCTTTCGATGATGCTCGTCGCCAACGGCCTTGTTACTGCTCAGAGGGCAATCACCCAAGTTGCCGAGCAAGAAAAGTCTGCCCGCCAATATGCGAATACTGCTCGGCAACTTTCTGAAGAAAAAGATGGCCTGGTGAGCCTATACGAGGCCAAGATTGCTCGCCTTAACAACCAGATCAATGTTTACATTGATGCTGAGCACAAGCGCCTTGAAGAGATTCAGGCCATGTCCAAAGAGCTGAAAGATAAGGAGAATTTGCTCGGCGAGGGAGAGAAGAGATTGACTTCGGCCGAACAAAGAATTGCTGAGCTTGAGGCGGAGAATGCTCGTCTCCGGGAAGCAGAAGCCAACCTCTTCACCCGTGAGCAACTTGAAGAGGAGGTTCAAATTCGTACCGGCCCCATCTCCAACCTTGGATATATTTGTGCCTACGCGGACAGCATCCGTACGGCTGATGCCTATGACTACAAGGAGATGGTGGAGGAGATGGCCAAGGATTTAAATGAGTTCCTCGAGAACTATCCTCCGCCGAACAACGTCAAAATCCAATTGGCGGATTTGGCTGTGCTGGGGGTTAAACTGGATAAACTTGACCCCAGCATCACCATCACTCATCCTCCATCAATTGTTGATGATGGCGAACAAGAAGATAAACCGGCTGTCGCGGACGAGCAAATCGCTAAAGAAGCGGAGGATAAGGCGGCTGAAGACCTTGCTCGGGACATGATTGTCGACCCCTCTGCCGAGCAACCTCAAGATCCTCCTCCCGCCGAACAGCAGTAGTTTTAGGACTTAGCTTTTTTCCTGTTTTCTTTGTAATAGTTGTTCGCTCCTTTTTGTAGTACTTGTAATGGCTGCTTCCAGCTTGTACTATTTTTTAGGCTTAATGCCTTTGATTAATGGAACGTCTTTCTCATGTTCGCTCATTTTCTTATATATGTTAATTGCCTTTACATTTCTGTCAATGCCTTTACAATTATAACATATAATGTTGGGCTTTTGTTCGAATTGAACTTGCCTTTAGTGGAATCAGGGTTCAGCCTTAGGTTCTGTTCATTTTAAGAAACGAACAACCTTTAAGTGGCTTTGGTCCTTAGGTTCTGTTCATTTGTAAAACGAACAACCTTTGAATGGACTTGTACCTCGAGCTTTTGGACTTTTCCTTTTTTGACGAACAACTATTATATTTACATTGCAAAATAATTACAAGTGTTGCAAGACTGTCCATCACTATCATATACAATCTGACGAACAACTTTAAACACAAACTAAAACTTGCTCGCTTATAATATTTTTTGCCGAGCAACTCTATCTATAAAATCAAAAGCACTAGCACCAGACTATACAATGTGCCGAGCAACTTTTGAATCTATACTTTAAGAAAATTTAAAAAATTAGGCAAGTTTTTAACCTTCTTAGCCTTCCTTCAGCTCATACGCATCCCTTGCCCCCCAAGACAATTGTTCGCCCAACTTTATTGATAGTACTTCTTTAGATGTACAGCATTCCAGGAGTATTGGGCCGGCTTGCCTTCCATGTCCTCAATATCGTATACGCCATTGATGTATTTTTCTGTTATACGATACGGGCCCTCCCAAGTTGGTCCCAATACACCTGGAGATTGGGCGAGCAACTTTCTTAGAACCAAATCTCCAACTCTGAATTCCCTAACTTTTACATGGGAATTATAGTAACGTTCTGCTCGCTGCTTGTATGTGGCATTTTTTAGCTCGGCATTCAACCTTTTTTCTTCGAGCAAATCCAATTCAGCATTTAGAGCAGAGTTGTTCGCCTGTTCATCAAAGTTGGTCGTCCTAAATGTAGTAGCCTTTAACTCAATTGGTATTACAGCCTCTGTCCCGAAAGCCATTGCAAAGGGTGTTTCTCCGGTGCTAGACCTGGGAGAAACTCTGTATGCCCATAAGACTTCCGGAAGTTCTGTAGACCAACTGCTTTTACTCTCCGCCAGTCGCACTTTTAATGTATGCTTTATGATTTTATTCACAGCTTCAACTTGTCCATTCGACTGGGGGTGATAAGGTGTGGAGTAATGTTTCTTGATCCCCCATTTCGTACAGAATTCTCTCAATTCTTGTCCATCAAATTGTGGACCATTGTCTGTCACAATTGCTTGTGGAACTCCAAAACGACAGACAATGTTCTTCCAAATAAAGTTGATCATCTTCTGTTGTGTGATATTCACCATGGCCTCTGCTTCCGCCCATTTTGTGTAATAATCGACTGCCACGACGGCGAATCGAACATTTCCAACTCCAACTGGGAAAGGACCAATGATGTCCATCCCCCATCTTGCAAAAGGCCATGGGCTGTATACTGACATAAGTTCTCGAGCCGGGGTATGGATGCCTGGGGCAAAAATCTGACATTGATGGCAAGTCTTGGCTTTTTTGATTGCGTCTTGACGTAAAGTCGGCCAATAATAGCCTTGTCTGATTGTCTTGTATGCCAAAGCTTGCCCCCCAGTATGATTTCCACATACTCCAGCATGTATCTCTTCGAGTACTGCTTGCCCTTGCCCCCTAGGCAAACACTTGAGAAGTGGGATTGATATTCCCCTTTTGAAGAGTTGCTCGCCCACCAGAGTATATCTGGCGGCTCGCTTTATTAGCTTGGCAGTTTCAAAAGGATTGTTTGGTTTTTCCCCACTTTTCAAGTATTTGACTATACTTGCTCTCCAGTCTTCTTCTTCACTGGTTTGATCGTCGAGTTGATTGACATTATAGCTTACTGTTGATGGATCTTTCATCTTTGTAACTATAATATCTGCCAACTCTACGGGGCCTTCACTCGTTGCTAGTCGGGCAAGCGCGTCTGCTTGAGTGTTGCTCGTCCTTGGGATTTGCTGTATGAAAACTTGCTGCAACATGGACATCAGGTGAGCAACAATCCATTGATATTCGATCATGTGATCATCTTTTGCTTCGTATTCACCTCGGACTTGGTTTACGATCAATTGTGAGTCGCCAAATATTTGCAAGCGTCTGACACCAACTGCAAGGGATAGGTGGAGACCAGCGATAAGAGCTTCATACTCAGCTTCGTTGTTGGTTGCCATGAAACCAAATCTGATTGCCGAGGTGAATATTTGTCTGTCTGGACTTATTAATACTACTCCTGCCCCCGAGGCTATGTTGGTTGATGATCCGTCCACATAGAGATGCCAAGGATGATCAAGTCCTCTCGTCGGATCTGGTGGGAAAGTTAGTTCGACTATAAAGTCGGCTAATGCTTGCCCTTTGATCGCTGTTCGAGGAGCATAGGTCACCCCGAATTGGCTAATCTCTAGTGACCATCTTAAGAGACGACCTGCAGTGTCGGGGCGATGGAGAATTTGCCTGAGCGGGAAAGTTGTTAGAACTTCGACTTGATGGTCAAAGAAATATGGTCGTAACTTCCTCACGCTCATAACCAAAGCATACGCCAGCTTTTCGGTTGGGGCATATTTGATCTCTGCTTCGTGTAAAGCTTGGCTGACATAATAGATTGGTTGATGGAATTTGCCGTCCTCCCGCACCAAAACAGAACTGATGGCAACTTCTGATGCGGCTAAGTATAGAAAGAGCTTTTCTCCTGGGATTGGTTTTGATAGGATTTTGACATCTCCCAGGTAGTCTTTAAGTTGATCGAAGGCCGCTTGACAGTTGTTAGTCCATGCAAACTTCCCTTTTTTGACGGCCTCGAAGAATGGACGGCACTTGTCCCCTGATCTGGATATGAACCGGTTTAATGCTGCTAGGCACCCGGTGAGTCTTTGCACTTCTTTCACCGAACGTGGTGGTTGCATATCCAGGATGGCTTTAACTTTTGAAGGGTTGGCCTCAATTCCCTGCTGGCTAACAAGATGACCCAAGAATTTCCCTGAGTGGACTCCAAAGCTGCTTTTCTTTGGATTCAACTTCATGTTATAGTGTCGAAGAATTTCGAACACTTGAGTCAAATGTTGAAGATGGTCTTCCTTCCTGGGACTTTTAACCACGATATCGTCCACGTAAACTTCAACTGTGTTTCCAATTTGTTGATCAAACATCTTGTTCACCAGTCTTTGGTATGTTGCTCCGGCATTTATGAGGCCAAATGGCATTCTCTTCCAACACAGCAAGTTTTTGTTTGTATAAAACGCCGTGTTCTCTTGGTCATCTGGATGCATAGGAATTTGATGATACCCGGCGAAAGCATCCATAAATGTCAACATTTCGTGACCTGCAGTGCTGTCCACCAATTGATCGATATGTGGGAGAGGAAAATTGTCCTTCGGGCATGCTGCATTCAGATCCGTAAAATCTATGCATAGCCTCCAGGTCCCGTTTGGTTTCCTCACGAGTACTGGGTTTGCTACCCATTGTGGACAGAGTGCCTGTCGAATGAGATCGTTGTCTAGCAACTTCTTAACTTCTTCATTTAAAGCTTGGTATTTGTCTGGGCCGTACTTCCTCCGCTTTTGATGGACGGGCTTTCTGGCTTGGTTTATATTCAGCTTGTGGCAAGCATGTTTTGGATCTATCCCCACCATATCTGCATGAGACCAAGCAAAGACATCTAGATTCTTGGTGAGGAACTCTTTCATTCGGGATCTGTAAGGCTCTGGGAGCTCAGATCCTATGAATAATTCAAGATCTTCGCTGTTGGGATTAACTTTGAACGCCTCCAGCTCTTCGACTGGAGTCGCTCGTCGTTTTTGTCCCTTCCAACGGGGATCAAGTATGGGTTCCTCAGGGTTGGAATCATTTTCGATGTTCATGGGCTCTGCCCCCAGGCGGGGTTCAAGATCATCATTTGGTTCCGTCCTATTGTTGTTCGTTTGTACTTGGCCCTCCAAGTCCTCCACTGAAGGTTGGTCGTCACCACCCCTTTGTTGTTCGTCAGATGGAGGTTCCTCGCGGGTGGTAACGAGTTGTTCGTCCAACACTTGCTCGTCCAAGTGTTGTTCGTCCGCATCCATGTGGTCGTCTATGTCCATATTGTTTAGTATTGATGGTTCGTTGATGGGATAACTTGTTGCTTCCATCATGGATATTTGTACAAATTTTGCTCGTAGCTGTTGAACGCATTCTCGTGCTCTCCGTTGGTCTCCTTTAATTGTGCCTGTTCCACTAGCTGTTGGAAATTTCAAACAATAGTGGTAAGTGGAACTGATTAGTGTGAAAATTGCTCGAAATTCGTGTACTATTTTTGCCAAATTTAATTGGATTTCTTGCATTTATTTACATTAATTTGACCATTTGTGCTTAATTGTCGAGAAAGGCATTTTTGTTATTTTTGCAGGAAATTGAATGAATTTTAGAAGAAAATACGAGCCTATAATTTTGTGAGGTCGAGCGAGGAGAAAAATCGAGAAGAAAACGAGTAAAAGTGTAGAAGAAAAAGAATTGGGCCAAGGATTAAATTGGAAAGCATAATTAAAAGGCCCTTTTTGAAGCCCAAGATGCAAGCCCAATGGGAGAAAAAAGAAAAAGCCCAAAAGTCGGCCCAAGAGAGAAAAGGCGGCAGCAACACAGGCTACTCGACCGAGCCAACCGCTCGAGTCGAGCTACTCGCTCGAGTAGCCTGGGGAAAAAGCGGGAGCGATTTTGAAAAGCGTACTCGACCGAGTTGCTCGGTCGAGTCGAGTGACTCGTGCGAGTCAATGTCGGTTTTTCCAGTGCGCTCGAGCCCATTTTGCCTTACTCGACCGATGCACTCGGTCGAGTCGAGCTACTCGCTCGAGTAGCCTGTAGCAGAAAAGCGTAAAACGCTTCTAAAAGGCGTACTCGACCGAGCCACTCGGTCGAGTGGATCTACTCGGTCGAGTTGCGCACGAAATTTTGGGATTTTTCGAAATTTCACCATTTTTGAGGGGCTCTTTTGCAAGTTCGTTTCAAGCATTCTTCCCCCAATATTTAAACCCTCATTCTCAGATTTTGAAGGGGAGAATAGAGAGCTAATTAGAAAAACACACCCCACACACCTTTATAGTTTATTTTCACCTTCAATTTTTAGATTTCAATTTTCTTTCAATTAGTAGAACAATTTAGCTAGCATTTGGAGAACAATTTTCAATTCCAAGTTGTAATCACTCTATTGAGGTGACTTCTATCCTTTATCTTTCAATTTAGTTGGTATAATTTTCTCATTTATGCTTTCTTGCAATTTTGTTATGATGAGCTTATTGGGTTTATTGATTTCATTTGTTAGTTTATCTATTGTTTGTGTTAGATTAGCCATGGGCTAATCCCCTAATGCTTTGGGTGTTTGATTTATGAAGGAATTAGTGTTATGTTGTTAATGGAGCTTTGATTGTGCTATTGAGTTGGTTCTATTGCTTCTATTAATGTGTTTTTCTTGATTAGATTGGTTGACTAGGTTTAGTAACTCTTGTTAGGTTAATTTGTGCTACAGCGAGAGTTGGGTGTGAGTTAATCGAACTTGTGGTGAGGAATTTGGTTAATTAATCGGATTCAATTAGTCGTTTATTAACTCGAGAGAGGGTAGATGGCTAGACCACCATTAATAGACATTAGGAACCTTAATCTATGGGTTTAGGGGCCTAGTGAAGAGAGAATGTTTTAAGTGCATCGCGTGTTTAAAGTCATTCACTATCTTTTGTTCTTTTGGTAACTAGTTAGGTGCTAATTAGTTCATTTGATCACCCAAGCCTCAAAAGGGATCGGTATTCAAAACTTAAGTGATAGCTCTTAGTTCGAACCAACGAAGTAGTACAAGATAAGTGAAATTAACTACGTAGCATTGATTCCGACATAAGGATTTCACCCGAAGCATTACCCTCAACCTTGCACTTCTAAACGAAGTTTTACATCGCTTTCTAGCTTAGTTGTTCATTTCAATTTTATTGCCTAATTCACTTATTGTTTTTTTTAATTTGATTAGTCTAAAAACCAAAACAAGCCTCTACAATTTTACAAAACTCGTAATCTTAGGGATCCACCGATCAACTAAGTTCTTGGATCGATAAAACTTGGTCGTATACTTGCATTGCATCAATGATCCCATATGCTTTTGGGTCGTGTTTACGTGTTCATATAGATTTGCAAAAATACAAAAAAGTCAATGGCGCCGTTGCCGGGGACCTAGTTTGATCGCTTTAGGTGGGACTTAGGATTTGTTGAGTAGAGTTGGTAGTTGCATTTACTTTCTTTATTTTTGTTTTGTTTTTGTTTGAGTTTGATACTTGGTACTTGTTGTAGGTGCATGATCACGAGAGCAAGAGGAGGACAAGTTCAACCAATTGACCACGAGATCGAGGCACACGCAAGAAGAAGAAACCGAAGAAGGAATCGAGGAGGAAGAAATCAAGCAATGGAAGGAAACAATCCGGAGGCGGATAATCCGAACCATGGGAACGAAGCTCGAGAAGGGAATGGAGAAAATGTGCAAGGTGCACAAGTGGTTCAAGGGGGAGTCGTTCTACCGGTTCATCACCAAGTTGAAGTGGGAGCTCAACCAAACCAATACCCAAACCCTTACCAATATCCATATTACGGCTTCTACCCAAATTTTCCTCAAAACCAACAAGCACAAGGTCAACAACCTCAACCCAATCCACCTCCACCACACTATCCATATCCTATACCACCATATTTCCAACCTCAAAATCACCCACTACCTCCCAATCCACCACAACCACCACCACAAAATCCAAATCCACCAAACCAAGAGCAAAGATATCCGGCTATTCCCTTACTCATGCAATTTGAGGGAAGGCCAATTAGAGAACATTTTGAGCCAAGGCAAAGAGAGTATTACGATGGCATCGCTAGGCCAAATGTAGAAGCCAACAATTTTGAGATAGCACCGGCTATGCTCAAGTTGTTAATGGAGAATCAATTCGAGGGGCTTGAGAAGGAAGACCCTCACATGCACTTGAGGAATTTTCTCAACTTAGCCGATACGTTCAAGAGGAACGGGGTACCCGAAGATGCCAAAAGATTGAGGATGTTCTCATTCACACTCACGGGGAAAGCGAAGGCTTGGTTAGACAAGGTGTTACCTCCGGGTAGTGTAAGCACGTGGGATGAGATTAGCAACAAGTTCTTACTCAAATTCTATCCTCCCTCAAGAACGGTTAAGGCAAAACATGAGATTTCAAAGTTTCAAAGGAAGCCCAATGAAAGCCTTAAAGATGCATGGGAGCGAATGAATAACATGTTGATTTCGTGTCCACAACATGGATATCCCGATGAAGAGATTCTAGCTTCATTCTTTTGTGGGATGGACGCCGAAGCACAAAATTTCTTAAATTCTTGTGCGGGAGGAGGATTTTTGGATCTTCCGGCGGGGATGGCTATGAAAATTCTTGATGTTGTGGCTAGCAATTCTTCCCAATGGAATGTGGATACAATTCAAAGGAATCGTGTTAATCGAGTTGATGATCGTGATGTGATGTTGCAAACATTCATGACAACTATTTTGGAAAAGATGAATGCTCTCTCTCTCGGCCAAGGAAGAGATCCTCCTCCATCTTTGGAGCTTAACAACAATGTCCAAAACCCGATGACCCAATTTGAGGATGTGAATTACATGGGTAGGCCTTATCAAGGGGGAAACCAAGGAGGATATTCACAAAATTTTCAAGGTGGAAGACAAGGGCAAGAGTATCAAGGACCTCAAGGCCAAGGTCAACCAAGACCTCCATTTCAACAAGGACCAAATCAAGGGTATCAAGTGGGGAGCTCTTCTCAACCGCAAGGAGCATTTCATGGAAATCAATGGGGACAAACTTCTTCATTCCAAGGGAATTCTCAAGGAGGAGGAGGATATTATCCAAACAATCGAAAGCATGAGAACTTCTCTTATGCCAATCAAAAAGGAGTCATCCAACTTCCACCGGGAGTGGACCCGGGATCCAAATTGCCAAGTGGAGAAGGAAAATCAACTTCGGATGAGCTACTCCAACTATTGGTCAAGAGGACGGAAAGATGTGACTCCATGGAAGTAAGAATGGAGGAGCTAGCTAAGTTAGTGGCTCAAACAAATTCTCAATTGAGCGCCACGATAGCTCAACAAAATTCTCAATTGAATGCTACTATAGCTCAACAAGGAGCTCAATTTGGTGCCCAACTCAAAAATCTTGAATTCCAAATGGGGCAATTATCCACGACGGTGAGTGGAATGCAAAACAAAGGAAAATTTCCTTCCACAACCGAAGTGAACCCAAGAGAGCATTGCAAAGCAATACAATTGCGAAGTTGGAAAGAGATATGATGGTCCTCAAATGCCCGAAGATTTAGAAGAAGAGAAGGGTGAGAAGAAGGGTGATGGTCGTGAAGGTGATGAGAAACTCCAAGAAGAAGAGGAGCTTGAGGTAGAAAATGAATTCGATCGAGGAAAGGATGATGAAGAGGAAGAAGAAATGAAGAAGACCATGCAAGAGGATAAAAGAGAGTTAGACAAATCAAAAGAAGTTCAAAAAGAGACGAAATCTGAAAAGTGGGTACCAAAGTGGAAGCGAGCTAAGGAATTGAGAGAGAAGAAAGGTGAGGATGTCCCTTGTGATCGATGGGGAGTTCCTATGACTCCAATACCTCCACCTTTTCCACAGAGGTACATGAAGCAGAAAATGGCGGATAAGTTTGCAAAATTTTTGGAGATTTTCAAGAAGATTCACATCAACATACCTTTTGTTGATGCATTAGAGCAAATGCCCCACTACATGAAATTCCTAAAGGAGGCCATGTCAAAGAAAAGAAGGTTGGGAGAGCACGAAACAGTGAACTTGACCGAAGAATGTAGTGCCCTTTTGCAAAGGAACATTCCTAAGAAGCTCAAAGATCCCGGAAGTTTCAACTTGCCTTGTGAAATTGGGGGTAGTGAGATTATACTAGCTCTATGTGATTTGGGAGCTAGTGTAAATCTCATGCCTTATTCAATCTATAAGAGGTTGGACTTGGGGGATGTGAAGGAAGTCTCTATGACCCTTCAATTTGCGGATCGATCGGTGGCTCGTCCAAGAGGGATAGTTGAAGATGTACTTGTCAAAGTGGACAAGTTTATCTTCCCGGCCGATTTTGTGATACTAGATATGATAGAGGACGAGCACGTGCCTCTCATTCTAGGCCGACCCTTTCTAGCAACCGGAGAAGCCATGATCAACGTGAAGGATGGGGAGTTGAAATTGAGCTTCAACAATGAAGAGATCAAATTTTCGATATACAACACTCTTGAGAGGCACGATCAAGTTGAGAGTTGTAGTTTCGTGAGTGAAGTCAAGAGCATCATTCAACATGAATGGGAAGAATTCTCTAACTCAACTTTGCCTTTAGATTCTAATTCGTTTTTAAGTAAAAATTTATCATTGAATGATGATTGTGCTAATGTGGATGAATTTTCTCTTGATAGGTATGGAATGGAGAGTGCAAAAGGAATGAATCAAGCTTGGGGGAAGGAGAAATTTCTACCATTGCATGATGAGAACGAGAAGGATGTGGAAAAGAAGGAAAGCAAGAAGGAGAGTTTGAAACCTCTACCGGAGCACCTCAAGTATGTATATCTAGACACGGAGGAGAGGTATCCCGTAATTGTTTCATCTTCTTTAACTTGTGTTGAGATTGAAAAGTTAGTTGTGGTGCTTGCTAGGAATAAGAATGCTTTAGGATGGTCTATAGATGATCTCAAGGGGATTAACCCATCAATTTGCATGCATAGAATTAGGATTGATGAAAATGCTAAGAGTGTTGTGCAACCTCAAAGGAGGGTGAATCCAATCATTCAAGAAGTGATCAAGAAAGAAATTTTGAAATTTTTAAATTCGGGCATGATTTACCCCATTAGTGATAGTCCTTGGGTGTCACCTCTTCATGTTGTTACCAAAAAGGGGGGTATGACTGTGATCACCACCGATACCAACGAGGTGATTGCCACACGGGTGGCCACCGGTTGGAGAGTGTGTGTTGATTACCGGGAATTGAACAAAGCCACATGTAAAGACCATTTTCCACTTCCATTCATGGATCAAATGTTAGATAGGCTTTGTGGACATGAGTTTTATTGCTTCCTCGATGGTTATTCCGGGTACAATCAAATAATGATTGCCCCCGAAGACCAAGAGAAAACCACATTCACAAGCTCGTATGGAACGTTTGCATGGAGGCGAATGCCTTTTGGATTATGCAATGCCCCCGCCACGTTCCAACGATGTATGATGTCAATTTTTCATGATTTGATTGAAAGGATAATGGAAGTATTCATGGATGATTTTTCTGTGTTTGGGAGTTCATTTGATAATTGCTTAGAAAATTTAGAGAAAGTGCTTATACGTTGTCAAGAAACAAACCTTGTTTTGAATTGGGAAAAATGCCACTTTATGGTCACCAATGGTATTGTGCTTGGTCATCATATTTCTGTGAAGGGTTTGCAGGTTGATCGTGCAAAGGTGGTGGCAATTGAAAAGCTTCCTCCACCATCCAATGAAAAGGGAATTCGCTCATTTTTAGGGCATGCGGGTTTCTACAGGCGGTTTATAAAAGATTTCTCTAAACTTTCTAAGCCTCTTTCACATTTACTAGAAAAGGATGTCCCGTTTGAGTTTACTGATGAATGTCTATCTTGTTTCAGGGCTCTCAAAGAGGCATTGATATCATCACCCATCTTGATAAGCCCGAACTGGAGTGAACCTTTCATCCTAATGTGTGATGCTAGTGATTTCGCAATGGGGGTAGTCTTGGGGCAAAACCGTGAGAAGAGATTTCGAGCAATATACTATGCCTCAAAGACTTTTAACTCCGCACAAGTGAATTACACAACCACGGAGAAAGAGTTGCTAGCCGTTGTGTATGGTTTTGACAAGTTTAGGCAACACTTGATCGGGGCAAAAACAGTGGTTTACACGGATCATGAGGCGATTAGATATTTGATGGGGAAGAAGGACTCCAAGCCGAGGCTCATCCGTTGGATTTTGTTGCTACAAGAGTTTGATATTGAGATCCGGGACAAGAGAGGAAGTGAAAATGTGGTGGCCGACCATTTGTCTCGCTTGGAAAGAGGGGAAGGTTTTGAGGAGCCAATTGAAGAAGTGAAGGAAGAATTTCCCGATGAGCATCTTTTCTTTATTAATGGGAACTTGGTGAGCAAGGTAAATGAGGGCCCATGGTACGCGGACTTAGCCAATTACATAACGTGTGAGAGGTTGCCCTATGGAATGACTCCATATGAGAAGAAGAAATTCCTTAAGGACGCTACCTCTTATTATTGGGATGACCCCTTCTTGTATAAGAAAGGTGTGGATTCCATAATAAGGAGGTGTGTTCCCAAGGAAGAATGGGATAGCATAATGACTCATTGTCATTCATCTCCATGTGGAGGACATTATGGAGGGGACAAGACTGCACTCAAGATCCTTCAATCGGGTTTTTATTGGCCAAGGTTATTCCAAAGTTGTCACGAGTTTGTGAAGAAGTGTGACAAATGTCAACGGAGTGGGAACATCTCTAAGAAGAACGAGATGCCATTGCATGGGATTCTAGAAGTGGAAGTGTTTGATGTTTGGGGAATAGATTTTATGGGACCGTTTCCGTCATCTTATGGAAACGAGTACATCTTGTTGGCCGTTGACTATGTGTCGAAATGGATCGAGGCCATAGCCACTCGAACAAATGATTCAAAAACAGTGATTGATTTCTTGAAGAGTCACATTTTCTCTCGATTTGGAGTGCCAAGAGTGTTGATAAGTGATGGAGGAAGCCATTTCGTGAACAAACTCCTCGACAAGTTGTTGGCAAGTTATGGGGTAAATCATAAGGTGGCTACTCCGTATCATCCACAAACAAATGGGCTAGCCGAGGTGTCTAATAGGCAAGTGAAGAAGATTCTTGAAAGAACGGTCAACTCAACAAGAAAGGATTGGTCAAAGAAGCTAAATGATGCTCTATGGGCCTATCGAACCGCCTACAAAACACCACTTCAAATGTCTCCATTTCAATTAGTGTTTGGCAAAGCATGCCACTTACCGGTGGAATTGGAGCATCGTGCATTTTGGGCCACGAAGAAGATGAACTTTGATAGTGTTTTGAGTGGTGAAAAGAGGGTTCTTCAACTTCATGAGCTTCAAGAATTTCGGGAAAATGCATATGAAAGTTCTCAACTTTTCAAGGATAAGACAAAGAGGTGGCATGACGCTCGAATCTCTAAGAGAATTTTTACCGAAGGGGATGAAGTCCTATTGTACAACTCACGTTTGAGTATGTTTCCCGGGAAGTTGAAATCAAGATGGAGTGGACCATTTCGTGTGAAGAAAGTATACCCATCGGGTTTCTTGGATTTAGAGAATGAAAAGGGTGAAGAATTTAAGGTCAATGGTCATCGTGTCAAGCATTACTACTCGCCTTGTGAGAAGGGAGTAGTACATGAGCTCAAAGTTATAGACCCTTGAACTCGTAGAGTTCCGTCCGGCATAGGACGTTAAAAATAGCGCTAAATGGGAGGCAACCCATCATTTTTGTTTTCTTTTATTTTTGCATTGTTTACTTTAATTGTCTTTGCTTTTGTTTTGTTTAGGTGTTGGGGTCGTGTGTTGAGGCTCGGTGAGGATTTCGAGCTCTATGGAAGGACACGTGCTTGAAGGAAGCTTTAGGTACAAACACCTCTTCCTAAACTTAGACATGCTATGCAAAGTCTAAGTTTGGGGGGGTGTTCGTCTTTTTATGCGTAATTTTTGAATTGCACCGATGCACCCCCATTTGATTAGAGCTTATTGGAAATTATTTTTGTTGGAAATTTTGGATTTAATTGCTTACATATACTTGTACATGAGTTTTGTCTTGCCATATGAAGACTTGAGGGTGTGATATTTTCAAGAGATGTGCTTGATAGGAAAGATGAGCATACTCAAGGAGCTTAACGTGAGGTGATCGTGACTTGAAGAGAAGATTGTGCTTGGTGCCAATTGGAGGTAATATGCCCCAAACTTAGAATTGCTTAGCAATGTCTAAGTTTGGGGGGGGGGGGGGGTTTATTTGTTTTGATTTTCATATTTTACATTGCACCGGCGCACTTGAGGCTTCACTTGAACATTGCACCAGCGCACGCCTCATTTTTGTAGAGTTTTGCTTATTCGAGTACTTAATATACATGCTGGGATTTGAGGGTGAATTGTTTTCTAAGGGGTTTTGTGAGTCTATTTGTCGAATTTTTGAATGGCTTGCTTAATATGGTGAATTGCTTTGTGAGTAGTTGGTTGCAAATTTCATTGTGGCACTCTTTTTCCAAACTTTTAATTGCATAGCAATGAAAAAGTTTGGGGGGGTATGTTCGTTTTTACAATTCTATTTGCACCAACTTACTTCACTCAATTTTTGAAAATTTGTGCTTAAGTGTGGGCTTATTGAAAATCTTTGAGTATATTTTTTTGGAGTTAAGATTGTGTGGCTTGGTGTCGGAAACTCAATTGATGGTGATTGTTTGGTTTTTGAGATTTAGTTGAGCTTGATGGTATTGATTGAGACTTGCTTGTTTATTTGTTCATGTGATGGTTGTGCTTGATTTTGTGCTCGATCCATGATGAGACAAGCCCGTGAGCTTTAGAGCCTTTAGACTTGCATATTTTGGTCTAATTTCTTTCTTGTGAGTATCGTTCATGCTTGTGTGCTCTAGAACTTGCCAATTGTCTTGTTTGAGGCTACATTAAGTGTTAAATCTTTGAAAGTGATATGAGGCCATCTTTGATTTGAAAAGTCACTTAGCCAAATTTTTCATACCAAATGAAATTCTTCCGTAGTTAGCCCTTTTGAGCCTATTGACCTATTTTCTTGGCAACCTACAAATTTAGCCAAATTATCCATTTTGTGAGCCTAATTTTTCCTATGAGCTAGTGGAGCTTGAATATGGATAGTGAGGTTGAGTTGTGCTTCAATGTGAATTTGGTGGATGAGTTTGTGTGAAAGTGAAAAGAGTGAAAAAGAAGAAAAAAGATGAGTTGAGAAATTGTACAAGAAAAGATTGAGTCGGTTTGTGAGAAGAAAAAAAAAAATTTGTGAGAAGCTCTCTTGTGTACAAGAATTTGGTAGAGCTTAAAAGTCAAAAGTGCTTGATGTGGTGAAAAGATGTGCTTGAAAAATGAGAACTAGTAAATTGTTGGAGTTGGAATTTTGAGTTGCAACTTGATCACTTGCGACCTTTTCTTTTGAGAGTGTAGAGATGTACCATGGCATTTTGACCTCTCGCTCCACTAGTTTACGAGTCACTTTATCCAAATTTCCCCACATCGACCAAAGAGCCCAACATTACAACCAAATGCAAGTCCTCATTGATTCTTAGATTGACCACTTAGAAAGTGGTGGAGAACTTAGATGATTGGCAAGCCTATGGTAGTGCATTTGTGTGAATTGATTGATGAGTGCATACATTCCTTGATACACTTTGAGTGATGAGTGAAACACTTACTTGAAAGGATATTGTGGATTGAGCACTTGAATCTTGCATTGATTTGAACATGACTTGTGAATTTGCTAGTTGATTTTTGTACATAAAAGCTTGATTAGATTGAAGGAACTTGACAATTGCTACATTATTCTTTTTGACACTCATTTCTCGCAATCCTCCCACTTGTTTATCTCTTTCGTTGCTCGGGGACGAGCAACACTTTAAGTTTGGGGGGGTGATTAGTGTGAAAATTGCTCGAAATTCGTGTACTATTTTTGCCAAATTTAATTGGATTTCTTGCATTTATTTACATTAATTTGACCATTTGTGCTTAATTGTCGAGAAAGGCATTTTTGTTATTTTTGCAAGAAATTGAATGAATTTTAGAAGAAAATACGAGCCTATAATTTTGTGAGGTCGAGCGAGGAGAAAAATCGAGAAGAAAACGAGTAAAAGTGTAGAAGAAAAAGAATTGGGCCAAGGATTAAATTGGAAAGCATAATTAAAAGGCCCTTTTTGAAGCCCAAGATGCAAGCCCAATGGGAGAAAAAAGAAAAAGCCCAAAAGTCGGCCCAAGAGAGAAAAGGCGGCAGCAACACAGGCTACTCGACCGAGCCAACCGCTCGAGTCGAGCTACTCGCTCGAGTAGCCTGGGGAAAAAGCGGGAGCGATTTTGAAAAGCGTACTCGACCGAGTTGCTCGGTCGAGTCCAGTGACTCGTGCGAGTCAATGTCGGTTTTTCCAGTGCGCTCGAGCCCATTTTGCCTTACTCGACCGATGCACTCGGTCGAGTCGAGCTACTCGCTCGAGTAGCCTGTAGCAGAAAAGCGTAAAACGCTTCTAAAAGGCGTACTCGACCGAGCCACTCGGTCGAGTGGATCTACTCGGTCGAGTTGCGCACGAAATTTTGGGATTTTTCGAAATTTCACCATTTTTGAGGGGCTCTTTTGCAAGTTCGTTTCAAGCATTCTTCCCCCAATATTTAAACCCTCATTCTCAGATTTTGAAGGGGAGAATAGAGAGCTAATTAGAAAAACACACCCCACACACCTTTATAGTTTATTTTCACCTTCAATTTTTAGATTTCAATTTTCTTTCAATTAGTAGAACAATTTAGCTAGCATTTGGAGAACAATTTTCAATTCCAAGTTGTAATCACTCTATTGAGGTGACTTCTATCCTTTATCTTTCAATTTAGTTGGTATAATTTTCTCATTTATGCTTTCTTGCAATTTTGTTATGATGAGCTTATTGGGTTTATTGATTTCATTTGTTAGTTTATCTATTGTTTGTGTTAGATTAGCCATGGGCTAATCCCCTAATGCTTTGGGTGTTTGATTTATGAAGGAATTAGTGTTATGTTGTTAATGGAGCTTTGATTGTGCTATTGAGTTGGTTCTATTGCTTCTATTAATGTGTTTTTCTTGATTAGATTGGTTGACTAGGTTTAGTAACTCTTGTTAGGTTAATTTGTGCTACAGCGAGAGTTGGGTGTGAGTTAATCGAACTTGTGGTGAGGAATTTGGTTAATTAATCGGATTCAATTAGTCGTTTATTAACTCGAGAGAGGGTAGATGGCTAGACCACCATTAATAGACATTAGGAACCTTAATCTATGGGTTTAGGGGCCTAGTGAAGAGAGAATGCTTTAAGTGCATCGCGTGTTTAAAGTCATTCACTATCTTTTGTTCTTTTGGTAACTAGTTAGGTGCTAATTAGTTCATTTGATCACCCAAGCCTCAAAAGGGATCGGTATTCAAAACTTAAGTGATAGCTCTTAGTTCGAACCAACGAAGTAGTACAAGATAAGTGAAATTAACTACGTAGCATTGATTCCGACATAAGGATTTCACCCGAAGCATTACCCTCAACCTTGCACTTCTAAACGAAGTTTTACATCGCTTTCTAGCTTAGTTGTTCATTTCAATTTTATTGCCTAATTCACTTATTGTTTTTTTTAATTTGATTAGTCTAAAAACCAAAACAAGCCTCTACAATTTTACAAAACTCGTAATCTTAGGGATCCACCGATCAACTAAGTTCTTGGATCGATAAAACTTGGTCGTATACTTGCATTGCATCAATGATCCCATATGCTTTTGGGTCGTGTTTACGTGTTCATATAGATTTGCAAAAATACGAAAAAGTCAGGAACACGCAGCTTTAAATTCATTAAGAAAAGGTCGGCCAAGAAACCCGTTATAGGTCGACTCCTGGTCTACAACCAAGAAATCTACCATTCTTGTTATATTTCTTTCGGGTTCATCGGCCGTTACAAGTTGTACAGCTAATGTTACAATTCCCAACGGTGTTGTCACAGCATTCCCGAAGCCTACGATTCTATGTGTTGTATTCCGAACATAACCCGAATAATCTCCCAGATTATCGAGGGTCTTCTTGAATAAGATGTTCGTGTAGGCTCCGGTGTCCACCAACAGTCTATGGACTCTGGTCCCCATAATCTTTGCACAGATTACGAGCGAATCATTGTGCGGAGTTAAGACGCCTTCAAGGTCTTTTTCGGTGAAAGTTAATTCTGCCGTTTGCATAATAGACGGCTTAACTCCCATCTCTTGTACTTGGCCAATCGCTCGTAGCTCCGCTTTCCTCTTCCGGTTAGATTCAGGTGGTTGTCCATCAAAACACCCTCCCGCGGGACCTGCGGGTTCCATCATGAACAGATCTTCTAAAGGTTGAGCTGGCATATTGGGAACTGGTCGCCCGGGTCTGTTGTTTCTCTGGGATTGACCATCCTCTTCGTCTTCTGAGTTGTTCTCCCGGGCTCTTTTCCCAGGTTGCCTTTTAACGAAATCGGAGAGCTTTCCCTCCTCATAAAATCGCCAGAGTTGCTTAAGCAAATCTCTACACTCACTCGTAAAATGCCCCACACTTTGATGGTAGGCACAATACTTGTTCGGGTTGAGTTTGCCAGTATCCTGACGGATTTTACGTGGTGGGGAAAGCAACTCTCTCTCCTTTACACTCTCATACACAGTATCAACTGATACTGTCAATACTTGGTTCAATTTTTCTTTCAAATCCGATCCTTCAGTGAATGCTTTCATGTTTTTCGGGACCCTGTAGCTTGTCCCGACGGGCTTTTTGTTATTCTCCTTAGGATCAGCTTTGTTCTCCCCTAAATTTGTTTGTAGGGCCTCGTGCATGGAAACGAAAATGCCAGCTTGGTTTCTGAACTCGGCATAAGTCTTTGGGCACTTCAGACGTACCTCCTTCCATAACTTCGACCCTTTTTTCAACCCGGCCATCACAGCGACGATCTTTGTATCTTCGCTCACCGGTTCTCCTTCTAGTAAAACTTTATCGAATCTTTCCATAAACGCCCGGTTAGTTTCATCATCATTTTGCCTCAAATCTGATAGCCGGTGTTTTTGGGAAAGATACGACCCCGCCGTTGAAAAGTGAGAAAGAAATTCTCGACTTAATTGGACAAACGAGTGGATTGATGCCGGTGGCATTGATGAAAACCACTTGTGAACCCGATCGCCCAATGTTAACGGAAAATTCCGGCACTGGGTGGCGTCACTGGCCCCCACGGAGACCATGTAGTCCGTATACTTCGTTAAGTGGACCCGGGGGTCGGTGATGCCCTCATATTGAATGCTAGCCGGAAATTGAATTTTTTTCTGGATTGGGGCCTTCAAAATATGAGCTGCCAAAGGTGAGGATGGCATGCTGGTCGTTCCCATCCCCCTCTGTTGGTCTAGTTGCCCCTGCATGTTTTCTACAGCCCTCCTTAGGCTTGATAATTCATCAAGAGGTGCCCCCTGACTTGGAGGCTGTTCGGCGAGCAAAGGCATTAACCTTTCTGCTCGTCGCAGTCCCTCGCTTGGAGTGGGCACTTCCTGGGCTTGCCTCCTAATGTTGTTCGCCGCATTCGGCCCTAGGCGCCTGAAGGCTGACTGAGAGAGTCTTTCATGGACTGACGGGCGAGGCTGTTCAAAAGTTGCTCGCCCGTCTGCTGCTCCCCGGCGAGCAGCTTCCCGTTGGGGTTGGCTAAGCCTGTCTTGGGCACTGGAACGTGTTGTCCCATGGCTAGACATAGTTGTTCGTCCGCGACCAGACTCAGCCTGTACTTCTTGTTGGTCGACCACCTTGGCCTTTCCCTTGTTCCGTCTGACTTGGGCACTATCAACCTCTCGCTGTTCGCCCCTAGTGGTCCTGGGTCTAACAACTTCCAGGGACTTGTCCCTTGGCCTTGCTTGTGTTGGCCTAACCTGCTCTTGTTGCCTCTGAAGGGCCTGGAGAGCAGCAATGGTTTTGGCCAACTCATTGGGGTTGTTCGCCAAAGCCTCCATCTCAGGGGGGAGGTTATGTGTTATGGCCGTATGTTGTGACCTGTTCGCATGTCTCGGGTCACGGTCCTGGTGATCGGCCGACGTGGCTCGGGTCTGAGATGCTTTTTTCGACAAACGTGATCCTTGGGTCTCTTTAGATTGAGGCATTTCAATTTAAATTACTTCTTAATTTATAAATTGAAGAACACCAAGAACACCAAGAACACTTTTATTTGTATCTTCAAATATTTCTTGGGATTTCTTTTGAATCTTCAAGTTTTCAACTTGAAGTTCTTGAGTAATCACACTAAACCGAAGGTTCGATACCCTCCTTCTAGTGCCAAATTGTTGGTGAACGAATCTAATCGCAAGGATTAGTTGCTGTTTTAATCCGTTTTTACGTCACCAATCAATAACGTGTGATTGATTACCACCGTAAATGGTAAATCGGGGTTTGGATTTATCGAATTTGTAAATTCGGTAGTCGAAATTAGACTTATTTCGTGTATGTGTGAGTTTGGGTGTGTTTGTGTGTATTTTTTGTCTGAAATTCGAAAATTATTTAGGTAAGCTGGAGAACAACTATTTATAGAGACTAGCAAGCATGAGGTGTCCAAGACTCTTGGTCTCCCTAGCCTGCATGCTTGACATGTGTCCCTTTGATCTTATCTAAGCTGAATCTTAGTTACAAAGTCTTCTTTGGTCTTATCTCGGACTCATTGTTGTTCGTCTAAGTCGGCTTGATTGATCTTGTTGATTCTCCAATTGAAAGTTGTTCGCCTCTTGAGGTTGTACTTTAGAAGTTGCTCGCCTTATGGCTTTGTTCAGCTTGGCGTTGGGATCTTTGTCCTTTGTTCACTTGTACACACCTCCTTGGTTATTTGTTGTATCATGGTTTGACCAAGTTGTTCGTCATGGATGACTCCACAGTTGGCTCATTCTTGGTCCCGGGCCTTAATACCTGTTCGCCCATTTGTTGTTCGTCGGGAGAGTTGTTCGTCACTTCATACACCTCCCAGGTTGGTTAATGCGCCCAAATAGTGATTTTCTTTGTTTTAGACTTCAATAATTGTTCGCTCCATATTTAGATGATGTTCGCCTATCAACACTCAACACTCTGGATCATCATCTTCTGTTGTCTGATCTCAAAGCTTATGAATATGATCTTCAAGAGGAGGATCAAACAGAAGAGGTTTCTTCTTCTGGTCAGAAAGGAGTTGCATTCTCTTCAACTATCAAGCCTGATGTCAAGCCAAAGGAGTCTACTGTAGATGACTTGAGCCTCAAGGAGCAGGTAGCACTTCTAACCCGTAAATTGGATAAAATGAGTTCAAAATATGGCAGGTACAAAAGGCATTGGAAGGAGTCTACCAGAGACATGAAGAGTTCCTTCAAGCCTGCAGAAAAGGAGAAGACATCTGTAGACTCAAGGGAGACCAGACTCAGAACTCCAGAAAGAAAGAGAGATGACAACCCTGGCAGCTCTGGGAGATCAGATTATCAGAGGAGGGATGGTAGCTCTGGCAGACCTGACTACCAAAGGAGAGAGAGTAGTCCAGCCAGATCAGACTACAACCAGAGGAGGAGAGAGCCAAGTCCTAGTCCCAGAGGAGACAATGCCTGCTACACATGCAACAAGACTGGTCACTACAGTTATGATTGTCCTCAACTTACTCCTAGGGAAAGAGAAGAGAAAAGGATCAAGAGAGATAGGAGATATGCAGACAAAGAGCATTGCTGGCAGAAGCAGAGGAGGAGGATACTAGTTCCAGTTCTTCTTCTTCTGATTTCGGGTCTGATGATGATGTATGTCTGATGGCAGACATCAATGAGGTACAAGAAACTACCTTAGTTTTATCAAATTCCAAATATACTGAATCCTCTAACTCATATGGTAACTCCAGAGAGTCTGATATGCAGCAAATGCTATCAGATCTCCAAAATTGTGTTCAACTATGTCAAAAACTTGAGAAAAAGAATGGTAGGCTCAGAACTGAAGTTCAATCCTTATCTCATGAACAAAAATCCACCAGAGAACTCATGAAAGATCATTCCAAAGAAGTCTCTGAACTTCAGGATAAGATCAAAGAAAGAGATACTCTGGTAGATCAAATCATGAAGGAAAAGAATTCTCAGGAGGATGAGCTCAATGAGCTTAGAGCCAAGTACCAGACTCTTATCAAGGGAAAATAAATTGAGCAAACCATTGAGTTACCTGTGCCCAGAGAAGATTCCTTGAAACCAGATGTCCTATCTATTATTTCAGGATCTTCTCAACGCATAAATGATAAGAGTGGTTTAGGATATCCTGGAATTATTAAAAGATCTCATAAATATTGCTTTACTAAAGACAAGTCTATAAGATCTGGTGAACTTGTGGAACTCCGGAATGAAGAGGATCCTTCTGATCGCATGGTGGTTCACAGACCTGGTTGGAAATGGGACCCCCCTGCTGATAATTCAAAATATAATCCAGAAGAGGTGAATGTTCTGGAAGGAAAAATTCTAGAGCATACAAGTCAGAAAAGAGAACCTATGAAGATTGATGGTTCTGTTCAGATGCCTAATCTGATTAGAGAACCTCAGAGAAATCCTAAAAGAGTTGAACCTAAGCAGATTAGGAGACCTAAAAAGGAGACTCTAAGAGGAAATCTAATCAGAATAGGAGATACCAGAGGAGGTATACTGAACCAGAGAACCTCAATCAGAATCAGGGATCTCAAAGGTTGAATGCTCCAAGAAGATTCCAGAACTGGAAACCTCAGAAGGAATTCTATCATCAGAATAGATCCAATCTTCAAAACAGAGGAGGTCTTCCAGACCCATCTATAGAAAACCAACTGATCTGGGTAGTTATGACACCAGAGATGGTTCTTCTAGGATGTATCCTTACAACCAGACCTTTAAGACCATGTATTTGAGGCAGGCCATTCCAAAGGCCAGATTTGAGAAAAGGTACACCAGACCTGTTTATAGGAAAGGTGTCCTTATAAGACCAGTAGCTCAATATGTCATTGTAAGAGGACATGTTCTGGTAGATAGATTTGGAAGGAAGATAAGATCTCCTCACCCAACAAGGGATGATCTTTATCTATGGATTCCTACAAAACCTGCAACTAACCAATCAGGACCCAGCACTAGTAGGGGACCTAATTGATTTCTCTGCAGGTAGATAAGAGCCCATTGGAGAAAGGACTTTCAAGCAACCATGTCTGGTACATTGATAGTGGATGTTCCAAGCACATGACCTTCCAGAAAGATAATCTCCAAGATTTCAAGCCATTAAATGGGCCAAGAGTGATGTTTGGTGACAACAACTATGGAGTCACCAGAGGAGTTGGAAAGTTGACCTTTAATGGTGTATCTGTAGATGAAGTCTACTATGTTGAAGGACTCAAGCATAATCTGCTCTCAGTATCCCAATTATGTGACAGGGGATACTCAGTGAAGTTCTCTAGTGATTCTTGCACTATCTTTTCTTCTTATTATTATGATATCTTGCTAATAGGCTTGAGGAAGGGTAACATTTATCTTGCAGATTTTAGTAGTTGCCTAAGAAATGCTTGCCTGGTTGCAAAAGGATCTGCAGAGAACAGCTGGATTTGGCACAAGAGATTGTGTCATCTTAACTTCAAAACACTGAACAAGATTGCCAGAAAAGGTCTTATTCGAGGTCTTCCTAATGAAGTGTTTAAGAAGGATCAGATTTGTGGTTCATGCCAGAAGGGTAAACAACCCAAGACCTCCTTTAAGGATGTCCAGAGCACAACCACAACCAGAGTACTTCAACTACTTCACATGGACCTGTTTGGACCTGTTTCTCCTCTTAGTTTCAGTGGAAGGAAGTACACCTTGGTGATAGTAGATGACTTTTCAAGATACACTTGGGTAGTGTTTTTGTTTAAGAAAAATGAAACTATCACTAAGCTGCCAGAATTCTTCAAGCAGATTCAGAATGAGCAGAACCAGAGCATAGTCAGAATCAGAAGTGATAAAGGGACAGAGTTTTTGAATTCACACATTGCAGATTACTGTAAGGACCATGGGAATTTTCATGAGACATCTGCTGCCAGAACACCCCAACAAAATGGAGTAGCAGAAAGGAGGAATAGAACCCTCAAAGAAGCTGCAAGAACACTTCTGGCAGAGTACAACACTCCACAAAGGTTTTGGGCAGAGGCCATTAATACAGCTTGCTACACTCAGAATAGATGCCTAATTGCCCAGAGACATAATAAGACTCCATATGAGGTATGGAAAGGTAAAACCCCATTTGTTTCATACTTTCATGTATCTGAAGGAATAGACTATGATGAGACATTTGCTCCTGTTGCCAGACTAGAAGCCATCAGATTGTTCTTAGCATATGCTGCTCACATGAAGTTCAAAGTATACCAGATGGATGTGAAATCTGTCTTTCTTAATGGGATTCTCATTGAGGAAGTGTATGTGGAACAACCTCCTGGTTTTGAACAAGGTGACAAGGTTTTTAAGCTTAAGAAAGCTCTTTATGGGCTGAAGCAGGCACCCAGAGCATGGTATGACACTCTATCTCAATTTCTTCTGGACAATGGTTTTTCTAAGGGTAAGATTGATAGGACCTTGTTTAGGAAAGAAGAAGGAAAGGACATCCTTCTGGTCCAAATATATGTTGATGACATTATATTTGGATCCCCTAACAAGAAGCTGTGTGAGAAGTTTGGTGAGCTCATACAGAGTCAGTTTGAGATGTCTATGATGGGTGAAATGAATTACTTTTTAGGTTTGCAGGTAAAGCAATCAGAGAAGGGAATTTTTATAAATCAGGCGAAGTACATCAGAAACATGCTAGAGAAATTTGGAGTAGGATCTAGCAAAGCAGCCAAGATTCCTATGATGACAAATTTCAACATGGATCCAGATGAGTCTGGAGAGAGTGTGGACCAGACTCAGTACAGAGCACTTATTGGTTCTCTTCTGTACCTGACTGCAAGCAGACCAGACATTACCTTTGCTGTAGGAGTGTGTGCCAGATTTCAAGCTAATCCCAAGAAAAGTCATTTGGAAGCAGCTAGGAAGATTTTGAAATATCTTAAGGGAACAGTGAACTAAGGATTATGGTATCCTGCAGATGACAATTTGGAATTGAGTGGTTATTCAGATTCAGACTATGGTGGATGCAGAATAGATAGAAAGTCTACAAGTGGAACATGCCAATTTTTAGGGAATAAATTGGTATCTTGGTTTTCTAAGAAGCAGACTTCAGTTGCTACATCAACAACAGAAGCAGAGTACATGGCTGCAGGGAGCTGTTGTTCACAACTACTCTGGATTAGTCAACAACTTAGGGACTACCAGATTAGAGCCAAGGATATTCCTATATTCTATGATAGTAATAGTGCAATTGCCATCACCTAGAATCCAGTTCTTCATACCAGGTGTAAACATGTTGATATAAGGCATCATTTTATCAGAGATCATGTTGAGAAGGGAGATATAAGGATGGAAAAGATTGCAACAGAGAAGCAGAGAGCAGATATATTAACTAAGCCTTTGGCTGAGACCAGATTCAGAGAGTTAGCTTTTGAGTTGGGATTATAGGATCCAGAGACAGATTTGTTTTAGGGGGAACTTCAGAGAAGTATCCTTTATTTATACCTTACTGCATATTCTTTGTTATTTAAAACTAACATGCCTGCAGATTAGAAAAATCAGAGTAGTTACATCTCCAGATGAGGTATGCACCAGGTGACACTTGTCCCAGATGAGGTGCTGAGTCAGATTCCAGAAAAGTCCGAAGTCTTCTCTGACCAGGACCAGATGGGTTCCATCAGAGGAGATGTAACACCAGACTAACTGTGGTATCATCTGGTTACAATATCAGGTGACAGGTATGCTTTTCCATCTCTGGCCTCTGATCATTGGGATACACTTTTCAAATTAGTAAGTACACTCAAAACGTTTCAACTTCGGAGTGTATTTAAGACTAGGGTATAGGGCCTAGGCAATCATTTCGCTTTTTCTCTTGACTGCCACAAAACCCCTTTATACCCAGTCCCAATGACCACGCCTACGCACCAGATTAAATCTGTATCTCGCCTTTCATCGTGGCCATCAGATTTAATCGAGGTGCAATATGTCAATCAATTCAAAAATTGATTTTGTTCCCTAAATTAAATTTGCTATTACATGCGTTCACACTTCATTTATTAATCAAGCCACGCGTCTTGCCCTATTTAAATCAAATTTCTTTATAATTTGTCTTTTCACGTTTCCATATTTTCAAAGCCCTAACTTCTCTCTGCAAAGTATCTCTCTCTCTCTCTCTCTCTCTCAGAAATGGCCCCTCTGTGCAACTTCGATCATGAACTGATGATGAAGAAATTGAAAACGGAGATGGTGGTTGACTTCTACACCACCAAGAACCCATCTGTGCTGGCTATTTTGGAGTTACTAAGGAGATCCGGCGTAGAGAAATTGATTTCCACAGTCCTCAAAGATCTTCGCACTCTAGACGGTTATGCGGCCCAGTTTCTGGTCTGTATGAAGATTCATGAAGATCACATTTCTTCAAAGATTGACAAAGAAGATCTGGTGTTTTCCAAGCAGGATTTTTGTGCGTTATTTGAGAACATTTCGGCAGAAGGCGTAGATCCTTTGACTTACAAGGAGAATGATATTATTGGTTCTTTCAAGCTTTTTGCTCGATCCTCTTGCCAGAACATCACGAAAGGTTTTTTAGATAAGCATTTGAGGCAGAAGTATAAGGTTCTTTTTGATATAGTGGTGAAGGTCCTGATGTGTGAAAATCACAGCACGGATGCCATTTTCAATGGCAGGATGTGTGTGATGCGTGCCCTGTTTGATGGAGTTCAATGCAACTGGGCTGAATTCTTTTGGGATGTTTTGAGGAAGAATAGATTGAAGGTGAAGAAGGAGGCTTGCCCTTCACAGCCAGGGGAGTTGCAATACTACTTCACTGCTAATGTTTCGTTGGGAACGAAACTGACTCTGATTTTGGACTCATTGCTTCCAGAGAAGAAATGGAAGGAGTCTTGGTGCAGAGGGTTTCACAAGTCTAAGGTTTTATTCTCAAAGGATGGTCCTCTTCATGGCCATCCTGATTCTGATGGAGAAGAAGCTATTCATGCCCCTCCCCTTCAAGCCATTCCCTCACCTGCTAAGGGGCAGAAGCAGCAGCAGAGTAAGAAGCAAGCTGCTGGAGCAACTGGTTCCTCAACAGTTGTCTTCTCTGGTTCCTCGGAGGAGGACCAGATTCCCCTTCTAAATATCCTGAAGAAGAAGGGAGAAGCTGCTGAGGCTGCTAAGAAGGCTGGAGCAGCCAAGAGGAAGAGGCCAGAGGAGGCCAAGAGAGGCTCTGCTAAGAAGCAAAGAACTAGCAGGAAGGCCAAGAAAACTCTTCTGGTGGATGAGCCATCAGAGGAAGAAGAGGAAGAAGAGGTTGAGCCTCTTAAGAAGATATCCAAGGCCAAGAGAGCCATTCTTCAAGAGTCAGACTCTGGCTCTGATCTTGGAGAGGCCTTGGAGAAGGCAATTGATGAGGCTTCTCAGATGTTGGAGGATGCTTCTGCTCCAGAGTCTGTTGTGCCTGCTGATGTTGACTCAGCAGAGGTAAATCCTTCCAACCCATCCTCTATTCCCCCCTGCTCATGTTAACCTTGTTACCCCCACTACTTCTCCACCAGACACCCAAACACAACCCATATCCTCTGCTCCTGGTGCCCCTATATCCTCACCAGAGCAAACCTTACCAGACACACCAATATATACTTCCTCCACCATACCTGTTCAAACACCTTCTCCCCCACATTCGCAAACACCCCTTACTACAAATCCCTCTCCCCCAGCTTCTGTACCAGAGGTGCCATCAACCTCCTCTGGTGCAGATATTCCCCTTCCAAACACCTCCTCTACACAAATTCCAATCCCACCCTCTGTACCAGAGATCCCAACTTCTTTTGGTGTAGAGCAACCCATTCCTTCCACCTCCACCTCTCAAAATCCTACCCCTCCCAAACCCATACAGACAAGGACCCAACCATTTCTATGGCTCTGGGATTCCCTGCCCCTCCCCCTTCTCCCACCTGTTTAACAAGCGATGATAGTGAAGATGAGGAAGCTTCACTTGAGCCTGCTAACTTAGCACCTTCCCCCTCTGCCTCTGGGCCCAAACCCTTCACTTTCTCATCTGCAGAAATGGGTCCCATTAGGCAGAGTATGAGTGTAAGTGCTCAGCTCTGGCTAAGAGAGCATTTCCCAGTTCTTCTGGAGCACTTACCACTTCTGGCAGAGTTGACTGATGCCAAGGTCTGGAGCAAGGCTAGACTTGAAGATGTGGAGGACCTTATGCTGTTGCTTGAGGAAATGGGTTCCTCCAACTTCACTGCTTGGGAGATTGAGCTGAAGCAGAGGATGAATATTCAGAATCCAGCTGAGCTGGAGACCCCTGGTGCAGCCAAGATCCTGATTCGCACCCTGCTCATCCAGAGAGGGGTAATGCTCACTCCTGAGGGCCCTTCTTACAAGTTTGGGCCTCACTTTGTCTTCCCTCCAGAGTTGTATTCAGACGAGGAAGACTTTGAGATGTCTCCTGCCGTGCTCTAGAAGATGAAGACGTTCTTTAATGAACAGATCATGCAGATAGGGCGCTTCTCTAAAGCTATTCAACACATGGCCCCTGCTATGATAGAGCACCAGATCCGGCAGGAGAGGAGGATCTTTCTTAAGCAAATCAAGTCTACTCTGGCTGAAGTCAAGGCCTCATTCAAGGCAAATGGCCTATTTGTCAAGCTGGATGTTATGCACAGCCAGAAGCAGCTCCAGGAGCACGTGCTGGAGCAGGTGAGACCAGTCTCTGTGCTGAAGGTTGAGATGGCCATCTAGATGATCCAGACTGCTAAGATGAAGGACTCCCTCCAGGAGATGTTAGAGAAGCAGGAAAGGCTTGTTGCTGAATCAAAAGCCTACCTGGAGGAGGCAAAGCAGCTGCGTGATCTTCACTCTTCCTCCAACACTGCCTTGCCTGATCTTATAAGGCAGGTAGTGGAGCCCCTCCTTGATGAAGTTAAAAAGGGGGAAGAGAAGGCCAGAACTGATCTGGAGAAGACCACCAATGAAACTCTTTTTTGTCATGGAGCTCGTCTGGACTTGCTAGAAAACACCTTGGCCCAGGCAGAGCTGCAGAAGAAGAAGAAAGAGGAGTTCAAATCACTTACCATGGCTAAGCAGCTTGCTGCAGAAGAGGATTCTGAAGCAGAGCAGGATTCTGCTACCATTCCAGGTCCTGCTAAGAGGAAGATCAGGAAAGTCAAGAAAAGCTTCCTTGAGACTGTTGTTGAAGAAGCTCAAAAGAGATACAAGGAAGAGACTCCATAGGAGAAGCAAGCAAGGATCAGAAAGAACATAGATGAAGAGCAGAGGCTCAGATATGTTAGGAGGCAAAATAAGAAGAGCAGAGAAGCTGGTGTTTCTTCTGGTGCAGGTGGTTCCAGTCAGAGGAGGAAAGCTCCTATTGAGGTGATGAACATTCTGCCTCTCAGGACAGAAGGGTCTTTTGACTCTACTGTGCATGTGCCCTTGATTGAGAAATGGAAGGAGGCAAAGACTCTTTGGTTCATCCAACATTATATCCAGAGGCCAGCACCAGAGGATGATGAGCTGATCAACAGAACCTTTCACTCATGGATGCAAGCTTATGATGCAGACTTGTACAAGCAATTGATGGACTCTACCATTGAGTTCAACTTGGAGGTGACTGCTCCTGAGTTCACTTATCTCAACACTCCTATGGTAGGAGACCAGGTTGACTGGGCTGAGCTGAAGAGATTGTACAAGACCAAGGTGTTGGTGAACTTCACTCCAACATCTTCTGCAGAGTTGAAGGCCGTCCAGGATAGGTTCCTTGACTGGTTTCTTGTGCCCAAGGAAAACATGAGATATGCATAGAATAGGACTCTGATCTTCAATGTAACTTGTAATCTTCTTGTCCTTATTATTAATGAAAATATCATATCTTCTCTGTTCAAAAGACAACCTCTTGTTGCCTTAATTGTTTGCCTGATAAGATCTATTCTAAGGTCTTATCCTTTATTGTTTTATTGCTTAAGTCTTATGTTTTGATCAGTTCTGGTAGTGTTTTAACTTCATCAAAAAGGGGGAAATTGTTAGGAAAATTATTGTATAGTTTTGATGAGTTAAAACAAACCAGAAGATGTAATAGGACCATCTGGACCTGTTAGCCAGATGATGATCTAGATTAGGACTTAGTCTAGGGGGAACTGCCAGACCAGAAGACCTCACCAGAAGAGTCACCAGAAGACCCCACCAGAAGACTCCACCAGAAGACTTCACCAGATGAGATTTGACCAGAGGCAGAGGACCTTTCCCCAGACCAGACGAGTCCGGACCAGACAAGTCTTGAGGAGTCTTTAGTTTGATTCTGATTATCTTTAGTCTTGATGAATTGTAATTTTAGTATTGTAGCTAGATCTGTTCGACAAGGTGCTGACTGTGCTCGCTAGGACCTCATCCGGGTCCACATGGTCTTCAAACCTAAGTTGCTCGCTTGGTTAATGTTACTCGGCTAGCAAGATTTGCTCGCCCGACACCTTCGAGTTAATCTTGACTTAACTTCATCTTAAGCGCGGGTATTTTGGGTTAATCGTGATCGCCCGAATGACGATTCTGCTCGCCTATCAACAATCTGGATTTGCTCGTATTTGAGTGTTGTTCGTCCTTTTGAACTTGTCCTTGAGGAGTCATTAGTCTGATTTTGTTGGTCATTCTTGTTAGCTTGATTCCTGAGTACTTTAGTTAGATCTGTTCGCCTATGGGCTGGATGTGTTCGCCAGGACATCATTTGGGTCCACAATCTTTGGGTTAAAGTTGCTCGCCTGGTCAATGTAGCTCGTCGAGCTGGAACTGTTCGCTTGACAATTCCAGCTTAGTCTGACTTCGTTCGCTTAATCTTGTATTATGTGTAGATACTTAGTGTAATTATGTTCGCCCAGATGATAGTTCTGCTCGCCTATCAACATGCTCGTCAAGAGGAAGTAGCTCGTTCATGTGGAAACAACTCATCCATGTGGAAGTAGCTCATCAGAAGGACATCTTCTCGTCCATGTGGAAGCAGCTCGTCCATGTAGAAGTAGCTCGTCCATGTAGAAGTTGCTCGTCAAGATAAAGTAGCTCGTCCATGTAGAAGCTGCTAGTCTATGTGGAAGTAGCTCGTCCATGTGGAAGCAGCTCGTCCATGTGGAAGTAGCTCGTCCATGTAGAAGCTGCTCGTCCATGTGGAAGCAGCTCGTCCATGTGGAAACTGCTCGCCCATGTGGAAGCTCCTTGTCAAGAGGAAGCAACTCGTCCATGTGGCAACTGCTCATCATATGTCAACATATATAACCATTATTTTTTGTGTTTCTCACATAATGTCATTTATTACATAACGATATTTATATACAAATACTAATATATCCTTTTACATGTCATCATTAATTTATTTATGATCATTTATTTACCTAAATGTCAAAATTGGAAAAAGAACATTTAATTCATTTGATGTAATACATATATATGGTATTGGTGATTAAGTTTTATATTAATTCTTTGAGTACCTCTTGTACTCTATTTTAAAAAAATTTAGAGAGATTCTTCAATTTTAACCTTAGAAGAAGAAATCTTACCTAGTCGGATACTCCCGTATCAAAGGGAGCGGATTTCCTAGTGGCACCAAAAAACGACAACGTATCAATGCAAAGTTACAACAACAAAAATATTAGTAGAAGAATATTGAAAGGCACAATTTGTGTTGAATAAGATCAGAAACGATAAAAAATATAGTCTTGATATTAGAGTTGGCAAATTAGGCCGCCCAGCCCGGCCCGTCGGACCAAGCTATGCTCATGGGCCGGGTCAGCCCCTTTGCAATCGGGCCTATAAAATCCCAGCCCAACCTAGCCCGCGGGCTAATGGACCTTCCAGGCCCTTTTTTTTGCAATAATTTTTATAAAAAATTGTTGGGATATGTTTAGTTTTGATGATTTTCCAAAACAACATGTAATAGGTTTGAAAGCAGTCAGGATAGTATCTTTTATTTCAGGTCAGGCTAGGTTAGCTCTTAGTAGAATAGGTTGTCAGTTGGGAAGAACTCGGTTGAGGGAACACTCAGTTGAGGGGGAACTCAGCAACACAGCCTGAGGATATCAAGATGACACTAAGAAGATCTAACTGAAGCCATGCCAGACCTGAACCAGAAGAGAAGCCTGAAGGATGTCCCACTGAGTGTAAACCTGACTGATCTAAGCTAAGTCAAGTGGACAACTCAGTGAAGAGCATGATCAAGAGGATCAGTGCTGCACCAAGTAGGCCCTGAAGGAGTCAGGCTACTGTGGTCAGGGAAGTTTGTCATTCAGCCTTATGACAAACTTCTTTGAGTGATCTTCAAACAGTCTCTGAAGGACAACTACACTGAAGACGTTCAGTCCACTGAAGATCATCAGTCAGTGAAGGAGGAAGCTACCTAAAGTCAGTGGGTCTTGGTCAACCCACTGAGTCAAAGATCCGTTGGATCCTGCCCACGTGGACCAATCAGCACAAGGCAGCAACTCTGACACTGACAAGGCCGCATTCCAAGAAAAGTGGTTGAAACCATTAATTGTATGGATTCAAATGTAATTTCATCCAACGGTTACATTTGAATCCACACTATAAATACAAGCTCATAGCTGCGTATTCAAGTGTGTTGTGTTGTGTGTGAAGTAAGAAAAATCAACACCTACGAGCTGTGAAGGTGTGAGTGTTTAAGTGCATTATATTGGGAGTTATAAGGAGGCACGATTCACATCTTATTCACTGAACTTTAGAGTTCATAGATATACACAAAATAGTGTTCATCTTGTAACTCATAGCATAGAGAGGTTTTCCTAATCCTAGATTTAGGCTAACACATTGTAAAGGAAAACCTCACCTAGTTGGAGAAACCAACCGAAACCAAAACCCTCTTGTTAGGATTGTTGGGAGTAAGTTGTCAGTGAGTTAGTAAGGAGGGGCAGCCCAGGGAGTGGCGTGAGTCCAGTTGTAAGTGCACCTTGACATGTTAAAAATAAGAATCCCAGTTAGTGGATTTCCTATTAAATTAGGCAGTGGATGTAAGAGTATTGAGACTCTGAACCACTTTAAAAAAATTTGCTCCTGAATTCCCATTTTGTTTTTAAAAAATGGGACCATCAATTGGTATCAGAGCAGGTTGTTCACATGACCACTGATCCAGTTTTGTTAAGAAAAATGGTCTACCGAACAGATCTTAAATGTTTTAAATTATGGGAATTCTTGCATATTTCAAACTATTACCTGTGTTCTGACATTATTCTTGTAATAGAAAATCATCTGGTTAGAAGTTTTGGAATCATCAAAAAGGGGGAAATTGTTGGGATATGTTTAGTTTTGATGATTTTCCAAAAAACATATAATAGGTTTGAAAGCAGTCAGGATAGTATCATTTGTTTCAGGTCAGGCTAGGTTAGCTCTTAGTAGAATAGGTTGTCAGTTGAGAAGAACTCAGTTGAGAAGAACTCAGTTGAGGGAACACTCAGTTGAGGGGGAACTCAGCGAGGGGGAACTCAGCAACACAGCCTGAGGATATCAAGATGACACCAAGAAGATCTAACTGAAGCCATGCCAGACCTGAACCAGAAGAGAAGCCTGAAGGATGTCTCACTGAGTGTAAACCTGACTGATCTAAGCTAAGTCAAGTGGACCACTCAGTGAAGAGCATGATCAAGAGGATCAGTGCTGCACCAAGTAGGCCCTGAAGGAGTCAGGCTACTGTGGTCAGGGAAGTTTGTCATTCAGCCTTATGACAAACTTCTTTGAGTGGTCTTTAAACAGTCTCTGAAGGACAACTACACTGAAGACGTTCAGTCCACTGAAGATCATCAGTCAGTGAAGGAGGAAGCTACCTAAAGTCAGTGGGTCTTGGTCAACCCACTGAGTCAAAGATCCGTTGGATCCTGCCCACGTGGACCAATCAGCACAAGGCAGCAACTCTGACACTGACAAGGCCGCATTCCAAGAAAAGTGGTTGAAACCATTAATTGTATGGATTCAAATGTAATTTCATCCAACGGTTACATTTGAATCCACACTATAAATACAAGCTCATAGCTGCATATTCAAGTGTGTTGTGTTGTGTTGTGTGTGAAGTAAGAAAAATCAACACCTACGAGCTGTGAAGGTGTGAGTGTTTAAGTGCATTATATTGGGAGTTATAAGGAGGCACGATTCACATCTTGTTCACTGAACTTTAGAGTTCATAGATATACACAAAAGAGTGTTCAGCTTGTAACTCATAGCTTAGAGAGGTTTTCCTAATCCTAGCTTTAGGCTAACACATTGTAAAGGAAAACCTCACCTAGTTGGAGAAACCAACCGAAACCAAAACCCTCTTGTTAGGTTTGTTGGGAGTAAGTTGTCAGTGAGTTAGTAAGGAGGGGCAGCCCAGGGAGTGGCGTGAGTCCAGTTGTAAGTGCACCTTGGCACGTTAAAAACAAGAATCCCAGTTAGTGAATTTCCTATTAAATTAGGCAGTGGATGTAAGAGTATTGAGACTCTGAACCACTTTAAAAAAAATCTCCTGAATTCCCATTTTGTTTTTCGAAAACGGGACCATAAAAAATTATACTTTATTCATCCACAAAATTTTTACCCATTAGTGTTGAATACAAAATTTTAATGAAAATTAGTAATTTATTAAAAAATAGATAATAAAAGAGTATTATAGGGGGTATTGTGGGACTCATTATTTATTTGTTAATAGTGTTTATTTTAAAAAAACGAAACGAGTAAAAAAATTGGTGGACAGTCCAAAAAGGAAAGTGGGTAAAAAATTGGTTGACGAAGGAAGTACTATAAAATATAACTCATTACACTTTCACAATCCACATATATTTTATATTTTAATCTACTTTAATTCATAACAAGTAACAACACTAATTTCAGTATTTTCTTAAAATGAATCGATCGGGCCAAGCGGGCCGCTCGTGACCCATCGGGCCGGGCCAAAACGACTCGATTTTGAGCCGCTATATTTTGAGCCCAGCCCAACCCAAATTTCAGGCGGGCCGGGCTGGGCCCAAATTGCCGGCTCTAGTTGATATACACCGCTTATTTTGAGCAAGAAACATAAGTGAGATACTATTGGAACAGAAAAAGGTTACACCTTTTGGGGCTTTATAATTTTTTCTACAGCTAAATTAAAATTAATTATTGACATATAATTTTTTATTTTATAATAAAAAATACTCTCTTAAAATTCAGATGTATGCGGGCACACATTTAAAAAAAATTACTTTATTGACTTGTTGACCAACTATTAAAAGCGTTAAGGCCATGTTCTTTTTGGGGTTTAAAAATCTGGATTTGAATTTTGTATCTAAAATTCATTCTAGTTTGGGTTTTAAAATTAAGGTTTTTGAAATCCTAAGCCCACAACCCTATAAATAACTTATACAACATTCCTTTACTTTTACATGATAAAGTTAAAACCTACCCTACTCAAAACCCAAAAAGAACACAAATTTTAAAAACCCCATGAATTACAAAAATCATTGGTTTTCAAAAATCGATTTTTAAAAACCACTTAAAACCCAAAAAGAACATAGCCTTAGAGTTTACATTCTGGGAGATTAACTTTATGTTTAAAGTTAACAACTCCCACCAAATACAAAGAAGTGTTATACCAAAATACAATACACTATTCATAAATACGGTATTAAAAAAATCACTATTCATAAATACATAGTGGAAATTGTTCATAAATACATTAACTGTTCAAAATACAATACCATGTTCAAATACATATTCAGCCAAAAAAAAAACCCAAAAATTCGAATTATTTCAACAATTACAGCCCAAAATACAAATTCTAACTTCAGCAGTTTCCCATAACCTGATGCCAAAAAATTCAAACTTTTTTAAAAGTTCCCACTATTTTTTTTGGCCAAATCAAATGTATAATCAACACTAACTAGGCAAAAAATAAAATCTTAGCAGTTTCCCTCATTTTTTAAGACAATAACTACCCCCATTAGTGAATTGAATGCAACATTCAATACATCCACACCAAAAAACACAAATGAGACAAAATAAATAAATAAAGATCCCATCTTAGATGAGAAAAATCGAGTTGCACAATTCCTCTTTGCAAACTATAAAAATGGGATTGTGCTTCATGGAAAGATCAAGGAAGCTGCTGCAATATTTGGGATTACAAGAAGGGGAGACAATACATATGGAAAGTTGCAAGAAGTCAGAGGTTAAAAGGTGTTCCAGTCCAAATAAAGGACAACAAGAAGGGGCAAACAAAGAAGAAGCACTTACACATTGATGTTGAAAGGCTCAAGGCCATACCATTTCTCAAAAGAGACACATTAAGAAGTGTTGCCATGGAGATGGGTGTAAGCAATACACACGGTTGTAGATGTATGAAGTAAGGGCAGATCAAGAAACATATCAATGCAATTAAACCAACTCTTACAGATAAGAACAAGCTAGACAGAACCAAGTTCAGTTTGAATGCATTGGTACTTGATAGGGTTGCCAATACAATCAAAATTTCAGGTATGTTCCATGTAGTTTGCATAGATGAAAAATGGTTCTACATGCCTTAAAATTATCATTTTTTTTCCTCAAGTCCTTCATAAAAAGGGTCATAGTAAGGCATCTAGAACACAGAATCGGGCACATCCAGCTAAATTATTCTAGATGATGGGATATCAGACGAAGGTATCTCAGTGGAATTGGGAAAATCAAACTTGGACTTCTTATAACAGGAAATCAAAGACGGAAGCCTCATAATCGGCCTCAAATTTGAACAAATCGAGCACGGAGGCCTCCAAAACAAGCGAATCGAATATGGTGGCCACCGAAATAAGCTAATAGAGAACTGGGGCCTCCAAAATCACCGAATCAAACATGGTGGCCTCTGAAATAAGGGAATCGAACATGGTGGCCTCCAAAATAAGTGAATCGCACATGGTGGCCTCCGAAATCACGAAATCATTCATGGGAGGCCTAGAGTTGGCCTAAAAAATAAGAAAATCGGACATGGTGACCTTCTATTTTATGGTGGGCTCAAAATTGACATGGAGAAAATCGACCAACAAGTTTTCCGGGATGACAATGTCATCGCCGTCCTCGGTATCCACCACCACCATGGATTCCAGCTCCGAAAGATTGGAGGGAATCGTATCGATGGACATAGGGTAAAATGTGTGTGTGAGAGAGAGAAAGAGAGAGATAGAGAGTGGGGGATGAACTGGATAGCGGCTAGGGTTTGTGTACGAGGGAGAGGGAGAGGGAGAGGGAGAAGGGGATAGTGGCTAGGGTTCGTGTAAGAGAGAGGGAGGGAGAGAGAGAGAGAGAGAGAGAGTAGAATAAAATAGTGTAGAAGAATCCAGAATGCATGTATGTATTTGTATGTTGGGTTGGGTTGGGTTCGGTTTGGGTATTCAATTGAATTGTGTATTAGATTGTGTATTTTTATGTATTGGGCTAGGTATTCTTAATGATATGTATTGGGTTGGGTATTTTTAATGATGTTTAACTAATTTAACTTAAAACATTAATGATGAATTAAGTGGGTCAACCTGAATGACAATTTTGAAACTAAATTGATCTTGTAAGGGTATTTAGATTTTGAAGACTTTCCTTATTTGAGGTGTGAATATTATTGTGAGACGTCCCAAATAGAAAAATATGAATATTAAGAGGGGATGGAGGGAGTATTTGTTAGACAAATAGATAAGTTCGAATAATATTCATTAGAGTATTGACCAAGGACAAATCAAGATAAATATATTGTCACTAGAGATTTTTTTTTTAATAATTAGAGTAGTTTTATTATGTACCAAATGCGTACTATGCACTTAGATTTTAAACTCAATTTTAAATTAAATTTTGACTTTTAGAAAATTCATTAAAAATTAATTTTAACTGAAATTTACAATTAGGTTTAAAATGCAAGATGCACTTTGTGCATACTAAAATATATCTTACAATTATTAGAGAGGAATCGAAATGAATCCTAGAACAACGAGACCTAACTTTCAGGATTCTAGCTTATGCAAATATACCGTATTTTTTACGGTTTTATCCAGGAATTATTACAACTAGTTTTATGCCCGTTCAATGCACGGGCCTGATGTAAGTAATAATTTAGGCTGGTTTAATTTGCTTAATTTATTAAGAAATAATATGTTTCAACGATATTAATATGATTCTATAGAAAATTATTGCTCTAAATTAAATCACTTTGTACATATATTAATCTGTAACAATACGTATGGAGCATCGAAACTTTAATTTTTTAATAGTAAAATAAAATTGCATTTAACGAATTTTTAATGAATGGATCGAACTTATTTCGTTATTGATTTAACCTAGTACAATCTATACTATATAAAAAGTGGCTTGAGATTGTAAATCATTTTTGGACACTTTTGCCCTTTGTCATCTTTTATTTTGTACAGTTTCATCCATATAATGACAAACCTTCTCATCTTGGCATTGTCCCCCTTATCGTGGCATTTTTTCCACTTCCCGCAGCCCGTCCCTTAACCTCCCGTCGCTGCCCATCCCCTTTAGGGTCATTCCATTCCCGTTGGTAGATTGGCAACAAATCATGATCTATGTCGATCGAAGAGCAACGAAAGGTTTGGGATAATTTTTTGATTCGTGATTACAGGACATTTTCTTGTGTTAGGATTCATGATCGCCAGTCCCGTAACCTCCTATTTTCTTGTGTTAGGTTTTGGTTACTTGTCATGCTGTTCCAATTCCTCCATCGCCACTTCCTCTTCAATTACTTGGTGGCAACATACATCGTTACGATTACTCTCTTTGATCTGGGTGCATCTGCTTACGTATGTCTGTCTTGACGTCTTCGTTGCTGAGCGGGCACAAAATTGAATGGAACATTGTTACTAATTCTGCACAATCATGACATCAAAAGTATTCTACTGGTGAATTTTCAAATTCAAGTATTTGATGAGAATTGTAGCATATGTGATGTGATTTTGGTTTATTTTCAGGAGAAAATCAAAGGTGGATTTAGAACTGAAATTGTTTGTGGCTTATTCTGTGGTTAATTCCCGATTCTAGGTTTCTTTTGATTTACTAGAATTAAAAGTGAATTTTGGGAAATTGTGTTGTTGTTTCTACCTGATTTCTTTCCCTTCGAGCTCTTATGATTGTCTAACATTTCTTTAATTTTGTGTTTTTTGTACTTGCTTTGAAGTTTGAAATTTGACCTCATTTGTTTGTTGGTATCTCTGGAATTATTAGTGATTAACTGGAAGTACACATCTTAAGTGTTGCGATTCATGGGCCGGTTAGTTGGCAAGGAACTGAAATTTAATTTTGGTGAAGATTGTCTGTAGGTATACTGGTATACTGTAAATTTCCTATTCGAATAACGGAAATTTGTTTGGGTCTTTCTATGGTCATGTAGGAGATAGTGATCGTATTTGTGGGAATGAGGTATATAAGGTGCGAATGCATAATATGAGGTTTTGCTTATTGTAGCTTAAGCACAAAGTGGCAGCTAATTAATCTATGGAAAATTTGTAGCTTTTTTCCTCGAATTTTACTTTTAAGAGTTCAGATACATACAGTTTCTATTGTTTATTTTCTATCCTCTCCTTGGGCAACTTTCTCAATTTTTAAGCTAATTAGAAAGGGCATGAGTCTAAAGCTGCATAAGGATTAGCTTTTTTCATGCATGAATGATCTTACTTTTGCTCTCTTGAACTTTTTTTTTGTTTACTTTGACAGGAATTTAGCTATGTGTTTCCTAACAATGAGAAATATATTTATTGATTCGGGGGGAATTTTTACTTGTTGCTCGAAACCTAAAGAGAATTGAATTTATTAATCGTGGAGGTAACTTTTTTTGTTGATTAAATAAAATCATAGTTCTATAAATCTATGCTTACATTTGTTTCTTGACCATTATTATTTATGCATGATTAAAGTGGAAAAAAATAGTCCGATAATATTTTTTGCATGATTTCATTTATTTTGATGCAGTTTTTCCTCACAGTTTCAGGGGAAAATATATCGGCTATAGAAGCTGATGCAATCCTTTTGTTCCATTCTGATAATGCTCAAGTTGTTGTATTCGCAGTCCCTGATGAAAAATATGGGGAAGAAGTAAGGTATACTCATCTCATTTCTCAGTATTCTAAGGGAAATATTCATTTAAAATCTAGATAGAGTATAACGTGAATTAATTTCATCATTCTAAGAGCAAGTTTCATTTGAAATTTAATGTAAATCAATTTCATTGTGAAATTTAATTATATTTTTAACAATATTAATTGTTCCATTTAAAAGATTAGTTTGGTGGTAATAGTTTATAACAAAAATAAATAATATCTTTTTGTATTGCGCAGTAAAATTTACTTGCAAGAAACTCACAAATTTATGTTTGAAAGAGCTTATACCTCTGTTTTCCTGAGAATATAAGAAGCACAAGATCTACGGCTTCACTGAGGTTTCTAAGTTGATTGAGAAGTAATCTTCTTAAAATACAATAAGCCAGACCCTCTGAGAAGTCATTGGTGGTATGCTAATTACATATTTGTGTCAACGTGTATTCAAATCAATTATGCATTATCCCTCGGGAGAAGAAGTATAAGATTTTGTAAGAAAAATATGATGGCCATCAAGTTCTTCAAGAAGGTTTGACAAAAACTTGTATGTGACTGTTTCACAATTGAAATTTGTGAAACAGAGCTCAGTTTAATCAATATGATTTAACAAAATATATGGTTGAGTTTATTTATGGCGCGTGGGACAAATATAGGCTTGTTTCAATGAATGATAATGAAACGGTCTCACCCAAATTCTCCTTCAGTGTACGAACATCTGTTTCAGTGTCCAATTAACTAGCTGCGAATAGACTGTGATAAGTGGCATTGTATTGTCCCTTAATTGGCATAAAACATTATAGTGTGCGTAACCATTCAAAAACTTGTGCCTAAACTGTTGCTATATGTATGTCTGAGTTGATGCCTTGATGAAAGTGCAGCATTTGTGGTGAGTGCAGTTGATTGCATGCTATGTGATTAATACAGTACGTACTCACACGATCACAAAATTAGACATACAATACATGTACAAATTGCACCTAACATTGTAACATAGATGCACAATATACAATTTACATAACTACAACCACACAAGTATGCATCAAATTTTTTTTACACATAATCTGTAGCTAATGTTCATATCAGCAGCAGCCACAACTGCAAATGCAGTCATTACGTTCACTACACAACTTTTGTGCGAGTACACGTGCATTTGCACACAGCAATGCATGTACATCTCAGTGTACAACCATTTAGTATTAATATGTCACTGACTCAATAATAATGCAGTATGCAGAGCAACGGAGCATTCAGTCATTAAATAAAAAATATTTACTCATGCATATTTTATCACACATACTCATCTGCACAAGTTACTACTACACTGTCAATACATACATATTTTAACATTTTTTTACTGTAACAACAACACTATTATTTAGCTACATTAACGTCACTACATGAAACCAAGCACACTAGCTAAGTGTATATCATACAATATCATCTCATTGCACAAGCTCAGATAAGAAGAGGATGCAGACTATTCCTTAATTAAGTTCTTTTGTATGGCTATGAGGGAACTAAATAAATATCTATAATCTATAATTATTATATCTAAAAGTGTCTTGCACTTGTAAATCATTTTTAGACCATATTGCCATTCCTTTTTTTTCATTTGTACAAGTTTATCCTTGACCTTTTCCTTTTTTCTCCATTTACTTATCCCGAGTCCCAATCAGCCTTCTCTCTCCGCGACGGTAGAGCTCCCCCTTTGAGATCACTCTCCCCGTCTTCATCTTTAGACCATTCTCTACAAGCATTCCCAAAATCCCTCTCTTTAGAATTCAAACAATAGCAAGAAATCATTTTCAACAATCAGGATTTCCTCACCACCCAAAAAGATATACACTTTCAATGAAACCTGTATGCAAGAAAATTTGAACAAAAGAGAATCATAAACATAGTATGTATCTCATTTTAACATTTATTGATATACTTTTAGTTCCATGTATAATAGCTTCTTGTGGCCCTGTTTCATTACAAGCTTTACTTTTGAGTTGTACATTATCTTTAACTTGATTATATATTGGAATGCGTTTATTCAGTCTTAAGAAGGATAACTAAGAACCTGTTATTTTTTTTAACTTAGCTTAACGATCGAGTTGTTGATGCGCTACTGGATAAGATCTTTAGGAACTACAAAACATGGTGTAAACATTTGGATAAAAAACACAGCTTGAGGTGAATTGAAATATTTTTATGCATGTGTCAATAATTGATTCCTTCTATCAATTTATGTAGTTGTTTCTGGAGGTAGTTGCATTAGGTGTAAATAAAATTTGTAGAACTGTTCTGAGTTGTTTGTATTTGTGTGTTTTGATAATATTTCTGTTTAGCAGGAAAAACATTTGCAATATATTTAAGTTTAAGGGGATGAATAGCCTTCTTTCTTATCTTTTTGGTGAACAATTTTTTTAGGTAATATAGGTTAAAACATAATGGGGTTGTTGCTATTTCTCAAACTCTTGAATAATAATGTTGATAGGTTGTGATTTTTAGAAGAAATAGGTATGGTGCTCAATACATTTACCTAAGCTATTGGGTAACATAGTCGACTTCTATTAGAAATAATCATGTAAGCAGACTTAATTTTTTTACTATTCTTATGTAATAAAGTGAAACCTAAAGATGATGAGTTGGTATTGAATTTCATAGTAAAATTTGTGAATTGTTACGAGCATCATTTTTCTAATCTCTTTGGTTATAAAAAGTGAAGTAATTATTTTATTGCTTGAAATGGCTGGGTCCTTTAGGAAAGACCACCACATTCTCTTTAATGGTGTAACTTTGATGGGGAAACTCTGGCTAGCTAGAGAGATGAAGGTGAGAATTGTATTAGGTATTGCAATTTAGTGTAATAAGGTATTGTAGATCTTGTATTATATATTATCCTTCTAACTTTGGAGCTTTGGAAAGCATAATACAAATTCCTCGAATATAGCATTCAAGAATCAGAGGATACTATTCAAGCATTTTTTTTTTTTTGCAAACACACCCTATGTAATAATAATTGTTTGTGGGACCCAGGATATTTATCATGCAATGCCGGTTTATTATGAAAAACTTGAGGAGCGTTCAGTTGTTCTATACTTAATTTTTCAACAATTAGTATCAATGTGCTTGGTAGATTTTTTAGGTCGAAGTTCAATATGACTAAATTATACTATTTTTTACAAACTACTCGGGGAAAACGTGCAACGCACGTGGTAAAAACTAGTATAAATAAACATGGGTAAGAAATATTTATCCACATGGAGCCTACAGAAACATATACTCCATCTGTTTCCTCTTATCGTTTTTCACACAAACTAATTTTCTCATTAATAAGAATAGCAAAAGACTCTTATACTTAGGGGATGCTTAGTTAGCAATTCTTCAATAGTGATGAGAATGAGATTAAAAATTAGTGTAATTATAGTGGTTCATGAGAACAAAATCACTACCTTCCCTCCTAAATAAGGTAATCACTTCATTTTGATTACCCTATTATCTTCTTCCTACAATCCTCCTCCTCAATCACTTCCCCATTCCTCTACCAACAATCATTTATTGTCCAATTCTATTCCAAAATTGGAGCATGACACTTGCAATGGAGTCACAATTATAACAATTCTTCCCCCAACATATCCTTTTTATTATAGGAGTATAGATGGAAAATAATTTTCATTTCCATTACCTTTGAAGAGTTGCTAACCAAGTACTTCCTTATATTAAATATATACAGACCACAATAAATACTTATTAGGAGTGTTTTATTGAAAAAATAGCTAAATCTGCATCGGTATTAATGTAGTAAAAAAAAAACACACACAAAGTTTCTTATAAATTGAGACAATTAAATTGAAAAGGAGAGAGAGTTAGTTAAAACTTCTAATTCGTTTCTCAGGTATGTTTCTACTTTGATCTCATTCTCAAATTTATAGATTTCCTATCTTACCCGTGCAATTGTAAACTACCAACTTGAAGATCAAGAAGCCTTTGTGCTTTATGATGGTGTTTACATCCTCTATTATACTAATATAGAGTTTTTCTTGCTGATGTGTCATCGTGTGGTTAATTTTACTTATGTGTCGCTCTGAGGTTAACTTCGTCTATGTGACATGATGGTGGAAGTCATACTTACCAATTTATGAATCCTACGTGTCACCTATGTGGCCTTATTATATAATAAGAATCTAATAAAAAAAATTGCACTCATATGGATTTGAACCTTATACCTCTTAAATAAAATTTATAATGTTTACCAATTAAACCATGTTATGAATGTCTATGAAATTTGAATAATATTGTGTATACCTTATAATATAATATAAATTTTATTGTGATTATAGCAATTTACATTTTATTTAACTATATTTGAGGGTATCCTATATTTAAAGTACCTTAATATGTTAGTAATTCGAAAGCCGTATTACAAATTTAAAATCCACTAATGATTTATATTAATGTTGTTTTTATTTTATATTTTGAAAAACTTAATTATTTATTTTAGGAGTTTTATCAATTCAGGGCGTGAAAGATAGTAAAATTATCAATTTAAGGCCTGTAATTTTTTTTCCTATTGATTCAAGGCTTGAAAGATTAAAAACTATCGATTTAGGACCTGAAAGATAAAACTATTAATTTAGGACTTACTTATTTTAAAACCGTGTTTGGTCAATAATTTTTTATTATCCGATAATATTTTTATAGACCATATTTTCAATATATATATATATATATATATATATATATATTATTAATTTAATGTGATTGAAAAAAATAAGAAACAAAAGAACTAATAAAAATATAATAATATATATAAATATAAATTATAATATGTCAAACATAGTCTTAATATTCTTGAGTCTTAAATTGATAGGTTCTATCTTTCAGGTCCTAAATTGATAGTTTTTTATCTTTCAGGCCTTGAATCGATAAGAAATATCTTTAACATATTTAAAATAAATAAAACTTTAAAATATAATATCACAAAAATATTAATAAGTTTGGGTTAATTCTATATTAATTTACAATCTTTAGGCTCAATTTAATCAAAATTTTCAATAATCTTATAAAAATTCACTATATTTTTAGTTGTTTCAATGCGATGTACGACTTGCACTTTTAGAAGAAAAAAATCGATGCATGAGAATGCATTAGTGTATCGTGCATGGATTGAAAACCTCCCTACATCGAGAAAATCCTTTTAGGAGGCAAAATGAAGTATTTGGCGCGTAGTTGACAAATTCATGTCATAATTTAAAATTGTATACCAAATTGAAATAAAAAAATTGTGTGAATTTTCATAAGAATATTGAAAATAGTAATTAAATTGTGATCGAGTCTAAATATCATGAGTTAATAAGTTATCCTATAATCATATACATACATAATGTTTGAATAATTTATTATATAATATAATTATATTGTTTTATGGTGAACAAATTTATTTAAATATTTATAATACATATATAATTAATTTTTACAAAAAAATCCCGCGTTATACGCGGGCACTCATCTAGTTAACTTCATATATTGGAGTCTTGAGAATTAATTGCAGTAAGAAAACATGCACAAAAGACACTCTCATTGGTTTCGTCCAATGGAGTCTCTTGCAAACACTGGTCATTTATTTTGTAGCTTCTCTAACATGAATATGTTTGCATCAAATCTCTTAGAAATAATGTTGTTGATAGGCGAACAACAAGCATGATTATGCGAACAGATATTAAGGCCTAGACAGGAGATCAAGAAACAAAGCTAATAATCAACAAATAATTAGCAAGAATAATCAAAAAGTGGTGTACAAATCAGAAAAAGAGCTGTATTTGATGACTGACAACAAACTTGATGACCAGCTTCTTGGCGAACAGGAGTTGAACTCCAGGCCTACCCAGATTATTACTAAGACATGGATGACGAACAAGTGTAATTAAGGGAGGTGTGTAAGCTATTTTGAGGAGTGTATGTCACTCATCCACCCACAGTAGACGAACAAGTACTATGCGAACAACTCCAAATATAGACATCCAGAGGCTAATTAATGAAGAGTTTAAGGACGAGCAACTTACAAATTATCAATCCAACGAGCGAACAACAAATGAAGAGGATGTGCCAAGGAAAAACCATTACGTAATCAATGGCGAACAACTTTAGAGACTTGATAAAAAAAAAGACTTTGTAATTAAATTTCAGCCTGCATAAGGTCAAATGTAGTCAAAGGACACATGTCAAGCATGCAAGCTTGTAAGTCCAAAGGTCATGTACACCACCTACTTGGTGGTTAGTATAAATAAGTTGCTCTCCATTAATAAAAATAAGTTCAAATACACAAAAATCTCCCTTACACACACAAACACACCTTCAACTACACACATACGAAATAAATACGAATTCAATACCCGTATTTACAATTTTATATCCCGATCTTCCGTATTTACTAATAACGGTATTAATCAATCACACGATCTTGTTTGGTGGTCCTAAAACCGGTTAAAAACAACTGTAATTGCAAAACATAATTCTAAAGAAATTACAAAAAATAAGGAAAACAGGCATTCAAAAGCTGAAAAGGTTTAAATCATTACAAGAAAGCAATAAGCTTTTGTTGGCCCGTGGCTTTCACAAGACAACAATTAATGAACAATGACGAAAAATAAATATTCATAAAATATAGCATTGCTTGCCTATATTTACATTTAATTGTTATTTTTTTTCTAAATTTCTTGGATTTTAGTAATTGTGTTTCAACACTTTCCTGCAAAACCTTTACAAGTATAATTTTCAAAAAGGAATTTGGTTAATTGTTATATTTTCTAAAAGGACAAAAATTTAATGTTGCAAGAACTTTACACTTATTTAATATCCAATCATGTTTAAAACAACCAAATCAATTAACAACCCAAATAACAGTAACTTAAGAACTATATTTCAATACATTTTTCGGAATTCGTAACACAAACAACCTCTTGTAATATAGAGTATTATACAACGCTCATCTTTTTAACCTTAACTCATTTTATGTTGCATGTATTTTAAATTTCATATTAGATCTCAGCTATCCTCTCCCTTTCTATGTCTCTCTTTAGGTCATGTGTCCTTACTCATAATTAAACCATCAAGGAATGCTTTTACCTTTTATCTTAGTTTAGTCGTACAAATGAAGCAACTATCTAGGAATCTAGAGAAGTTCTCATTTGTCTTTCTACATGTGTCCTTAAAGGCTATGATCCTTTATTTTAAAAGTAATCTAATAGTAACAACCCACACAAAATTGAGTCTTGATGCATTAGGGGCGGAAGTTAGGGCGAAATCGTTATGTATGCTTTGAAGCAACACTTGACTTTGGTGGTGCTTTCCGATTGGATGGTATGCCTCCCAAAGAACATATTTTCATATTACTTCCCTATATATATATGTTATCATTGTTGCTTGCATTAGCTGTTCAATAGTGATCTTATCAATTCATATACATGTGTTGCGTCTTATAGTTAAGTTTTCAGTAGTGGTATGTAAGGTTTATGAGATCAATTATTTTTCCCCGGAGGAGCTCCCAAGTATTTTTAGGTCCATTCACAATTCACATGCCTCATAACCCACCTCATCAGCTACTACCTATTCATTTTCTCTTCCACATCAATACCCAAGAGCGCATACATATTCATGTTAATTTTTTAAAATGTTAGTCATTTATTTTTACACCTAAAATGAGTGTCTTTAAATCCAAAGTTGTAGATCCTAAATATTAGAGTAAATTTAATTAACTTAGAAAATTGAAGACACACACATTTTGTTATTATTGAAAGCATGATCACCCAGAGCTACTCCGGTTTCAATATTTTGTTTGAGGATGCCTAAGTGCTTGCACGAATTTCACCAGAGCCTCCCAAATATTATCACCCACTCTCTACACATCAAAAGAACACTAAATTACAAACTTTTCATGAATGGTCACAATTAATTAATTGTGTGGCGCTCAGATCGATCTTCCGGCCAAGCCCACATCACATTAGACCAATTTTTTCATTTGCTAATTTATAGTTTGTTTAGTAGGTGTAAATGGTGGCTATCAATTATAATGAAATTCTAAAACAATCACCAATACAAACATGTATTTCGTCAGCTACTAAAGCCTACAACTAACAACTTAAATCAATAAAATAGAGATATTAAACGTAAAGATGGTTAAATAAAACCACATAAAATAAGTCCAATCAAAATAGACGCATGACGGCTTGTGGAGAGTGCAATCCTCCTTTTATAGGCAAAGTATTATAGGAAAATAGTTCATGATAAACTTATCATGAAATAATTTTAAAATATCAAATATTTAATTAGGAGTATCAATAATCTCATCATGATTACCATTAACTTGAGTCAGTGGTATTATATTGTAATTTTTGTAAATTGAACCCAAATTAATGATACTCCTGATGAATTTTTTGATACTCTTGGTCAAATATTCGATATTTTAAAACAGTTTATGTTAAGCTTATTATGAACCATTTTCATATAAAACCTACTTTCTTTTATATATAAAGACTAGATGAGCACCCATGTATTATGTGGAATTTAAAAAAAAATTACATATGCATTATTTATTCTTAAATAAATTTAATCACCGTAAAATAATAATATTATAAAATGCATATATTCAAATAATATGTATGCATAAAAATATTGATTAATTTCTTATTAATCCATGACATTTAGGCCCAGTCTCAATTTAAATACAATTTTCAATATTCTTATGAAAATTCACTTAATTTTTTGTTTCAATTTGGTATAGACTTTTAAATTATGATATATTTTTCTCAAGTATGACCTAGAAACTACTCCTGGCATCCCTAAGACAGTTTTGTCAAAGTAGAGAAATTTCTAATCCAAGCAGTAACACAAACTCATGCATCAATTTTTTTTTTTTTTTGATAAAAGTATAAGTCGTATATCTAATTTAAAAACTAAAGATGTGGTGACTTTTTTGATTAAATTGAGATTGATCGTGAATTAATAATAAAATTATTAATTTTTTTAATACTTATATTTTAAAATTTAATTTTTCAAATATGTTAAATCTCTAAATTATTTAAATAATATATTGTACATGTAAAAAATATGTATTATATATAGGCCATTTAAATTATATAATATAAAATAAACTAAAATTAATTTCAAAATTAATTTTTTTTAACAATATAAAATTATTAGTGGGTTTTAATTCGACTTTCCTAAATAAATATAAATAAAAATTGTGTTAAATTAAAATAGATATCCAATATATGTAAATATCTTATATATGTGTTCAAGATTCAAATTCATGTGATTGCATTTCTTTTAATTGGAGGCAATATTATTATACAAGCATAACATCACATGTTAAACACAGTTAAACCAAGTGAAAATTGACGCATCAAATTTGATTTAAGATATAAAAAATTAAATAATTATAATTTTGGTTTACTATGTTTTCCCGACAATAAAAAATTATCAATTAAATGTTAAAATTTCAAATAATAGATTTAAAAAAAAAACTAATTAATTCATTTAATCGATAGTATAAATCAAAATATTTAATATTCTTAATTATATTTTTTTATTTTTCACAAATTAAAAATTCTAAATAGAAAATTCTCAAATACATTAAAAATATAAAAATAAGTCAATTGAACATTAAAATTACACATAGTTAAATTTTTATAAACTTATTAATCAATTTACTAATAGTACTACAGAGTTAAATATACTTAAGCTAGATGAGTGTCCTGCGTTTTACGCGGGTTGTTCACAAAATTATTTTAAAAATTCAAATTTTATTGACAAATTATTACATTACTCAAAATGATACTCTAAAACTATTTCATGTTAAGCTTATTATGAAGCATTTTCATATAAAACCTATTCAACTTAACCATATTATACAATATAATATATAAAATAAATATTTATCTATAATATATATATATATATATATATATATATATATATAGTACATCATTTTAAACATGTCGGTCTGTTAGGCTTTTAAGACTTTTATAAAGCCTAAGTCTATACTTAAATAAATAAGTTTTTTTTTAATAAGTCTTGACCCAACCCGTTTAATAAATATGCTAGGCAGTAGGCCCCAATAGGGTGGCCTGACCTATTTCCACCCCTACACTACAAGAAAACATAAAATTGTCTACGGAAATTGTCAATATGGCTACCGAATTTCCAAAAAAAAAAAATATCGTAGTGGGAATTATCTACGAATTGCCTACAAAAATTTCTAATTGTATAGGCATCTTCCTTCCCCACCTACAAAAAAATTTGTCTACCGAAATTCCGTAGGCAAATTACTTGTAGGTAATTATACCTAGTGATTTTATTTCGTAGGCAAATAAATTTCGTGGGCAAATTTTTAGGTTGAGAAATGTAGAAGCTTTCATAATTAGAAAATTTCATAAGCAAATCGTAGACAATTCTTACTACGTACTTTTTTGTTGGAAAAAATTTGTAGGCAATTCTTTATTTTTTTTGTAGTGCTAGAACCAGATTTATCGTAAAATTTAAGTGTATTTTTTAAAAATTATTTTTATTATTACTTCAAAGTTACCCATATGATTACTTAAAAGTTAATTATTAAATGTATTTTTCAGTAATAATATGAGTAACAATTTAATATTAATAGAGATAATTTTTTAAAATTACATTTAAATTGTATGATGCATCATGCACGATGCATACAAGACTATACCCATCACATTAGACAAGATTTGGCATAAACTAGTTTTATGATATTTCTGGTCATAAACAAGTACTATGACATAAATTACTAGTAAATTTATATAATTTTCACTACCATTACTTTTCGGAATTTAAGTCAAATTCGTCCTCTATCTTTTCACCTTTATCAAAATAGTCTTTTATTTATTTGCTTTATCAATTTAGTCCTGTATTTATTCAAGATTAGCCAAAATTAACCTAATTGGCCTAAAAATGTACAAAATCTCACCATTTCAGCCCTCTATTTACTTTCTTTATCAATTTAGTCTTGTATCAATCATCATTTTTTCAATTAGGTCCTAATTGAATGCAAAAGACATTAGTCATGTGCGCTAATTTTCTAGGGAAAGCCTATGATGTGTTTTTTTTTCCAATGTGGCACGCAATCTTTGCCAAATAAAAAAAACACTTGAAATAAAATAAAAAAAATCAATTAGGACCATTTTGGCCCAACTTGAACAAAAACAGGACTAAATTGATAAAACAAATAAATAGAGGATTATTTTGATAAAGGTAACAAAATAGAGGACTTGGTTTAAATCCCATTACTTTTCTATACATATATACGTATATTTATTGCAAATAATGACACTCGCAACTAATGATGCAACACGTATAATGGTTGCAGACATTATTGAAACGAAATACCGATGGCATTGTTTGGTCACACATCTTATACAATGCTTACGTGTTATGAACACGCACACATATCTAACATTGCATCATCCATATATCCCAATGCATTTATGTACTACCCTTGCCTTATTTAATTTTGTCGCCCTTTCCTTAAATTTTTCTTTCCTTCGCCAGTTGTAAATCGTAATTCAGCCTCTCTGTTTTTTCTATTTCTATTTCTCTTTTTCATTTTTCTTTTTTCTCAGTCTATTAACAGAAAAATAATGTACAATATATTGATCGAAGACGATCGAAGGTGGTTGACGTCAATGATATATAATTAATATAATTGATTTGATATTATTTATATAACCAACACAAGTATTTATAGAAGTATAATGGGTCTACACTACTATGTGTAGTCAACGTGGGACAAAGATAAATACAATATTCTCAACAAATCAAATACTTCTAATAAATGATGTTTTCGAACAATTAATCCCAAGTTGTAATTGTTTATTTGTGTGTTTTCTTTTCATATTTGTCCGAGAAGGTCGACTCTTGATTTCTAATTTGGGGTAGAGTAGATCTTGCATGACAACATTTTACAATACGACGGATTATAAATTGAGCATAATACTTTAAAAATTTGAAAATGATAAGTTTTAATTTGTACTCCTACTAGTTTGTGAACTATCTCACTGTAAAACCGTCTCACACAGGTTTTTGTCATATAATTATTAGTTAACTAAGTATATTATTCGTGCAATGCATAATATCTAATATATGTAGTTTACAAAAAAAAAAAAAAAATTATATACACTAATTGCACAATAATATTTATTGTATAAATTTTCAATAAGTATGTATAGTGTGCAACTTATTCCTACATAAATCACTTTGTTGTATTTTTAATAGAACAATTCATAATTTTTAGTGTAAACAATCCATACTCTTTAGTGAGTTTATACTCTTCAACTCATACGCTTTAGTGAAAACAATTTATATCCTCCAAAACTAATATCATATAGTGAACAAGTAATACACTTTAACAAAACACTCATACTCTTCAAAGTCAATTTCACCCTATACTTTGCCTTTAAAAAATATTAGCTTCTTCACTACAAAAATCTTAATTTGTTAGCATTAATTATTTCTATGAAAATGTTTGTTATTTAGTAAAAAGTGATAGTAGTGCACAAGTTGCATGCATGTATATATTACTCATAGTTTTATATAAAACTTTAAAAAGTTATATATATATAGATTTAGAAATAAATGTTGACATTAAAAACTAAAAATATTTAGGGGGTCTTGGTTGGAATTTTTTCAATGATAAATTGGGAATGAGGATGAAACTAATTATAGGGCAATTATGGTGGTTAATAAGAAAAAAAAAATGAATAAGGACACTACTTTTTCTCCTAAGTAAGGTAATTAGTACCTATTTTAATTGATTTATTCTCATCCTTCAATGGTTTCTCCTCAATCATTCCCCTCCACCACCATCAATAACCTTTTTTTGTCTTTTTCCCCCAAAATTGAAGCGCAACACTAATTATATCTCTATAAAAATATTAGTTAATTCTTTCCATTTATCTTAAGGTATAGAGAAAAAAATGTTTTATTTTTATTACTATTAAAGAGTTTGAAACATCACGACGATCTCTCAATGAAATGAAATAGAAAGTGCATAAATGTTACAATGCCCACTCATACCCGCCTTTTGTAAGCCTACATATCTAAAATTAGAATCAGAATGTTTATGCTTTGTAACAAAACACGTCATATTATTATTATAAATTATACTTTTACATTAACTATCATTAGATATATGGAATTAGATCCATACACTTGTTACCTCTCGTTCCATTGCTCAAATTCCAAAACCCTCTAAAATCACCCCATTTACAAAATATATCCTAATAAAATTTAAAAATTAATATGAACTACTAAACATATCTCATTTTATTTCTATAATATCCCTATCTTATCAAATTAAATAAAATATAACACTTTTCTATTTCAGATTCTCGTAATAATTATCTCTCTTCTCAAGAAAAAAAATATTTATTCCTTCTTATTCTTTAACTTTTGGTCGAAATTTGAAGAAAATAAAATTCTTAAAATATTAAATATATTTTGAAAAATATTATAAAAAATCAACCCTATTTTTAAAAAATAGGCAAATTACAAAATTAATTAATAAAATATAAATAATGTTTTAAAAAATAAACTAAATTGAAAATAATTAATTAAAAATATAATCTAAAAATAAAAAACTAGGTAAATTTTTAAATAATTAAGAAAATAAATTAAATCTTCAAAAAATCAAATAAAAATAAAAAAAAACTTCAAAAGGAAAAAGTTAGAGCAAAAAATAATCAGAAAAATATTTTATAAAAATCAATTCAATTATCATAAATATTTGTATTTAGTTTTGAAGGTTTTTTTTAATTTAGTTAATTTTCTTTTAAAAAAATTAGATATATTTTTTATTGAGTTATTTGGAAGATATAATTAATTTATTTTTAAAAAAAAATTAATTTTTCAAATTTTAAAGATTTTTATAATTGAATTTCTAAATTTCATATAATTTTATTATTTAAATATTTATCCGATTTTGGTAAATATTTTTCAGATTTAATTCTAAATTTTTTAGATTTTTCAAATATTTTAAAGGAAAATAAAAAATTTATTATTTTTAATTTAATGTACTAAATTTTAAATTAAATAACTTAAAAACTAAAGTCAAAGTCAACAAAACTTAGAAGATAGTTTATCCATATTTATAAAAGGATTACTTAGTCATTTTATATATGTCTATTATTCACTTTAAAAAAATGAGGTTTGTTTAAAGGATTTTGGGGTTTGAGTAGTGGGACTCTTATATCAGTCTACATTTTTTATTTTGGAATTTTAGTCAAATCTAGCATATAAATGGTATGAGTTGTTTCACTAAAGGATATGAGTTGTTTATACTAAAAAGTATGAGTTATTCTATTAAAAAAAACATTGCAGAATGGTTTATATATGAACAAGTTTCACACTATATATGTCCATTGTTGAAAATTAAACTCATTTATTTCAAGAGTAGGTCTTCTGTAAATTCAGATTCACGTGAACTCTTTTTTCAAGTATCGATGTTATGTATACACAATATAACTATTATACATATTTACTATCATTGTTAAAAAAAATACTTAATTTTATAACCGTGATCATGAGCGGATTCAATGGCTGGACTACGCTCTAACCCAGTACAAATCCAAAACAATGTCCAACATATATGTGCCTAATGTATTGTTCAACATATATGTGCCTAATGTTGATAATTAACTTTAGGTTATAATTATTTGCACTAGCCTCTTTGGTAAAAACAATATTCGGATAAATATACTACCTATTGTTTTGAAAAATTGAATTGAAATCATTGTTACCGTATCTATCACGTATATAGGGGTAGGATATTTGTATGGTATAACAAATATATGAGTACGAACACAAAAAATACAAGCACTGCGGGAGGAACCGATGGGTTCCTCCCTTGAATATGGCGTCGGGCGGTTCATGATGATGAAATCCCTAGCCTATAGTGTACAATATATGTGGAGAGAATTTGTGGGGAGGAAGATGATGATCCCCTTTACAATGGATTGAAGTCTCTATTTATAGAGCCTCAAGCTTCTCACCTAGGAAGCCATCTTGACTTTTTATTTTAGGGTATTAATTACAACCATAGATCTAATAAACATTAATAAACATATTTTACAATATCTTGTCAGTATTTCGATATCTTTACTGATGTTGACCCTCGATCTTTTGGGGCTATAACGAGACGCCGAGGTCGAAAGGTTTGACGAGGTCAAGATGGAGAGGTCCAACGAGGTCGCGGGGGAGAGGCCCGGCGAGGTCGAGGTGCGATCTTCGAATAGTCGTGATAGTTCGTCTGCCGAGCTGTTCAGTGCCGAGATCCTGTTATCAAGGCTTAAACCTCGGTTTTGGTATACCCCAATCCTGAGATAGTATTTAGGTCAAATACAGGATTATTTGTGCCACAACAAAAATAAACATAAAAAAAAATTTAAAATATTATGCATTCCATTTTATTCGAAAAAAATATTTGAAATATTGAATTCGATTTTTTTTTTTCCGAACAACAGGTAGTGTCTTTACCATAGAGACTGTGCAAATAACCTGGGCTTTAACTTTAAGCCCATCCTAAAACAATTTAAGCAGCCTACTAAAATTAAAGCCCAACTCCATAGGAAATTCCTATTGTTTGAGAAGGGCATGCATGAATATTTAAGGTCATGGCCAAGGTTATATACAGTCCTATCTTTTGTTAATACAACTCCATCAAAAAGTATTTGGAAAAAAAATCTGAAAACTTTAACAATTTTTTAAAAACATCCGAAAATGAAAAACACACACACTAAACATATGAATTTTCAAAATTCTTTTCGAAAATTGTTATATTTTTCGGAAAAAAAATTCGAACAATTTTTTGGATAGAGTGTATTCACAAAATATAGGACTGTATTTAACCTGGTTTAACGACTTTTCCTGTCTTCTCCTGCTAGTCACCCGTGTTTTCCCTTTCTCTCTCTGTCTTTCTATTTTTCTTTTCTATTTTCTTATTCCAAATTAAAACTCAAAAATTAAAAAATCTTCATCAACAACATTGAGCAATTTCCTTAGAATTTTGGACGTGGAGTTTTATCTAAATAAAAGAATTACACTACATCATTTATGGAATCCAGATTATGATTTTTTGAAGTTATTTAATATATTCGCTAAATCAGTTTTTGTTATTATCTTATTGGTTGAAGATGAAATTTACTCCATGAAAAGTTATTTAGTATATCTTAATTATTCAATTCTTTTGATAAATATCCATGAATTTTATTTGCTAACTTTCCTGATAAAAAGATAAATTATTTGTTGGCCTCCACCTAATATTAGAAAATGTATAAATTGACAATGTAATTAAATGTTATCATAAATTAAAAAAGACATAAATTAATTATATAGTTTTGATTAATTCTAAATTTCAATTCTCTCACATCTTTTTTTGAAAGTAGTTGACTGATATTTATATTTATCTTCTCATATATGGTTGAAAATTAATCTTTATATCACAACAAACTCATGTCATTGTTATCAACACCACAAAATAGGTGTCATTCACATTAAAAAAAAATGTATTTCATTGTTCACGTATGTTTTCTCTTCCAATGAAATTATATATATTTATATATATAATTAAGCTATAAAAGATCGGATCAAAATAAAAATAAAAATTAAGCTATAAAAGAAACAAGTGAATGATACATTTATTCCAATGGGCAAGTGCCACACTTGAGCACTTGGGGCTATGGGAAGTGGCGGATTCAGGATTCATATTTTGAGGTGAGAGTACAATAAAATACGTATTTTAAATCTAATTAATAGGTATTTTTAATTATATATTAATATAGTCAGGGTCGACCTTGATGGGTGCAGCTTGTGCCATCGCATAGGGTCTCACTCCGTCGGGCCCCCTGATTTTATATATTTACATATTATATTTAGCGAATAAATTTAACAAGTTGGGCGCAGTGGCGGTCCTGGAACGGCGCAGGTGATGCCGCCGGACATGGCCCATTTTCGGTGAGAGCCCCCAATTTAATTTGTGTATATGTGTATATATATTGGAATATGTTAACATATACTTAACGATTGCACAACAACATATATATATATATATATATATATATATATATATTTAGGTAGTCGAGTTTGTTGCTTTATGCTGTTGTAAGTCCCAACGGCCTTGCGTTCAAGATCCAATTCTTGCACATATTTTTTTAATCTTTTCTCATTTAAATTTTCAAATAGAATTCCTGCACCAATTTTTAACTAAAAAATATCGCTTCAACATTTTTGTAATTTATTTTTTCATTTTTATTAATTTTCAAATTGAATATGCAAGCAATTTTATTCCATTAAACTATTCGGTTTATTTTTGTAACTTTTTCTCCCTTATATTTTTAACAAAATTAAATAACATTTTAACCTTTTTATAATTTTCTTCTTTATTATTTCTCAAATATTGAATTTGCAGCAATTTTATATATTTCTATGTCTTTTTTTTATTTTTTTTCTTTATCTTTCATGCATGTTTTCACTTTTTTTAATTTGTAATTTCTTAAAATAATTCTCATGCATGTTATTTATTAATTCTTTAATTTTTATTTTATTTTTTTCAATTGATGAGTTTGAAAAGTGCCACTCCTTTATTATTGTACATCTCATTTATTTACTTAATTAGAAATTAAATTGTTTTTATTTATTATACAAATTAGAAATAGTCCAACTTTTTTTTTCTTTTGTACTGGGTCCTTAAAATTATAGGACCGGCTCTGGTTGAGCGCCCCATATCTATAACTATATAAATGTTGCAGTCAAAATTTGAAGCACTTCTTCTATCAACGTGCACTGCACTCTCCCTGTAGTGAAACTGTGTGCTAAATGCGCCTCTACACACGTGAATGTAACGGTACTAGCTAATGTGGGGTCAAGGTGAACTGCAAGCGTGTGTAGTCCTCGATAGCTGGCTCTTGGTCAGATAATAATATTAGCTAAATATTAGTATTATTTTAAGTTCCTGTCACGGGAGAAAACTAGCGTTGAAGACAAAAGTTCTTCTTGCTATTGATAAAGAGAAAACTTTTATTTATAAACAGATTCCAATTATTTTCTTCATACAATGGGATTACCTATTTATAGGTGTAAGGGTAAACAAAAGACCATTATAGGTCCATGAACCACTAAAAGGTCATTCAAAAATTCATTAAGATTTTGTGAAAATCATAAAAATGGTAAAAGTCCATTCAAACATTTGAATACAGGAAATATTATTCCTTTGACTCCATATCAGTCTCTCCCACTTGAAAAGAACTCGTCCTCGAGTAATCCGGATAAGTTGAAGGTTCTTCGGGTAAATAACGAAATAAATCCGCCACATTAAAAGTTCTTGAAATACCCATTGTTTTCGGCAAATCTACTACATAGGCATTGTCATTGATCTTGCGAACGATCTTGTATGGTCCATACTTCTTGGGTTGCAATTTATGGTATTGCCCGACCGGAAAATGCTCTCGATGAAGGAAAATCATTACTTTGTCCCCAACCTCAAGCACATTTGATCGCCGATACTTGTCCCCAACTGCCTTGAATTTCTAATTAGTTTCCAACAACTTCTTACGAACTTCTTCTTGTACATCAATTCCCTCTTTAGCTAGATTCGAAGCAGCCACACTAGCAACCTTAGGTAATTTTACCAAGTCTACAACATGTCGGGGAACTTTCTGGTAAACCATAGCAAACAGACCCTTCCCAGTGGAGCTGTGAACTGCACTATTATAGGCGAACTCTGCTTGTGGCAAGGCATAATCCCATTATTTGGGTCGATCTCCATAAATATAATAAATCAAATTTCCAAGGGTCCAATTGACGATTTTTGTCTGTCCACCAGTTTGGGGGTGTGGGCAGTGCTACTAAAATTTAACGAAGTATCAAACATTTTCCATAAAGTCATCCGAAAATGGCTAAGGAATTTTGTGTCACGATCTGACGTGATAGATTTCGGTACTCCATGTAATTGCACCACCTCGCGAAAGAAGAACCGCACAATATGTGATGCATCAGAAGTCTTCTTGCAAGGAATGAAATGTGCCATCTTAGAAAACCTGTCGACTACTACGAATATAAAATCAACACCCATTTGCGTACGAGGTAACCCAAGGATAAAATCCATTGACAAATCCTCCCAAATGGCTTCCGGAACAGGCAATGGCATGTAAAGGCCAGTATTTTGAGCTTGTCCCTTTGCAGTTTGACAAACATAACACCGGCTCACAAATTTCATCACTTCATATTTTAATTGCGGCCAATAGTACCGCTCCTCCAAACTAGCAGTTGTTTTTTCTCTTCCAAGATGCCCACTCAAGCCACCTGCATGTAAATCACGAATCAATTTATCCCTCAATGAGGTGCGGGGGATACACAATCGAGTACCCTTGAAGAGACAACCTTCATATGCATAGAAATCTTTGCTAGGAAGAGTTTCCCAAATCCTCGCAAAGTCCTCAACAGTGGGGTATAAATCCGGAAGGGACTCAAAGCCTGTTACTTCATGACTCATCGTCACTAACAAGGTTGTGCGTCTACTTAATACATCCGCTGACTTGTTCTGGAATCCTAATTTATGCATCAATGTGAACGGTTGTTGCAAATATACCACCAATCTCGCATGCATCTTGCTTATGTTTTTCTGGCTGTTAATGTATTTCAGGGCTTGATGATCAGTGTAAAGTACGAACTGATCCTGGAGTAGATAATGCTCCCAATACTTCCGTGCTCTATAGATGGCGTAAAACTCTTGTTCATAAGTGGACCACTTCCGACGCGCCTCACTTAGCTTCTCACTGAAATAGGCAATGTGTCTGCCCTCCTGAGATAAAACAGCGCCTATCCCTACTCCATAAGCATCACACTCCACTACAAATAGTTTGTCAAAATTGGGAAGTGCGAGGACAGGGGCAGAATATAGCTTTTCTTTAATTAACTCAGAACTTTTCTGTTGTTCGGGTCCCCACCGGAAACTTCCTTTCTTCAGACAATCCGTCATAGGCACGATTATAGTGCTAAAGTTCCGATTGAATCACCTGTAGAAAGTAGCGAGTCCATGGAAACTTCGTAACTCCGTTACAACCTTAGGACTTGGCCACTCACGAATCGCCCTAACTTTCTCCTCGTCCACTCGAATACCATCTCCGCCAACCACAAAGCCAAGGAAAGTAATGCTTGTCTGCATGTAAGTGCACTTCCTTTGGTTTATGTAGAGCTTGTTATCCTGCAAGACAATTAAAACCTGGCGCAAGTGGTCTAGGTGTTCCTCCTTGTTAGTACTATATATGAGTATATCATCAAAATATACTACAACGAATTTACCCAGAAATGGTTTCAACACCTCATTCATCAGTTGCATGAAAGTGCTCGGGGCATTAGATAATCCAAATGGTAGAACAAGCCATTCATATAAATCCTCTTTTGTTTTAAAGGCTGTCTTCCATCTCCCGATCGGATGCGAATTTGGTGATATCCACTTCACAGGTCTATCGTACTGAATTTTTTTGCTCCCGATAGGTTATCCAACATATCCTCCAGCCTAGGAATCGGAAACCTATAGCGCACAATTATCTTATTTATTGCTCGACTATCTACGCACATGCGCCAAGATCCGTCTTTATTCGGGGTTAGCAATGCAGGGACCGCACAAGGGCTCATACTTTCTCGAATTAGCCCTTTAAGTAGCAACTCCTCCACCATTTGTTGTAAAATTGCTCCCTCCTTTAGATTCATACGGTAATGAAGCAAATTTGGCAAAGTAGCTCCCGAGACTAAGTCAATGGCATGTTGCCCATTCCTCATTGGTGGTAATTCCGCAGGAAGTTCTTCAGGTACCAACTCTCGAAATTCTTCAAATAACTTACTAACGCAATCAGGGATTTTTCTCCATACCTCCCATGTTCTTCTACCACGAACGCTGATTTGACCACTAATGCATGGATTTCTCTAATATCTTGAGCATCCTCCATCTATTCCGTTGCAGATTTAGTTAATGTTATCAACTTCATAGCTTCAATTTTCATTTTGAACCCCAAAGGTAGCAACGTTATCTTTCTCCCATCCTTGAAGAATTAGTATGTGTTTTTTCTCCCATTGTGAGTGGTTTCACGATCAAACTGCCAAGGCTTTCCAAACAGTAATTGACAAGCATCCATGTCTACAACGTCACATAAAACTTCATCTTTATAAAATTTACCAATGGTTAAGGGTACACGACATCTCTCATTCACCTTAATACCAGCACCACTAGTAATCCACACAATATTATAAGGCTCGGGATGTTTCTCTACCGTCAAGTCCAATTTGTTAACCAAATTACGAGAAATAATATTCTCACAACTTCCACTATCAATAATTAGTTTAAAGATTTGGTTGAAAATCGTACACCTGGTTCGGAACAATGCATTCCTTTGAGAGTTATCTCTTTGTGGCGCTAGCAACACCTTACGGACCACTAATGATAGCAGCTCGTCAATCTCCTCTCCATCAGGTTCAGAAATTCCTTCTTCCTCATCTTTCCACGAGAGATTTAGGGATGACAATGGGGCGGGTTTAAACCTGTACCCGCTATGAACCCGGCCCGACACGGGGCGGGTAAAAACACAGTCAAACGGGTCCGGGGGCAGATTTGGACCCGGTTAAATAAAAACCCGTCGGGTCTGGGACGGGTCATGGTAGGACCCACCCTGGACCCGCCACGTATATATGATACGGGGCGGGTAAAAACCCAGTCAAACGGGTCCGGGGGTGGATTTGGACCCGATTAAATAAAAACCCATCGGGTCTAGGACGGGTCATGGTATGTGTTGTACCCACCCTGGACCCGCCACGTATATATAAGTACACTATATTTTTTAATTATATATTTTATTACTCTTGCATATTTCATCTTCTGTTAGTCAAACTTAATCTAGGTCATGACTTTTATTCCCAATTTCTCATTCTTAGAGATACAAGATAATACGCACGCCACCTCTCAGATTTGAGGCCAACCGCGCCTCTACTTCACCGGCGACTGCACCCATCGTTCTTTCTCACTCTTCCTCGTCGGTCTCTAGCTTTTTCATCTCACCATCGTTCTTTCTCTCTCTTCCTCGCCTCACCATCAGTCTCTTTCTCTCGCTATTTCATACCAATGATATTAGTCTCTCTCTCTCTCTCTCCATCTAAATTCTCGTCTCCAGCAAAAATTTTCTTATGTCGCCCGGCTAGAGCCGCAATAGAAGGTTAAGAATTTTATCTCTCTTAATTTGTGGATAGTTTTCTGGGTTTTTTTTTTATTTTGAATTGCAAGATAATTTTGTTGATACTTTTTTACGGTGTAATTTTTATTTGGAAGTTAATCTTTGTTTTGGAGATTTGTATATTCCATCTCAATTCAAGATCTTCTGATTCAAAGATCTATTTTTTTTCTGGGAAAATAAAAAAATAGAGGAAAAATAATGGGGGCGGGTCCAAAATTCAGACGGGGCTTGGCAGGTTCTGGGTCTTGAAAGAACCTGGTGGGGTGGGTCCTGGGACAGGCCAACCCCGTCTCAGACCCGCCCCGTTGTCATCCCTAGTGAGATTGTCATTCTCCCCATGTTCGGCCATATTGTCTTGGCGACGTCGAGGGCAGTTGTTTGATCGATGGCCAACCTCATTGCACCTATAACACCTGTCTCCAGTCGGTCTCACATAATGATTCCCATCGATTCTCTTCATTGGTTCCTTCTCTTCACCTTGTTTTCCGGAACTTGAAGCTTTCTCCAAGTTGATCTTAGGATTGGTTTTGGAAGTGTCAACAAAGCTTTTCCGGGGCTCCTCCCTTCCATAGAAATTGTGAAAGCCCATTGATTCTGCCCGCTGTGCTATATTGATTGCTTCACTAAGAGTGAGAATAATCTAGCATCCTATTTTTTTACGAATCAAATGTTTTAACCCGTGGATATATCTCGCAACCTACTGTCTTTCTGTCTCCATCAGATTGTTACGCGAGGAGAGGCGCAAGAAATCCGAAGTATAATCCGCAACCGACTTCTGTCCTTGGATCAATGATTGGTATTGTTGGAATATAAATTGCTCATAATCTGGTGGAAGAAATTAGGTCATCATCATCCTCTTCATCTTCATCCATAATCGGACCAGCTGTTTTCCTAGTCGTTTTCATTGATTCTGGATTTGTTCCCACCACGATGATGCTCCACCTTTCAAACGATAAGCCACCAGCTTCACCTGTTTATTTCTGGTATTTCAGCAAAGTAAAAAAATCTCTCGACTTCTGTAACTCAATCGAGAAAGCCCTCGATGTCAAAGTTTCCATTGAAGGAAGATCTGCCTTTAGACGAAATTCCTCATGTCTATGTTGTTGGTTGTCCCTGTTATTATTTCGGTTACCTTGTAATATGCCCTCCACCTCTTCGTCGGATGAGTCATCTTCATAGTTCCGCCCCATGGGGACCAACTGTGGAATCTTTCGGTGCAGGTTATAATCAATTCCCCTGTTTCTTCTACTATCTTTAGGATCATCATGAAGTTGTTCTAAACTGCCCTGATGTTTCTCTACTTATTCCACACGAGCAGTAACATTTGAACCGCAGTAGTCAAGCGCTGCATCTCACGGATCACGTCAGCGAAGGTGGGCTTCATTGTCGTTGTTAGCCATTGCCAAGGAAAAACCTCGCTCTGGTACCAAACTGACACGGGAGAAAACTAGCGTAGAAGACAAATGTTCTTCTTGTTATTGTAAAGAGAAAACTTTGATTGATAAACATATTCCAATTGCTTTCTTCGTACAATGGGATTACCTATTTATAGGTGTAAGGGTAAACAAAAGACCATTCTAGATTCATGAACCATTGAAAGGTCATTCAAACATTCATTAAGATTTTGTGAAAATCATAAAAATGGTAAAAGTCCATTCAAACATTTGAATACGGGAAATATTATTCCTTTGACTCCATATCAGTTCCAAGGGGAGTTAATTACAACTTCTGATACAGTCCTTAAAAGTATCAACATGCCTCCAGTTAAAAAAAAGGATATTAAGATTGGAATATGTGTAGGTTGAGAGGATTAGGGAGCGATAGAGAAATAATTAAATGAATTAATTTCACACTCTTCTATAAGTTCGGACTTTTAGATAAAGCGATTTTTTTTCATAGTATCAGAGTCATAAGGTTCACGCCCGAACAAAGGTCTTGTGTTCAATTAATTTCACACTCTTCTATAAGTTCGGACTTTTAGATGAAACAAAATTCTTTCACCATGACCATTTTCTAACATCGTGGGGAATAATTTTTTCAAGCATTAGATGTTTTTATTAAAATTTATCATATGAATGTCTCATTAAATTTGTCATTGTTTATTAATTTCTACTATATGTAGATGAGTGAATGTTTAGTCTATTCGATTTCTAATTAGTTATATCAAGTAATAATGTTTTATTTTCGGCTCCCCCTCTTCTAACAATCCTGACTCCGCCCCTGGTTGGATCAACATGATATATAATTGTATATGTTGGACTATGAGCGCTTTCAGAATAGACGTAAGTCAAGCACGCTAAACTTTGGAGTTCTTTCACAATGAGTGCTAGAAAAGAGGATGCACCTTATTGGTAATGAGTAACACTAACCAATTCTTTTAACCTCTTCTCAACCATGACAGTGTAGGGCTTTGCGTGAGGCAGGTTGCACTCCCATAAGTGTTCCTTCGGGTCCGACCATGTGGTCACAATTTCAGGAGGTGCTGAATTTTTACCCCAGCTATTTTTCTAGAACCTGGAATTCCAATACATGGAATTGGAATGAAGTCCTTGACCATCCATAGACATTGCAAAAACACAAGAATTCAACATAATGAATAAAAAAAACACAAAAACTCTAACTCTGTTTGATTAGGGATAATGGTTGATGAGATGGAGATGGAAAAAAGAGAATATGGTAATCCAATTAATAGTAAATTTGTGTTTGGTTAGGTGTTGATGGGCGAACAATTATCAGTAAATGATGAACATGGATTAGAGCTACATCGAGGATTATGAGGAACCAAGTCAAGGAAGATCAACAAAGAAAATCATGACTTGGGTGCATTAACCAATCTGGGAGGTATACAAAGCGACGAACAACTCCCCGACGAACAACTAATAGGCGAACAGGTATTTAGACCCGAGACCAAGAATGAGCCAACTGTGAAGTCATCAATGACGAACAACTTGGTCAAACTATGAAACAACAAACAGCCAAAGTGTGTACAAGTGAACAAAGGACAAAGATCCCAAAGCCAAGCTGAACAAAGCCATAAGGCGAACAACTTCCAAAGTACACCCTCAAGAGGCGAACAACTTTCAGTTGAAGGGTCATCAAGATCATTCAAGCCGACCTAGGCGAACAACAATGAGTCCGAGATAAAGCCCAAAAGAAGACTTTGTAACTAAGATTCAGCTTAGATAAGGTCAAACTAAGGTCAAAGGACATATGTCAGGCATGCAAGCTAGGGAGACCAAGAGTCAGTGACACCTCATGCTTGCTAGCCTCTATAAATAGTTGTTCTCCAGCTTATTGAAATAATTTCGAATTTCAGACAAAAAATACACACAAACACACCCAAACTCACACATACACGAAATAAGTCCAATTTCGACTACCGAATTTACAAATTCGATAAATTCATATCCCGATTTACCATTTACGGTGGTAATCAATCACACGTTATTGATTGGTGACGTAAAAACGGATTAAAACAGCCACTAATCCTTACGATTAGATTCGTTCACCAACATTAGGGATGACAATATAGAGTTGGATGAAGTTTTATATCTAATCAAAATTGATGTTGTAATATTTTATTATTGTTAATTAGTGAGATAATGATTGACTGAAAGGACGGTATGAGAGATGATTGTTGATGGGCGAACAATTATCAGTAAATGACGAACAAGAATTAGAGCTACATCGAGGATTATGAAGAACCAAGTCAAGGAAGATCAACAAAGAAAATCATGACTTGGGTGCATTAACCAATCTGGGAGGTATACAAAGTGACGAACAACTCCCCGACGAACAACTAATAGGCGAACAGGTTTTAAGACCCGAGACCAAGAATGAGCCAACTGTGAAGTCATCAATGACGAACAACTTGGTCAAACTATGATACAACAAACAACCAAAAAAATGTGTACAAGTGAACAAAGGACAAAGATCCCAAAGCCAAGCTGAACAAAGCCATAAGGCGAACAACTTCCAAAGTACACCCTCAAGAGGCGAACAACTTTCAGTTGAAGGGTCATCAAGATCAGTCAAGCCAACCTAGGCGAACAACAATGAGTCCGAGATAAGGCCCAAAAGAAGACTTTGTAACTAAGGTTCAGCTTAGATAAGGTCAAACTAAGGTCAAAGGACACATGTCAAGCATGCAAGCTAGGGAGACCAAGAGTCAGTAGCACCTCATGCTTGCTAGCCTCTATAAATAGTTGTTCTCCAGCTTATTGAAATAATTTCGAATTTTCAGATAAAAATACACATATAAACACACCCAAACTCACACATACACGAAATAAGTCCAATTTTGACTACCGAATTAACAAATTTGATAAATTCATACCCCGATTTACCATTTACGGTGGTAATCAATCACACGTTATTGATTGGTGACGTAAAAACGGATTAAAACAGCCACTAATCCTTACGATTAGATTCGTTCACCAATAATTTGGCGCTAGAAGGAGGGTACGAACCTCCGGTTTAGTGTGATTACTCAAGAACTTCAAGTTGAAAACTTGAAGATTCATAGGAAATCTTAAGAAATATTTGAAGATACAAACAAAAGTGTTCTTGGTGTTCTTGGTGTTCTTCAATTTATAGATTAAGAAATAATTTAAATTGAAATGCCTCAATCTAAAGAGACCCAAGGATCACGTTTGTCAAAAAGAGCATCTCAGACCCGGGCCACGTCGGCCGACCACCAGGACCGTGACCCGAGACATGCGAACAGGTCGCAGCATACAGCCATAACACATAACCTCCCCCCTGAGATGGAGGCATTGGCGAACAACCCCAATGAGTTAGCCAAAACCATAGCTGCTCTCCAGGCCCTCCAGAGGCAACAAGAGCAGGTTAGGCCAACACAAGCAAGGCCAAGGGACAAGTCCCTAGAGGTTGCTAGACCCAGGACTACTAGGGGCGAACAGCGAGAGGTTGATAGTGCCCAAGTCAGACGGAATAAGGGAAAGGCCAAGGTGGTCGACCAAAGAGAAGTACAGGCTGAGTCTGGTCGCGGACGAACAACTATGTCTAGCCATGGAACAACACGTTCCAGTGCCCAAGACAGGCTTAGCCAACCCCAACGGGAAGCTGCTCGCCGGGGAGCAGAAGATGGGCGAGCAACTTTTGAACAGCCTCGCCCATCCGTCCATGAAAGACTCTCCCAGTCAGCCTTCAGACGCCTAGGGCCAAATACGGCGAACAACATTAGGAGGCAAGCCCAGGAAGTTCCCACTCCAAGCGAGGGACTGCGACGAGCAGAAAGGCTAATGCCTTTGCTCGCCGAACAGCCTCCAAGTCAGGGGGCACCTCTTGATGAATTATCAAGCCTAAGGAGGGCTGTGGAGAACATGCAGGGGCAATTAGACCAACAGAGGGGGATGGGAACGACTAGCATGCCATCCTCACCTTTGGCAGCTCACATTTTGAAGGCCCCGATACAGAAAAAGATTCAATTTCCGGCAAGCATTCAATATGAAGGCATCGCCGACCCCCGGGTCCACTTAACGAAGTATACGGACTACATGGTCTCCGTGGGGGCCAGCGATGCCACCCAATGCCGGAATTTTCCTTTAACATTGGGCGATCGGGTTCACAAGTGGTTTTCATCAATGCCGTCGGCATCAATCCACTCGTTCGTCCAACTAAGTCGAGAATTTCTTTCTCACTTTTCAACGGCGGGTCGTATCTTTCCCAAAAACACCGGCTGTCAGATTTGAGGCAAAATGATGATGAAACTGACCGGGCGTTTATGGAAAGATTCGATAAAGTTTTGCTAGAAGGAGAACCGGTGAGCGAAGATACAAAGATCGTCGCTGTGATGGCCAGATTGAAAAAAGGGTCGAAGTTATGGAAGGAAGTACGTCTAAAGTGCCCGAAGACTTATGCCGAGTTCAGAAACCAAGCTGGCATTTTCGTTTCCATGCACGAGGCCCTACAAACAAATTTGGGGGAGAATAAAGCTGATCCTAAGGAAAATAACAAAAAGCCCGTCGGGACAAACTACAGGGTCCCAAAAAATATGAAAGCATTCACCGAAGGATCGGATTTGAAGGAAAAACTGAACCAAGTATTGACAGTATCAGTTGATACTGTGTATGAGAGCGTAAAGGAGAAAGAGTTGCTTTCCCCACCACGTAAAATCCGTCAGGATACTGGCAAACTCAACCCAAACAAGTATTGTGCCTACCATCAAAGTGTGGGGCATTTTACGAGTGAGTGTAGATATTTGCTTAAGCAACTCTGGCGATTTTATGAGGAGGGAAAGCTCTCTGATTTCGTTAAAAGGCAACCTGGGAAGAGAACCCGGGAGAACAATTCAGAAGACGAAGAGGATGGTCAGCCTCAGAGAAACAACAGACCCGGGCGACCAGTTCCCAGTATACCGGCTCAACCTTTAGAAGATCTTTTCATGATGGAACCCGCAGGTCCCGCGGGAGGGTGTTTTGATGGACAACCACCCGACTCTAATCGGAAGAGGAAAGCGGAGCTACGAGCGATTGGCCAAGTACAAGAAATGGGAGTTAAGCCGTCCATCATGCAAACGGCAGAATTAACTTTCACCGAAAAAGACCTTGAAGGCGTCTTAACTCCGCACAATGATTCACTCGTAATCTGCGCAAAGATTATGGGGACCAGAGTCCACAGACTGTTGGTGGACACCGGAGCCTACACCAACATCTTATTCAAGAAGACCCTCGATAATCTGGGAGATTATTCGGGTTATGTTCGGAATACAACACATAGAATCATAGGTTTCGGGAATGTTGTGACAACACCGTTGGGAATTGTAACACTAGCAGTACAACTTGTAACGGCTAATGAACCCGAAAAAAATATAACAAGAATGGTAGATTTCTTGGTTGTAGACCAGGAGTCGACCTATAACGGGTTTCTTGGCCGACCTTTTCTCAATGAATTTAGAGCTGCATGTTCCACTTACCACTATTGTTTGAAATTTCCAACAGCTAGTGGAGCAGGCACAATTAAAGGAGACCAACGGAGAGCACGAGAATGCATTCAACAACTACGAGCAAAATTTATACAAATATCCATGATGGAAGCAACAAGTTATCCCGTCGACGAACCATCAATGCTGAACAATACGATGGACATAGACGACCACATGGATACGGACGAACAACACTTGAACGAACAAGTATTGGACGAACAGCTCGTTACCACCCGCGAGGAACCTCCATCTGACGAACAACAAAGGGGTGATGACGAACAACCCTCAGTGGGGGACTTGGAGGGCCAAGTACAAACGAACAACAATGGGATGGAGCCAACTGATGATCTAGAACCTCGCCTGGGGGAAGAGCCCATGAACATCGAAAATAATTCCAACCCTGAGGAACCCATACTTGATCCCCATTGGAAGGGACAAAAACGACGAGCGACTCCAGTCGAAGAGCTGGAGGCGTTCAAAGTTAATCCCGACAACGAAGATCTTGAATTATTCATAGGATCTGAGCTCCCAGAGCCTTACAGATCCCGAATGAAAGAGTTCCTCACCAAGAATCTAGATGTCTTTGCTTGGTCTCACGCAGATATGGTGGGGATAGACCCAAAACATGCTTGCCACAAGCTGAACATAAATCAAGCAAGAAAGCCCGTCCATCAAAAACGAAGGAAGTACGGCCCGGACAAATATCAAGCGTTGAATGAAGAAGTTAAAAAGCTGTTAGACAACGATCTGATCCGTCAAGCACTTTGTCCACAATGGGTAGCAAACCCTGTGCTGGTGAGGAAATCAAACGGAACCTGGAGGCTATGCATAGACTTTACAGATCTGAATGCAGCATGCCCGAAGGACAACTTTCCTCTCCCGCACATCGATCAATTGGTGGACAACACTGCGGGTCACGAAATGCTAACATTCATGGATGCTTTTGCAGGGTATCATCAAATCCCAATGCATCCTGACGATCAAGAAAGCACAGCTTTTTACACTAACAAAAACTTGCTGTGCTGGAAGAGAATGCCCTTCGGCCTCATCAATGCCGGGGCAACTTATCAAAGGCTGGTGAACAAGATGTTTGACCAGCAAATCGGAGACACGGTGGAAGTCTATGTAGACGATATCGTGGTCAAAAGTCCCAAGAAGGAAGACCATCTTCAACATCTGACTCAAGTGTTCGAAATTCTTCGACACTATAACATGAAGTTGAATCCAAAGAAGAGCAGCTTTGGAGTTCACTCAGGGAAATTCTTGGGCCATCTTGTTAGACATCGGGGAATTGAGGCCAACCCTTCAAAGGTTAAAGCCATCATGGATATGCAACCACCACGTTCGGTGAAAGAAGTGCAAAGACTCACCGGGTGCCTAGCAGCATTGAACCGGTTCATATCCAGGTCGGGGGACAAGTGCCGTCCATTCTTCGAGGCCGTCAAAAAAGGAAAGTTTGCATGGACTAACAACTGCCAAGCGGCCTTCGATCAACTTAAAGAATACCTGGGAGATGTCAAAATCCTATCAAAACCAATCCCAGGAGAAAAGCTCTTTCTATACTTAGCCGCATCAGAAGTTGCCATCAGCTCTGTTTTGGTGCGCGAAGACGGCAAATTTCACCAACCTATATATTACGTCAGCCAGGCTTTACACGAAGCAGAGATCAAATATGCTCCAACCGAAAAGCTGGCGTATGCTTTGGTTATGAGTGTGAGAAAGTTACGACCATACTTCTTTGACCATCAAGTCGAAGTTCTAACAACTTTCCCGCTCAGGCAAATTCTCCATCGCCCCGACACTACAGGTCGTCTCTTAAGATGGTCACTGGAGATTAGCCAATTCGGGGTGACCTATGCTCCTCGAACAGCGATCAAAGGGAAAGCATTAGCCGACTTTATAGTCGAACTAACTTTCCCACCAGATCCGACGAGAGGACTTGATCATCCTTGGCATCTCTATGTGGACGGATCATCAACCAATATAGCCTCGGGAGCAGGAGTAGTTTTAATCAGCCCAGATAGACAAGTATTCACCTCGGCAATCAGATTTGGTTTCATGGCAACCAATAACGAGGCTGAGTATGAAGCTCTTATTGCCGGTCTCCACCTATCTCTTGCAGTTGGTGTCAGACGCTTGCAAATATTTGGCGATTCACAATTAATCGTGAACCAAGTCCGAGGTGAATACGAGGCAAAAGATGATCACATGATCGAGTATCAACGGATTGTTGCTCACCTAATGTCCATGTTGCAGCAAGTTTTCATACAGCAAATTCCAAGGACGAGCAACACTCAAGCAGATGCGCTTGCTCGACTAGCAACAAGTGAAGGCCCCGTAGAGTTGGCAGATATTATAGTTACAAAGATGAAAGATCCATCAACAGTAAGCTATAATGTCAACCAACTCGACGATCAAACCAGTGAAGAAGACTGGAGAACAAGTATAGTCAAATACTTAAAAAGTGGGGAAAAACCAAACAATCCTTTTGAAGCTGCCAAGCTAGTAAAGCGAGCCGCCAGATATACTCTGGTGGGCGAGCAACTCTTCAAAAGGGGGATATCAGTCCCACTTCTCAAGTGTTTGCCTAGGGGGCAAGGGCAAGCAGTACTCGAAGAAATTCACGCCGGAGTATGTGGAAATCACACTGGGGGGCAAGCCTTGGCGTACAAAACCATCAGGCAAAGGTATTATTGGCCGACATTACGTCAGGATGCGATCAAGAAAGCAAAAACTTGCCACCAGTGTCAGATTTTTGCCCCGAATATTCATACCCCGGCCCAGGAGCTCGTGTCAGTTTACAGCCCATGGCCTTTTGCAAAATGGGGGATGGACATCATTGGTCCTTTCCCGGCTGGAGTCGGAAATGTTCGATTTGCCGTTGTGGCAGTCGATTATTACACTAAATGGGCAGAAGCAGAGGCCATGGTGAACATCACGCAGCAGAAGATGATCAACTTTATTTGGAAGAACATTTTCTGTCGTTTCGGAGTTCCACAGTCAATTGTGACAGACAATGGTCCACAGTTTGATGGACAAGAGTTGAGAGAATTCTGTGCGAAGTGGGGGATCAGAAAGCATTACTCCACACCTTATCATCCCCAGTCAAACGGACAAGTTGAAGCTGTGAACAAGATAATCAAGCATACATTAAAAGTAAGACTGGCGGAGAGCAAAAGTGGTTGGTCTATCGAACTCCCGGAAGTCTTGTGGGCATACAGAGTTTCTCCCAGGTCTAGCACCGGAGAAACACCCTTTGCTATGGCTTTCGGAACGGAAGCAGTAATACCTATTGAGTTAAGGACCAGTACGATTAGGACGACCAACTTTGATGAACAAGCAAATAATTCTGCTCTAAGTGCTGAAATGGATTTGCTCGAAGAAAAAAGACTCAATGCTGAGTTAAAAAATGCAACATACAAGCAAAGAGCGGAGCGTTATTATAATTCCCGTGTAAAAGTCCGGGAATTCAGAGTTGGAGATTTGGTTCTAAGAAAACTGCTCGCCCAATCTTCAGGAGTACTGGGACCAGCTTGGGAGGGCCCATATCGTATAACGGAAAAATTCGTAAATGGCGTATACGATCTCGAAGATATGGAAGGCAAGCCGGCCTCATACTCCTGGAATGCCGTACATCTCAAGAAGTACTATCAATAAATGGGCGAACAATTATCTTGGGGGCAAGTATGGCGAATGGAGTGAATCAAGCAAAAGGGTGAATCAAGCAAATGGAATGGATCAAGGATCAGAAACTTGCATAATTTTTTGAAAATTTGGTTAAGTATAGGTTAAAAAGTTACTCGCCACATTTGTATAGTCTGGTGCTGCGTCTTTTAATTTTGAATAGAGTTGCTCGGCAAAAATCTATAAGCGAGCAAGTTTTTAGTTTGTGTTAAAAGTTGTTCGTCATATTGTATATGTAAGTGATGAACAGTCTTATAACACTTGTAATTTGTTCAAAATGTAAATACAGTAGTTGTTCGTCAGCAAAGGAAAAAGTCCAAAAGCTCTAGGTACAAGTCCATTTAAAGGTTGTTCGTTTTACAAATGAACAGAACCTAAGGACCAAAGCCACTTAAAGGTTGTTCGTTTTTTAAAATGAACGGAACCTAAGGCCGAACCCTGATTCCACTAAAGGCAAAGTTCAATTCGAACAAAAGCCCAACACTATATGTTATAATTGTAAAGGCATTGACAAATGTAAAGACAATTAACATATATAAGAAAATGAGCGAACAAAAGAAAGACATCCATTAATCAAAGGCATTGAGCCTCAAAAATAGTACAATGATTCAAGAAGTCAAGTACTACAAAAGGAGCGAACAACTATTACAAAGAAGAAGAAAAGAAAAAAGCTAAGTCTAAGGCCTATTGCTGCTCGGCGGGAGGAGGATCTTGAGTCTGCTCGGCGGAAGGGTCGACAATCATGTCTCGAGCAAGATCTTCAGCTGCCTTATCTTCCGCTTCTTTAGCAGATTGCTCGTCAGCAGCAGCCGGCTCTCCCTCTTGCTCGTCTTCAATAGCATGGTGAGGAGGGTGGGTAACAGTGATACTAGAGTCAAGCTTATCAATCTTGACCCCTAATCCAATCAGGTCCGCCAGTTGTATTTCAATGTTGTTCGGCGGCGGATAATGCTCGATGAATTCATTCAAGTCTTTACTCATCTCCTCCACCAAGTCCTTGTAGTCATAAGCATCGGCCGAGCGGATGCTGTCCGCGTAGGCACAGATATACCCAAGGTTGGAAATGGGAGCAGACCGAGCCTGAACCTCCGCTTCAAGTTGTTCGCGTGTGAAGAGGTTGGCTTCAGACTCCCGGAGACGAGCAACCTCCGCCTCGAGATCGGCAATTTTCTGCTCGGCCGCTGACAGTTTGTTCTTCTCCTCACCAAGCAAGGTCTCTTTACTCTTCAGCTCGGTAGATAAGCCTTGAATGTCTTCAAGGTGCTTTTTCTCACCGTCGATATAGAGGGAAAGCTGGTCATTGAGCCGAGCAATCTGGTCATGCAAGTTGTTCGCCAGTTTGTCTTTTTCCTCGGAGAGTTGCCGAGCAGTACTCGCATAATGGCGAGCAGACTCTTCTTGCTCGGCAACTTGGGCGATTGCCCTTTGGGCAGTGACGAGGCCGTTGGCGACGAGCATCATCGAGAGGTGGAGATTGTCCATTTGCCCCTGTTGGAGGATGGCTTTGTCCAAGGGACGCGTCCAGGCTCGGGCGACCAACTCCGTCGCCTTGCGAACATGTTTGCCAGGAATCTCCCTTATGTTAACAGGAGTTTTCGAGCAAGCGTACTGATGTACAACACTTGCTCGACCGGGATAATCATCAGCCCGATATCTGCGAACAAGAAAAGAAATTGATACTTAGAAAAATTAAAAATGAAAGTTGTTCGGCAGAAGGGGGTATATACTTACTCGGCAAACTTCCGTTCATCCCATCCAAGGAACGTGAGGTCTTCTGGGCCACGGGGTGAGCCCACATCTTTGCTCGCCTTTCCCGACCTTTCCGTAGGCTCCGCGGAAGAACGCCTAATGACATCCCCTTCGTGGCGAGCATGACTTTGGCCCATTTTTTCCTTCCCCTTGCCGAGGACATCTTCGGCCAGTGGAGTCCCGTCTGCCTTCTTAAGGCGTTTCCCACCACGAGGTGGGGAAACAGGAGGGGAACGGATTTGAACAGGGGGGCCGCCTGTCTGGGAACTCTAGCCCCCTCAGGTTTGTTCGTCATTGCAAGCACATGGGAGGGGGGGTCACCTTTCCTCTTCTTCCCTTTTGGGGGCCCCATTTCAGATACCCTACGCTTGAGGAGGGCGTAACTGGGGGGAACGGCAACCGTTACTTGCTCGGCTAAAAAAAAAATTTATTTAGGCAAGCAAGTTGGATAAATCAATGACGAACAAGACTGGAATCAAAAGTTATAAATTGTCAAACCTGGGGGCACCTCAGCTTGAGCCTCCAGGTGGTGAGGGTAAGTCAAGAGGCGAGCAGCTCTTTGACACCTTGCTCGGCAAAGATAGTCAATAGTCCTATCTGCCCTATTTCGGAGGCCAACCAAGCACGAAGTAAACAGAAACTCGGAGCTCAACTCCTCCTCCTTCGAGTTCCACTTGGGCAAACGAGGGCTTGCGAACAAACAAGAAAAGTTAAATTAGAACTACTTAGCCCAAAGGCGAGCAAGAAACAAACTTACGTTTCAGTTTTCCATAGGCTGCTGGAGAATTTATTCGTCCAGGGCTGCCGTGTGGACCAGAAGATGCTCGCCAATCACCCCCAATCCAGAAGAAGTGTTGCTTCCAGTCACGAACCTTGTTCGGCACCTCTTCCACCATTTTCAACCCAGTTCTTGCCTTGAGATAGTGATAGCCTTCTTCTCCTAAGGGGCAGCTTGTAATTGTCATCAAGTAGTTGATCTCTTCCGCAGTGATCCGATCAACATACCCCTCCAAGGCGAACAAGCACATAGAGCCTAGAAGGTTCATCCACCCAATTGGAGTAATTTGGGTGATGGCCAAGTTGGTCGCCTCCAGGAATCGACCAACAACGGGTGGAAGAGGCAGCTTTAGTCCGGCAATCAAGGTGTGAAGGTTGATCGCCGTGCATCCTGGGGGTGGGCGATCAGCTCTTTCCTTTCTCCGGGGGGCCCACAGGTGAATATCGTATGGGATTTTGTAGTCCTTCCGGATGGAGTCCAGTTCATCTTCGCGAACAACACTTTTTATCTTGCTCGCCTGGTACTCAGTTTTCACCTTATCCATTATTTGTCTCTGGGGACGGGGAAAGCTGTTCGCATACCTTTCAGCATATGCTCGCCATTCGAATAGTCGAGCAACCCCAACTGGGATCTCATTTTCCCGCATCTTTGGGGATGGAAAGTTAATACTCTCCAGGAACTCGCGAGTGAGATCGTTGAGATCTGGATCTCTAGATTCGGCAGAAGACGAAGAGCTATCGTCCAAATTGTTGTTCGCCACAACTGTTAATTCTCTCCCAGATGGGCCCACACCGGTGTCCTCCACAAAGCGAACAACTGAGTCCACGTGAGCGTTCGACGCTGAAGAAACTTCAACTGGCTCTAGATCGCGAACAACAATGGGAAAAAGGGGATCTAGGGTCTCCTCAGTTTTATTGCTCGAGTGCGAAGACATAGAAGAGGAAGAAAAATCCAAGCGGCGGTAGAAAGAGTTGCAGACGGCGGCGCTATCCCGGAGAAGACGGTGGCGCTCGGGTCCACACGGCGGCAGAAAGGATTTTCGAGAGAAAAAGATAGAGAGAAAAAAGAGTAACTACCTGGAAATTGAAGTTTGAAACCAAAAGCGGAAGGGCGGACGTCGGAAAGCTTGGTATCACCGGAGGGAGGAGGAAGTCGCCGGAGCACTGTAGTAGGAGAAGAAGAAGTGGGAAAATTTTCAGTTTTCCCACTACTTATACCCCAAGTAAAAACGGGGTCCCAGACGTAATTTCCCAAAAGCCTCGGGGCCAAATTGAGAGAGAACGGGGTAATTTCCAAACAAGTTCAAAAATTTAGGGACCTATATGTAATTATAGGGGCGCGTGGCCTCGGGATTGCTCGCGCGTGGGCGGCGCACAGCCATGCCGCCCACATCATCTTCGTACAACTCCCAGACCTTGGGAAGACGAAACGACGGACCATATGTTGCTCGCCCAGACCAATGATGTTCGTCCCAACCACCATTATTTTGTTATCCTAACTATAGTTGCTCACCATAAAGTTGCTCGTCTGGAGCAACGTATAGCCGGGATAGGGGGCAATTGTTGATGGGCGAACAATTATCAGTAAATGACGAACAAGAATTAGAGCTACATCGAGGATTATGAAGAACCAAGTCAAGGAAGATCAACAAAGAAAATCATGACTTGGGTGCATTAACCAATCTGGGAGGTATACAAAGTGACGAACAACTCCCCGACGAACAACTAATAGGCGAACAGGTTTTAAGACCCGAGACCAAGAATGAGCCAACTGTGAAGTCATCAATGACGAACAACTTGGTCAAACTATGATACAACAAACAGCCAAAGAAGTGTGTACAAGTGAACAAAGGACAAAGATCCCAAAGCCAAGCTGAACAAAGCCATAAGGCGAACAACTTCCAAAGTACACCCTCAAGAGGCGAACAACTTTCAGTTGAAGGGTCATCAAGATCAGTCAAGCCGACCTAGGCGAACAACAATGAGTCCGAGATAAGGCCCAAAAGAAGACTTTGTAACTAAGGTTCAGCTTAGATAAGGTCAAACTAAGGTCAAAGGACACATGTCAGGCATGCAAGCTAGGGAGACCAAGAGTCAGTAGCACCTCATGCTTGCTAGCCTCTATAAATAGTTGTTCTCCAGCTTATTGAAATAATTTCGAATTTTCAGATAAAAATACATACATAAACACACCCAAACTCACACATACACGAAATAAGTCCAATTTCGACTACCGAATTAACAAATTTGATAAATTCATACCCCGATTTACCATTTACGGTGGTAATCAATCACACGTTATTGATTGGTGACGTAAAAACGGATTAAAACAGCCACTAATCCTTACGATTAGATTCGTTCACCAACAATGATAGGAAAAGTAGCAGGATAATGAATATGTAAGAAAAGAGTATGTATAGAGTGAAATTGGTTTATACATGAATCCTTTGGTGTTCACTCGATTGCTTCTTCTATACGTTTTCCTCTTAAGTGGCTGCTGTAATCCGTTATAAAAAAGGGTTAATTGCATAAAAAAATCATGAACTTTATAGTCTTTATCAATTACTAACATAAACTTTCAAAGTTTGCAATTTGATACATGAACTAAATTTACAGTTGCAATTCAATACATGATGTAAAGTTTTTGCAACACTTACGTTTACATGGCATCCGGTGCCGCCACCAAATATTAAATATCGTCAAAAGAATTTGTTATTTAAATGTATTACTCTTGTGTGAATCAATTTAACAATTAAATTGGTTTACAACTAATATTTTATAGTAAAACAACTAATATATTTTAATAAAACAACTAATAACTTTAAAATATTACAGTTTAATAAAATAACTAACATCATTCGTGGCATGTGACGTGTTTTTGGTGTTGGCTCTGACTGCAATACAAGCATAAGTGTCACAAGATTTTTACATCATGTATAGAATTGCAACAATAAATTAGTTCGTGTATGAAATTGCAAATTTTAAAAGTTCATGTTGTAATTGATAAAAACTATAAAGTTTGTGATTTTTTTTGCAATTAACCCTAAAAAAAACATCCCCTCCTTTGTTTTTATGCATTATAAAATGGGCAGGATAAGTTCTCAAATCACAAGTATTCCCGAAATTAGCAACATTGGGTCAACCTAGTGTGGACTCTATACTTAAAAATGGCCAAACATTGACTCATTAAGGGACCTTTTGGTGGCCAAGATTGGGCCAAGATAGTGTACTTATCTTAGGTAGAGTTTGTTTGGTGGCTATTTGCAAGCCCAAGTTTATATATTTCGTTTCAGCCGGTCTATTATCATAAGATTTTGGGCTGATAAAAATTCTTCAAAGGCCAAGGTTATATACAGTCCTATCTTTTGTTAATACCACCCCACCCAAAAATGTTCGGAAAAAAAATCCGAAAATTTTGACAATTTTCGGAAATTTTTTCCGAAAATTTTGATAATTTTCGGAAATTTTTTCCGAAAATAAAAAAAAAACACTGAACTTATAATTTTTTTTTCCGAAATTTTTTACATTTTTCGGAAAAAATTTGCGAAACAATTTTTTGGGTGGGGTTGTATTCATCAAACATAGGACTGTATTTAACCTTGGCCTTCTTCAAATTCATTTCATTTTTACTATTGCTTAAACTTGTACACCAAAGCCCATTTATTTTAACTGGTTTAGGCCTAATAGGAAAAACCAAGAGAAATAGTATATCTGACGGATTATTACTAAGGTCCACCAAAAGGGGCCTAAGTGAGAGGTGTTCGGGCTCCTCTGATTCATATAGGCCCCTAAATTCAGTTAGATAGACGTGAAAAAGATCTGAGTGAGACTTTTAATCATCAATATTAGTAAAACATGCAAGTGTAACACAATCGAGTACAATAAAGTACCCCCTCAATTTTTGAAAATTAGTCATGTTTTTTTTATGTGGTTTAATGTGATATGTTGGAGGATATTATATGGTTTTTTTAGGTCGGTTTTTTTAATAAAATGATCGTTTATAAAAAATATGCAAAATAAATTTTCCATTAACGATCATTTTATTTAAAAACAAAACTTAGAACATCCCGTAATATCCTCCAATAAATTACATTAAACTGCATAAAATAATGTAGGACCAGTTTTCAGGAAAGACGGTAGGACCAATTTTCAGGAAAGACGGTAGTATACACTAATCAATCAAAATCATGCCTAATTTTCTACCTATTACCGTTTCATAATCTCTATTTGCTAGGGCCTTTTAGATTGGATGTTATTAGCCTTTTGATTTTTTTTAGTGAAGGTGCAATCATATAATATAACAGTTCTTTGTTATTGGGGGTACTTTTTTTTTTTTAAACTTAGGTAATACTATACGTATATATATTTTTAATGGGGAACAACTTGTTCGGAGCTAAATTTGCTACATGCAGCGTTACAATATTTTTCCATATAATATAACTTTTAATTTTTTAATTGTATTAATAATTAAGGTATAAAATATAATACTATTAAGATAAATAGATATTACCATTTCTATTTCGTGAAGTTGAATTTAAATTTAGACAAAGTATAGAGTGAAACTGATTTATACATGAATTACTGAAGGGTATTAGTTGTTTTCATTGAATAGTATTAGTTGTATTTATGGAAGAGTATTATTGATTTACACTAAAGAGTTTAGTTGTTTAGTGAAAATGAACTAAGACTCTTCAGTGTAAACTAGTAATACTCTTCAGTAAAAACAACTAATACTTTTCAGTGAAAACAGCTAATATCCTTCAGTGATTCATATATAAACCAATTGCACTCTATACATACTCTTAAATTTATTATTATTAATTCTTATCCCAAACTAGATTGTCCATTTGCTTTTAACGCAAATTTTTATTGTTGAGAGTTATTTATTAGTATTTATATATAATAAAGATTTAATTGCAATTTAAATCACAATCTTTTCAAAAATTGCATTTTAAGCTAAACTTTTAGATCTTGTTAAAAAAAGCTTCAACGTATCATTTTTTGGCAATTAAGACTTACAGTCAGATTTGTTTCTGCTCATTGCTAACGTGGCGTCTACGTAGCAACCGCCCAAAAAATATAAATTAGATGGAAAATAACTTTAATATTTAATTGCATTTTAAATCACGACCTTTTTCGAAATTGCATTTTAAGCTAAACTATTGGATCATGTTAAACAAAGCTTCAATTTAAAGTTTTTTGACAATTAAAATTTACGGGTAGATTTGTAGAGATCCGTCGTTGGCATGCCGTCTATGTGACAATGTGGAAAAAAACTTTAAATACGCGGCATAACTTAAAATTAAAATTTCAAATTTTAAATGTTTGTATTAATGAGAACATAAATAAATGAATTCAAATAAAAATAAAATAAAATAAAGAAAAGATGAAATTACGATACAAAATACTTGTATTAATTAGAACTTAAATGAATCCAAATAGGATAAACACAACGATTTTATCATAAAAAAAATTTAATAATCCATTTTACCAAGAAGTTGAGACGTGGGGTTTTGAAAAATTATTTGAAAATTGATAATTTAATTTTAAAGATTTTCATATATTTAAAGTTTTTTGCCATAATATTTAAGTTTTTTATTTTGGGCTTTTGCAACGTAGATGTCGCATAAACAACAACCCTCTACAAATCTACACGTAAGTTTTAATTGCTAAAAAATTAAATTGGAACTTTGTTTTAATAAGATTAAAAAGTTTAGCTTAAAATGTAATTTTGGAAAAGATCGTGATTTAAATTGCAACTTAGTCTTAAAGCTTTTTGCCACGTGACGCCACATATATCAACAACGGGTAGAGACAAATCTGTTCGTAAGTCTTAATTGCTAAAAAATATTAAGTTGAAGTTTTTCAATAAAATTCAAAAGTTTAGCTTAAAATGCAATTTTATAAAAAGTGGCTATTTAAAATGCAATTAAACCTATAATAAAATAATTTTTAGTGATATTGTAATTAAAAAAAATTAAATTATTATTTAGTGGCATTGTGATACATAAATATGGGTATTTATTGATTGAACTAGTAAGTATGGACGAATTTTTTAGGCAAATGGTGAATATATCAAGTTAGCGGAAGTATTATTTTAATGGATTATATACACTTGTTGTAAGTTATGTCAAACGCCTTGACGTAGGTCAAACTGGATTTTAAATTCTTTAATTACATAATTAATTTACTACTTTTTTATTACATAATTAATTTATTATTACTTGATAAGAGATACAACTTGCGAAATCAGATACGTCGGCTAATAAAGGTCAAACATGGTAGACTAAATGAAAGTTTTCTTAAGTGGACCAATCTCAATAAACTCACATATTAATTGACCCAATTAAGATTGGACATATCGCCAATATTTCATCACTTTCATCCAAGAGACATTTACAATTTGAATGCAATAAAAGGTGGTGCTGACTAAATCACTTCCGCAATTTAAACCACATAATTATGCCTTTTGACAACTTTTCTCTAAGGACAATTAAATATTGGTTTTAAAATAAAAAAGCTCAACTCTAACCACAAATTATTTCAAAATATATTTACAAACATATAGAAATATTTGCAGTATAAAATTATTTTTGCACGGAAACATAACAAGTTTCTTTTGAATCATTTTGTAATTTTTTCTTTCATTACTACCTAAAGAGATTGAAATTCAAAGGAACAAACAAAACCAAAATTACAGCCTTTTCGTACGTATAGTTATTTCTTAAAAAAAAAAAAAATTATAGTAGTACATAATTATAAGGTGAAAGTTGTTTATAATGAAATTGGTTTGCAATTGATACTATTTAGTAAAATAATCAATATTCTTTAATAAAATAATTAATATCAGCTTTCAATTAATACACCTTAGTAAAAATAATTAATACCCTTCAAAATTAATATCTTTAGTAAAAACAATTAATACTCTTTAAACAAATTTTATGGTGAATTTTGTTCAACAATATGTTTTTTTTTCAAGAGTATGTAACACATTAATCTCAAATTTTGGGGCAAATCATAATAATTCCTCTATTTTTCTAAGATCTCACTAAAAAATAGTTCTATTATTTACGCGCGACAATTTAGTTTTAATTTCTTTAATACTTATTCACACTTAAAAAAGTACTCGTCAATGTGGTTGACGGTCGAATTTCTACCCACATCCTAACAAACAATATGATACAGAATAAGAAAGAAAAGATCACTACTGATTCTAATCACTTTTTAATTTGTTTAATCTTTACTGGGTTACCCTCATCAATCCATTTCTAAATTAACTATTAAAGTAAAGTACAATAATAACGACAATACAACCTTTCAAAAAAAAATAATAATAATAATAATAATAACGACAATACAAGTATTTAACATCGTTTTCTAATCGTTTTAGAGAACCTCGTCCTAAAACTCTTCAATGGTTAATAAAGATGGGTATATGTAATTTTAACCCCTATTACTTTGCATTAATTTTGAGTTCACTTCGCTAATTTTTTTTAAGTTAATTTAAAATTCACTCTTTATGTTTATAAAAATAAATAAAAAACCGTCCCTTCAGCTGGTTGAGAGGAGGAAAAATTTAAATTTCATTATTTTATTTAAACCAGTAAAAGAACAAAAATAGTTGATTTTAATAAATTCAATAAAATTTAATTGTAGATAAAATCACAATTTTTTTCAAGAATTGTAATATAAGCTAAACTTTTGAATATTTACAAATCAATTTAAAATTTGTTTTCAATTCTAACTAGCAAACAAATTCGTGTTTAATTTGCTCGAAAATAACAATTAATTATGCTTTATCATTCTAACCAATTTAAACGTGTTGATACAATTTATTATTCGTAAATTTGTTCGTTGGCTAAAATTACAAATAAATTTAAAATTGAGATTTTATTGAAAAAAGAATAAAAATTTTAAATTAAGTTTTAATTGAGTAAAGTATTGTGATTTTATTTGAGATTAAACCATTTAGAAAGTAAATTTTGAAGTTGCGCTAAATTACAAAAGTTAAAGGACAAATATTACTTCACCAAAAATAGTACTCCTATAGTTTCAAGATAAGCAGATAAAATCTCCTGTTACATAATGATGTAACATTTTCTATTACATCATTTAGATTAACGTCACATGTACATTCTACAAAATTTAGAAATATGAAAATAACACTCTAAACATAACCATTTACTATATTAGATAATGACGTTAATTCAAGGAAAACAAATTACTTACGAATCTCATCCAAAAAATCTTTTAAAATTAAATATTAATCGATAGCTTATATTCATGTATATTAATCATTCATTACTTCGAGTTGTATACCTATAAAATTAATTATTTCATTATATGAAATATATAGTTCCAGTAAGAAAAAACAAGAAAATTTGAAAAAATTATATGAAAATTTATCTTATATTAAAAGAGAAATATAAAAATTTAATTATTTTAAGATATTATAAATTTTAGAAAAGAACTTTCTAATTACCAAAAAAAAAAAAAAAAACTCTAAAAATCCAAATGTAATACTTCCTCTGTCCCAAATTAGTTTTCACAGTAAACTGCTCATCTCTTATAAAGACATTTAAATTACATCTCATTTCACTAATAATTACACAAAAACATACTTTTCTTTTGTTTCATTCACTTAAACTGAACAATATTTTATAATCAAAAATTTATTTTATCCATTTAAATACTACAAATCAACTTTCATACTAAAAGTCCAAAAAAAAAAAAAAAATTAAATGTGAAAACTAATTTGAGACGGAGGTAGTATTTAATAATAAAATTTGTACAATAATAAAATTTGTACAAAAAATTATAATATTTTAACATGTAAAACTCTTGCAATACACGTATATAAAACATTATAATAATCAAAATTACATAAAAATATATTAACAACATTTGAAATGATTTTTTCTACTTTTATTTTCAATCTCTTTTTATTAGGATTTTTTTAACAAAATAAATCAACAATCGTAGTTTTTTCTAACCATATATATTAGTAGTAACAATCATATTTTGTATTTTTCAATTTTGGGTAACATTTTAAAAGAATCAACTTATTGTCTAAATAAATATAATTTCCTAAATTGATTTATAGTAATGTTAGAGTGCTATTCCCATATTTATAAATTTTGTAGGATGCACATGTATCGTTAGTCTAAATAGTATAACAGAAGATGTTACATCATTATGTAATATGAGGTCTCATCCGCAAAATAAGTGTTTGTTTTATAAATTTTATGACAAATTAAGAATCACACTATCTCTTTTGATATATATAATTATTTTAAAATAAAATTAAATCTTTAAGACGATATTTATTTTGAAACGGGGGAATATATGAAAAAATACTATAGTAGTAATTGGTCCGGAGGAAGGTATAGAAAATAAAATTGGGTTATTTGCACGAAATCCTCCCTGATTTCGAAATACTGCGTGAAATTCTCTTGTGGTTTGAAAATTATACGTGACTCTCATATAATTTATTAAATATTATGAATTCTCAACTTTTTCTAAAAAAAAATGAGTTAATGATTTTCTCTGTTTTTATTATGTCTTTCATATTATAATCTTAAAATTTTAATATTTGAAAAAATAAAATACAAAAATAGTAGAGAAAATAGGTAAGATTGTGAATTCATTTTCAAAAAGAGGATAATTCACTATATTTAATAAATTATAGGAAAATTTCATACAATATTCAAACTATGAATGGATTTCACGCAACCTTTTGATAGAACAAGGGTACGATTGATATGTCTGAATGGAATGAACTCATGGATGTAATGGAGGTCTGAATGGAATGACATAAGAATGGTCATTCCTATGATTGGTATGAACTATGAATGAAATATAATTATTGTGTGTAGCAATTTAAAATTAGTATTATTATTGGTTGTTGAAATAATTATTTAATGACAATATTAATAATGATTGTTAGAATTTTTATATATATATTCGTAATAACAATATTTTTAATAAAAAAATATATTATTATTAAAAAATATTTTTAACAATACTTATAATTATAAAAAATAACATTATACTACTATTAATTAATAATTTTTTTATTATTTTTGGAATTATTATTAAATATTTAATTATTATTTATTTTTGTAATTATTACATATTTCTTTTAATTATATTATTATTATTTTAGTAAAATTATTAGTATTATTTATTTGGGTTAATTTCATATAAATTCACCACCTTTATACTTAGTATCAATTTAATCACGAACTTTTAGATTTTTGTAAAAAAACCCAACCTTTGACATTATTGCAATTTAATACACATTTTTTTCTTCCGGCCGGAAACCGATGACGCGACTTGCCGGAGCGTGTGCCATCTTGCCACTTAGGATTACACATGTTTACTTTATTTATTTTTTAAATCCATATCACAAGTAATACTTACAATTTAAATAACACCTTCCTACTTAAAATTAAAATAGCAACCAAATAAATTAAGCAACAACCAACATAAATTATATGTAATAAATCTCTTTACGTTCTTAGTTTTTTATATTGATTTGGTTGCTATTTTAATTTTAGGTAGAAAGATGTTATTTAAATGGTAAGTGTTACTTATGATGTGGATTTAAAATATAAATAAAATAAATATGTGTAATCCTACATGGCAAGATGACACGCACTCCGACGAGCCACGTCATCGGTAGGCGGCCGAAAGAAAAAAAAGTGTATTAAATTGCAACAATGTCAAAGGTTGAGATTTTTTACAAAAATCTAAAAGTTCGTGATTAAATTGATACTCAGTATAAAGGTCGTGAATTTATATGAAATTAACCCTATTTATTTTTATGGATATTTAAGATAACATTTATAATCAAATATTATTATTTATATTTTTTTAATATATAAGCAGTAACTAATATATAGTGTAGAAATATAATATTATTGTTGAAAATTATTATATTATTATTAATATTGAAATTATCATATTAATATCATTATTATGGTTGATCTTGATAAAAAAAAATATTATTATGGTTAAAATTGGTTATTACTCCCTCCGATTCATTTTTTATTATCCGTATTACCATAAAAGGAAGGTTTTATTTTTTTCCACTTATCTAAAATAGCAAAAAAACAAACATTAACTCTTTTAACTTACCCCTTAAAAACATCATTTATTTACACTTATGTCACTACTTTATCAACTTTATACCCACAAATCTATATCTATATCTATATTTATATAAAAGTAGAAGTGAGGAGAGAGAAAAAATTGTATCTATTAGAGCAAGTGATGTGCACTTGCTTTATGGTGCAATAGTGAATCTCACTCTCCACTAAAGAGAGTGTATTCATTTTACCAATTTCTTTTCTTTTTTACTTTGTACCCATAATTTTAAATTTTTTTAACTTTTTAATTTTAAATCTATTTTCAACATACTATATATAAAATTAAATTGTCTTTTGAACATTTTTAATTTAACATATATATTGCACAAATAAAAAAGAAAAATTATATTTAAAATGTTTATTTTATATATTATTAAGGGTTTTCTATTGACTTTAATTATATGATTGATTGAATTTAAATAATTTTTACTTAGACTATATAAATTTTTTAAATATTAAATAATTTTATGAATATTAGTATTTGTTGTGAATTTAGTATACAATTAAATAATTATAATACTCACATATATACAATATACTCTTTACATATTAATTAATTAATGGATAAAATAAATTTAATTTAAGCTTTTTTTTTATATAATAGTTCATTATACAATCTCGCATTTAAAATTTATAATATTATATCCGTGCATCGCACGGGAGAACTACTAGTATATATAAAAGTAGAAGTGAGGAGAGAGAAAAAGTTGTTATTATTGGAGCAAGTGAAGTCCACTTGCTTTGTAGTGCAATGGTGAGTCTCACTCTCCATTAGAGAGTGTGGATTAACTTTACCATTTTTTTTTCTTTTTTAATTTGCACCAATAATTTCAAAATTCTTTAAGCTATTAATTTTAAATCTATTTTCAACACATTATATATCAAATAAATTATCTTTTGGATATTTTTAATTTAGCTTATATATTACACATATAAAAAAAAAAATATTTTAAATATTTATTTTATTATTTTTAAAGTATTTTTTATTGACTTTAACTATATATGATGGATTGAATTTAAATAATTTTTTATTTAGACTATATAAGTTTTGTTAAATATTAAAATTATTTTATGAATTTTAGTATTTGTTGTGAATTTAAATAATTGAAATTTTTATGATTAATTAAACAATTATAATACTCACATAATATACAATATAAATTTTATATATTAATTGATTTATGGATTAAATAAATTTAATTTTTTTATATAATTCATTATGCAATTTTGCATTTAAAATTTGTAATATTCAAACCGTGCATCGCACGGGAGAAACACTAGTACTAATAAACAACTCTTACACCTTTTAAAAATCTACTTTATACCCACAAATACTAATAAACAACTTTTTTTATTAAAACCCGTGTCACCTTGAAAGTGGAAAACAAAAATGAATTGGAGGGAGTATTATTTTTAATACTACTTATAATCTTATGAAGTAATATTATTTTATTGATATTTTCAATATTGAGTATTAATAATAATATTATTATTGTTGACATGTTGGGATTAGAAGATAATATTATATAAATGAAAATAAGTGATGATATTTTTGGAAAATAATCATTCCTTAACATTTGGAATACATAAACTCATGTGTTATGGAATGAATCACTATTTCATATTATTGGGAATCACCATTCTTTGTAGATTCACTATTCTATTTTTAAAAACATATCAAGCATGATATTTGGAATAGATTAAGGAATGATCATTACATTACATTCCATATCTATTCTATCATACCAATCATGCCCTAAGATAAATTTTTTTTTTGGGTTTTAAATGGTTTTTAAAATTAATTGGTTTTTGAAATCTTAAAATTTTAAAATATATATTCTTTTTGGGTTTTGAGTATGGTACACTTTAATTTTATGTTGTCTTATTAAATGATGGAAAATATAATAATAATTACCCATTTCAAAATAAGTGTTTTACCCGAATTCGAATTCAAAATAAAAAAGATCTTTTAGGGATTATATTAAAATATAATATATATGTTGGTGATTATAAAAATACAATAAATCTTTTTAGAGATTTACGTGATATATATAACAAAATTTATAATATTTAATTTAATACCAATTTTTTATAATAACACCTATTTTGAAACAGATGGAGTAATTAATAAATTTACAATGGATGGATATATAGTAAAAATAAAATAATAGTGATAAGTTTCATATGTTATTTATAGAAGGTGAATATTAAAAGTAGAAGTGAGGAGAGAGAAGTGAGGAGAGAGAAGTGAGGACAGAGAAAAAGTTGTTATTATTGGAGCAAGTGAAGTCTACTTGCTTTGTAGTGCAATGGTGAGTCTCACTCTCCATTAGAGAGTGTGGATTAACTTTACCATTTTTTTTCTTTTTTAATTTGCACCAATAATTTCAAAATTCTTTAAGCTATTAATTTTAAATCTATTTTCAACACATTATATATCAAATAAATTATCTTTTGGATATTTTTAATTTAGCTTATATATTGCACATATAAAAAGAAAATTTATATTTTAAATATTTATTTTATTATTTTTAAAGTATTTTTTATTGACTTTAACTATATATGATGGATTGAATTTAAATAATTTTTATTTAGACTATATAAAATTTGTTAAATATTAAAATTATTTTATGAATTTTAGTATTTGTTGTGAATTTAAATAATTGAAAATTGTATGATTAATTAAACAATTATAATACTCACATAATATACAATATAAATTTTATATATTAATTGATTTATGGATTAAATAAATTTAATTTTTTTATATAATTCATTATGCAATTTTGCATTTAAAATTTGTAATATTCAAACCGTGCATCGCACGGGAGAAACACTAGTACTAATAAACAACTCTTACACCTTTTAAAAATCTACTTTATACCCACAAATACTAATAAACAACTTTTTTTATTAAAACCCGTGCCACCTTGAAAGTGGAAAACAAAAATGAATTGGAGGGAGTATTATTTTTAATACTACTTATAATCTTATGAAGTAATATTATTTTATTGATATTTTCAATATTGAGTATTAATAATAATATTATTATTGTTGACATGTTGGGATTAGAAGATAATATTATATAAATGAAAATATGTGATGATATTTTTGGAAAATAATCATTCCTTAACATTTGGAATAAATAAACTCATGTGTTATGGAATGAATCACTATTCCATATTATTGGGAATCACCATTCTTTGTAGATTCACTATTCTATTTTTAAAAACATATCAAGCATGATATTTGGAATAGATTAAGGAATGATCATTACATTCCATATCTATTCTATCATACCAATCATGCCCTAAGATAATTTTTTTTTTTTTGGGTTTTAAATGGTTTTTAAAATTAATTGGTTTTTGAAATCTTAAAATTTTAAAATATATATTCTTTTTGGGTTTTGAGTAGGGTACACTTTAATTTTATGTTGTCTTATTAAATGATGAAAAATATAATAATAATTACCCATTTCAAAATAAGTGTTTTACCCGAATTCGAATTCAAAATAAAAAAGATCTTTTAGGGATTATATTAAAATATAATATATATGTTGGTGATTATAAAAATACAATAAATCTTTTTAGAGATTTACGTGATATATATAGCAAAATTTATAATATTTAATTTAATACCAATTTTTTTATAATAAAACTTATTTTGAAACAGATGGAGTAATTAATAAATTTACAATGGATGGATATATAGTAAAAATAAAATAATAGTGATGAGTTTCATATGTTATTTATAGAAGGTGAATATTAAAAGTAGAAGTGAGGAGAGAGAAGTGAGGAGAGAGAAAAAGTAGAAGTGAGGACAGAGAAAAAGTTGTTATTATTGGAGCAAGTGAAGTCTACTTGCTTTGTAGTGCAATGGTGAGTCTCACTCTCCATTAGAGAGTGTGGATTAACTTTACCATTTTTTTTTTCTTTTTTAATTTGCACCAATAATTTCAAAATTCTTTAAGCTATTAATTTTAAATCTATTTTCAACACATTATATATCAAATAAATTATCTTTTGGATATTTTTAATTTAGCTTATATATTGCACATATAAAAAGAGAATTTATATTTTAAATATTTATTTTATTATTTTTAAAGTATTTTTTATTGACTTTAACTATATATGATGGATTGAATTTAAATAATTTTTATTTAGACTATATAAAATTTGTTAAATATTAAAATTATTTTATGAATTTTAGTATTTGTTGTGAATTTAAATAATTGAAAATTGTATGATTAATTAAACAATTATAATACTCACATAATATACAATATAAATTTTATATATTAATTGATTTATGGATTAAATAAATTTAATTTTTTTATATAATTCATTATGCAATTTTGCATTTAAAATTTGTAATATTCAAACCGTGCATCGCACGGGAGAAACACTAGTACTAATAAACAACTCTTACACCTTTTAAAAATCTACTTTATACCCACAAATACTAATAAACAACTTTTTTTATTAAAACCCGTGCCACCTTGAAAGTGGAAAACAAAAATGAATTGGAGGGAGTATTATTTTTAATACTACTTATAATCTTATGAAGTAATATTATTTTATTGATATTTTCAATATTGAGTATTAATAATAATATTATTATTGTTGACATGTTGGGATTAGAAGATAATATTATATAAATGAAAATAAGTGATGATATTTTTGGAAAATAATCATTCCTTAACATTTGGAATACATAAACTCATGTGTTATGGAATGAATCACTATTCCATATTATTGGGAATCACCATTCTTTGTAGATTCACTATTCTATTTTTAAAAACATATCAAGCATGATATTTGGAATAGATTAAGGAATGATCATTACATTCCATATTTATTCTATCATACCAATCATGCCCTAAGATAATTTTCTTTTTTTGGGTTTTAAATGGTTTTTAAAATTAATTGGTTTTTGAAATCTTAAAATTTTAAAATATATATTCTTTTTGGGTTTTGAGTAGGGTACACTTTAATTTTATGTTGTCTTATTAAATGATGAAAAATATAATAATAATTACCCATTTCAAAATAAGTGTTTTACCCGAATTCGAATTCAAAATAAAAAAGATCTTTTAGGGATTATATTAAAATATAATATATATGTTGGTGATTATAAAAATACAATAAATCTTTTTAGAGATTTACGTGATATATATAGCAAAATTTATAATATTTAATTTAATACCAATTTTTTATAACAACACTTATTTTGAAACAGATGGAGTAATTAATAAATTTACAATGGATGGATATATAGTAAAAATAAAATAATAGTGATAAGTTTCATATGTTATTTATAGAAGGTGAATATTAAAAGTAGAAGTGAGGAGAGAGAAAAAGTAGAAGTGAGGAGAGAGAAAAAGTTGTTATTATTGGAGCAAGTGAAGTCTATTTGCTTTGTAGTGCAATGGTGAGTTTCACTCTCCATTAGAGAGTGTGGATTAACTTTACCATTTTTTTTTCTTTTTTAATTTGCACCAATAATTTCAAAATTCTTTAAGCTATTAATTTTAAATCTATTTTCAACACATTATATATCAAATAAATTATCTTTTGGATATTTTTAATTTAGCTTATATATTGCACATATAAAAAGAAAATTTATATTTTAAATTTATATTTTATTATTTTTAAAGTATTTTTTATTGACTTTAACTATATATGATGGATTGAATTTAAATAATTTTTATTTAGACTATATAAAATTTGTTAAATATTAAAATTATTTTATGAATTTTAGTATTTGTTGTGAATTTAAATAATTGAAAATTGTATGATTAATTAAACAATTATAATACTCACATAATATACAATATAAATTTTATATATTAATTGATTTATGGATTAAATAAATTTAATTTTTTTATATAATTCATTATGCAATTTTTGCATTTAAAATTTGTAATATTCAAACCGTGCAAACAACTCTTACACCTTTTAAAAATCTACTTTATACCCACAAATACTAATAAACAACTTTTTTTATTAAAACCCGTGCCACCTTGAAAGTGGAAAACAAAAATGAATTGGAGGGAGTATTATTTTTAATACTACTTATAATCTTATAAAGTAATATTATTTTATTGATATTTTCAATATTGAGTATTAATAATAATAATATTATTGTTGACATGTTGGGATTAGAAGATAATATTATATAAATGAAAATAAGTGATGATATTTTTGGAAAATAATCATTCCTTAACATGTGGAATACATAAACTCATGTGTTATGGAATGAATCACTATTCCATATTATTAGGAATCACCATTCTTTGTAGATTCACTATTCTATTTTTAAAAACATATCAAGCATGATATTTGGAATAGATTAAGGAATGATCATTACATTCCATATCTATTCTATCATACCAATCATGCCCTAAGATATTTTTTTTTTGGGTTTATATTAAAATATAATATATATGTTGGTGATTATAAAAATAGAATAAATCTTTTTAGAGATTTACGTGATATATATAGCAAAATTTATAATATTTAATTTAATACCAATTTTTTATAATAACACTTATTTTGAAATAGATGGAGTAATTAATAAATTGACAATGGATAGATATATAGTAAAAATAAAATAATAGTGATAAGTTTCATATGTTATTTATAGAAGGTGAATATTAAAAAATCCAAATTAAATAGAGTTTTAGATTTCAAAATTAAAATCAGACTTTTAAAATCCAAAAAAAAAATCGCCTAAATAAACTAGTAATAAGAGATGAAACTCGTGGTCATAATCATAAATACCAAGAGAGGAGAATATTAGTCCTACTCCCGCGTTACTTTTCTTCCCTCTTCTCTTTCTTCCTTCCTCAATCACGATTTTTCAGCTCCTAATACCACGTTGCCTCCGTTATTCAGTTTCGTCTCTTTATTTATGCTCTCATGCATTTACTGCCCATCGTGTTTCTCGACTCTCTTAAATCCATAATAGATTCTAATTCCTCACCAGTTTTTTTTATTTTCGGTATTCGGTATTCTCGAGATTCTCCTTCGGAATTTCAGGTAACTTGTTATCTCCATGTATATTATATGTACGCATTTGAAATTCAATTTTGAATGCTATTAATTAAATCACGCTGATCACTAGAGACAAATATGCGTAAACAAATGTTTGTGTGTTTTGAAGTTGTTGTAGAGTTGTGTTTTTATGTGTGATTTGAAATCCTGAGACCATTTTGTTCAAAATTAACTTTAAATAACTTCTTCCTTTTTCTTTTTCTTTTCCTGAATGAGTTCTGAAGGATTGAATACGATTGCTATTGATTTAAAAGGTTTGAATTAGTTGGAGATGAAGACGAGATCGTCATAGTAATCTAGTATGACACTGATTGTGATTTGATTTGGAGAATTTTGTATTAATATGTTTATGATTCATTATTTCCATAGATTTAGTATCTTGTTTGCTATTTAAATAGAAGTCGTAAGTCATTGTAAATGGGGTTTGAAGTTTAAATTAAAACTTAACGAGATAGTCAACGGAGTATGATAAGTGTGTTTATCTAGAGTGACCAGGCCGAGCATAACTTGGAAATGACGTTTAACACTTTGGAAGGGTGGGTGTTAATTTGTGCCAATTTTATGAACTGTCTCACACAAGTTTTTATCTAAATTGTTTAAATCTGCTGTCCTATGTATTGCTATTTTATTTATGGGTTCAAAAACACCAATTTGATTTAGCCTGTATGGCTCTAAAATTTTCAGTATCTTTAATTGATGAGGCTATAAATTCTTCATGTGGTATGTTTTCAAACTGCCTCAGGGTAGGCATATCGTGGAGCTTAATTGGCAATGCAGAGAAGCCATTAATTAATATATGGAATTAGATATGGTGTACAAAAAGGGGAATTTTGGTCGCAGGTAATTAAATGAGTTTTGGTAAATTAATTAAATGCTTGCTGCTAGTATTCACAATTACATGTGAATTTGTTCATTGTTTCAGCACATTGGTTAAAAAGCCAAATGAAAGTATGAAGGTTTTTATTACAATCGGTGTTGGAATAATGTTTGGCTTCATCTTAGGAGTCTCATTTCCCTCTCATCTGTTAACAAAGGTACTGTTAAAAAGTACGAACGTTGTTGTTCTTGTGTTGCTGTTTTATGTTTACTTTTCAATGATACCTTTTTTTTTGTTTGAATTTTGAATTTTGCAGCTAAATATCACGTCTTCTCTTCTCCACGATTTTTCAATAATTGGGGACAAAGGTACAGCTAACTCTTCCCAAAACAGTACAAATAGCCAAGTCGTGATGGATATATCAAAGGTATGTTTTTATTGCGTGTACACGTTGAATCTTAATGAATAATTTCCACATTGTTGAGAAATAAAACATTGGTCTTGGCATATGTGTTCAAAGGGCGGCTTTCGATTAGAATATATATATATCTCTTGTGAGATGTATGTGTGCTCTATAACATTGAATTTCGATTTAGTTATTAAATAGCTACATCAGTGAATTTTGATTTAGCTGTATCAGGCCAAGTACTCCATTTGTGATATGCTACTATGTTCATGCTTCGTATCTCTGAGCTATGTATGCACGAAATATCTTTATAAGGCATGGGGAAATTAAACTTATAAAATGCGTCTTGTTGAAATAATTATACATGTTTGATCCCCCTCTGATATAACTGTGATTCAGATTTGGGTGGCATCAAATCCAAAAGGCGCAGAAAGATTGCCTCCACGTATTGTTGAATCAGAGTCGGACTTGTATCTCAGAAGACTATGGGGCAAACCCAGCGAGGTAATCCAATGGAAACTGAATGCACAAAATGTAGATATATTTTGATGTGTGATTTAATTGTTATTGAGGTTATCTGATTAACCTATTGTTTAATGCTGCCGTTGATCCTCCTTAATTATATATTCAATAAGAAAAGTGACGATTATCATTCCCTTATTTAATATATCAACCAAGTTTGAAAGAAAACGAAACAGAATGTGCTAAATAAGATGATTAGTGATGTGAAGCTTAAAATTCTGAACTTTTCCCCACGAAAACAACAATGAGGGCCATATATTGGTTTATTAAGTTTAAAAAAGATTTTAAGAATGAAAATTTTGATATATTTTTTTACCTTGTGACTCTTTAGGACTTGACGAGCAAACCGAAATATCTTGTGACTTTTACTGTTGGTATAGATCAGAAGAAAAATATTGATGCTGCAGTAAAAAAGGTCAGTATGCTTCCATTGCTCCCCTCTAGGCCCCAGTCATCTCTCTTTATCCTACCTCTCACCAATTATATTGTTGTTGCAGTTCTCTGGGAATTTTACCATCCTTTTGTTTCATTATGATGGGAAAACAAGCGAATGGGATGAGTTCGAGTGGTCAAAACGAGCTATTCATGTTAGTGCTAGGAAACAAACAAAATGGTAACATATCATGAATCTCTTGCAATTTTTCTTTCTCTGAATCATGGCAAAAAATCAATATATTGATTTGATCTATCTGTGAACTTGTTAAAAGGTGGTATGCTAAAAGGTTTCTGCATCCAGACATTGTTGCCCCGTACGATTACATCTTTATTTGGGATGAAGACCTTGGGCTGGAGCATTTTGATGCTGAAGAGTGAGTCCGTTTAACTAACATTAGATTTCTCATGATTGACAATGCTAACTTGTTTGCAAATTCCAGATACATTAAGCTTGTGAGGAAGTATGGTTTAGAAATTTCACAGCCTGGCCTGGAACCAAACAGAGGAACAACTTGGCAAATGACCAAAAGAAGAGGTGGTCGCGATGTTCACAAGTGAGTGCACAACCATTTATTAACATATACACGTAATTTCCACGATCTTTAAGCGATGACTCATTTCATTTTTATGCTTTATTTCTTTCTTTCTTGTGTAGGGAAACGGAGGAGAGGCCAGGCTGGTGTCCTGACCCACATTTGCCTCCCTGTGCAGCGTATGACCTTCTCTTCTCTTCTTTTTCTCTTCTCTTTTATGTGTGTGTTTGAGTAACACTCTGGTGAATCAGTGATACGGTATAACTAATACTTATTAGTGAAAATGACTAATATTAAAAATTTAAAAAAGCTAAATTGATGTTTCATTTGTTGCTGAAATTTGCAAAATTATTTGCCCAGTTTTGTAGAGATCATGGCTCCTGTGTTTTCTCGAGACGCGTGGCGCTGCGTGTGGCATATGATTCAGGTATCTTTTCGGAGAATCAAATTACTGTCGTCTCCTTGGTATATATATATATATATTGATTGACATGAAAATTTGTAGAATGACTTGGTCCATGGATGGGGTCTCGACTTTGCCCTCCAAAGATGCGTCGAGGTCAGTATCCTTTCTTGTCTTCACAAGTTTTCCATCAAACTAACTGCTTATATAATTGAAATGCGTTTGTTTTATAGCCTGCTCACGAAAAAATCGGAGTTGTAGATGCTCAGTGGATTGTTCATCAAACACTTCCTTCACTCGGGAATCAGGTACAATTCATACGAAATATGAAAATACTCTCTTTGCTTAATTATATATATGTATATGGAGTATTCACTCTCTCTTCTTTTATTATAGGGGCAAGCAGAAAATGGCAAGGCTCCATGGCAAGGGGTATGTAGTCTTTTTTTACAGCCAATGACTTGGATTAATTAATATGAATTCATTGGTCAAAATGTCGCTCCCTCGTTTCAATTTTACTAGACCTATTTTTTGACCTGTTATTTTTTTGTCATATTCCAAAATAGTCATCACAATATCCTATCGTACCCGTCAACATATGACATAAAATAACGAGCCAAAAAATATGTCTAGTAAAATTGGACGGAGGGAGTATGCTACTGCCCAACTTCTTTAAGTAAAACTCAACTCTTATCTGCTCTTGTTTGGTTTAGGTAAGACAGAGGTGTAGACAAGAGTGGGAAATGTTCAGAAATCGAATGGAGAATGCAGAGAAATTTTATTACAAGTCTATCGGGGTCGATCCCTCAAACTTCACAGCTCATACATAGTCAGTCATACATACATACATATATACTGTATACATAGGAATAGATAGGATTATGGATGATAATAGCATAACAAAAAAACTATTATTTGAAATTCTATACATTTTAATGACTCAATTCTTGTACTCGTAGACAAACAGTTTCTTAATTAATTGTAGTTATAGTGCATAGCAGGAAAGTAAATACAATTACTAAATGAACTTTGATTATAAGTAATTGCTAAATACTCTCCCTATTCCACTTTTGTTTTTCCATTTTACTATTCACATCATCATTTTGTCTATTTCACTTTTATTTTTCCATTTTACTGGTCACATCATTATTTTGTCTCATATATTAAATTGAATAATATATTATCATTAAAAAATATGTTATCTATTTAAACATTATAAATTAAATTTAACATTAAATGTCAAGAAAATTAAAGTGGGAAAATACTTCTTCAAATGATAACATCTCTACAGAATAACTTATTAGGTAGTTAAATAACCAACAATTTGACTTCGAAATTTATTTTGTATAATGTTTTGAAAACAATTGTATTTTGCAAACTCAATATCAAAACTACTACATTCAGATAAGAAACCCCCATTACAATTGGCCTATAAATGCACAAAAATATTGAGGGAATGAACTGAATGATCTTAAATCTATCACAAGATTTCATATATATCAGGTGTATGAATCTTTCCGACTCAATCCAACTAACGGAGTTAGTGGTGTATAATTAAACGGGACACTAGTTTCAATTGATGTCAGCTAATGTAGTCAAACAACTTAAACATAAAATAGGTTTTTTTTGTTGTCTTTGGATAAACAATATTGAATGTGTATGATAACATGTGACACTAGTTTTAAGTTTTAACTGATATATGACACTAGTTTTTACTGAAACATGTCAGCTAATAGGTTTCTTCACTGACTATTATTATCTATGACAACAAATAAGTTTCTTCAATGACTATTATGATGACATCCTTTCGTCATTGCAAATCTTTCTTGAAATGTGCTGGCACATTTTAGTAGAAGTCATTGTCACACTTTAGTAAAAATTAATGTCACATTTTATTATACACCTCTAATATGTTCAAGTGAAAAAGACAACATTTGTGCTTATATTATTTGGTTACATTAGTTGCAACGTTTTAATTAAAGTCTAATATCACATTTCATTATATATCAATAATATTGTTTAAGTGAAGAAAACAACAAATCATAGTCTATGCTTGTTTATATAAACTAATATTGCTTGGTTACATTAACCGACATGTTTCAGTTAAGTTTAGTGTCACGTTTCATTATATACATTTAATATTATTGTTCAAAAAAAGACAATAAACCTACTTTTGATTATATTGATTGGTTAAATTAGCTGACATGTTTTAATTAAAACTAGTATCACATGTAATTATACAGACCTAATATTAATCATTAGGTTTGATCAAGTCGGGATGAGTTCACGGATCTTAGATGTGGAATACTAATGCAACTCTAATGATACCTTATTATTATTATTTTTAACAAGCAAAACAACTTTTATTAATTTCACGCCAATCACAAGAATATACCTATACAAAGATTACAGTAGAACTATGTAGATTACATTACCTATTACCATCAACAACCAAAACTTAGAAGGAATGGAAACAAACAAATACTAAGTGTCCCTTTCCAATATCACAGAACCTCCCTGGGGTCATGCAACCAATCAGAAAAAGAAAGATTATTCCCATTCGATCCCTATGTGACTATCCACAATCATAAACTTGCATTGACTTCATTAACACTTTTGTCTAAATTGGGTAACAATCCACTAAAAATGAACTAATTCCTTATTCACCAAATAACCACATGTGGACTTACACTGGAAGAACACATGAGAGATGGATTCCTTCTTTTCATTGGAAATCAAACATTGGACATCTCCATCAATTGGAATAACACCTCTCTATCGAAACTCCATCTTTGTAGCCACTCGATCTTTCACCAATTTCCATGTTATACATTGGACATGGTGCCATGCGATGCTTTTCCATATTTTACATACGTCTTCCTTTCCATCAACAAATCCTCATTCACAACTGAGACTTGTGAGGCTAACCGCCTCCACGAATACCGGGAAATAAAAATGGGACATTTGTTATATGTTAAAAGAAAAGAAAGGTGCAAAACAAAAGAAGAAGAAGAAGCCTCTTCCTCCTCTTCTTCCTCTTCCTCCTCTTCCTCTTCTTCCTCTTTCGTGATGGAAAAAAAAGATTTGTTAATTCTACTGCTATTACTTCTCGAACTAAATCATTGAATAATTTATTTTAAATTATATATGTTATATATATATATATGTATAACATATGTGTAATATATATATATATATATATATATTACACATTGTGTAAATATGTTTCATGCTTATTAAAATTTGAAAGCTGAATGATAGGTTATGTATGACACTTCTAATCCCACATTGAGGAAGTTGACCATACGAGTCTTGTCACAAACAACCCCATCTTCAGAATGTGAGAGAAATTGGAGCACTTTTGTGCTGGTACACACTAAGCAACGAAATCGTTTTGCATATCTAAAACTCCAGCAACTTGTATTTTTCTATTACAACATGAAGTTAAAGATATGAGATATGGAAGCTAAAGATGATAAGGATGTCGTAACAAAATATTTAGATCTAGTGGATATAACTGCTATAATAAGCGATGAGGAAAGAGACCCATTTTTCCAATGGATTCGACTAGTACACTTAGATGATGATGAAGGACATCCCTATCCAAAAGTAGTTATTGCTGCTCATGAGTATAAAATTGATGTGAATGCAGTATTGGAACGAGAAGTTAGTACTGCTAGTGGTTCAGACTCAATTAATACTAGAGAAACCTCGACAAATGATGGAAGTAGTGATGGTGGAAATAGTGATGGCATAAACAATGCAAATGATTTCTCAAGTGTAATGTCTTTGAGCCTATTTACATGTGAGACTGGATTCACACATGTAACATAAGATGAAAATCATGGATCTAGAGCAAGAGGTCCAGTGATATGTGTCATTGCTAAGGAGTACGTAAGAAGACGTGCTTGGAACCAAGATAGGAGCTCGAGTACAGATATAGAATCACTTGTCATCAGTCATGACTCAACGAGCATGTACACTGATTGTAGTGATCAAGAATTTTACGATCATGATACATGTAGGAGTTCACAACTTAATTGGAGCATTCAGAATAATTTTGAATACTCTCACCCTTAAAATTCATATGGAGGTTCAATCATGTCTCAACAATTTGATGATTGGGTAAGTCCACACTATCCAATTCATAACCAACTTGTTGGACAAGATAGATCAACATACTATTGACATGTCCAAAACTATGTCCATAATTGCTCTAATTTGGCACCATTATTGTTTAGACCAAGATGACAAATGTCTTATACATTTTAACTTCATAGGACATCATTTTGGTACTAGTTGTCTAGTATTAAATAATTATGAACAAGTATTGTATCGTTTTACGCTGCCTATCTATTTTTTTATTGATATATTGTCATAAACTATTCATTTTGTTGAGATTTTAAATTAAATTAATGTATTAAATTTAGTAATAATGTTATCTAAAATTTCATGTATTAATTTTTTTTGTTTTTTGTTTTTTTTTGGGAAAAGCATGCTTAAAAATGGATGATTTGCCTAACTAAACAATTAAAATAATTTAATTTTGGTAACTCCTCAAATTCCACGGAATGAGAATGAGAATCCCACGAGTGAAATTCCTATTCCACCCCTTTCATCCTCATTCCCAATTCCCATTCCCGTCTTTCCCTAACTTGCGTAGGTTTCAATTCAACCGGCGGAGGTGCCTCCCTCTGTAGCTCCCACGTAAGATTCATACTTCCTCTATACCCTTCCTATTATTTTAATTCTTTGAATCTTGAACACAAACTTCTGTATAATTTGTAAATCACTAATTTTCTGGTAGAGTAAAACATGTAAATCTCTACTCTTTGATGCCATACATGTTCTTTGGTTCCGAATTCCGACTTGTACTGTAAATTCAATTCAATTCTGTTGTGACACTAATAGCGTCCGATTGAAGGAATGAGTATTTGGTGATGGGTTTTGGTGGTGATGACCTTTTGACAATTTATAATTTAATGATTTTCAATTGTACCAATGTTTAAACCACCTCTCTCTCTCTCTCTCTATTTTTTTTTTTTTTTTTTTGCACTATACTGCCTCGTCCAATTTTACTATGCTTATTTATGGGCGTGTTATTTTTTGTCAGAGTGTTAGGAGGTATTGTGTGGAAAATATGATACTTATGGCTTCGATGTGAATTCTTAAAAAAGTTGCAAATCAATGCACTATGTTTAGACTTTATATGCATTTAATTCTTGTCTTTTAATTTTTTTAAATGATAAGAGTGTTGGAAAATAGTCATGGGATTGAATTACAGAAAAAAAAAAAAGTTATCAATTTGCTGTTTATGATGGGGTGATACTATATTTACTGTTATATTCTTTGAGTGTCCAGCCAGCATCAATTACATTAGTAGAATCAACTGTTCTCTTGCCTAAATCTTTATTTACATATTAAAAAAAAATCACGTTTTGATTGTTCATCAATATGATTTTGTGCACATAATCAGATTTTGGTATTGTAAGTATGGGAGACTTTTCGAATGGAGAATTCAAGAGAAAGGGTGAAGATAAAGGTTCCAAAATATCGAAAAGGAAATGGACACCAAAGGAAGATGCAGTTCTGATAGCAGCACTTGGAGAGCTATGCAATGCTGGGTGGAAAAGAGAGAATGGTATTTTCAAGAATGGGTATACTTCTGCATTAGAGGCGAAACTGAAAACGCGGATTCCCAATTGCAACATCAAGGCTAGCCCGCATATTGAGTCCCGACTGAAACTGTTGAAGAGGCAGTATGATGCAATTACTGAAATGCAAGGTTCAGCTGGTATGCAATGGGACAATAAATTGAAGATACTCACATGTGAGGATGATGATGTGTGGGAGAAATGGATTCAGGTATAATATATATATATGTATATGTGTACATGTGTGTGTATGTAATGATATTGCTTTTGATATCTTAAATGGCAGAAGGCAGATTATAGGTCCTTGGAACTGTTAATTTATGTTTTGATAGGTTCTTATATTGTTTTTTTTTTTTTTTTTCAAGAGCTCCCTCGAGACGAGAATTCATAGAATGCTTCATGTGAATAATACTCCATACATTAATATCCATATATGTTATGTGCAAGCCATATCAACTCAAATTCTTCATGTGATGGATAACTAAAATGGCTTGCGAAGTTTTTTCTGAAGCTTACATTCATATTATTTGGTGGAACTAGTAAGGTGAATTGAAAAATTCTTTTAATTTGTGTGTCGAGTGGGCTTGTGAAATAAAGATTCGATACTTAAAAGGGCATGTAAAACAGCAAAATAATTGCGGGCCTATATAAAAAAAATTGATAGTTTAGTTATGCCATGTTAAAATGATTATGTTGGTTATCAATAGACCTGTTGTTTTTTTATTTAATATGGGGTTTTATTTGATTTTTCAGACACATACTGATGCAAAGGCATTAAGGAACAAGCAGTTTCCTTATTATAATGATCTGCATCTTTTATTTGGAAACAGAAGCACAAAAAAGGGTACTAATAACGATGAATTGGATGATGATGATGATAAGGTATTTGATATTGATGACGACAATGGTGCTGGTAACCTGATGGTGCGCGACAGTTTAGAAGAAGACGAGAGAGGAGATTATGAGGGATTGTACGGGAAAGAGGAAGAACCCAAGTCTGATAACAATGATAATAGCTCGATTGAACGTTATAAAAAGAGAAAAATGGAGAGAGAGTGTAGCATACTGCCTGATCAAGATACTCAATCTGACGACTCAGCTCGATCATATGGTGAGAATCGGTGGGCAGATGCCTCGGAAAACCAGCCCCGTTCTTCAAATATTAAAGTTTCGAACAAGAAGAGTTGTATAAGAGAGAGTGGATCATCTGAATTAGGAAAATTGGCAAATATATTCGGTAGCTTTCTTGATAAATATCAACACCACCTTTCTTTATTGACTGAAATAGTTGGGAAGGAAGCGAATGCGGAGAAGATAGCCGGAGAAAAAAGAGCAAGGTTGAACGGAGAACTTAAAAAACTGCATAATCTTAACTTACAAGCTCGTCTTCGAGCTGCGTCTTTGATAGTGACGGATCCTGCGAAGCTCGACCTCTTTTACAGTCTCTCCAAAGAGGAAAGAGGAGAGTGGGTATCCATGTTGCTCACTGGACTTATATGATAATTGTGTTTGCTGGTTTTTGATTCCTTTTATATTAGTGCTTCATCAAGAGCGTACCTAGTTACTAGTACTCAATGAAAAAGATGGTGATCCTTCGCTAGTAGGCAAAAACTTGTGTAAGATGGTTCACAAACTAACACAAATTAGTATTTGACATGTCTAACTTATGCTCCGTCTCACCCAAGACCTACACTTATTATCATATTACCGGTGTAGTCTTTTGTCATGTTATGCTTGCATTTTCTTGGGGCTATTGTTTTCTAAGAACTGCTTGGAGTTGGTTGAGTTTTAGGAATTCAAACTTTTAGATAAGAATCTAGGATACACTTTTTTCAAGAGTCCTTTCCGTAAGGCTTCAGTTCCGTCAAAAAACGGCTGACATTAATTCTCTTTATATATGGATCATGGTTTAATTCCGCACTTGGGCGTCATGATTTGGGCTTACCCAATCCTCCTCATACTAAACTCATTTGTAGGCCTACTTTCGGCTTGGGCTTACTTTTGCTAATTAGGCCCAAGTACTTTCTTTTATTAATACACTTTCTTACAAAAAGTATTCGAATTTTTTTCCGTAGAACTTGACAATTATTGTAACGCTCCAATTTTTCAAATTGTAGATTATACTTCCTCCGTCCTGCGATTACTTTCACACAACTTTTTTTTCTCGTATTGTAGCGAGCGAGTTGTTAATTAATATTTGAAATGTTAAAGTGACTTTTAAGAAGTGATATGATAAATCTATATCTCCCTTATTATAAAGTGATTTAAAAATTACTCAATCATTTCAAATACTAATAAAAAAGTTGTTTGCTAAAACACGAGAAAACAGTAACTATGAAAGAAATCCAGGGACGGAGGAAGTAACACTGAATCATCACCTAGTGTATAAAATCCGAGCTAAACTTTTTATTTTTATTTAAAAAGGCAACGACAATATTATATACATAGCAGAAACATAAAATTTGTGTTATAAAAACTATGACCTTTAACGTTTAATTTAAAAAAGAAAAACATGTAAGGATATTTGTAAAAAGTTTGACACATAAGAGTATTAAACATATGTAATAAATAATTAACATAACCATCATCGAGCGATTATATAAGTTTGTCAACTCGGCATACGACTAAAATTTTATCATGCGAAAGTCTAATTAAATAAATACGCAACATCATCGAGGCCACATTATTCCTCCACAGGCACGAACTCTCCGTCTTAGGGGTGAGAATTGAATTTTCAGAGTAGGTAGCCTGTACGCTATTATACAGTTTGCCAAAACAAATTCATTTTATGAAAATATTTTTATTTAGTAACCATCAAACCCGTCAAAACAAACGCTATTATCCTGGCGCCGAGCTACATAAGTCAAGCTGTCTTATATCATACATCATTAATTTCCTAGCGCCAAGTTATACAAGCAAGACCATCTCATAACTAATTAGGCGTGAAATTGTCGGAATTTATAGCTCGAAATGCCCGTGTTTTGATTGATTTATATGAGTATTTAGAGTTATTTGAGTATCATTTTTATAAACTAATGAATTTGTCTCTTTGATGCTTATAGATGGATAGAGGGCGAAAAGAGGAGTTCGTAGGACTTTGAATCGACTCAAACGGATGCCCGGATGAGAAGATATCGAAGAAATACGAAAAGTATTAGTTCGAGGGAGCAAAAGTATCATTGGAGTACACAAGCGAGAAGAACTCGTGCACCTAGTGCACGAGTGTTCGAGTATTGTGCTCGAGCAACACCAGGTCGTGCACTTAGTGCACGAGTACTCGTGCAGTACGCTCGAGCAAGGTCCAGTCGTGCACCTAGTGCACGAGCTCGAGGACTCGAGCACTTTTGGCTCTCTGGAAGTTTTGAGCGCACGATGGGATTGTGCTCATGCACTTAGTGCACGAGCAGTGCTCGAGCATACGTGGTTTTGGCTCATTAACTCCCGATTCGACCCGTTGCCTATTTATACCCCTTCCGAACACATTTTTACACACCACTTGATACCATATTGCTTTTAGAGTTAGTTTTTCGAGAGAGGAAGAGAAGAAGAGACGAGCAAGCTTTAGTTTTACGTAGTCGAGGTTTTATTTACGAATTCATAGTTCGATTTTGATTTTTAGTTTCTTTACTTTAGATCTTTGTTCTTGAATACATTGAGACTTTGTTTTATTAATTTTATTTCAGTTCTCAGCATTTATTTCTTTAAACCCTAGTTAATGTTAGATAATTTCTTAGTTAAAATCATTATGTTCATGTTCGTTACTTCTTTAATTGTTTTCATTTCCATAAAAATCATGTCTAGCTAAAACCCTTGCATGCTTGGGGTAGGATGAACTCGTAGAAGTAGGATGTGGGTACGTAATTAGGGTAATTCGTGACATTTAGTTTTAATTCTCTTAATTAATGAATTCTTAAAATCAATCTTAACTTTACCTTTGAATTTCGTTCGAAAAGTGTTCGAGAGAGGATGATCTTATCACTCTTTAACAACTAGTAGACTTAATGAGAGGGTTTAGAAAGGGTTAATTAATCTACCGGTTTATCTAAGGAGGACGACCGCATCACCTTAGTTTAAATTAGGGTCTTGTTAATTAAGCACTATCTATTACCTTGTTAGTGGATTAGTGAAGTCGATTGTTAGGATAAAGTATTATGGTTTTAATTCTTGAGCTTTCATCTTACATTCTTTTACTTAGGTTATTTCTTGTGCGTCACGGTTATCTTGATTATGTACCTGCTCCGTTAGTATACGTAGGAATTCCTATCCTGAGCATCATCATCATCTCATATTTAAAAACACATTTTTTGTTCGTAGTTTAATTTTCCTTTTTGCATTCATAGAGTAATTCAGTTTAGATTATATTTTATTTTCTTCTAAAAAATCTAAAAACATACACTCATATTAATTACGACGCGTAGATCTTCAGGGATCTATTCGCATACATCCCTTCCCTTGGGTTCGATATACTTGGTCGTTATACTTGCTTATACTACAGTGAACCCGTACGCTTATGGGGAAACTACTAGTAGAAAGTTAGTATTTCCGGCTTCAAGTCAATGGCGCCGTTGTCGGGGATGGCGTTGTATGTCTTTTGAATAGGACTGGTAGATATCTTAGTAGTTAGTAGCGAGTGCTTTATTTTTCTATTTTATTCTTACGTGTTCGGCAGTTGCGTTTTTATTCTTTTGTTAGTGTTTTAGGTTTATGAAAACACGCTCACAAGGTGAATCGAGCGAAGAGAGACTACAACTAGATCCTGAGACAATAGCAAGAAGAAACAAAGCCTTTTTAAGAAGGATGAATGCTGCCGGAGGAGAGAACGAGAGCGTGAACATGGACATCAGTAATGAGTTGGATGATACTGTAAATGAGTTTAATCAGGTAGTGGACCGGGTTGAGGGCACTGGAGGGAATGGAAGTCAGAATCAAGTCCCGTTAGGGGAGAGCCAGAGCCAAAACCCAGGTACACAGAACGTAAACAATCCAGCTCATAACCTTGTCCAACACCCTCAGAACAACCCTGCATATTGACTTGTAGCCGAAAATACCAACTTTCTACTAGTAGATTCCCCGCAAGTGTACGGGTTCACTGTAGTATAAGTAAGTATAGCGACCAAGTTTATCGAACCCAAGGGATGAAGTGTATGCGAACAGATCCCTGAAGATCTACGCGTCGTAGCTAATATGAATGTATGTTTTTGGATTTTTGAAGAATTAATTCTAAACTAAAATAAACTAGTTAAACTAAATAACGAAAGAAATGAATTAACAAAGGTTTGTATTCAAATAAGTGATGGTGATGCTCAGGATATGAATTCCTACGTATATTAACGGAGCAGGTACATAATCAAGATAACCGTGACACGCAAGAAATAACCTAAGTTAAAGATTGTAAGATGAAAGCTCAAGAATTCATACCCTAATACTTTATCCTAGCAATCGACTTCACTAATCCACTAACGAGTTAATAAATCGTGCTTAATTAACGAGACCCTAATTTAAACTAAGGTGATGCGGTCGTCCTCCTTAGATAAACTGGTAGATTAATTAACCCTTTCTAAACCCTCTCATTAAGTCTACTTGTTGTTAAAGAGTGATAAGATCGTCTTCTCTCTAACACTTTTCGAACTAAATTCAGAGGTAAAGTTAAGATTGATTTTAAGAATTCATTAATTAAGAGAATTAAAACCTAATGTCACGAATTACCCTAATTACATACCCACAACCTACTTCTACGAGTTCATCCTACCCCAAGCATGCAAGAGTTTTAGCTAGACATGGCTTTTACGGAAACGAAAACAATTAAAGAAGTAACGAAAATGAACATAATGATTATAACGAATGAATTATCACACATAAACTAGGGTTTCAAGAAATCAATGCTAAGAACTGAATTTAAATTAAGAAAACAAAGTCTCAAAGTATTAACGAACAAAGGTCTAAAGAAACAAAATTAAAAAGCAAAACCGTACTATGAATTCGTAAAGAAAACCTCAAAAATATAAATCTCAAGCTTGCTCGTCTCTTCTTCTCCAAAAACTAAATCTAAAAGTACTCTCGTATCAAGTGGTCTCTGAAATCGTGTACAGAAGGGGTATAAATAGGCAACAGGTCGAATCGGAAACGTATGGGCCAAAACCACATATGCTCGTGCACTGCTCGTGCACTAGGTGCACGAGCTCATCCCAATCGTGCACTGCAATCTTCCAGAGGGCAAAAAGTGCTCGACCTCCCTCGCTCGTGCACTAGTGCACGACCCGCGTCAACTCGTGCGCACTGCACGAGTGCTCGTGCACTAGGTGCACGAGTTGCACCTGCTCGAGCGATGTACTCGAGTACTCGTGCACTAAGTGCACGAGTGCTCCTCGCTTGTGCACTCCAATGATACTTTTGCTCCCCCGAACTAATACTTTTCGTATTTCTTCGATATTTTCTCATCCGGGCGACCGTTTGAGTCGATTCAAAGTCCTACAAACTCCTCTTTTCGTCCTCTATCCATCTATGAGCATCAAAGAGATAAATTCATTAGTTTATGAAAATAATACTCAAATGACTCTAAATATTCATATAAATCAATCAAAACAAGGGCATTTCGAGTGACGAATCATGATAATTTCACGCCTAATTAACTTCCCACAAAACAACTTACCTTACCTTTACCCATACCAACCATATCCATATCCACCATACCCGTACCCTCCACCTCCTTTTTACAACCAACCACTAGTCTATCACCCACCACCAGCCCAACAAGTACACATACCACCTGCTAATCCTCAGCACGTTCCTCAGAACGCCGATCAGGACATGGCTATTCGAGAAAGGTTTGCGGCACAATCGCAACGGTACTATGATGGAGTGGCATTTCCCCCTGTTAAGGCAAATAACTTCTCAATTTTCCCTGGAATTCTAAAGCTGCTCACCGAGAATCAATTCAAGTGGGAGGTTGGGAAGGAGAATCCTCATACTCATCTGAGGAGTTTTCTGATGATCGCATCCACGTTCAATTATAATGGCATATCTGAAGATGCCAAGAGGCTCAGGCTGTTCCCATTCTCTTTGACGGAAATAGCAAAGGAGTGGTACGATAACACGCTCCCACGGGGAGGTGTAACCACATGGGCCGAGCTCGAGCATTTGTTCCTCGAGCGATTCTACCCTCCATCTAGAACCATTAAAGCAAGGATAGAGATTTCTTCTTTTCGCCAGAAGCCAGGTGAGAACTTACGACAGGCATGGGAGAGATACTATAACATGTTAATTGAGTGCCCGCAGCACGGGTACAATAAGGGGGATATCATGGCGTTCTTCTACAGTGGAGCCAGTAAGGCTGGTCAAGTCCATCTTGATGAATGTGCTAGTGGAGCATTTCTAAACCAAGGTATAGCGAGGTGTAGAGAAATTATTGACAATATTGTCACGAATGCCGGGGCATGGAGTTGGAAGAGAATGAGGGAACGAGGAAGCTGTTGATGGCGATGATGGACAAAATAAGTAACCTCGAGATGGGGCAAAATCTGGTTGGAGGGAATGTAGCAGTGAGCGAGAAAGTGGACCCATCCACAAGTCAGCAAGAAGAGGCCAACTATATGGGAAGGCCTAACTATCCACAAGGCGGGTATCCACAAGGTGGCAATCATTTTGGAAGACCTTCTTATGGCCAGCCATTTGTACCTCCAGGTCCACAGCCTCCTCAAAATCAATGGAGAAACACACAAGGGTATCAAGGAGGCCAACAGCCTCCTCAGAACACATGGAGGAAGAATGAGATTTTTTCATATGCTAATCCGAAGGCCGGTATTACAGTTCCTCCAGGTGTTGATCCAGGTTCGAAACCCCCGGGTGGAGAAGGCGGTGCCTCAACTGAGGAGATGTTGAGAGCTATCCTTCAGAAGGTGGAGGAAGGAAGCAAGAGATTGTCCTCATTGGAGTACGATGTGAAGGAGTTGCATAAGAAAGACGATCAGCGTGATCAAGAACTCCAAAAGAGAGACATATATTGGAATAGAGCTCAACAAGAGAACAACTGCAGGTTCACTTCTATTGAGTATCAAATTAGTCAAATTGCAAAGTCTCAGATGAGAGAGCTGGGCAAATATCCCTCAATGCCCGAGGGAAATCCAAAGGATCATTGCAAGGCTATTGAGTTGAGAAGTGGGACCAAATATGATGGTCCTGAGATGCCTGCTAATTCTGAGATGCCCCAAGGAGAGGTTGAGATAGAAGAAAAAAAGCCTGAGACAGTTAGAGATGAGATTGAGGAGGTGGGAGTTGAGAATGGGGTTGAGGGTGAAGGTATTCAGAAGAGTAAAGATATGGATGAGCCCCAAAAGGGAAAAGAGCCTGAAGAGGAGGGCATTGGGGAGATTGAGAGAATTCCAAAGTGGAAGAAGGCAAAGGAAGCAAGGAAGAATGTAAAAGAAACTGAGAGAGATGAATGGGGGGTACCCAAATCTGTGATACCTGTCCCATATCCACAGCGGCTCATGAAAAAGAAATTAGATGAAAAGTTGGCAAAATTCCTTGATGTTTTTAAAAAGTTACATATTAACATTCCTTTTTATGATGCTTTGGAACAGATGCCTAACTACGCCAAGTTCCTGAAGGACTTGATAGCGAAGAGACGGAGAGTGGATGGACCCGAGCTAGTGCACTTGAACCACGAGGTGAGTGCTATGGTGCACAAGGCGCTTCCGCCCAAGTTGAAGGATCCCGGGAGCTTCACCATTCTATGTGACATCAGGAACGGGATCAAGAAAGGAGCTTTGTGTGATCTCGGGGCGAGCATTAATTTGATGCCTCTTTCGTTGTTCAAGAAGTTGGAAGGGGTGAGCTTCAACCCACGATGATGACGCTCCAGCTTGCTGATAGGTCTATCACTAGACCTCAAGGAGTAGTGGAGGATGTTCTAGTGATGGTGGAGAATCACGTTTTTTCCGCCGATTTCGTGGTACTCGATATTAGAGATGTTAATTCGGGCCGGGCTAAACGGGCTGGCCCAGTTAACCCTAAAAAATATAGGGTTAGGGCCATGGTTTAAGAGGCCCGTTTAAATCCGGGCTTTTTTGGCCCGGCCCTATTAGCCCGCGGGTTAACCGGGCTAGCCCGCCGGCCCAGATATTTTTTTATATTATATAATAATTTATAAGTTATATTATATAAATTAATAAATATTAATATAATGAATTCACTTTTCAGCCTATGACTTGAATTCACGCTGTTGCCCTAATTGAATTCCTCAAGCACACATTCTGCACAATCAACAACACAAAGTAACAGCGGCTGCTGCTGCGCCCTTTTCACATTCCGTCGGAGGTGCCCCTTTTCATGTTCGGTGGCGCACCACCGCAGCCCCACTGCAGCCCCCCCGGTTTTACAAGGTATTTAACTCTTTCTATTTTTTCCCTTTCCTTCTCCAGCTACGGTATATTTTTTTTTTCATGGTAAACTCTTTCCTTTTTCCGTTAATTCATTTTTATTGTTCTCATAATTCAAATGATATAAGTTAGTATCTATGTTGATATAGTTCTAAGAATTCTTCTTGTCGAAGCTCATTATAGATTAGTTATATTAGTTTTATATATATCACATATCTATTGGGTTGCGTGTAAGGATATAGTATGATTTGAGGATTGGTTATGCAGTATACTAGTTCTTCTTAAGACTTGTGCATAATTAATTAATTATATTGAGGAGGTGGTAATAATAAGGTCTATTTATTGATTTTTGCAGATTAGAGGTTTTGATTATTCTAGTACTATTAAGTTAGAATTTGAGAATTATATATTAAAGTTGATCTTGTGTTCTCATGAACCATCTTAGTCCTTTTCAACGATAGTTACTAATAAAATTGAGCCTGTGCACAAACTTTTTTTTATTCGAATAGTTTATATATTAATTTTTTAAAAGTGTTAATCCTGAAAAATGGTCAAGAGAAGTGGTCTTAAATTTATTTATTATCATTTTTGCAGCATCGATTCTGAAAGTTTTTGAAAATGATGATGATGATGTGGAGATCTTGGATTCTGGAGCTCCTAATGAGACGGTCGCTGATGGTGATCCTGAAAAAGCTTAAAAAAGGAGTAGAGCAGCCTCATCTGAGGTATGGAGTATTTTCTCTAAGCCCATTAATGGTAAGGTGAAATGCAATCAATGTGATAAAGAATATGTTTGGACTAGCTCGAGTTATGGGACTTCTACACTTAAACGCCATCTGAATGCGTGTAAGAATAATCCAAAGTATAAAGATGTGGGTTTAATATTAGATGGTGCAGGGAATCTAAGACCTAGAAAAATTGATCAAAATCATGTGCGTCATCTGATTAGTATGTCAATTATTGCACATGATCTTCCGCTCTCTTTTGTTGAATATAAATGGGTTAGGGAATTGATTAAGTATTGTAATCCTGATGTCAAGAGTTTTGGTAGATTAACCGCTACTACCGATGTCTTGAAGTTGTATCATGTTGAAAAGGAAAAATTGAAACGTGTGATGATGGATTGTCGTGGTAGAATTTGTTTAACATCTGATTGTTGGACTGCTTATACTGGTCATGGTTACATTTCTTTGACGGCGCATTTTGTTGATTGTGATTGGAAATTGAATAGTAAGATACTTAATTTTTGTAGAATGGAGCCCCCACACACTGGGTTTGAATTGGCAAATAAGGTGTTTGGTTGTTTGAAAGAATGGGGAATTGAGAAAAAAGTGTTTTCTCTTACTTTGGATAATGCTTCTGCCAATGATAACATGCAAGATAATTTGAAAGAACGACTTTCTTTGCAAAACAGTCTTGTATGCAGTGGTGAATTTTTTCATGTGAGCTGTTGTGCTCACATTTAAATCTTATTATTCAAGAGGGTTTGAAAGTGGCTCATGATGCTTTAAAAAAGATTAGGCAAAGTACCAAACATGTCAAGAGTTCAGAGGGAAGAATGAAAACTTTTATAGAATGTGTGACTCAAGTTGGTGGCATTGATACTAAATGTGGTTTGTGAATGGATGTATGCACTCGATGGAATTCTACCTACATTATGCTTGAAAATGCAATTCGATATAAGCGTGCTTTTAGTTTGCTTCATTTGAATGATCAAGGGTTCACATTTGCTCCAACAAATGAAGAGTGGGCAAGGGGTGAGAAAATGTGTGATTTCTTGCGTCCTTTTTTCACGATCACTACACTGATTTCTAGTTCATCTTATCCCACTTCCAATTTGTATTTTACGCAAGTATGGAAGATAGAGAGTTTTTTAAAATCAAATCTGGTAAGTGAAGATGAAGTCATTAAGGATATGGCTTTGAAAATGCAAGTCAAGTTTGAGAAGTATTGGAGTGATTACAGTATTGTGCTTGAGGCTGTGCTCGACCCTCAAAACAAATTAGGAATGATCAAGTATTACTACTCTGAACTTGATCCTACTACAACTCAAGGGAAGGTTGATCTCACAAGAAGTAAATTACAAGCACTTTTTTATGATTATGTGAAATGGAAGTCTGTGGTTGAACCAAGTGGATGTTTTCAACAAAGTTCTTCAAGTTCATCTTTCACATCAACACTTGGGGGAAAGGGAAAACAACACGTAAATGCAGCTTATGTAAGTCTTTATTTTTTACACTTAAACATGTTACTTAATTATTTATTTTTCTTATTGTATAATATACTTGTTAATTCATATAATTTTATTTTAGGTGGAAGATTGGCAGAGTAAAGCAATGAATATTCACACTGAAAAGTCAGAATTGGATAGTTATTTGGATGATCCGGTCATGGAAGTGAAATTCAACGAAAATTTGAATGTGTTGGCGTTTTGGAAAGAAAATAGACTCAAATATCCAATATTATCTGTTCTGGCTTGCGATATTCTTAACATTCCAATCACCACTGTAGCTTCTGAATCTGCTTTTAGCATTGGGGCTCGTGTTATCAACAAGTACATGAGTTGGCTTCTTGGAAAAAATGTTGAAGCCATCATGTGTACTTGCAGTTGGCTACAAGGCTTTGATGTTGGTAATATTTTTATGATTTTTTTACGTAATTTATTTGCATATTATTAGATTTTTTAATCAATAACCGAATAATATTTTTGTAAATATTTCAGATGATGAGGGTGAGGATGAGTTGGAAGATGATGTGTTGTCTTTGTCTAAGGAAGGATCGAATGCTGAAGAGTGAAGACATTTATCAGTTCATGAATTACATATTGATGTTTGAACTATTCGTATTGGTGTTTTGTACTTTTTAAGTATTGATGTTTTAATTTTTATAATTATGCTGAATTGTTTTTATGTAATTTTAATGATTTATGAACAAGGTTTAAATTCATTAATATTTTGCCACTATTTTAAATTTTGTGTTAAATTACATTTTTTCGACATAGCCCGTTAATGGCCCGTTTAGCCCGAGGCCCGCTAGGGTTAGAGTTAGGTGTTACTTATTAGAGGCCCGTTAAGAATGAACCGGATAAGGCCCTAACCCGTTTAGCCCGAAGCCCGCTAGGACCGGCCCTATAGGGTTAGGGCTAGTCCATTTAACATCTCTACTCGATATGGAGGAGGATGAGCATGTGCCGCTGATTTTAGGGAGACCGTTTCTAGCTACAGCCAAGATGGTACTTGATGTAGCGAATGGGAAGATTACGGTCAAAGTTGATGATCAAGAAGTGAAAATAGTTATTTATGAAGCTATGAAATACCCCATGGGAGATGAGAGCTACCACTTCATTGACATCACGGACACTTGTGTTGAAGACACACTTCTAGACCCTTGTTCTTTCTATGTTCATCAATTTGATTATCCTATCCTTGACGATCTATCTTATGATTCTTATGATCTTGATTATTTTGACAGCTTGAAAGACAATGAAGATGTCAAGTTCTTGGAGATGAAGAAAGTAGAGGATGAGGACGACTTGGAAACCGAGGAGTTAACTTTCGAGAAGATGTTCGATAAGGCGCCACCATTGGAGGCAAAAAAGGAGCTGAAACCACTCCCTGACCACCTCAAGTACGCCTACTTGGATGAGACCGATAAGTATTCGGTAATTGTATCTGCCCTTTTAACTGATGATCAGCTTGAGAAACTTTTGGTAGTGCTTCGTAAGCACAAATATGCTATAGGAGGGTCGATCACGGATATTAAGGGAATTAGTCCTTCCATTTGCATGCATAAGATTAGATTAGAAGAGGGAAGGAAAGCTGTAGTGCAAAATCAACGTAGAGTTAATCCAGTGATTCAAGAGGTGATTTATAAGGAGGTTTTAAAGCTGTTAGATAGCAACATGATCTTTGTAATTTTTGATAGTCCATGGGTGAGTCCGTTACACGTAGTTGCTAAAAAGGGGGGTACCACGGTGGTTAAGACGAAGTCTAATGAATTGGTAACTACTAGATTAGTGACGGGATGGCGTGTGTGTGTTGATTATAGGGAGTTGAACAAGGCAACGTGTAAGGATCACTTTCCTCTACCGTTCCTTGATCAGATGATTGATAGATTAGGTAGTTTTGAGTATTACTGTTTCTTAGATGGGTATTCGGGGTTTAATCAGATCATGATAACCCCCGAGGATCAAGAGAAAACTACATTCACCTGCTATTATGGGACTTTTGCTTTTAGGAGGATGTCGTTTGGGTTGTGTAATGCACCCGCAACTTTTCAAAGGTGTATGATGGCTATTTTCATGGTTTGATTGAGAAGATTATGGAGGTTTTCATGGATGAATTCTCCATCTACGAGGAGCGTTTGATAAATGTCTAATCAATCTTGAAGTTGTGTTGAGAAGGTGTGAAGAGATGGACTTGGTGCTTAATTGGGAGAAGTGTCACTTCATGGTGACATAGGGTATTGTTCTTGGACATCATGTGTCCTCGAAAGGTATCCAGGTTGACAAGGCGAAAATGATTGCTATTGAGAAGCTTCCACCACATTCGACAGAGAAGGGGATTCGGTCATTTTTAGGACATGCGGGATTCTATAGACGTTTCATAAAAGACTTTTCACAAATTGCTAAACCCCTTTCGCGACTTCTTGAAAAAGAAGTCGCCTTTGAGTTTACTAATGATTGTTTAGTGGCTTTTAACAGGTTGAAAGAAGCATTGGTGAATGCCCTGATACTTGTGACCCCGGATTGATCTAGCCCGTTCGTGCTGATGTGTGATGCTAGTGATTTTGCGATGGGAGTTGCTTTGGGGCAGATTCGTGAGAAGCGTTTTCACGCTATATACAATGCCTCAAAGATGCTGAATTCTGCTCAAGTGAATTACACGACAACTGAAAAGGAGCTGTTAGCGGTCGTGTATGCTTTTGATAAATTTTGATCCTACCTCGTAGGGACGAAAACAATAGTATATACGGACCACACAATGATTCGGTACCTTATGAGTAAGAAGGATGCAAAGCCCTGTCTCATTCGTTGGATCTTGTTACTCCAGGAGTCCGATGTCAAGATTCGAGACAAGAAGAGATGTGAGAATGTGATAGCCGATCACCTTTCGAGGTTAGAGCTTACAAAGGAAAACACAGTGGAAGATCGAGAGGTGAATGGTGAATTTCCGAACGAGAAGCTGTTTGGTTTAGAAGATATTCCGGTATATCGAGTTGAAGGGAAAGCACTGTGGTTTGCAGATTATGCTAATTATTTAGCAAGTGGAGAGTTACCAGCGGAGATGGATTCGGTGCACCGGAAGACATTTCTGAAGAAATTTCAGGAATTTATTTGGGACGACTCCTACTTGTTCAAAAGAGAGATTGATCATGTGTTGAGAATGTGTGTGCCAGAGGAGGAGTGAAGTGATATCTAAGGCATTGTCATGCCTTACCATGTGGAGGACATTTTAGTGGAGAGAAGACCGGGAGGAAGGTGCTTCAGTCTGGTTTTTATTGGCCAACTCTCTTGAAGGATTGCATGGAATGGGGTAAGAGGTGTGATAAGTGCCAACGATTTGACTCTATTACTAAGAGGGATGAGATGCCGCTGCACGTGTTCATGGAAGTCGAGGTATTTGACGTATGGGGGATTGATTTCATGGGTCCATTTCCTCCTAGCAATGGATTCTTGTACATTCTCGTGTGTGTCGATTACGTCTCGAAGTGGATTGAAGTTGTCCCGACTAGAGTGAATGATTCTCGAGTGGTGATTGAGTTCTTGAGGAAGAACAGTTTTGCTAGATATGGAGTCCCAAGAGCTTTGATTAGTGATGGGGGAAGTCACTTTGTGAACAAGTGGATGGAGAAGTTGCTGTCAAAATATGAGGCAAGTCATCGAGTCTCTACTTCTTATCATCCTCAATCTAACGGTCTTGCAGATGTATCGAATCATCAAATCAAGGAGATCCTTGAGAAGGCGGTGAGCATTAGTAGGAAGGATTGGGCAATGAAGCTTGATGATGCACTTTGGGCGTATAGGACAGCCTTCAAAACTCCTCTTGGTATGTCTCCTTACCAATTAGTTTTTAGAAAGACATGTCACTTGCCCGTGGAGTTGGAGCACAAGGCATATTGGGCGATCAAGAAGCTGAATTTTGATAGTGCCTTGGTGGGTTAGAAGAGATTACTCCAATTGCATAAGTTGGAGGAGTTTCGAGATAGTGCCTATGAGAATGCCCGAATTTTCAAGGAGAAGACCAAGAAGTGGCATGATGCTCGATTGAGGAAAAAGGAGTTCAAAGTGGGTGATCAAGTCCTCGTATTCAATTCGAGGATGAAGTTGTTTGGAAAGCTCAAGTCCAAGTGGAACGGGCCATATATTGTGAGGGAAGTGCATAAAAGTGGATTCCTTGAAGTCGAGAAGGAGGATGGACATAGATTCATGGTGAACGGGCATCGAGTAAAGAAATTCTTCAACTTTTCTTATGAGAATAAGGGAGGTATTCTAGATTCTCAAGTCCCGTGAGCTCCTTCGAGCTCGGTCCGACATTAGGACCTTAAAACTAGCGCTTAATGAGAGGCAACCCATTTTTACTTGCTTTTATGTGTTGTGTTTATTTTGTCGTTTTGTGAATCGTATTTGTTAACCTCGTTTGTTGAATTTTTTTGGTGTAGGCTTGTTTCGTGGTGCTTGATTCGAGTAAGTGAGCTAAAAGGAAAACAATTCATGAAGTTGGAGATGTTCGATTGGTTGGAGTTTGAGGTAACCCGAACCCCAAACATAGACCTCTTTGCGAAGTCGAAGTTTGGGGGGGTGATGTGTTTTTTTTCGTTTAATACTTTGCATTGATAGTATTTCAGTTCAGGATAATTTAGTGCACAACTCGTTCGTACTCATTCTTTTTCAAACTTTATTAGTACGTAGCAAGAACAAAGTTTGGGGGGTGTGTATTCGTACGTCGAGTTCGTACACAAAATTCTAATGAAAAATTGGTCAATTTTTTTAAAATATCGATGCATGAGGGTAGTTGGATCAAATTAAGTGTGAGTGGATAAGTTTGACTTGAGTTGGCTTGGTGAATTGCACGTTTGGAAGAGACCCCAACTCCTCGGTCGAATGAGTGATCGAGCTTAAATCGAGGAGTTTTCCAGGTTAGTACTCGTGTTGGTCGTAAATTCTTGCAATTTGGTTCGAGTAGGTTGAAATTCGAGCTTGGGAAGTGGAAGTGCTCGAGTAGCCTTGCTCGAGCACTAAGTGCTTGAGCGGTCGTGCACTGCGCTCGAGCTTGGCCAGGTTGTGCACCTCTTGCACGAATACTCGTGCATAGTGCTTGAGCGGATGCAACTCATGCACCGAGTGCACGAGCTCGAGTACTCGTGCACCTTTTTGGTTCTGGAACTCGGGGGTGCTCGAGCTGAAGTTACTCGTGCACTAGTGCTCGAGTAGTGCTCGAGCGATCGCATTTTCAGATTTTAGAGCCCTAGTTCGATTTTTTCCCACACTATAAATACACTTCATACACTTTTCACACACCACACACACACTAGGTGCGATTTTGGCTGCGAAATTCACACTTTGCACCAATTTTCTCACGTATTATTCAATTTCTCCATGAATTCTCCTCAATCCTCCAACAAGGTATGTAATCTCTCACTCTTTTCATTCAATTCGTAGTTTAAACTTAGATTTGGCATGGATTGAGTATGGGGATTAGGGTTCATAACTTAGGTCGAAAATTTGGGGATTTTTACATAGCTTGTTGATTCTTGATTCCTTGTTGATGAATAATTCTTATATGTTATGGATTTACTCGTTTTGCTTTCAATTTTAAAATTGTATGAGTAGAATGAGTGAATGGCTAGAGTGAGAAAATAGGAATTTGAGAAAATGATATGGGTATTGTTTGTTGAGTGAAGTTCTTGTGGATTAAGATTGCATTGAGTTATGAATATATGGGAATTGAGTCTTGAGCATGTAAATTTGCATGTATGTGTGATGTTACTTCATGATAGACTTATGTTTTGGAGTTCTTGTGAATGGTTAAAGAGTATATGAACAATAAATTGGTTAGTATCATGATATCACCAGTGTGTGAAACGTTGAACACCATTGATGAAATTTGAGCTTGAAAAGGGTGTTTGAGTTGATTGAGATTTTCTTAGATACTCATGAGTTGGGTTTGATGAATTGTCGTGATGCATTAGGTAATGGCTCCTCCAAAGAAGTACGAGGATCGGTTCGTTGAGGGGGATGAGTTGTTGGCTTTGACTGCAGAATTGACGAGGAAGGGATTGATGCCCTCTCGTTGGGATAATTTAACATATGGGGATAGATGGTTTGCTCACGCCTACCGGTGGAATTTGGTTGCTGGTGTTGGGAAAATAGGGGTGTCCGGAATCTATTCTGGATGAAATTTATATACGAATTTAAATACAATTATTACTAGCATGAATTAATCCTAATTAATTCAAATAATAATTCCAACAACAAATTTTCATCATGCATGTTGAATTAATTCACATATTAACTATGGCGGAATAAACAAGTAAATATGTGATTAACGTACCTCTTGTAGAATTGGCCTTTGGATATACGTGACAATCACGATCTCGCTCTATCGACCCAAAAACCTTCTCAAGTATTTCCCTTTCACCTCACTTGATCACCGGTGGGAGATGCTTTCAAGTAATTTAATAAACTAAGGAAAAAGAAAAATATCTATGCTCTTGATTTTTCCAACACATGGAATTATGTTCTTGGGGATGAAATAATCATCCCCTATTTATAGGTGGTGTTGGCCGAAAATTAGAGGAATATGGGCCTTGGAGAAAATCTTTTCTTATACTCTAAGAAATCTTGAATATATCTCATATATTCTTTTCTCCAAAATAAAATATTCCACAAAAATCTCACACTCCTAATTATGGGGCAATTTTCGAAAAATATGAAGAAGAGAATCCAAGATTTGGATCTTCTTGAATATATGAGATAATCTTATATTCCAAGAATACTTATCCTCCATAATATCTTTCCAAGAAAATCAACAAAATCTTTTCTCTCCTAACAAACTACTATTTTCGAAAATTATAGAAAAATCAGCATATTTATCTTCTTTTTATTTTAATCACCTTATTATTATTGGGCTACTTAATGGGCTATTTGAGGGGCCTTTTAGGAGAATTAAGATTGGACCTCCTAATGGACTTCTGAATTTCAATATTGAGCCCCAATATAATTCAGTCCATTAATATTAATTATTACCACTAATAAATTAATATTGCACTATCCATCTTAATCCATATTACGATAATATGGGCTCCCGGTTATTATTTCCCGCGTTTAAGATTATCAAGTCCATTAATTAATTAAGCTTCTGAATAGCTCTAAATTAATTAACATCTTTCACCTTGGAGTAAAGACAGCTCAACATTATTATTCGTACCGAAGAAACTAATTCTTCACTTGCAAGATTTGGTACAATAAAACTTCTGAGCCCACCAAAGGGACTAATCACACGAGCCGTACTCGCACGCATTTCTCCGTATTAAATCTTAGCAACCGTCGTATGATTAATATTACTGCCCAAGACACAAAGTTCGAAGTCACAATGATTCTCACCCAACATGAATCAAAGCAGTAACCATTAAGCACACACGGTCCTATTTAAGTGACGGAGATTAAGAAATCAACAACCACTGAGGTCTAATTCTTCACCTTTCAGAACAGAAGAATTTATCCTCGCTGTAGGCCCTCTTCAACACATACTAAATGTGCTAGTGCAATCTCTTAGTCAAGACAGACCAATCTGAGCCTTACACATCGACCTTTCACGGCGGATTGTTCAATTCCACCTAGGTCGTGAAAATGTACGTTTAGTTACAAGTATACTGTTAATGTTGTCTTCCGTGATCGGGTATCACCACATTAACTACAATGTAACATGTACTATATATTGAACGGTTTGCAATAGAAATTCAACATTCAATCATAACTAAAGCAAATGTGATAAAAGAATTATTCTCATAAAACGAGTGTTTGATACACGAGTTATACAAAGTAAAAACATACTTTCACGTATAACTCCAACAATCTCCCACTTATACTTAAAGTCTGCTTTTAGTATACATCACGCATGTCTTAGTGTAGTAGCTCTACGTGACATCTTATGTCAACCTACACTAACCTAATAATTCCTCCCACTTATACTTAAAGCAGATTGGCAATAGTCTTGACTCTCATTCCATCCACATGTCTCTCGAATGTACTCTGAGGCAGACCCTTTGTGAATGGATCCGCTAGGTTGTCACCCGACGCTATCTTTGCCACCTCTATATCTCCTCTCTTAACGATTTCTCGTATAAGATGGTATTTTCTTTCTATGTGTTTGCTGGCCTTGTGGGCTCTCGGTTCCTTTGAATTTGCAACTGCTCCGGTATTGTCACAAAAGACAGTTATCTTGTCAGGCAAATTCGGAACAACGTCCAAGTCCACTAAGAAGTTCTTGAGCCAAATTGCCTCTTTCGCTGCTTCACAAGCAGCTACATACTCGGCTTCCATGGTCGAATCGGCGATGCATTTCTGCTTTACGCTTCTCCATGAAATGGCTCCTCCTCCCATGCAAAACACACTACCCGAGGTTGACTTTCTTGAGTTTATGTCTGATTGGAAATCCGAGTCCGTGTATCCTACGGGAACTAGACTATCTGACTGGTAAATCAGCATCCGCTCACGAGTTCTTTTCAGATACCTCAAGATGCACTTTACGGCAGTCCAATGGTCTTTCCCGGGACTACTTTGATATCTTGCCACCATGCCCACGGCAAAGCAGATATCCGGTCTCGTACACAGCATTGCATACATAAGGCTTCCTACTGCCGAAGCGTACGGAACACCTTTCATGTCATCTATCTCCGCTTGCGTCTTAGGGCTCATTTCTTTCGATAGATGGATTACGTGTCTAAAAGGTACAAAACCTTTCTTGGAATCTTGCATGCTGAAACGCTTCAAAACAGTGTCAATGTATGAAGCTTGCGATAAGCCCAACATCCTCTTCTTGCGATCGCGAGTGATCTTGATCCCAAGGATGTGACCGGCTTCCCCTAAGTCCTTCATATCAAATTGTTTTGACAGCCATACATTTACGTCTGACAATACCTTTACATTGTTTCCAATGAGAAAAATATCGTCTACGTATAATACTAAGAATACCACTGCAGTTCCGGCACGCTTCTTATACACACAACTTTCGAACTTATTTTGATCAAACCATAAGACTTAATCACTTGATCAAAACACTGGTTCCAAGTACGCGATGCTTGCTTAAGTCCGTAAATGGATCTCTTGAGCTTGCATACGAGATTCTCTTGACCTTTTTCAATGAAACCTTTGGGTTGTTGCATATAGATATCTATCCCGTCAAGACTTCCGTTAAGGAAAGCCGTCTTGACATCCATTTGCCAGATCTCATAATCTAGGTGCGCAGCGATCGCCAAGAGAATACGGATGGACTTAAGCATAGCTACAGGCGAAAAGGTTTCCTCATAATCGATCCCTTCTTTCTGAGTATACCCTTTGGCCACAAGCCTCGCTTTGAAGGTTTCAACCCTTCCGTCCGGTCCTCTTTTCCTCTTGTACACCCACTTGCATCCAATGGGTTCTACCCCACTGGGTGGCTCGACCAACTCCCACACTTGATTATGATCCATCGAACCCATCTCGGCTTCCATTGCCGTTTGCCACGACTCCGCGTCTTTGTCTTGGATTGCCTCGTCGTACGTCCATGGGTCTGATTCAACATCGGGAACCAAATCCGAAGATTATCCTATCCCCATGAATCTCTCGGGTTGCCTAGGAACCCTCCCAGGTTGTGAAGATGTGACGTGTGGTACATCATCTTGTATACTTGGTATCGAGGTTTGACCTCTCAATTCTTCTAAGGTAATTTCACTTTTAGGTTTCCGATTGTTCATATAGTCTTCCTCCAAGAATTTAAAGTGTGTACTAATCACGGTCTTTTGATCCTTGGGACTATAGAACATACACCATTTCGTTCCCGCAGGGTATCCTATAAACAGCCTTAATTCCGAACGTGGATCCAACTTACCGACTTCCTTGTCTAGCACGTATGCCGGACAACCCCAAATATGTAAATGTCTTAGACTGGGCTTGCGCCCGGTCTACAATTCCATTGGGGTTTTAGGAACCGATTTGGATGGCACCAAGTTTAGAATATAAGCCGCCGTTTCCAAGGCGTTATCCCAAAACGACTTGGGTAAATCCGAATAACTCATCATGGATCTGACCATCTCTAAAAGAGTCCGGTTCCTTCGTTCCGCCACACCGTTCTGTTGAGGAGTTCCCGGTGCGGTCAACTGGGATACGATCCCTTCGTCCGATAGGTAGTTCAAAAATTCATCGCTGAGGTATTCGCCTCCACGATCTGATCGTAGAAACTTGATACTCTTTTCCCTATGTTTCTCGGCTTCGGCCTTAAACTCTTTGAACTTATCAAAAGTTTCAGACTTATGCCGCATAAGGTAAATGTACCCATATCTTGAGTAATCGTCAATGAAGGTGACGAAATACTCATACCCCATTCTCACTTTGATCGTCATTGGACCACACACATCGGTATGAACGAGTTCTAACACTTCCGTAGCTCTATTCCCCTTGGCTCCAAATGCCCTCTTGGTCATCTTACCCTCTAAACAGGATTCACAAGTTGGAAACGGCTCGACTTGGAGCGATTCCAAGGATCCATCTTTCACCAATCTCTCTATCCGCTTTAGATTAATATGACCTAGTCTAAGATGCCATAGAAGTGTTTCGTTCATCTCCGAAGAACGCTTTCTTTTATTACTCGAAATAATCGACGTGTTATTAGATTCATTATTTGAGTGGTGTGCACACTTAATCGTATAGAGATTGTTTACCAACGTTCCATGACAGATAATATCATTCTTAAAAGAAACAGTAACAACTTTATTAAAAGTAACTGAATATCCATCAAAAAACAACTTAGAAACCGAAATTAAATTCTTCCTAAAGTTCAGAACGTATAAAACATCTCTTAAAATTAAAATTCTATCTTCAAAACACAGGTGCACGACTCCCATGGCTTCGGCTGCCACTCTCGTAGCATCCCCCAAAGTGATTGTGATCTAAGTCACCGGGTTAGCTGGAACCCCTGAAGAGTGAAACAAATATAATCAGTTGCACCGGTATCCACTACCCAAACGTGGGCAGCATACGCCGCAACATATGTTTCAACGACTAAAGCATGAGACTTACCTTTCTTTACCGCCTTCTTAGGCTTAGAACAGGTAGACCTCCAATGTCCTCTTTCCCCGCAATTGAAGCACTTACTCTTACCGGATATCTTCACGCCGTACGGCTTGAAAGCTCTTTCTTTGCCTCCAAAAGTGAGTCTACTGGCTTGGTTCCGATCAACTACCTTCTTCTCAATCTTACCCTCCATTGGCCTAGATTTCGAGAAAAAGCTCTTGATCACCAAAGCCTCGTCCCTACTCCCTACGTATGACTCTACCATTATCAGGGCTTTGAGCAGGGTATCTAAAGTGAACTTATGTTCAGATAACACGTATTTCCAAAAGAACCCATCAAAACTACTCGATAGCTTTAGGAGTATGGAATCGATTTGACTTTCTTCACTTTGTCCGGCACCAAGAAACTCGAGTTTCTCAAACTCACGCCTAAAATTGAGAACATGATCCCTTACAGGTGTTCCCTTCACCATTTCCTTCGTGAGCTTCTCACGAATGGTGAACAGATTCGCCATGGGGTTCTGATGTTGAAACATCTCTTCAAGGCTATTCATGATATCAACAGCCGCTTCAATGCCTTCATGAATGCGCTTCAAATCTTCAGACATAAATGTCAAGATGATGTGCTTCATGTGCTCATTGGAATGCTTCCAATCATCGAATATCGCCCTTTCCCCATTACTTGACTTATCATTAGGTTTCTTGGGTACGTCAACGCTAAATATCCAATAGTGTTCTTGCGCAGGAAGGACCATGTTCATATTACGTTTCCAATCAACATAGTTCTCACCATCAAGTTTGTTATCTTTAAGTATACTATACAGTGGATTAAAAGGTTGCGACATGATGAACTGAGAATAAAACATACATTCATATCAATATCTAGAAAAATACGAAATTATCACATAATTTGATCACATCAATTATATTGAAACCTTAAAACAATATAATCATGCATCAGCCAACATCTCGAAACAATTTAAATGCGCCACGAGGGGTGGTCTATACATTCAAATACATTCAAGCGGATCACAAACTTAAAAGTTACAAATCCTTAATTCAAAATTAATAGTCGGCTCCCACTTTGACTACATAGAAATTGACAGGGACTCCGAGGGGAGTAAGTTAATATCAATTTCCTATGCCTAAGTAATAACCATAATTAAATACAGGATTATTATTTCGCTTTGAGCAAGCCACTCGTGGTGAGGGTCAATACCGTCACTAATAATAATCCACAATCATCCTTTCGAAATTTATTCATGTGAAACCCGTTCTTTTGGCCGATCCGAGGGGGAAATGTATTCCAAAAGAACTTCACAAATAAATAAATTATGGAGGCCAAATTAATCCAATTTTAATATCCGGAATAAAATTGCGATTATATTAAACATACTTAGTAATTTTTGAAAGTAAGGTTTTTCTTGGACAATTAAATTCATGCAAACACATATTAACAAATAGTAATAGGTGCACGAAATAAAACATCCATCAAAACAAAATTAAACACATTGGAGCACTCAAATCCAATTGTCACGGTTTAATTTCTTCACGACTTGATGCGAAAAATCGTCCTTATTGCTTTCCGACGTTCGTCTTAACGCGCTTCCACTCGAACAGCAACACTTCATCAAAAACAACATCGTTTGGGGTTTGGGACGACGTTTAAAATTACACGAAAAAAAAAAACACGAACCGAAAAAAAATTCCACGGCCCGAGATACGGCGCGCATCGGCCCACGAAGTGGGCCCGCGCGCCTCTCGGCCAGAAGCGCCGAAGCGCTGCACGGAGCGCCCCGAGGTGCTGCAGCCGAGCCTGAGGCGCGTGCGCGCGTGCGCGCGGCGCCGGCCTCCCGTCGCGCGCGGGTCGTGCGCCGTGCACCCCGTGCGCCGGTTTTCGCCGTTCATTCTCGTTTTCTTCACCCCTTGCATGATTTTACGTCCATACACGTGCCACGCTTGTATGCGTCGTCCGGGTACGCCATTTTTAATTCTTCGTTCTTCGTCACGATCCGGTTACAATTTATTTTTCAAAAAAAATAAATACTAGATCTAGACTAGTCTATTACAATGATCGAATCAAAATAAAAATAACTAATCTACTCGTGGATTTTCTCACGAGAAAAACGAATTTGAACGAATCGAATTAAAAACAATTAATTCACACGCATGAAATTAACAACATTAAAACCATGACAATTGGATACCTGCAAAAAAGATCTAGCAATTCTACTATCCAATTTCAATTTAATGTTTAACAATTTAAATTCCAATTTAAAGATCAGAGCCCGAAACCGTGGCTCTGATACCAGTTGTTGGGAAAATAGGGGTGTCCGGAATCTATTCGGGATGAAATTTAAATACGAATTTAAATACAATTATTACTAGCATGAATTAATCCTAATTAATTCAAATAATAATTCCAACAACAAATTTTCATCCTGCATGTTGAATTAATTCACATATTAACTATGGCGGAATAAACAAGTAAATATGTGATTAACGTACCTCTTGTAGAATTGGCCTTTGGATATACGGGACAATCACGATCTCGCTCTATCGACCCAAAAACCTTCTCAAGTATTTCCCTTTCACCTCACTTGATCACCGGTGGGAGATGCTTTCAAGTAATTTAATAAACTAAGGAAAAAGAAAAATATCTATGCTCTTGATTTTTCCAACACATGGAATTATGTTCTTGGGGATGAAATAATCATCCCCTATTTATAGGTGGTGTTGGCCGAAAATTAGAGGAATATGGGCCTTGGAGAAAATCTTTTCTTATACTCTAAGAAATCTTGAATATATCTCATATATTCTTTTCTCCAAAATAAAATATTCCACAAAAATCTCACACTCCTAATTATGGGGCAATTTTCGAAAAATATGAAGAAGAGAATCCAAGATTTGGATCTTCTTGAATATATGAGATAATCTTGTATTCCAAGAATACTTATCCTCCATAATATCTTTCCAAGAAAATCAACAAAATCTTTTCTCTCCTAACAAACTACTATTTTCGAAAATTATAGAAAAATCAGCATATTTATCTTCTTTTTATTTTAATCACCTTATCATTATTGGGCTACTTAATGGGCTATTTGAGGGGCCTTTTAGGAGAATTAAGATTGGACCTCCTAATGGACTTCTGAATTTCAATATTGAGCCCCAATATAATTCAGCCCATTAATATTAATTATTACCACTAATAAATTAATATTGCACTATCCATCTTAATCCATATTACGATAATATGGGCTCCCGGTTATTATTTCCCGCGTTTGAGATTATCAAGTCCATTAATTAATTAAGCTTCTGAATAGCTCTAAATTAATTAACATCTTTCACCTTGGAGTAAAGACAGCTCAACATTATTATTCGTACCGAAGAAACTAATTCTTCACTTGCAAGATTTGGTACAATAAAACATCTGAGCCCACCAAGGGGACTAATCACACGAGCCGTACTCGCACGCGTTTCTCCGTATTAAATCTTAGCAACCGTCGTATGATTAATATTACTGCCCAAGACACAAAGTTCGAAGTCACAATGATTCTCACCCAACATGAATCAAAGCAGTAACCATTAAGCACACACGGTCCTATTTAAGTGACGGAGATTAAAAAATCAACAACCACTGAGGTCTAATTCTTCACCTTTCAGAACAGAAGAATTTATCCTCGCTGTAGGCCCTCTTCAACACATACTAAATGTGCTAGTGCAATCTCTTAGTCAAGACAGACCAATCTGAGCCTTACACATCGACCTTTCACGGCGGATTGTTCAATTCCACCTAGGTCGTGAAAATGTACGTTTAGTTACAAGTATACTATTAATGTTGTCTTCCATGATCGGGTATCACCACATTAACTACAATGTAACATGTACTATATATTGAACGGTTTGCAATAGAAATTCAACATTCAATCATAACTAAAGCAAACGTGATAAAAGAATTATTCTCATAAAACGAGTGTTTGATACACGAGTTATACAAAGTAAAAGCATACTTTCATGTATAACTCCAATAGCTGGAAAAGTAGAGAAGACAAGGAGACCTTGCGTTGAGTTCATGAGGCAGTTGGGAATTGAAGACGAGATCAAGAGAATTTTTTAGAAGAACAATATGCAGGAATTTTACAAAATTTTGGTCTCCATGAAGACGCATCAAGACTTAGTGGAGCAATTCTTAGCCTCGGTGAAGATGCAGGAGGGATGGCACTTTCCGGTTCATGATAAGGAATGAGTGGCACGCCTATGAGATAGGGATGATGAATACAACCCTGCATTTACCCCAACCAAATGAACGGAACACCAGATCGGGAAGGTACAAAGCTGCTGAATTCTGGCAGCTAATCACTGGAGGGTTAGCTGGAAAGTACTCTGTGAGGACGTCTCGTACTTTTCCATCAGGAACCCTGTGATCCGATACCTTGAAAAAATCTTAGGGAATACCATCTATGCTCGGTCTGAAACGGGAACTATGACTTCTAAGGAGTTATATGGATTGTGGTGCCTACTTCATCGAAGGGAGCACGACTTTGGAAAGGATTTTCTCGAGATGCAGATTGAGGCCCCATACAAGTGTGGGATGAAGACTTCTAGGATACGAGGTGGAGGCCTCATTTGCGCGTTCTTGGAGAGCTTGGATATCAGACCGATGGCAGCTCTTTGTGAGGGAAGAGATGTCGACTTTGAGCACATGTATAATACGTGGATGTGCAAGCATTGGAGTGGAAAATATTGCATGAGACTCCGAGATGATGAGTTGTTCCCGATGCCCAATGAGAAGTTGGTGACCTTGAAGTTGGAGTTATACGTGAAAGTATGCTTTTACTTTGTATAACTCATGTATTAAACACTTGTTTATGAGAATAATTCTTTTATCACTTTTGTTTTAGATATGATTGAATGTTGAATATTTATTGCTACAAGTTCATTATAAGTGGCACTAAACGGTTTCCTTGTAACTAGACGTACAAATTCACAACCCAGGTGGAATTGAACAATCTGCCGTGAAAGGTTGATGTGTATATCTCAGATTGGCTTGTCTTGACCAAGAGATTGCACTAGCACATTTAGTATGTGTTGAAGAGGACCTACAACGAGGATAAATTCTTCTGTTCTGAAATGTGAAGAATTAGACCTCAGTGGTTATTGATTTCTTAATCTCCGTTACTTAAATAGGACCGTGTGTGCTTAATGGTTACTGCTTTGATTCATGTTGTGTGAGAATCATTGTGACTTCGAACTTTGTGTCTTGAGCAGTAATATTAATCATACGACGGTTGCTAAGATTTAATACGGAGAAATGCGTGCGAGTACGGCTCGTGTGATTAGTCCCTTTGGTGGGCTCAGAAGTTTTATTGTACCAAATCTTGCAAGTGAAGAATTAGTTTCTTCGGTACGAATAATAATGTTGAGTTGTCTTTACTCCAAGGTGAAAGATGTTAATTAATTTAGAGTTATTCAGAAGCTTAATTAATTAATGGACTTGATAATCTTAAACGCGGGAAATAATAACCGGGAGCCCATATTATCGTAATATGGATTAAGATGGATAGTGCAATATTAATTTATTAGTGGTAATAATTAATATTAATGGATTGAATTATATTGGGGCTCAATATTGAAATTCAGAAGTCCATTAGGAGGTCCAATCTTAATTCTCCTTAAAGGCCCCTCAAGTAGCCCATTAAGTAGCCCAATAATGATAAGGTGATTAAAATAAAAAGAAATATTAATGCTGATTTTTCCTCTTGATTTTCGAAAATGTCATATTCGGAGAAAGAAAAGATCTTGTTGATTTTCTTGGAAAGATATTATGGAAGATAAGTATTCTTGGAGTACAAGATTATCTCATATATTCAAGAAGATCCAAATCTTGGATTCTTACTCAATAATTTTCGAAAATTATAGGCTTAATATGAAGGGTGAGATTTTTGTGGAATATTTTATTTTGGAGAAATGAATATATGAGATATATTCAAGATTTCTTAGAGTCTAAGAAAAGATTTTTTCAAGCCCATATTTCACTCAAAATTTCGGCCCCCTCATATTATAAATAGGGGATGATTATTTCATCCCCAAGAATATAATTCCATGTGTTGTAAAAATCAAGAGCATATATATTTTTCTTTTTCCTTAGTTATTTAAATTACTTGAAAGCATCTCCCACCGGTGATCAAATAAGGCGAAAGGGAAATACTTGAGAAGATTTTTGGGTTGATAAAGCGTGATCGTGATTGTCCCGTTTATTCAAAGTCCAATTCTACAAGAGGTACGTAAGTCACATAAATTCTTGTTTATTCCGCCATAGATTTTATGTGAATTAATTCAACATGCATGATGTTAAATTTGTTGTTGGAATTATTATTTGAATTAATTAGGATTAATTCATGCTAGTAATAATTGAATTTAAATTTCATCCCGAATAGATTCCGGGCACCCCTATTTTCCCAACAATTGGTATCAGAGCCACGGTATCGGGATCTGATCTTTAAATTGGAATTTAAATTGTTAAACATTAAATTGAAATTGGATAGTAGAATTGTTAGATCTTTTTTGCAGGTATCCAATTGTCATGGTTTTAATGTTTATTTTTTTCATGTGTGTGAATTAATTGTTTTTAATTCGATTTGTTCAAATTCGTTTTTCTCGTGAGAAAATCCACGAGTAGATTAGTTGTTTTTATTTTGATTTGATCATTGTAATAGACTAGTCTAGATCTAGTATTTATTTTTTTGTAAATAAATTATAACCAGATCGAGACGAAGAACGAAGAATTAAAGATGGCGTACCCGGACGATGCATGCATGCGTGATGCATGCATGGACGTAAAATCATGAAGAAGGATGGAACACACCTGAGGAAGAAGAGGCCGATGTTGGTGGAGGAGGTCAAGAACCTCAAGAGATGGAGGTTGAGACACCTGAAGTGTCCACTCCTGAGCCGTGGTACCCAACCCAGATTCAGTGGGATGGCATGAGGATGGATATTCAAGATTTGCGAACCGAGGTTACGAATCTTCACACAACGCAAAATCAGTGGTACACGGACGCTACGAGCATGCGAGGGGAGTTTCAAGTGGTCCGATCAGAAGTTTCGGATTTGAGAAGATGGATGGAGGCACTCTTCGTCTCTCACTTAGGATTGGATCACCCGAGCTACCGCCCGCTACCGCCTCCGGATGCTTGAGGATCATGGGGATTCCCCCAGTTTTTGCTCCCCTTTTCTTATCTTTTCTTTTCTTATTTTTGCTTTTGGAGTATGAACTGTCTTGTTTGAGTGATGTGGATTGATTATGGGGGCTGTGATGGAATTGTTATTCAAACTCTCGGGTTGTGATTTATGTTGAACTCATTGAGATATTTGATTTATTTTGTGCCTGTTAACCCTTGATACTTGCTAATTATTATTCTTGAGTATGATTTGATGAGTAGAACTGAGTTGTAAGGTTGAGTTAGGAATTTTATTGTGTGAGTGTATGAGTTAGAGTTGATTTGAGAGTGAACTCGTATACTTGCAAGTTTTCTTTTTGAGTACTTATGTGATGAGAGTGATAATTCACTAGACTAGCATGGATGTGAAAGCCGTGAGATTTGAGCCTTTTGAGATTAAGATACATGAATTGATCTCTTCATTTGTGAGTGAGCCGTCACCTTAGAGGATGCTAGAACTTGTGTGTGCTCTCACTTCTTGATTGTGTCTAGTTTGATATGCTGAATGTGATCTTAGGCCATCTTTGTTTTGATTGAGTCACTTAGACAAAAAAATTCCTTACCATTGATATTTGTCCCTTGTTAGCCCCTTTGAGCCTTAAGCTTATTTCATTTGCTAGCACATTTAAATACTATTCCAAGTTCCTAAGCCTTTTTGTCCCAATTTGAGTGGAGAATGGGAAAAGTGTGAGTGTGAAGGGATTGATTTGAGTTGAAAAAGGAGAATTGTGATTGCTTGAGTGATTATGAGAAGAAGGTGTGATGAGGAATATGAGTTGTGGGAAAGACAAAATAAATTGAGAATTAGCAAAGAAAAAAAATGAGCTCATGTGTTTGTGCGAAAAAGAGAAAAAAAAAGTGAAGTGATTGAAAAGTGAAAAGAGTTGAGAAAAAAAAATTGAAGTGTTGAAAGTAGAGGAATTGGAAATTGTACTGAATGAAGATGTTTGAAGTATTTTGTTCCTCGTCTTGAAGTACCAAAGTTTGATTTTCTGTTCTCCATTCACTTGAGTCACTTATCCCATATAGTTATCCCACCTGTCCAAAGAGCCTACATTACAACCTTGATAAAGTCCTTTTTTATTCGGCATTGATTTCTAGAGTATGGTCGAAGTTGAGAGTGCTTACAAGCCTATGGCTGTTGATATGTGTGATTGATTGATTGAGTGAGTCCATAATCATTGATATACACTTGTGAGGGAGTGAAACACATCGTTGAGTGCATATCCATGTTTGATGTTGGTAATTCTTGTTGTTATTGCATGAGTATGATGAAGGGGGGTGAGTTCGTGTACGTGTGAACGATCTTTGAAACTTGAGCTTGATTACTTGCATGATTTGATTCTTGATTCATTCCTAACAATTTCACTTGACTTATTATTTCGTTGCTTGAGGACAAGCAACATGGTAAGTTTGGGGGGTTGATTAGGCGTGAAATTGTCGAAATTTATAGCTCGAAATGCCCGTGTTTTGATTTATTTATATGAGTATTTAGAGTTATTTGAGTATCATTTTCATAAACTAATGAATTTGTCTCTTTGATGCTTATAGATGGATAGAGGGCGAAAAGAGGAGTTCGTAGGACTTTGAATCGACTCAAACGGATGCCCGGATGAGAAGATATCGAAGAAATACGAAAAATATTAGTTCGAGGGAGCAAAAGTATCATTGGAGTACACAAGCAAGAAGAACTCGTGCACCTAGTGCATGAGGGGTCGAGTATTGTGCTTGAGCAACACCAGTGTGTGCACTTAGTGCACGAGTACTCGTGCAGTGCGCTCGAGTAAGGTCCAGTCGTGCACCTAGTGCACGAGCTCGAGGACTCGAGCACTTTTGGCTCTCTGGAAGTTTTGAGCGCACGATGGGATTGTGCTCGTGTACTTAGTACACGAGCAGTGCTCGAGCATGCGTGGTTTTGGCCCATTAACTCCCGATTCGATCCGTTGCCTATTTATACCCCTTCCGAACATGTTTTTACACACCACTTGATACCATATCGCTTTTAGAGTTAGTTTTTGGAGAGATGAAGAGAAGAAGAGACGAGCAAGCTTTAGTTTTACATAGCCGAGGTTTTATTTACAAATTCATAGTTCGGTTTTGATTTTTAGTTTCTTTACTTTAGATCTTTGTTCGTGAATACATTGAGACTTCGTTTTATTAATTTTATTTCAGTTCTCGGCATTTATTTCTATAAACCCTAGTTAATGTTAGATAATTTCTTAGTTAAAATCATTATGTTCATGTTCGTTATTTCTTTAATTGTTTTCATTTCCGTAAAAACCATGTCTAGATAAAACCCTTGCATTCTTGGGGTAGGATGAACTCGTAGAAGTAGGATGTGGGTACGTAATTAGGGTAATTCGTGACGTTTAGTTTTAATTCTCTTAATTAATGAATTCTTAAAATCAATCTTAACTTTACCTTTGAATTTCGTTCGAAAAGTGTTCGAGAGAGGACGATCTTATCACTCTTTAACAACTAGTAGACTTAATGAGAGGGTTTAGAAAGGGTTAATTAATCTACCGGTTTATCGAAGGAGGACGACCGCATCACCTTAGTTTAAAATTGGTTCTTGTTAATTAAGCACTGTCTATTAACTTGTTAGTGGATTAGTGAAGTCGATTGTTAGGATCAAGTATTAGGGTTTTAATTCTTGAGCTTTCATCTTACATTCTTTTACTTAGGTTATTTCTTGTGTGTCACGGTTATCTTGATTATGTACCTGCTCCGTTAGTACACGTAGGAATTCCTATCTTGAGCATCATCATCTCATATTTAAAAACACATTTTTTGTTCGTAGTTTAATTTTCCTTTTTGCATTCATAGAGTAATTTAGTTTAGATTATATTTTATTTCTTCCAAAAAATCCAAAAACATACACTCATATTAATTACGGCGCGTAGATCTTCAGGGATCTGTTCGCATACATCCCTTCCCTTGTGTTCGATATACTTGGTCGCTATACTTGCTTATACTACAGTGAACTCGTACGCTTGCGTGGAAACTACTAGTAGAAAGTTAGTATTTTCGGCTCCAAGTCAATAACATACATCATTTATCGTTTATCATTTCCTGACGCCGAGCTACACAAGTTAGATCATCTCATATCTACATTCTTTATCGTTTATAATTTTCTAGCGCCGTGCTAAACAAGTCAGAGCGTCTTATATCATACATCATTTATCATTTATCATTTCCTGCATGGCCGGCCCTGACATTCTTTAGGCCCGGAGCGAACAAAAAATAAGGGGCCCTTTTGAAAAACACCAGACAAAATTAGTTATCTACAAAAAAATGAAATAAAGTATAAATATAACTCATTTAAAATGTCATCTTCTAGTATTTTGGAAAGAAAACTCTCATTAATATCATCATTATAATTAATTTGTTCCAACATATCTTTCGTGATATATAAATTTGTAATTCATTAAAAAAAATTGTGACATAGTTGATCGTAGGTACATTTTTTTTACAATTTTAACTTAGAGAATATTCTTTTTGTAGATGTCATCGTCACAAAAATAGTCAATAGTATTCTATAGGCAACCAACACATTAGGATAACAACCCAAAATAATTTCAAGTGTCATCTTTTTTTTTTCTGCTAATAAATTTACTTGTAGCACTTTTAGTTCAGAAAATAAATTATTTGAAGCAATATTTAAAGAGTTTTCATGTTTTAAAGTATTCTTGAGATTCTTATGATATTCTTTTAAACTATTATCATCCAAAAATTTCAATTTATTTGAATAAAAAAGAAACTAAAAAATATTATCATAGATTTGCAATTGTTCAAATATATTTTTAGTTGTATATACATACATACATATATATATATATATATATATATATATATATATATATATATATAGGGCCTTAGGGCGATTGCCCTTCCCGCCCCACCTCAAGGTCACCCCTGATTTCCTGACGCCGAGCTACACAAGTCAGACTGTCTTATATCATACATCATTTATTGTTCATCATTTCCTAGCGCCTAGCTACACAAGTCAGACCGTCTCACTTCATTCGTTGTAACTCGGTCCGTAGGCCCGTCCGAAGGCATCATGTAATAACCATAAGGTGACTCCAAGGTCAAAAGAAATTCATAATACCAACACATTGTATAATAATCCAGGCAATACAGTAATGTCACCCACCTTATAATGCTTTCCTTAAACTTCTCTTTGCTTTTTCACCCATCTGAAACCCTCGTCACCAGAGCAACACTCAACCTAGCACATTTTGTGGTTACTTTAGTAACTTTTACTTCTCACATGTTTTATACTTTCAACCTTAATGACATTCAAGGTTATCACTTGATTTGTTAGTTTGAGTTGCACTTTCTTTTACTAAGGAAAGACATATAACATGCTTTTAAAACATTAAACACACAATCAACATATTTCCAAAAACTATTCAAGAATTCCGAGGTTAGTGACTTTAGGCATGTCACTTGTCATTAAACTCCTATTCACAGGGTAATAAAGAGTTCTAAGCATTTATCTCAACATGAAAAACAAGTATGAACCATTTAAACAAGGAAAACATTTCAAGGCAACAAGTTCAAGTTGAGCAGTTTAAATGTTTGGACTACACTTGTTCTAACTTTGAGCATTTAAAAAAAAAAAAACTTAACCACATCCAAAAATTATGAAATTTATACAGTAACTACATCTTGAAGCATAGAACACTTATTGGTGGACTGAAAATAAGGTTTTGGGTTTGTTTCCAAAAATAGTACATAAACTTTTCAACTTAGCTATGACGAACATTAGCTCAATACATCAAATGACAATAATTAATTAGTTCATGTATCGAAATTAGAAATAAAAAAAATATGTTGTAATTGATAAACACCTATAAAAATCGTGTTTTTATTTTTTTATTTTATAGAATTAACCCATAATAATATTTCATATCCCTACTAAGACATTAATAAAATAGAAATTTAAGCTAAAAATGAGTTTGAGTTTGTCATGAAAGTTCTCACAAAATAAATGGGACAGTTATAATTTAGAGGACGCAGATAGATGAGATGTGAGTGGCATTAGACACGACAGAGACCTAACATAAGAAATGAGGTGTAAATATGAAATAGCTAGGGTGGGTGGGTCTTAAAAATTGAGGTGAGAGACGACAGGATTTTACTCAAACCACGGGAATATTAATTATTGTTTGGATATGTTTGCATTTGCACGTGTGACACTGAATCTTGTCAATATATCTATGCATGAATGTTTCCTTACCAACAGGCCATTTAACTCTATTCACTTCGACTTTTAGACATTCACCACAAAATTATCAACGCCCAAAATGCCAATGCATCTCCCATTCCCATATCAGTTTTTGTTCCTTCGTGCACTCCTTGTCCATCACCAACCCTGCACCAATTTAATTATGTGTCATTTATAATCTCCACATCTTTCCGATATTGTGACTAATCAATTTTATTAACTGATGGTGTATAATATATATACTCTTTCTATCCACTAAAAGCATGCACTGTGTCTGTTTTTTACAATGATTTTTTTTTCTTCACCATCAAACTGTCACTTAATTATTCACATGTTGTTGAGTTTACACTCACAAACAATCACTTAATTCATAAATGGACAACACAATACTCCAGAATACTCTTACTTTCTTTACGTTTTCTTAAAACTTGTCAAAAGCAAATGTGCATACTTCTAGTGGACAGATAGAGTATATAAAAGAGAGGTTTCTTGTTCTAATGAAAAACCATATATATAGCTAAATCAAGCTTAAATCTATTTACAAGGAAATAATAAATTACAACAAGAGTATGTCTCTTGTGCACCGGGTACATGGTGCACTCACTTAACAATCGAGGTTGTTTACACTGAAAAATAAGTCTGATTACAGTGAAAAGTGTGGGTTAATTACGCTGAAAAGTTTTCAGTGTTATTGATTTTTAGTGTAAACTTTTCACAGTAAATAACTTACATTTTTCAGTATAATCAGTCTGCGCATTTTAGTGTGAACAATCTCAATTGTTGTGCACCGGGTGCGAAAGAATCTCATCTCATCTCATCTAAAAGTCTGAACTTGTAGAGAGGTGTGAAATTAATTAATTTAATTATTTTTCTTACCACCTCCTCACCCATGGGTCAGACTCAACTTTCCCTCTTTGGGGAAACGCATTGAGTGGACAATTTAATATGGGTGGAGTCGCTCTCAGTGAGGATCGAACCCAGGGTCTTTGTCTGGTTGTGAATCTTTTGACTCTGATACTATAAAAGAATTCTACCTCATTTAAAAATCTCAATTTATAAAAAAACGTAAAATTAATTCATTTAATTATTTCCCTTGACAAAGTGTATATGGAAGTGCACCATAAATATATAATTTGAAGATATCAATTCAAGTTATCATAATTTTTTTTGGCGGCGTAGTCAGAACTTAAGGCTATGTTCTTTTTTTATTAAAAAAATTAGGATTTGAATTTTGAAATCTAAAACTCATTTTAGTTTGGGTTTTAAAATTAGGTTTTTGAAATTCTAATCCTACAACTTTATAAATAACCTATATAACACTCCTTTACTTTTAAATAATAAAGTTAAAACTTACCCTACTCAAAATTAAAAAAGAACACAAATTTTAAAAACCCCATGGATTAAAAAACCACTAATTTTTGAAAACCGATTTTTTAAAAACCATTTGAAACCCAAAACGAATACAGCCTTAAAGTTGCTCTCGTGATCGTATAATTGAGTCTTAATTGTTTATATGGTAATAAAACTTAGAATTATTTGAGTTATTAACTATATCACATGATCAATAATTTTATAATTTTAAAAGATAAATGTAAATTAGATTAATATATGGAGCGGTGTGTAAATGAGTAGCATTAATAATTTTATTCGTCTAATTACAATTAATGTATTTTCCTTAAACCATAATTAGTATATCTTAAAAAGAGCAGTTTTATTGGAGAATTAAAAAAACTGCAAATTAGATTAATGGAAAAGAGAGTAATAAACATAAGAATTTATATTTAAGTTGGTAGTGTGGAAAATAGTTACATTGTGAAAGTGATTTATAACTAACACTTTATTGTAAAACAATTAATACATTTTGCTGAAACAATTAGTAACCGTTAATGAAATAATTAATATCACTCAAAATTAATATCTTATAGTACAAACAACTAATATTCTATAATGAATTAACTACCACCTCCGTCCACGAAAAATATGCTCGTTTGTTTTGGACAGATTTTAAGAAAACGTAGATAATGTTAATAAAGTAAGAGTATATATTTTGGGGTATTGTATTGTCCATGTGATTGTTTGTGTGCATAAAGTTTATGACATGTGAAGTAATTAAAGGTTGGATGATGAAGAAAAAAAGATGGTTGACAAAAATAAAATGAGCATGTTTTTCATGGACGAGGAAGTAATACTTTTTAAACAAATTTTAGGGTAGGACTACACAAAACTTTGTGTTATATTTTAATTCGTTATAATGTAATTTAACAAAGAGCAATATTATTTCCCATATAGGCTTGGCAATGGGGCGGGGAGGGGCCGGGAGCTAATCCCCATTCCCGTCCCCGTCCCCGTCCCCGCGAACTTTACAGGGAAAAATTTGTCCCCGTTCCCCGCTCAGTCGGGGAATCCATCCCCGCAGGGATTCCCCGTTCCCCGCTTCCATTTTTTTTTTAAATTCCAAAAATTCTAAAAATAAATCACCATAAAATGCATAAAAATCATGTCTAAAATTCAAAATACAAATTAAAAGCATCAAGTATATATATTTATAATTTGTATATTTATATTTATTTTCCTTATTTATAATTTATATATTTATATTTATATTTATTTATATTTATATTTATATTAATATTTATATATAAAATTAAGCGGGCCCTGCGGAGAACGGGCGGGGAATACAGTCCCCGTCCCCGTTTGGTTCGGGGATTCCCCGCCCGTTCGGGGCAGATCCCACGGGGACCGGGGACTGCCAAGCCAATTCCCATATTATCTTGGCCACTCCAACTTCAAGTACCTGGCTCATGGCATTGTAACACATTAATTGCCTAGTAAAATATGAAGCTACATATGTGAACACATAATGGGGACATAAAAATATCTAGAGCATCTATTTTCTATGTCTCTTTAATACTACTAAGACTTTTTTTTGTAACCAATACACCAAGAAGGATTGGATTTTCAATCGGCGGAAACAAAAAGTACTGGGTTGTTAGCATTATCATAGACTTGCATACATATATGCCTACAATTTTGACACTTCATAAAAAAAGAGTAGGTCTTGTATGAGACCGTCTCATGGCATGAGACAATGAGAATTGGTATAATTAGAGCATGGACTCATTAACACTTTGGTAGGGATAAGTGTTAATTTGTGTGGTCTCATGCCATGAGACGGTCTCATACAAGTTTTTTCCTAAAAAAAATTATGTCGGATTTCCTCTCACAATTAATGTGATACCCGAACTTCACACTACTCATTGGCCAATATATTTCATATATTGTGTGCATTTTAATTATTTATATGTTATCTATAATTTATATGCATTTTAAATATTTGAGTGTTATTTATTACTTAAGTGCATTTCATATAATTATTTAAGTGCTACTTGTGATGTTGCATTATTTTATAGTGTTTTTAAATATTAAATTATTTATGTGCAATTATATGTTTAGTGGTGAATAAATTATATTGCAATTTATTTGAGACTCTAGTGATATTTGAGTGTTTAATGCAAAGTATTTACCATTTATTTGGGGCTTTATTCAATTAGTTGATAGATTTTTAATAGTAGGTAGTGGTGTTATTACTTTAGGGTTGACTCAAAATAGAAACTGTATAAAAATTTAATTTGAGCGTATGGATATAGTAGCTTAGCCTGCAAATTAGTTAGTAAATTCGGTATAATTTTATTGTCAGCTTGATTAAATAATAATTTGGGATGATAGAATTTGTTTTATTAGATTTGATATTGGAGGCCGATCAGGTGGTTTAAGGTTTCAAATTATCAACGTTTCGCAGACTCGAGGTAAGCAGAAATTCATTTGCAACTACAATGCATAAATATAGTATTTTATGAATTATTTATATTTAAATATTGAGCCTGTGAGTTCAATATTTGATGTGGAATAAGATTGACATTCAGTGATTATTGTTGAGTGAGTCTGTGAGCTCAATATTTGATGTGGAATAAGATTGACATTCAGTGATTATTGTTGAGTGAGCCTGTGAGCTCAATATTTGATGTGGAATTAACCTGTGAGCTATTTTATGTGGAGTGAGCATGTGAGCTCAACATTCAATGTGGATTGAACCTGCGAGTTGGTCGATTTATGAATCTTGTGAAACATTATTTGTGCATTGCATCAAGCATATCATGCATTATCATGAAAATATCTTTTTGTTAAATGATGTGATTTTGGCCACTGGTTATACACCAAGGGCGGAAGGGGCGACCTAGGAGTTCAGGCGACCAGGGGGAGGCCTGACGTATGCTACCTAGAGTGGGCCGTCGTCTTAATGATTGTATTTTGGGTGTTTCCGTGGGGGGACTTCTTGTGCGGACAGGGGGTCATGTTTGGTGATGGACCTCGCTGTCGCGGGAGAGTAGATCCCTGGATTCACTGACATGAGTCGGCGTTGAGAGATTACTTCTTGGTGGACATGAGAGGCGTACGTGCGAGGTGAACCCTTGATGGGCCACAAGAGGATGGGCCTCACGCCGGGATCATATTTATTATGGTCATGTGATTATTTGTTTATTGCCAGTGTATGAAAGTGAGTCGATGGGCCCTTGCGAGTGTTTCATAAATAAATTGGTGATTTCAAAAGAGAGTGTATGGGGAGGATTTTTCAAAAGTATCACTGAATATCATGCATAATTTCTGCTTACTGAGATTTATATATCTCACGTAGTTTATGCATTATAGGTAATTCTGGTGATGTGTGACGGTTTGTTCATACTGGACTAACGGTGGCGCTCTTGCAGGCTTTTGGGTTGCGCTGTACATAGATGACGACCTGCGGGCAGGACCGTGACTTATTTTATTTCCGCTATTGTATATTTTGCTTTGGTTTGGACATGTATTATATTGTAATATAAACTAGTGTGCATTGGTGTGTTGGTTTGGAGTTACACTTGTTTGTTGGTTTGGCTTGAAGCCTCTTTTGTAAATGTGAACAGGTTGTCATGTTTGTGATAACGTTGTGCTTTTGCAGTTGAAAGAAAAAAAAATTATAGCAGGTTTTCAGGGTTGTATTTTATTTAAATTAGTATTATGCTTGTGGGTGTGAGTGTGGTCATGTCAATTAATCTACAAAGGGTAGCAGTGTTGCCGTTTGTGGTATGGCGTAATTAATGCAATTTTAATTTATTATGATTCACAAATTTTAAACCACTCTTATTTATTTTTCCGTAAAAATATTTTGTACATTAAATTGCAACATATTCTATTAATTTTTTTTTATCAATTTGCAACTTATAATTTTTTTTTATCAAATTGCAACTTGTACTATAAAAAATTATCATTTTGCAATTTAAACTTTATTTCTCTAGTACTTTCCGATCACACAAGAGTTATAATTGTTAATTCTTATTATAGTATCGAGAATAACTGAAAAAGTGGAAACAAGACCAGATATAATTTGATCGTTATGACCAAATCCAAAATCTTTGTAGACAGAACCAATCATTAGTTCCCAACCATGGGGTGAATGAAATCCGTTATATATTATTTATTGTATTATTAATACAAACATTTACAATTTTTTAAATATAAAATTACATGTTATATTTATAGTCCATTTAATCATTGAATTTAATATTTTTTATTTTAATAAAGTGTTTAAATGATCACGTTTATCTTAAAAAAATGAAAAAAATAATATATATAATATAAATAGCCCATCATAGTTTTGGTATGACCGGATATATACTAGAGAATAAGGTTTAGATTTGCAAAGAGTCAATGTTTTATTGTATAAATTGCAAACTGATATTTTTTATAGTACATGTTGCAATTTGATAAAAAAAAAATGTACATGTTGCAAATTGATAAAAGATCAATAGTACATGTTGTAATTATATTTATGTCGTAATATAAAGAACGCAGAGACACAAATTTATTTACTCACTTCGTCATGAATGACAACGTCTGGGGGCATACCAAGCCATGTGGATTTCCTTATATCTCTGTGTATTTTCTATTGTGTATACATTACAATAATCAATGATCTATTTATAATATTGATAGGGATGTAACCCTAAAAGCCCATGAGACATCTTGACCCATTAAGCATCTTGTCCTGCAAGTATTATTCATAATTATAATATATATACAATACTCTCACTTGGACATTACGACGCGATGTTCATGCCTCATTAAACCTCGATAGAGTAATTCAAAGAAGGAAATTTAGCCAAATGGAAAAGTGTACAATCATTGATCTTCGAGATCCAATCTTCAGGATTGTTTTGAAGGTGTCACCCCCCCCCCCCCCCCCTTAAGACAACAAGTCTTCCAAGCCTTCGTATTCCAATGCCATGAACATATTTTTCAAAAGTAGATGTAGGAAGGGGTTTAGTAAAGAAATCTGACAAATTGTCACTATATCGCATCTTTTGTATGATAATTTCACCACTCTTCTGGAGTTCATACGGATAAAAGAATTTCAGAAAAATATGTTTTTTCAAGTTCCCTTTAACATACCCGTTACTCATTTTTGCAACACAAGCTGCATTATCCTCATAAAGGACAGTGGGGGATATGTCATGTTTAGCAATACCACACGAATTACAGATGTATTTTACCAACGACTTTAACCAGATACATTCTCGTGGGGCCTCATATAAAGCAATAATCTCCAAGTGATTTGAGGAAGTAGAAACCATAGATTGTTTAACAACCCTCAATGAGATTGCAATACCTCCAAAGAGAAAAACATAACCAGTCCGGGATCTGGCCGTATGAGGATGAGAAATGTAGCCAGCATCTGCATATCCCACCAATGGTTTATTTTGATTTCTTGGGTAAAATAAACCAAGATCTTGTGAACCTTGAGGATATTGTAAAATGTATTTAACATCATTCCAATGTCTCCTTGAAGGAGAAGTTCTATACCTTGTAAGCAAATTTATTCCAAATGCAATGTCTAGTCTGGTGCAATTTGCAAAATAAAGTAATGCACAATTATGCTTAAGTAAGGAACTTCTAGTCCTGGAATATCCTCTTTATCTTCCTTAGGTCTAAATGGGTCCTTATCCACTTCAAGGGAGTGAACAATCATTGGTGTGCTGAGTGGATGAGATTTATCCATATAGAATCTTTCCAACGCCTTCTTCAAGTAGGTTAACTAGTGTATAAGAATTCCTTCAGGGAGATGCTCGATCTGCAGGCCGAGATAATACTTGGTTTTACCCAAGGTTTTCAGTTCAAATTCAGCATTTAAGAATGAACTAGCTTCTTCAATATCCTTACATGTTCCAATTATATTTAGATCATCAATATAAACTGAGATGATGCAAAAATCATTTAATGATTTCTCTATAAACACGCAAGGGAAAGCTTCATTATGTATATTCCTTCTTTAGGAGAAACTCACTAAGTCGGATGTACCACATTAGACCCGACTGTTTTAGGCTGTATAATAACCTCTGCAGTTTTATACTATACGTACTGCGATTTTCATTATTCCTCATCTGGGGAATCTTAAATCTATCAGGGATTTTCATATAAATATCGGCATCCAATGAACCATATAGATATGCGGTTACAACATCCATCAATTGCATTTTTAATTTAATTTTACTATCCGAGGTATTAAGTAGCGGAACGTTATTCCATCCATAACAGGAGAATATGTTTGATCAAAATCAATACCGGGTCTCTGCAAAAATCCATCAAGTTACTAATCTCACTCACCACCTTGTAATTCTCATTTAATTTTCGTACAACTTATATCCAATAGGGATTACACTATAGGTGTAGAATAACACTTTGGGTTTATAGAGCCAAATGTTTCTCTTTCATTTAACGAGTCTAGCTCTGCCCAATTGCTTCTTTCTATTTCACCCAAATCAAAGTACTTCTGGCACCCAACTTGAGTACTGGATCCAGATTTAAGAAGGAGCAATTGTGGACACAAATATATTATCGACAACGATAGTAATTTAATTTCTCTTGTATTATTTATAAAATTCATATCAACCAGTTTATTATCATTTCCCAGAATATTTTGATCTGGTCGTTCCGCGATCCTAGCAATATTCTGATTATTTTGTGCATGTGCTTTCTTACTAGGATTTTCATCTTCTGGACGAACCTCTTTAGAAGATTTCAAGAGTGACATAACATTTTGCTAGCTTTAATTTATGGTTGTTTGATATCTTTCGTGTTCGGAGGTCATTTACGCTTCTAGCATATGGGGTATTAACATATATACTTGATTTTATTGGAACTTCAACCATTTGTAGTCACCTGTTTACATTCAGTAAATGCATTAGACAAATTACTTGCTAAATATTGCAAGTTAATTATATTTTGACCTTCAAGTTCACTTTTACTGGTGCTTGAGTCTAAATGTTGAAGGTCTGTTTTTTCTTCAGGGAAGATTTTTTTTCAGGAAAATTTTCAGCATTCATTTAATTTTGGATTCATATCTCCCCCTAATGCCGAAAAATAATTCTTTATAAAAATGTGCAATCAACCAACTGGGCTGATAGATTTGTTGTGTGGTGGTGATACAAGTATTGCACAACTAATTATTCGCAGTTGGAAAATGATTGTTATTTTTTATGAACTAGTTGTAAAAGGGGGTAATTATTATATGCAGTAGGTCGGATTTGAATTAGAGTCCCCAACATGAAATACGCAAGTTGGAATTTTGCAGTGGTCTAACAATTAACTTGATGCATCATATGAGTGATTTAGCTAGACCATTTTAGGTGTGGACATAATGGACTAAATGCGTCAATTTAATTCTCAATGCCATACAATATCATTAAATGTCTTTAATGTGAGCTCGCCGACATTATCCATTCGAATGAATTTAATTAAATAATTATGGATTGAGACCTAAACTCAAATAATTTACAATAAGTTTGGCAAAAGCATTATAACATGTAGATAATAAACACACATAAGTCCACCGTGACATCAATTGTGGCCATAAAATTAAAAAAAAATTCTCAATAATAAATTAATCAGTCCTCAAATATCTCCATGAAATCATTCAAGAAAAAAAAGTTACAATGGTGGAAATAAGGTTCACTCTTATGTCTCAGTGCATTGTAGTTTTTATTGATAGGCGAGCTACAATGCACTTAAGGCGAACAGGTTTAAGCAAATTAATTACATTGAAGGCAAGTTTAAAAAAGTTAAAGCAAGTCAGGCCGAGCTGGAATAGCAAGGCGAGCTACTTTGTTCAGTCGAGCTACATCATAGCAAAGACCATTCAAACCCAAATAAGACCAGGACGAGCTATTTTAGCCAAAGTGTCACGACAGAAGATAAGTCGACCAATAAAATCAAGCTAAGAACTCCTCAAGGACAAGTCCAACAGTGATGAACTGCTCTTTAATACAAGCTAATTCAGCTTAGAGGATTAAATTAGCTTAAATAAGGTCAAATGGTCAACTCCCCATGTGTCAAGCATGCACACATGGGGGAGCAAAGGTCAAGTCACCTCCTACTTGGAGGACTTGTATAAATACCTTGATTTTTAATTAATAAAACTAAGCAAAAATTCACAAATACATCCAAACCTTGATTACACATACTAAAGCACCTCAATTCAGACATATACGAACCAAATATGTAATTAATACACGTATCTATCTATTTTCACCCCAAATAATCGAATTCACTATTTACGGTAGTGATCAATCACACGTAATTGTTTGATGATCTAATTAGCAAACAAAAACAGCCACTAATCCGCGTGATTAGAAACGATAGTCAACCGTTTTAGTTTCGATACAAGTGACCTTCGTGACCCAACTATGTGGGCATTGTGATATGTTCATGGAATCTCATATTTGAATCTCAGTCCCAGATGCTACACCTTGCCATTTTTTTAACCTGCATAGGATGGGGGTTGAAAGAGGTTACTAATTACTAAATATCAATGTTTAAATTTCTCATATCTCCCATTATACTTAATAATGAATTTAGGGGCCGCTTGGTTAGTAACTCTTCAATGGTAATGGAAATGAGATTGAAAATTAGTGTAATTTTGATGGTTCATGAGAACAAAATCACTACCTCATCTTCTAAATAAGGTAATCACTACTCCATTTTGATTACCATATTTTCTTCCTACAATCATTCTCTTCAATCACTCCCCCATTCCTCTACCAACAACCATTTGTTGTCCACTTCTATTCCAAAATTGGGGCATGATACTAGCAATGGAGTCACAATTGTAACAAGTCTTCCCTCAACATATCATTTTTATCATGGGGGCATAGATGGAAAATAATTTTCATTCTCATTACCATTGAGGAGTTGCTAACCAAGTTTTTTCTTAGTTTGATGATGTCGTCTTGAGCTGCACTTGGGTGATGTGGTACGTTTTAATGAAGTTTGAAATCGTTTTGAATGACACATCACATTCTCATAAAGTTCATAATAAATTGTATTAATGTGTAATTTTTCTATTAGTTTGTATTCATTAATATGTGGCATTCATGCAACATTCATGTGATATTTTTTTTTTTTGACAAAGAGAAACCCACAATATTACAAATAAAGGCTCGAAACTTGGGTACTTAATTCTCTAGCCAAACTGGTAGATCTGCTCCGCTCCATTCTTGAGAAGTCGGAGAGTGCATCGCGTACGCAACTAACTTATGCGCTACCTCATTTTCCTTCCTCGGGATGTGACGTATGGCTCCCACTAAGCCATGCTTAATTTCCTTTCTAACTTCCTCCAGGATTAGTTCTTCCGGGCTCCAAACCTCCGCTGTACTGTTAAGCAATCTCACCTCCTCCAAGGAATCACTTAGGATCCGGAATCTCCCCATCTCTCTCTCCCTGCCTCTCACTGCACCGTATCCGATGGCTTTAAGCTCTGCACCCAATGCTGAGTGAGGGGGCGGGATACTCTTATACCCCACCTCGACCACCCTGCCATTTTTCGCTTTCACCACATAGCCAATTGTGTATTTCTTTTTTTCCTCATTAAACCCGGCATCCACCCATATCGTACCCTCGGGAGCTTCCTCCTCCACATGTTCCCTTTCAATCTCATTTCTCCCCTCTTGAGGGGTTCACTTGGGGCCTTTCCTGTACTCTGAAAGCTGTGAAGGAATTCCCAAGCCCATACCACATTACAACTTTTCATCTTTTTGATCTTCTTCTCGTAGCTCTCCTCTTCATGCATGACCTTACACCTCTCCCTCCAGATGCCCCACGATGTAATCACCATAGTTTCAAAGCTCACTGCCTTTCTTACCTTCCTAAGATACTCAAGGAGGTCTCTAATGTCGCACATTCTTGCTTTCTTTATTGTTTGCCAAAGGCCTAAACTTTTCCATACATGTTTGATGCATGGGCATAGGAATATAAAGTGTTTTGTATCTACATAACTATGTCCACATACGGAGCAGGACGGCAACGTTGGTACGTGATGGCTGTATAAGTTACCCTTATCGTACCAGGCCTTCCACAGAAAGATTTTTACTTTTGGCGGTATTCTTAACTCCCACAATTTGTTCCACCACTTCCTCTTTTTTTCATCTCCAGATCTGCTCGGTCTGTCTATCTCCTTCTCCTTATGTTTTATCGCTCGTCTGTACCCCGACTTGACCGAGTATTTTCCCTTCGTGTCTGCAACCCAGTATTGCAAGTCGCAGGTTTCATGGGTGCCTATTGGAGTCCTAAGGATAGCTTCAGCTTCAAAGGGCAGGAACGCCTGACGAACCAGATCCTCATCCCAATATTCATCGTCCGTTATAAATCTCGCCACCTTCGAGGCGCTCGCGATTCTCGATTTAATCCTCCCGTCGTCAAGGCCTGTCACCCAAGCATTCTTGAAAATGTTAATACTTTTTCCATTGCCAACCCTCCATCTTAGGCCTTCCTCAATCAGATCCCGGCTCCAACAAAGAGATCTCCACACAAAGGATGGGTTAGAGCCTATTCCCGCCTCCATAATGTCATAGTGTTTAAAGTACCTGGCCGTGAAGACTTTCGCTACCAATGAGTCTGGGTTTTTTTATCATTCTCCAGATTTGTTTAGCTAGGAGAGCTTTGTTGAAGGAGATGAACTCCCTAAACCCCAACCCACCTTCACTTTTCGGTTTACACAGAGAATCCCATCTCTTCCAAGTAATACCCTTCTCTTTCTCCCCCTTACCCCACCGGAACTTAGCGATCATCCCCTTGATTTCGTGGCAAAGTGAAAAGGGGATTCTGAAGCAGGACATCGCATACGTGGGAATAACGTTTATTATAGCCTTAATTAGGACTTCTTTTCCCCCCTCCGAGAAGTCCTTATTTTTCCACGCGGCCAACTTTTGTGCCACCTTATCCCTTAAATATGAAAACTGGAATCTCTTCCTTTTGGTAGAGAAAGTCGGGATGCCTAGATATAGTTCATGGCCTTATGTGAGTTTCACTCCAAGGATTCCCTTCACTCTGTTTTTATTTGCATTCGATGTCCCTGGGCTGAAGGTAATTGAGGACTTATCATAGTTTATTAGCTGTCCCGAAGCCGCTTCATAGGCCTCCAAGCAGGCTTTCAATGCCTTGCAATCAGTCTCAGCCGCTTTAAAGAAAACGAGGCTATCATCCGCAAAGAAGAGTTGAGCTATGCTCGGACCTCCCCTTGCGACAGTGACTCCCCCTATATCCTTGTTCTCCACTGCATCATTGATAAGGCATGAAAGTCCTTGGGCGCATATCACGAATAAGAAAGGGGATAGTGGATCCCCCTGTCGCAAGCCTCTTGTAGGTGTAACTTTCCCGAAGATCTTGTTGTCCACCTTGAAACTGTATGAAACCGACTTGACGCATCTCATTATCAAGTTCACCCATTCCTCCCCAAAACCCAGTTTCCTCATAATGCCCTCCAAATAACACCACTCTACACTATCGTAGGCCTTTGACATATCCAGCTTTAGGGCCGCATACCCTCTTTACTTTTGTTGTTTCTCAGCCAATGCATGCATTCGTATGCAATCAAGATATTGTCCGATATTAGCCTACCCGGGACAAAAGCACTCTGGGAAGGATCAATTATCTTTGCCATAACCATTTTCAAACGGTTCGTAATGGTCCTGGCCAGAATCCTGTAGTTGATGTTGCATAGACTGATTGGTCTATAGTCCTTCATATATTCCGGGTTTCTTCCTTTGGGGATGAGAACGATCGTGGTATCATTGCAGCCATCTATTGATTCCCCCCATCATTAAGCACTTTCAGCAGTACTTCAACAGTATCTTGGCCCACCGTAGCCCAGCATCTTTGGTAGAATGAGGGTGGGAAGCCATCTGGGCCTGGTGCCTTGGAAGCCTTAAGTTCAAACGCAGCCTTTTCAATCTCAATCTTCGTAAAGGGACTGCTAAGGTATGCGTTCATATCCTCTGATACTATTTCTTGCACGCTGTTTAGTACTCGCTCAGAATCCATCCTTCTCGGGGCCCCGCTCTTGAACAAGTTTTCGTAAAAATCCGTAATAATTTGCTCAATTCTTCCAGTCTCAGTGCACCACTCCTCTTCTGTACTTCTAAGGCCTTTAATACAATTAGCTCTTCTACGCTCCGAGGCTCTTTGGTGGAAGTACCTCGTATTTCAATCCCCCGCCGATAGCCAATTGGTCTTCGATCTTTGATGCCAGTGGATCTCCTCCTGGGCTTCTAGCTTCTGAAGTTCCCTCTCAAGTTGTTTCATCTCCTCACCCGAGATTCCATCATCTTCCCTGTCTAGCAGTCTGTCTATCTCCTCTCACTTCCTCTTAATGCGCTTTTCCAGGTTGCCCACTCTTTCTCTAGCCCACGTCTTCAGTTCCTCCCTGCACCTTTGAAGCTGGCTAGTCAAAGTAGAAGTTTCACCGCCCCTCTTCCAGGCGTTCGAGACCACATCATCGAAATCTTCCTCTAGCGTCCACTTGTCCTCGAACATGAACCTGCTTTCCTTAGAGGAGCCTTTAGTCTTTTTCTCCTCATTAACAGTTAAGCTGATGGCCCGGTGGTCCGAGCCGTAGTAACTGAGGTTGACTACCTCATGATCTTGGAAAGTATCTCTCCATTTCTGATTAGCCAGAAATCTGTCCAACCTTTCTCTAATCTGTCCAACCATTCATGTGATATATTAATATTGAGTCTAATTTAAAAAATATGCAATAACTTTAGGTTTGAACTTTGAACTTCATGTATATTACCAAATAAAACCAACTTACAAGTATTAACTTGTTTTAAATAACTATTTTAGTGAACACTTCTTGAAATTAACCTTAAGACTATACAACATCTTATTACACCTTGATTAAAAATAATTTTATATAAACATTAGAAAGCATTACGCTAATTCTTTTCATTATAGAGTACTTAGTCACTGAACTAATCGAGGCATCTTTCCTATTGCACATTTCCCCCTTTCTGTCTAGAACGGCAGTAATTTAGTTTTTCTCAAAATCTTTTTTGGATTTTCCACTGGTATTTGGTGTTATTGGCTAGTAATTGTCTTGTAACCTATCCACTTCTTTTAAATGACAACTTTGTGTCGATGATTTAATGTTGGGCCAATTAATTTACGAGATGATATAATTTTAATATAGTGTTGGGCCAATTAATTTATGTGATGTTATATATTTAATACTACATTGTATTTGTTTATATATTAAATTTATTTACTAAATCAATTGTTGTTTTATTTTATAAAATTAATCTTCCTCTATTTCACATGATACAATCTCCCGAGGCTAAATCTGTTTTTTTTTTTTTTTTGTTAATTATCAGTCCTCTTAGGTAGTAGTGGTTACATTTATCAATTAGAAAAAGAAAAGGTTAAGAATAGGTTTTGTATGGATAAGTTTTACCGTTAAACTAATTTTGATAGTATTAATTAATTTATTAAAAGGTATTAGTTAAAAAAATATTAATTATTTTATTAAAATTTATTAAAGAACTTATCATAAAATATTAGTCATCAATCACATTGAAATTGGTTCACACAATACCAACTCAAAGATTAATAGATAACGAGTATGCAAGTTAAACATGTAGGAGATAAATTCCTTTCACACCCTGAATTATATTACACTGATTCATACAATTTTTTTTTTTTTAAGGATTACTTTTGTAAAAACTCACGACCATTTGAGTGTTATCAATTACAATGTGTCTTTTTAAATTATTTGTTGCATTTTGTGTATCAAATTAATTTTCAGTGTACTTAAAGATGATGTGGCAGTCTAAGTCATCTTCAATATCATATAATGTCCAATTTATCCAGATCTTTCGTGGTTTTGACTTTTAAAGTTGCTCCAGATACCACATCATCTTTAATTACGCCAAAAATTATTCTGATGTATATATTGACTTACAACAAATATTTAATTTGTGTGTAATTAATTTGTGAATCAAATAATAAATTTTAGAAAATATATAGTATAATTTATAAACACCCATAAATAATTGTTTTAATCTTTTTTAAAATTCTCCGTGCTCTTTTGCCAGCGTTTGGAAATTAATGCCAGAACATATTTTTCAAATTTAAGCATAATGTTCCTCATTGATTCAGCCTTTTTTACCTTTCCTCCCCAATCAGAAAATAAGAAAAACAGAATTTAAGTCATCATATATATAAAGGGAGATTTCTAAACGTGCTTGGTAAAAATGATTAATTAAGTAAAATAGTTCTTATCCTAATTATCTGTTGTTCGACATGAACCAATTACTTATCGCATGCACTGATGTTGGAATCAGAAGACAATAATTGTTACCAATATTTCAAAGTAAATTGTTGTGTTAAGTGTTTCTTTATTTGATAAATTCTTGAATGCACCAATATCACCGTATATTTTTTAAATGTTGGTTGTGACATCTCGTAAATTCACCTAGCCTCAAACCGCGTAATCCGAAAGTCCACTACCCAAAATTCATGCATAATTTTTTTATAAACATGCATTCATAATTCACGTTTAAACTATCTTGCCAACTGTACATTTTATGCATCAAAGTTGTACATTTCAAATGTAACATTTATGCATTCTCTTATTTGTCACTAATTGTTTGCTAAGTAAATACAGGAAGATGTGACCACGAGATGAACCCCGACAAGCCTTAGCCAGGTAAATGAAAAACTCGACTTATAATTATAAGTCCACTAATACTAAGCTCTCGTAAATTGATATGTTCAATTTGTAAGAAAAGTATTGATAGCGATTATTTTATATTAGCCCGTATTTTTAATTATAAATAATTTCAATTATTGGGTGAGTGTACTATGCACCAAGTGCATATTAAACTTTGTCTAAATAATTGAATCTAGATATGCACCTGGTGCATATTAAACTTTGGCTATTAGAAATAACTAAATAATTAAATCTAGATATATATAACTGCTACAAGTCGAAAAGTGCTTGAATTATGCAATAGAATTTTATTCATAAGTTAAGCCGTGCTTACATGTAGGGATGCTCACGGTTGCGGAATCGTCGGTTCCAAAAGTCCAATATGTGGAACCACAATCGAACCGTGGTCAAATCGGTTTTGGTTCGGTTTCCGAACCGGCGGTTCCGGTTCCGCCGGTTTTTTTTTTTTTTTTAGTTTTTTAGAGGTTTTACTTGTACTTTTTGGTTTTTTAATCTAAATGTAGATGACAAATTAAATTGAAAAAGATTTCATTAGTAATTGAACTATTACAAATTAGTAATTCTAATTTAAAATAAGTATCTAATATCTATTATTACAAACTAATTGAAATATTACAAATTTACAAATTGAATATTGAACTATTTCAAATTACTAATTACAAGTTTACAACTTAAAATCTTAAATTTTACAAAATAAATATTGGGGGAAGAAGGAGGTGTTAAAGAAATTGGACTTGAACTTAATTTTAAGAAATAAACTTAGAAATTCTAAGTTTGAAACTCAAAATTATAAGTGCTTTTTTTTTTTTGGATTTTTACTTGTATTTTTTGGTTTTTTAATCTAAATGTAGATGACAAATTAAATGAAAAAAGATTTCATTAGTAATTGAACTATTACAAATTAGTAATTCTAATTTAAAATAAGTATCTAATAACTATTATTACAAACTAATTGAAATATTAAAAATTGACAAATTGAATATTGAACTATTCCAAATTATTAATACAAGTTTACAACTTAAAATCTTAAATTTTACAAAATAAATTTGGGGGAGGGGAGGAGGGGTTAAAGAAATTGGACTTAAGCTTAATTTTAAGAAATAAACTTAGAAATTCTAAGTTTAAAACTCAAAATTAAAAAATAAACTAAAAAATTTAGGTGTGGAACCGCCGGTTCGAACCGGAACCGACTAGGAACCGGCGGTTCAGGTTCGAACCGCCGATTTCGGTTCCGACTTTACTGGAACCGGAACCAAACCGTGTGATTTACGGTTTCAGTTCGGTTCCGGAACCGAAACCATGGAACCGCGGAACCGACAGTTCCGGTTATTTTATAGCATGCCTACTTACATGATTTTTAATATTTAAGTCCATGTTATAATTAATAAATTGACCTAAGTTTGCCTAATTTATTTAAATGTGTTATGTGAATCGAAAATCCATGAAAAGTATGTCTATGTGAATTGTTTAAATCTTGTCATTATATGTGCTACCCTAATTGATTGAATTATGCATGATCTTAAATTTATTAAATAATTATTCCATATACTAGAATTAAATGATTGTCTTATTACATTATTTTAATTGTGACATGAATCATGCAAGCTAAGTTAGGATTAATATACACATAGGAAGTAAAAAATAAAATTTTATAATAATTTATTCGAAATAGAATATATAGGCAATGTGATGCTAATATGTTTGTCTCGGATGAGCCTAAACTACGTGTATGGAGTAATACATGCATGTCAAATCTTTTGCAAAAGATCTCTTTTGATACTGATTCAGCTAGCTTGAAGATAATCCTGACTTCGGTGAGCACTACTAGATAGACATTAGTGCAATCCAGTTGTTCTCAGAGAGAATCAAGATCGCGGAGCAAGAAGCCATTATTTCCAAATGCATCCTTCAGCTTCGTCCTCAGATCTGAAACCTGAGCATCCAAGGATGAGAACTCAGCATCAAGTTTTGCCTTGGCTTTGTGACCCCGCACAACCCTCTTTGTTGCTCGTTCTCTTTTAAGACTACCAAGAAGCTTGCTCGTCGTTGGTTTGACAAATGAAACTCAAAGATTAGTAAACTGGAGCCAGAGATTGATAGTCTGATGTGATAAGGGAGCAATCAGTTGTGGATAGAACACATAAAAAACTTCTTCTCTTCTTTCGCCGATGAACAAGGGATCCCCAGAGATGAAACTGTTTGGGTTATACGTGAAAGTATGCTTTTAATTTGTATGACCTATGTATTAAACACTTATTTATGAGAATAAATTGTTTATCACTATTGCTTTAAATATGAATTAATGTTAAATATTTATTGCAAACTGTTCAATATATAGTACATGTTATATTGTAGTTAATGTGGTGATATCAGATCACAGAAGATCGCATTAACAGTTTTTTGTAACTAAATTTACAAATTCACGACCCAGGTAAAATAGAACAATCCACCGTGAAAGGTCGATGTGTAGTTCTCAGATTGGTCTGTCTTGACCAAAAGATTCCACTAGCACATTTTGTATGTGTTGAAGAGGACCTACAATGGGGATAAATTATTCTGTTCTGAACGGAGAAGAATTATACCTCAGTGGTTATTGATTTCTTAATCTCTGTCACTTAAATAGGATTGTGTGTGGTTAATATTTATTGTTGTGATACATGCTAGGTGAGAATCATCGTGACTTCAAACCTTGTGTTTTGGGAAGTAATATTAATCATACGACAGTTGCTAAAATTTAATACGGAGAAACGTGTGCGAGTATGGCTTGTGTGATTTGTCCCCTTGATGGGCTCAGAAGTTTTATCGTACCAAATCTTGCAAGTGAAAATTAGTTTTCCGGTACGGATAATAATGTTGAGTTGTCTTTACTCCAAGACACAAGATATTAATTAATTTAGAGCTATTCATAAGCTCAATTAATTAATGGACTAGATTATCTTAAACACGGGAAATAATAACCGGGAGCCCATATTATCGTAATATAGATTAAGATGGATAGTGCAATACTAATTTGATAGTGGTATTAATTAATATTAATGGGCTGAATTATATTGGGGCTCATTATTGAAATTCAGAAGCCCATTGGAAAGATATTATGGAAGATATGTATTTTAGGAATACAAGATTATCTCATAAATTCAAGAAGATCCAAATCTAGGATTTTATCTCCCTAATTTTCGAAAACCACCCTATAGTTGAGGAGGTGAGATTTTTGTGAAATATTTTATTATGGAGAAAAGAATATATGGGATATATTCAAGATTTCTTGGAGGTCAAGAAAAAGGTTTTCTCTTCCTTTCACAAGCCCATAATTTTGGCCACCCTCTCCTATAAATAGGAGATGATTATTTCATCTCAAGTTTACAAGTTCCATGAGTTAAAAAAATCGAGAGCAATAAATATTATTCCTCTTTCATTAGATTATTAAAGTATTCATTAAGCGCTTCCCACCGGTGAACGAATAAGGCGAAAGGGTAATACTTGAGAAGGTTTTTCGGTTGATAGGATCGTTTCACTTGTCCTGTTCTTCTCTTCGGACATTGCTTCAAGAGATACATATTCGCGTAAATTCCAAGATATTCCGCCATAAGATTTTACGTGGTTTTATTCATATGCATAAATTTGTTGTTGGATAATTATTATTTGAATTAATTACGATTAATTCATGCTAGTAATAATTGAATTTAAATTTGTATTCAAATTTCATCCTGAATAGATCCGAGCACCCCAATTTCTCCAACAGGAACATGAGCTGCCCAAATCCCGAGTTGAAGTCAGGATACCTGGAATGAGATAGAAAATGGCCGCTGAGTGAACTGGGCAGCCCAGCTGCGAATATTGGGCATAGCCCAAGGAGTGTTATATCATTTTGGGATGAATTTAGGGGTAGTGTGCCACCAGAACGAACCTGGCCAAGAAAGGGATGGTCTGGTTCACGTCTGCCTCGAGAATTCCTTCTTCAGATTCTTTGAGATAGCAAAAAAAGTGGGGTTAAGGTATTTCTTCTCGGGTACAGGCAATCTGATCCAAGACCCCTTTGGTATCTTTCATCTAATTTTCTTTTTTGAGAAAATTTTAAGGAACCTCTGCACAAAATAAAATATATTAAAACTAGTATAATTTTCATCTTAAGACAAGCTTTTTAAACTTAGATAAGTGGATCCTATATTCACGAGGATACTGATGCAAGCATGAGAGGCACTGGGGCCACCCGCCTAAGATAAGCAATCTCTTCTGACAAACCAACTAAAACCTCACCTAGTCACTAAACTTATGGAGGAGGCTAGTTAATAACTTAAAACTAACTCATGCTTTCAGATAGTATCATCCAAGTTCCAGTCGACTCACTAGCTAGAAGCCCATCAAGTAAGAAATTTTATATTCGTTCAATAGCCTATAACTCTACACTTGGAAGACATGAAGAGTGGCAAAAAATTAAACCAACCATTGGGGTGGATTTAAGTCATAACGAGTCCCCAAGCGATGAGCAAGTACGAGATATGTAGGTGTAGGGGCAAACTCAGCCTAGCTCACATAACCCCCGGGTGGACTGCTAAGTAACTAGTAGGTGAAACGTTTGTGCTCTCCTTAATGGTGGGTGATTAGGCGTGAAATTGTCATGATTCGTAGCTAGAAACACCCTAGTTTTGGTCGATTTTATTGAGTTTTTAGAGCCAAATGAGTACTATTTCTATACATTGATGAATTTGTCTCTTTGATACTCATAGGTGAATCGAGGACGAAAAACAGAGTTCGTAGGACTTTGAATCGACTCAAACGGATGTCCGGATGAGAAGATATCGAAGAAATACGATTGGTATTAGTACGTGAGAAGAAAAGTGTTAGTTGCGAGGAAGGAAGGCCATTCGAGCACCATCACTCGAGCACCTCGCTCGAGCAACGTAGGTCGAGCGCTCTAAACTTACAGAAAGTTTTTGCCGCTCGAGGGGCACAGCTCGAGCACCCCGCTCGAGCTCTTGAACCATTCGACCAACGTAGGTCGAGCGCCCCGCTCGACCAAGCAATTCATTCGAGCTCAAAGGGTCGAGCGCCCCGCTCGACCGGGACAGCTCGAGCGCTTCCGAGGCTTATTTTCCAAATTTCGTTTTTCGGCCCACGAGATCCCGATTCGGCCCGATCTTTATATATACTCTTTACAAACTCGTTTCAAACTACCACTTGACACACACACGAGATAGAGAGTTCGTTTTTGGAGAGGAAGGAGAAAAGCAAGTTCACGTTTACGTTTTGTTGAGGTTTTCATACGAATTCTTAGTTTCTTTTCGTCTCTTAGTTTCTTTTCAGTAATTCGACTACGTTAAACACTTCATACTTTGTTTTTATTAATTTAATTTCAGTTTATTCTTTTATTTCATTAAACCCTAGTTTATGTTTGATCTTTTCTTCATCTTAATTATCATGTTCTTTTTCGTTACTTATTTAATCGTTGTTATTTCCGTTAAACCTATGTCTAGCTAAAACCCTTGCATGCTTAGGGTAGGATGAACTCGTAGAAGTAGGTTGTGGGTACGTAATTAGGGTAACTTGTAACGTTGGATTTTAATTCTCTTAGTTAATGAATTCTTAAAATTAATCTAGACTTCGCTTTTGAATTTCGTTCGAAAGGTGTTAGAGAGAGGACGGCCGTATCACTCTTTAACACCGAGTAGACTAAACGAGAAGGTTTAGGAAGGGTTAATTCATCTACCAGTTTAGCGAAGGAGGACGACCGCATCACCTTAGTTAAATTAGGGTCTCATTAATTAAGCACAGTCTATTAAATTGTTAGTAGATTAGTGAAGTCGAGTATTAGGGTAAAGTATTAGGGTTTAGAATCTTGAGCTTTCACCTTGCATTCTTAGACTTAGGTTATTTCTTGTGTGTCACAGTTATTCTGATTATGTACATGTTCCGTTAGTATACGTAGGGATTCCTACCTTAAGCATCACCATCTCTCATTTGAAAACAACCCATAGTTAATTCGTTTTCTTTAGTATTTTAGTTTACGTAGCTTATTTTAGTTTTAATTAATCTTTCCAAAAATCCAAAAACAACACACTCATATTAATTACGACGCGTAGATCTTCAGGGATCTATTCGCATATACACTGTCTCTTGGGTTCGATACACTTGGTGGTTATACTTGCTAATACTACAGTGAACCCGTCCGTTTGCGGGTGAGCGATTAGTAGAAGTTAGTATATTCGCTTCAAGTCAGTGGGCAACCAGAATCGGATGTCGTTAGAAAGGTTGATGTCAACCCTATAAGCTTCAAGTATCTCCTAGGTCATAATACTACTCATTTTGTTTGATGCCAATATGTCCGCACTTTATGCTTGCTAGTTTGTTCGACTATGAAATCGACAACCTGTATGGGTGAAAGGCTAGGTTGTGGGGGCTATGAGAAGAACCATCACTAGGATGTAATTTGTTTAGTAGGGTAGCCATCATGGGTGTCATTTCAACGTCTACCGCATCTTGCCCCTCTTCAGTATTTTTCAAATGATTTATTCACTGTCGAATTCGTTGTCGTGCATGTTTTGAACGCCCTGGCTACAGAGCGCACTATATTTGATTAACTATGCCACCCTATCAATGGAATCCTCCAACAAAGGCCCTCCCTTAAGTATCAAGATATTACCTCTTCTACTGCCTCTACAACTACTACTCTCGTCAGAAGACATTATTAAAACTTAGAAAAAGAAGAACTCCTAGGGTTTGGCCTAGTGGTGAGGGTTTGAGATTTAGGAGTGTGATGCTTTGTAGGTCTTAGGTTCGAAACCCATTAGGTGCGATCAATTCCTGATATGGGACAGTGCATACAGAGCTAAGCTCTGGCTTGAAATGAGACTCTCCGCTAGTGGACGGTGGATTATGGGTCCTCCGGATTAGTCGGCTAATGAGCCGGATACCGAGAACCAAGAAAAAACTTAGAAAAATAAGAGAAATGAAGGGAATAACTACCTATTTAAAGCATACGCCTCCAAAATTATTTAACTATTGCAGGAAAACTCGAATGCTACACATAAAAAAAAAGTACATAAGTTTGCAAGTAGGGATGTAGGAAAATGATCCTAGCTAATCCCACCTACTTATAAGAGAGGCCCTATGGGCCATTTTACAATTTCCCAGAGAAATTATCTGCGGCAAAAGTGAAATTTCGGTAAATTTAGGGGACATGACCGTAGCATTTCGAATAAATAATTTGATGTGCATGGTGACAAGACACAGCCTTTTGGTAACAAACATGCATCGAGCCTTGAAGAGAATGTAACTAAAGTTATGTGTCACCTTAGGTATGGGCCAACGGGTGAGATAAGACATATTGGCAACTGGAACAGGAAATAACACAAGTAATCAAAAATGCAAAGACAAATATGTCGTTAGGAGAACCAAAGGTCGAGCTCTCACCAAGCTGCGAGCCCGACCTCGGGAGAATTTTAGTGTCCGATTTTTCTAAACCGGTACAAACTAGGTAGTTGAGGATGACTACTACAATCCAACCCAGATGGACATATACTGGTCTCAAGTGGTTATAGATCTACAAGGGGGAGGGTAAATAGACCTTCTTACAATTATGGATTTTTCTCTTTTAAAACAAAGACCTTCTTTATTTTGAAAATAATAAAAAACAAGTATAAGACGCATCTTAGTCAACTTTTTATTATAGAGTTGACAGATGGGCTTAATTGAAAAGGAGAATGACGCATTAGGCGCTTGTATTTATCGGAGACTTGGGATATCAAAGGGTAACTTAGAAAGTGTACTTTGAACCATCAAGTACGTAGCGGAAATAATGTATGAATGTATTTTATAAAAAATAAAAAAAATAAACACAAGATACTTAATAGGAGTCACTTGATGTCGACAACTAAAGTTCTATTAACAATTCAAACAAGTATGCAAATCAGTATAAGTGAAATATGAAGAATGACATGCATAAACAACAATATATTGTGGTTCTGAGGTTTATGTAATCCTCCTACATTCATTGTTTCACCACAAAGGTGTCAATTAATTCTACATATCAAATAATATATACACAAGAACATATATCCTCTAGCTAGAACTTTGTTCTCCCTCATTTGTAGACCCCACTCAGATAAATCCTATAAGTAATAGAACCTTGAATGTAAGAGTTCACACCTACTTCTCTTAACACACTCAAGGAGGATCAATTTGTCCTAGTCTCCACATAAAGCTCTTTACACTCGGTAGGTTAAAGAAAATAAGAAGTGATCTCCAACATATTTAAACAACACTTAAGGTTTTTGAATTTAGGCTTGAGTAGTTGTTTCATAGGATGGTTTTGATGGCTTTAAAACACTTGAAAGCTTGTAAGTAGTTGATATTTGCTCTGCAGGTTCTTGGTGTTTTTCTCTTTACCTTTATGCCTCTATTTATAGTATTTTAAAAACTTTTATCTGTTGAAGAGGATGGTTTCAACACTTAGTGTTCAGAAGTAAACTCTCTACAACTAGTTGAAGTACTGATCAAGTTGCATTAAATGTATTTGACCCTTATACTCATCTATTTGCGGATTTCAGTTTATCTTCTTCTGACTTTGTCCTTCAATAGTTCCAGTTGTCATTTTTAAAGTTGTTGAGCTATTGGGACATTCAGATCTTGAGTCTTGACTTTCAACAAGAGTTGTTAGGATATAAAATTTGTATGGAAGTTTTGAAGATGCTTAAACACATTGTAATAAGAACAGTGGAACTTGTAAGTCAGCTAATGATCAATATAATAGGTCAGAAGACTAGAGACGACTTGAAGATTAAGAAGACCTTGAAGACTAGCTAAAAACAAAAGCAAGGGAAGTTAAGGCTGGAAGGAAGCCAGCTGACCTTGAGACTACTCAACTTGTAAAAAGTTAAGAAGTTTACCCTAAGACAAGAAGCTAAGTTATAAGCATCAGTCAACTTGTACTCAGATAACCTGGAAAAAGGAAGATGGGTTAGCTGGGGTATTCGGAAGATCAAGTGATTGAAGAATCCAAGAATTGTTTGAAGATTCGATTGACCAAATCAAGAATTCAAGTCAAACAGTCTAAACTGGAAATTGAAGACTGGCGACTAATCAACCATTTCAATCAAAGATTGATTGAATCAAATCTTCCATGATTTTTGGGCAATTGATTATTGGCTCCTTCCGACGACTAGTAAATTATCACCTATATAAAGGAGTATTATGGACTGGTTCAAGTACAAAGAATATACAAGCAATACACGACGAACAAAAACCACTTACACTCACTTTGAGCTTTCACACAGATCTTGTTTAGAATAGTTGGAATCTATTCACACATTTCACTATCTCATAATTGTTGGAGTTATTCCCAACAATAATGAGAGAAGGTTGTGATATTTGTCTAGAACTTGAGATAGTTCGAAGATTGTCAGTAAAGAACTGGTACTTGTCAATTATAATACGTGAGTTGTTAGTGATACCCTTTTTGACGAAAATGGAGAGTGGACATAGGATCTTTATATCCGAACAACTATAAAATTCTCCGTGTCTTTACTTGTTTACTTTTTATTGCTTTAACTTAAAAAGGTTTTCAAAAGTGTTAGTTAAAATGTATACGCAAAATTCGCCAGCTGAAGTTTCAAAATCAATTGATCTCTGATAATCAGCAAACATCAAGTCACTTTTCTGTACTTGGCTAAATTAGAAAAAGTTTATTTCGGGCTAAGGAAGTTTATTTAACCCGTCTCCCTTCAATACTTTCAAAGTTCTTTCTAAGTACCTTGTGGGACCAATAGTATTAGAGTCATGGTCCTAGGCGAAATGATGTGGAGGAATTTTTCAGTGTCAAATAAAAAAAAAAAGATGTGAGCATTGGTGGAACAACGAGGTCTCTATGGAGTAGGTGGGGTTTACCTAGATAGAGTGGGGTCGTTCCAGTGGAGGCTTAGTGGTTTTTGTTTGAGTGGAGGATTGTTGGGATTCAAACAATGTCCCACATCGGATAAATATGGGAGGATCATGGGGTCAATAAGGATGTAGAAGTATCTTCATTTGTATAAGGCCTTTTGTGTGAAGCTCAAAAATAAATCCGTGCGGGATCGGCCCAAAGTGGACAATATCATACCAATGGGGGTCCATCTGGGGGCCCTAATGCTTGTCTTGTGTCCATATCTCAATTAATGACTTTGGAGTACACATAACTCCTACATCTAAATAACCACTCAAGTATAAGACTCGACAGCTGGGTAAGATTTTCTGGTCATCGACTCTAACTCGGTGTCCTTCTTGGTTGTCTACTTATTGTCTACAACTACAATTCTTAAAATTCTTCTATACCTTTAAATTCTTTAGCAGGTCTTCTTCTCTTCTAGGATCCTCCATCTTCAAGCTCTTTAAAGCTATAATTTGAATTCAAGACAAAATATTTGGGAGGTGCCTATTTTCTACACAAACCTTAGATTTTGCCTCATCAAAATCTAAACAAAATTTTCCTAAAAGTACCTTATGAGGACCCTGCTAACTAGAAATCGAGGTTAACCCTAGAATTGACCTTCTCACCAATCAAAATTCATCATCAATCGAACGATCAAGGCTCTAAACCTAAGATCAACGACGAAAAAACCATTCTTGGGGGACTAAAATGAGGACTATATAAGTACCATAAGAATCATTCATTGTATAAGGAGAGAACTTTAACTACATTTAATACAAAAGGAACTAGGACTCTTGAGTCCCAGATTCATTTCTAATGGCAAAAAATTTTAAGTTCTTGCTTAGTCTTGTGTACATCTCGTTATTGCTTAATTATTGTTTTATAATCATTGTGTGATAGTTATTTATTGAACTCTCATAACCACATTTAAAACTAGACTCGAATTATTTGTGTTATCAACATATTAGTAGGTGATACAATGCGATTGCAATATAACACAATGCAAATGCACTAACATAAAGTGCAATTAGTTTAAAATAATTGTGTATGTCTGATAAAAAATATCCAATGATATCTAAGTAATTAATTGCAATTAATTTAAAATAATTATATACATTGGATTAAGAGTTCAATGATATTTAAATGATTATCCATTACCAGACAGAAAAATTTGATAGTGTTTTATTTCGCTATTGAGTATGTATGAAGTGAAATTGGTCCATACATGAATCATCAAAGGGTATTGGTTGTTATCACTAAAGAGTTTTAAGTGTTTTCATTGAAGGGTATTAGTTGTTTCCACTGAAGAGTCATAGTTTGTTTTAACTGAATAACTAAGACTATTCAGTGTAAACCAGTACTACTTTTCAGTGGGAACAACTAATACTGTTTAGAAAAATCAACTAACACCCTTCGATAATTTATGTATAAACTACTTTCACTCTATACTTTGTATTCTCTTTTATTGTTGCATAATATGGATCGATGCATTATCTAAAACTAATCATCGTCGTGTATTTAATACACAATATATACTACATCACAATTATTTTTATGCAAATTGGTAAGATTTGTGCAAATCAACTCACACCCTACTCAATTAAATATATTTGAATTGAGTATGTATAGAGTGAAATTGGTTTATATATATGAATCATTGAAGAGTATTATTTATTTTTAGTAAAGAGTATTAGTTGTTTCCACTGAAGAGTATTAGTTGTTATTACTGAAGAGTCTTAGTTTATTTTCAATAAACAACTAATACTCTTCAGTGAAAATAACTAATATCCTTCAGTGAAAATAACTAATATTTTTTATTGAAAACAACTAATACCCTTTGATGATTCATATATAAACCATTTTCACTCTATACTTTGTCATTTGAATTAGATTAGAATCAAATTGTTCCTCGCAATTTTAGTTGGACTATTTTAGGTTGATTTGTACGGTATAAATTTATATAAGACACTTACTAATATTATAAACTAGATGAGAGTTCCGCGTATTACGCGGGATTTTCATAAAAAACTGATTATATATTATAATGCATTACATATACAATAACACTATATATTTATTTCGTCGTAAAATAATACAATTATATTATATAATAAATTATATTCAAAATAATATCACATGTTAAACACAGTTAAGTCAATATAAGACATATTAAATTCGATTTGAGATTAAAAAATTCAAATAATTAAAATTTTGGTGCACTGTGTTTTCAAGACAATAAGGTTAATTTTTTTAATTATTCGATTTTAAAAAAATTCAATCAATCATTTAATCGATAAAAAATATCAAAATTATTTAATATGTTTAATTATATTTTTTAATTTACTTTAACAAATTAGTATTTTCTAAATTGAAAATTCTCAAATAAGTTAATTAAACATTAAAGTTTCATATAATTAGAGTTTTAAATTTAATTGATCAATTCAATTTAATATATTTTTACAGACTCAAGTTATATACAATAGATATTCCAACTTTATATATATATTTATAGTTTAGCTTAATTGATAAAAATCATAAATTTTGCTCATGTGGTCCTAGGTTCGAATCTATGTAGTTTAATATATTTTTTTAATTATATTTGCATAAGTATAATGAATTGACACGTATTATTTTCACAAGCATGCCACATAAGACATAGATGACACATAAGCATATGACACGTAGGCAGAATCAACCATAAAATGACACATATGCAAAATCAATCATATAACGACACATAAGCAAGACCAACTCTCTTTTAGTATTATAGAGGACTAGATGAGTGTCCCGCGTATAACGCGGAATTTTTGTAAAAATTGATTATACATCATAATGCATTATATATACATAATAAAATTATACACTTATACACAGTTAAGTCAATAGGAAAATTATATATTAAATTTGATTTGATATTTTAAAAAAAAAAGGGCGCTACTATTCACCCACATGAAAATGCTTTGTTCACCCACCTCTTTTAAAATATATATATATATATATATATATATATATATATATATATATATATATATATATATATATATATATATATATATATTTAATATAAATACTAATATACCCTTTATAAAAAAATAAACATTATATTTATTAAACACTCATGCTTTCAACACTATCCCCAAAATCACATAATTTTTTTTATTCTTTCACACACAGTTGCACCATTAAAAAAAAAGGCATAATCCTAAAAGTATAAATTATAAAGACACAATTTAAATGAGATTAAATTATTTTTATTTATTTATAATTTGGTACACCATAAAAATAAAAGGAAATGCGGTTTTTTTTAAACGGCAGGAAGCGGTGGTTCAATTAAAATAAAAAATAATTGTTGATGTGTTATTTTTTTAATTTCAAATTGATAAGTGTGTATATATAATAAATGATGTAAATATTATATTAAGGTTATAGTTGCAAATTTTAAGGGGGTGAATTAAGAAAAAATTAAAAAATAAGCAATATACATGGTGGGTTAATTTAGTAGTGGGTGAACAAAGTATTATCGTGGGTGTTAATAGCCGTGCCCTAAAAAAAATTGAATTTTGGTGCATTGTTTTCTTGACATTAAGAATTCTTCAATTAAATGTTAAATTTTTAAATAATTAAAAAAATTAAAATTCAGTTAATCATTTTATCGATTGAACAATCAGAAATATTCAATAAATTTAATTTCATTTTTTTAATAAGTAAATTTTTCTAAATAAAAAATCCTTTAAATAGTAATAGAAGTCAATTAAACATTAAACTTTTACATAAATATAATTTGTAAGTTCAATTAATTAATTCAATAATAATATATATAATACATATACTTAAGTTACTTGTTTTGGATTATTATATAAGATATCCTCAAGGACCTCAACTATAGTTAAATATCATGTAAATTGGTACAATTGCAATAAATTTCTAATATGTTTTTATAGGCTCAAGTTATATACAATAGATATTCTAATTTTGTATAGATTCTAAGTTTGGCTCAAGTGGTAAATATTATAAATTGTGTTCAAGTGTTTTAGGGTTCAAATCCTTATACATGTATTTTTTTTTTTCAATTAGATCATATTAAGCCACATAGATGACACATAAGTGATACATATGACTTTCACAATCATATCACATAAACAAAATTAACCAAGTAATAGGATAAATGAATCACAAAACGACACATAAGCAGAATAAACACATTATTAGTATAATAGGGGATTCAAATAGTTATGTATACTGTAAAAAGTGGGTGTGAGGATTTAATCTTAAAAGCCAATAAGAAAATAAATTATTTAGAAACTCAAATACGTAAAGGGTAAAAAATTTAAGAAATATAAGAATTTGAATAATTCGCTTGTGCACTAAATGCACCGTGGAACTTAAATATATCTTTTAATATTATTAATTGGTTTCACTCACAATTTCAGTGAAAACAATTGCACATTTTAGTAAAAAAAAAAAAAAAATCAATGTTATTTAAAAAAAAAAGCAAGTCTCATATGCATTAGGTGCACTGTGCAACTCAAGTGTATTTTTGAAAAATTACTTCAATTATTATTATTACTAAAAAGTCATCCCTTATTAAATGTATTTTTTAGTAATATCAAGGATAATTTTTCAGCAATCAGTAATAGTAAGTGTATTTTTTTAAAAATACACATGAATTGCACAGTGCACCCAGTGCATATAAAATTATAGACAAAGTATAGAGGGAAAATAGTTCATATATGAATCACTGAAAGATATTAGTTGTTTTCACTAACAAATATTAGTTGTTTATACTGAAGAGTATGAGTTGTTTTCACTAAAAGGTATGTTGTTTAGTAAAAACAAACTAATACTCTTCAATATAAACAATGTATACCCTTCAATGAAAAAAATTAATATTATTTATTGAAAACAACTAATACTCTTCAATGATTCATGTATGAACTAATTTCACTCTATACATACTCAAAATTATATCTCAAAGAAATATATTTGAATTGAACGGTGCATCTTATGCACATGAGAGAGAAAATATTAAAACTAGTCTTGTAACTTAGGTTGATTCCAATTTTAGTCTTGTAACTTTTTATTTTCTCAATTTTAGTCCTGGAGTTGTCAATTTTAATCCTGTACCTTTTTATTTTCTCAATTTTAGTCCTGTAATTTTTTATTTTCTCAATTTTAATCCTGAAGTTGTCAATTTTAGTCCTTATATTGCCTCAAAATTTAAAAACTCACTGATTTGGGTCGGGGCCATTTTTGTTTCCAAATGAGCCGATTATAATTAGATGGTCGATTAATTTTTTGATTATGTGGTGGTTCACATGTACAATTTTCCGGGAAAAAAACCCCAATTCTTCTGGTGAGTATTTGAATTTTTATACCAAAAAGGACTGAAGTTGATAACTCTAGGACTAAAATTGAGAAAATAAAAAGTTACAGGACTAAAATTGATAACTCCAGAACTAAAATTAAGAAAATAAAAAGTTACAGGACTAAAATTGGAATCAACCTAAGTTATAGGACTAGTTTTAATATTTTTCCCACATGAGACTTAATTTGTCAACTAATATGGAGCCCACATATGTTTATTGCTGTTAGAAACTGGGTATGAATATTTCGAAAAACTGAAAGTGGGAGAAGAGTGAGCATGAAACGAATTCGTGTAAAACCGAGTCTAGGTGAAGCCTATGCCCGCAAGATCGAATACGCCCGTACAGTGCTTGCGGATTATGCGTACGGATCCCCAAAGGTAAAACGGTTTGTCTATTCAGACCGGTAGCAGTACCGAGTATGAATCTCCGGCGAACTAAATCGGAATTTATGAGCTAAACGGAATTTTCTGCAGAGAAAGGAATTCTGAAATTTTTGGGTTCGTAAGTTATTCTGGAAAAACTGGACGAAAGGGGGTATATATAGGCGGAATTCCGACCCTTTAGAGGGCTGCTGGAGTGGAGTACGTGGTGATCATGGATCACCCACGTTCTGTCGTGGAGAGAAACTGCGTTTCTCAGGATTGGGAAGCAAGAAGGAATATTCCAGATGCTCTGGAGTGCATTAATCAAATTCGTAGTGTATTAATCAAGTTCGTGGGCCGACCCAATTCTAAGTGGGCCAACCGAAATGGGCCGACCCAATTCCATACGGGTCACCCAATCCGATTGGATCCAAAAAGATAATGGGCTATTTCATATTTTTGGTACTCTAAAAATATAGGTATGGCACCAAAGCCCACCCAAAGCCCAATTGCCAAGAACCACGGACCCGGACCGTGTCCCGGGCCCGGGCTCGGGCGGGGCGGGGCGCGCGCGCGCGCGCCCGTGTGTGGTCCATGGTTAGGGTCCCCATGTCCCAATTTAGAGAGCATGAATAATTTCCTACTTATATACAAGACAAACTTCTTGTAATTTTCCAATGTGGGATGGAACTTTATTTTCCATTCCCATGGAATTATTCAACACACATGATTAATACTTCAACTTCTCAAATTAATTTCTCACTCACCGGAAATCGGTTTTGAGATATTAAATATACCACGCTAATCTACTCCGCGAGTAGAACAACATCGTTAATTTTATTTTCCCAAAAACTAACGTTTTTACTCCTCAAAAAATTGATCAAAGTAAGGGTATGAACCCTTTACAAAACCAATTTCCAACAATCCCCCACATGAGTGAGAATTGCACCTATACAGAGTCAAGTTTCTTCGTTCAGCTCATGTGAGACCTCATTGCTTCCGGATAAGTAACCAATGGTTTTGAACTTTCCGTAGCCCGGCACCATCGGGTATACCGGCGGCTTAGTGGACACGATGCCTTGAACTAATCCTCCTTAGTGTATACCTTACAGATAGTGCAGACACAAGTCAGTCTCGATTCCGATTTGTTCTCACGTTTTTGTCCATTTTGGCCCTGGACGCCCTTTGTATTCATAAATGTTTGGTCGAAGCGGCCCTCACTTCTCATTTATATAGGTGATCTCCTTTCGAGTATCCCGTCATACTCAGTCCCACATGGACTCATAGGAATCATTAAAAGTCAAAGACTTATCCTTTACCACAACTCACGGGTTCACTAACACTTGACACAGTGCTGTCAGGAATGGTCATGATTTTCAAGTGTTGTACAACTAACATTCACAGCTTAGTTTTCCCTTTTGAACCAAGTTCTTGGGATCTCCAGTCATCATGGTTGGGTTACCACTGTTTCAGTTTTATTTGTGAATTTCAGACCCATTCCCTCTACCAGCTTATTCATTTGATCTCGATTCAAGCTCTTCGTGAGCGGATCCGCTATGTTATCAATTGATCTTACATAATCAATTGTTATTATACCAGTTGAGATCAAATGTCTAACGGAGTTACGTCGACGATGAATATGTCTCGACTTTCCATTGTACATACTGTTCAAAGCTCTACCAATAGCAGCTTGACAGTCACAATGTATCATTACAGATGATACTGGTTTGTTCCAACAAGGAATATCTTCTAAGAAATTGTGAAGCCATTCAGCTTCTTCACCAGCTTGATCCAAAACGATGAATTCAGATTCCATTGTGGAACGGGCAATACACGTCTGTTTTGTGGATTTCCACGATACTGCAGCTCCTCCAATAGTGAATACATATCTACTAGTCTAGAATGAGTCTTTACTATCGGATATCCAATTAGCATCATTGTACCCTTCAAGTACAGCTGGATGTCGCGTGTAGTGTAGCCCGAAGTAAAGAGTATACTTCAAGTATCTCAAGACCCTTTTCAGAGCTTTCCAATGTTCATGACTTGGATTGCTCGTGTACCTGCTTAGTTTGTTCACAGAACATGCAAGATCTGGACGTGTGCAATTAGTAATGTACATCACGCTTCCAATGATCCTTGCATATTCCAACTGATTCACAGGTTCACCTCTATTTTTCTTCAGATGAACATTTTGTTCAAGTGGAGTTTTAGCAGGTGGATCATCAAATGCATTGAATTTCTTCAAGACTTTCTCAACATAATGAGATTGTGTTAAAGAAATTCCATTTGAGGTTCTTTCAATCTTGATTCCTAGAATCACGTCTGCTAAACCCATATCTTTCATGTCAAAATTTCTCTTTAACATGTTTTTCGTATTAACGATCACATTTGAATTGTTACCTATGATTAACATGTCATCAACATATAGACATACGATAACAAATCCATTTGGTGTATCTTTCACATACACACACTTGTCACATTCGTTTATTCGAAATCCATTTGACAACATAATATTGTCAAATTTCAAATGTCATTGTACTGGAGCTTGTTTAAGTCCATACAACGATCGAACGAGTTTACAAACTTTTTTCTCGTTCCCGGGTACAACATAACCCTCTGGTTGATCCATGTATATTTCAGCATCCATCTCTCCATTAAGAAAAGCAGTCTTTACATCCATTTGATGTATTTCGAGATTATGCAAAGCAGCAATCGCGACAAGTACACGAATGGATGTAATCCTTGTTACCGGAGAGTAGGTGTCAAAGAAATCATGTCCTTCTCTTTGTTTAAAACCCTTTGCAACCAAACGGGCTTTATACTTTTCAATAGATCCATCTGCTTTGTACTTTCTTTTAAGGATCCACTTACATCCTAAGGTCTTGCAACCTTTAGGGAGGTCAACCAACTCCCATGTATGATTTTGCAGAATTGAATCATATTCACTGTTTATTGCTTCTTTCCAGAGAGATGCATCTGGTCTGGAAAGAGCTTCTTTGATAGTCCTGGGTTCATCTTCTAACACATACGTGATGAAGTCTGGACCATAGGTCTTATCAATTCTAGCTCGTTTACTGCGTCTTGGTGCTTCACTCTGCTGAGTGGAAGGACCTGCAGCTTCACTTGATTCTTCATGAGTTCGTTTATTTGAACTCACTTCTTCTTTGTCCCTACACGGGAACACATTTTCAAAGAACACAGCATTCCTTGATTCTATGGTAGTACCTACTGTCATATCGGGTATCTCTGATTTATGAATCAAGAACCGATAGGCACTACTGTTGAAGGCGTATCCTATAAAGATCCCATCGACTGTCTTAGGTCCGATTTTCACTTGTTTAGGAAGTGGCACTTCAACTTTTGCCAAACACCCCCACACTTTGAGGTATTTGTATGACGGTTTGCGATTTTTCCACAACTCATAAGGTGTCTTATCTTGAGTCTTAAGTGGAATTTTATTTAAAATGTGGTTAGCTGACAGAATAGCTTCCCCCCACATGTTCTGAGGTAAACCTGAGCTGATTAACATTGCGTTCATCATCTCTTTCAAAGTTCGGTTTTTCCTCTCCGCAATACCATTTGATTGTGGTGAGTAGGGAGCTGTCGTTTGATGTATAATGCCGAATTCGGCACATAATTGTTCAAACGGAGCCACATACTCTCCACCTCTATCACTACGAATTGCTTTAATTGTAGTGTTCATTTGATTCTCTACTTCACTTTTATAGTTTTTAAAAGCTTCAATAGCTTCATCTTTACTTCGAAGTAAGTAAACGTAGCAGAATCTTGTGCTATCATCAATAAAAGTAATAAAATACTTTTTTCCACCTCTAGTTTGCACAAATTTTAAATCACATACATCAGTGTGAATTAATTCTAGAGGAGTAGTGTTCCTTTCAACTGACTTAAATGGTAATTTAGTCATTTTGGCTTCTACACAAATTTCACATCTTTTGGATGTGTCTACATTATCAATTTTAAGTAAATCTAAATTTACTAATCGTTTTATAGATTTTAGATTAACATGTCCTAATCTAAAATGTCATAAAGAGGAACACTCAACGATATAAGCAGAAGTAGAAGCATTCTCATTCATAATAGTGTTTTTGCCATCACGGCTTACAGTCATCACAGACATCTTGAAAAGGCCCTTCTCGAGGTAACCCTTTCCTAGGAAGATGCCAAACTTGCTAAGTACAACACCGTTTGACTCAAACACTAACTTAAACTGACTACTAACTAAAAGAGACCCCGAAATTAAATTCTTCCGGATGTCCGGGACATGCAGCACGTCCTTTAGTTTCAGCTCCTTTCCCGAAGTCAGTTTGATCACCACCATTCCGACACCAGCCACTTCAGACGAGGCTTGGTTGCCCATGTAGAGCTTTCTCCCTTCAGCAGGAGAATAAGTGGAGAAGGCAGACTTCTCCGAGCAAACGTGGCAAGTGGCACCAGTGTCCACGAACCAACTCTTCTTGTTGTCCACTATGTTGACCTCGGTCACCACAGCGGACATGTCCATCTCCGTAAGCTCACGTTCAGCAACGTTCACGGAGTTCTTCTTCCCCTTGTCCTCTTTCTTGGGCTGACGACAATCAGCTGCCCGATGGTTGGGTTTGCCACAGTTGTAGCACTTCCCGCTGAACTTCTTCGGGGCAGGAGCAGCAGCAACAGCCTTGCCTTTGCCCTTGTCGTCTTGTCGCTTCCTTTTCTTTGATGGTTCGCCTTTCTCCATCAGGTTAGCTTTGGCCTCGATGGAAGCAATCGAGCCCCTCTCCCTCTTGTCCCTCTTCTTGTTATCCTCCTCGATCCGGAGTCGGGTAACAAGGTCCTCCATTGTCACTTGCTTTCGCTTGTGCTTGAGGTAGGACTTGAACTCCTTCCAAGATGGGGGGAGTCTGTCAATCACAGTTGCTACCTGAAAGGCTTCAGGCAGCTCCATCCCTTGCACTGCAATGTTATGGAAGATAACTTGCAGCTTCTGCACTTGCTCGACAACAGATTTGTTGTCTTCCATCTTGAAGTCGTACAAGGTGGAGACGACGAACTTGCTAGTTCCCGCGTCTTCAGTCTTGTACTTCTTCTCCAAGGACTCCCATAGAGCTTTGGAAGTCGGGTACTCATCGTACACGTCACAAAGGGCATCAGACAGCCCATTCAGAATGTAGTTCCTGCAAAGATAGTCATCGTGGATCCAAGTATCGTAAGCGATCCTTGTCTCACGAGTAGCATCATCAGCAGGAGCACTCGGACAATCCTCTTTGATAAATTTCACCAAAGAGATGGTGGTCAAATAGAAGTGCATCTTCTTTTGCCACCTTTTAAAATCACTTCCCGAAAACTTTTCGGGTTTCTCCCCTTTTACTACCACCGGCCTAACAGCCCCTTGAAGGGAGGCCTGGTTGGTTGTCAAAAGAGGATTGACACCGGCATTTCCTACAAAAGGATTGCCGCCAGCATTTCCCACGAAGGGATTAGCACTAGAGCTTCCCACGAAGGGATTAGTGCTAGAGGTTCCCATAAAGGGATTGACATTTCCCACGAAGGGATTGCCATTAGCTTTCATCCATTCAGCAAGGATGTCTCCAAAATTTCCAAACTGGAAAGGGGGAATGGTAGTCGGATTACCATCGGTAGTCGGATTACCATCGGCAGTCGGATTCGCAGGTACTGGATTAGAGACATCATTTTTAGTTGGTGAGGATATGTCCATCTCGTTATCAGAGTTATGGTTCGACATATTTCAGTGTTTCGAAGGATAGTATATTCGATCTTGCGATTGTTAGAAACTGGGTATGAATATTTCGAAAAACTGAAAGTGGGAGAAGAGTGAGCACGAAACGAATTCGTGTAAAACCGAGTCTAGGTGAAGCCTATGCCCGCAAGATCGAATATGCCCGTACAGTGCTTACAGATTATGCGTACGGATCCCCAAAGGTAAAACGGTTTGTCTATTCAGACCAGTAGCACTACCGAGTATGAATCTCCGGCGAACTAAATCGGAATTTATGAGCTAAACGGAATTTTCTGCAGAGAAAGGGATTCTGAAATTTCTGGGTTCGTAAGTTATTCTGGAAAAACTGGACGAAAGGGGGTATATATAGGCGGAATTCCGACCCTTTAGAGGGCTGCTGGAGTGGAGTACGTGGTGATCATGGATCACCCACGTTCTGTCGTGGAGAGAAACTGCGTTTCTCAGGATTGGGAAGCAAGAAGGAATATTCCAGATGCTCTGGAGTGCATTAATCAAATTCGTAGTGTATTAATCAAGTTCGTGGGCCGACCCAATTCTAAGTGGGCCAACCGAAATGGGCCGACCCAATTCCATACGGGTCACCCAATCCGATTGGATCCAAAAAGATAATGGGCTATTTCATATTTTTGGTACTCTAAAAATATAGGTATGGCACCAAAGCCCACCCAAAGCCCAATTGCCAAGAACCATGAACCCGGTCCCGGGCGCGGGCTCGGGCGGGGCGGGGCGCGCGCGCGCGCCCGTGTGTGGTCCATGGTTAGGGTCCCCATGTCCCAATTTAGAGAGCATGAATAATTTCCTACTTATATACAAGACAAGCTTCTTGTAATTTTCCAATGTGGGATGGAACTTTATTTTCCATTCCCATGGAATTATTCAACACACATGATTAATACTTCAACTTCCCAAATTAATTTCTCACTCACCGGAAATCGGTTTTGAGATATTAAATATACCACGCTCATCTACTCCGCGAGTAGAACAACATCGTTAATTTTATTTTCCCAAAAACTAACGTTTTTACTCCTCAAAAAATTGATCAAAGTAAGGGTATGAACCCTTTACAAAACCAATTTCCAACAATTGCAACCCCATCGGGTAGCACGCACGGATTAAGGTCCCAAACGTGTTTCGAGTAATGCCTTTCACATATATTATGTCAATAGTACCCAATGTGGCAATGATCGACCACCACCAGTTATCCCCAAATTTGCCTTTGGTCGATGGGTGAAATATCGAAATTGCCACCAGTTATGTAACATATATAGCTGGGGAGATTGAGCCTACACATGGTAGAATGCAGACATTGATTGAGCCAATACATGGTTAGCCCCTTGGAGCTACCTTACACTTGCTAGACATTCATACACAATCATGCATATTTTGTTTATTATATTACGTGATATTTTTTTGAATGTAGGCCCCCTTTTTTTTTATTAATAAGTTTATTTTATAGTAGATTTTTTGTAAACTTGAGTTTAAATGTTATGCATATTATGATTGTTTAAAAAAATATTTGATTTTTAGACAATGATAGTGTGTATGCATAATAGTGGATTAAGTCTCTTGTGCACCTGGTGCATGGTGCACTCACTCAACAATTGAGGTTGCATTTTACACTGAAAAGTATGTGTTGATTACACTGAATAGTATGGGTTGATTACACTGAAATATTTTCAGTGTTATCAGTTTTTTCAGTGTAATCAACCCTCACTTTTCAGGGTAATCAGCCCACACTTTTCAGTGTGAACAATCTCAATTGTTGAGTAAGTACGTCATGCACCTGTTGCATATGAAACCTTAGCATAACAGTGATATTTGAAGAAAGCGAGTTCACATGAATTCGGGTTCACACAATGTTTTGACTTATTTTAAACACTTTATGAGTTATTTAAAAAAAATAATGATATAATTTCTAAGTAGCTTATAAATTATTAAAATATTTGGTTAATGAAATATATAAGTTCATTGATAATTTGAAAAAAAAAAATTATAATTTAATTTTAATACAAAGTAATTTGACATTTTTGACGGTACAAATTTAGGTCTTTGCCTATGAATGCACATCATATTGTTGTACTGTTGTTATAAGTGTACACAACTTTACGCAACTTAAGAAAAGGAAAAATAAAGCAATTATGGGAGAAACAATTGTTTTTCACTGTTGTCTATTATTTTTCTCGTGGAAAATCAAGCGCATAAAGGAAAGGCACTCCTAATTATTTCAATCATTCATTCCATTCAAAAGCAATATTGTTGTTAGTTGACTGTCTGGGAGGGGAATCAAATGATTGATGACAATTTTAATTTCTAATTATTTTTTAGTTTATTTATCGACCTCTTTACTGTGCATTAATACTCATGCAAAATAATTAATTAAACTGAACGTATAATGAGAGCGATATTCTCAACCAGTGGCGGATCTACATGGTTGAGTGGGGTATGTAAGTGCATGCCCAATATTTTTGCCAAACAAGATATATTTATTTTACATTTATATTTTAGTTTACATCTTTTTCGGTTATAAAAAAAAATAACTCTATATAAAAAAAAACTTTCTTTTTGTAATTCTTAATATTATAAAATTTAAAAAAAAATAACTCTATATAAAAAAAACTTTCTTTTTGTAATTCTTAATATTATAAAATTTAGGGTTAATTGCAAAAGAATTCATGAATTTTGTAGTTTTTATCAATTACAACATGTACTTTTAAAGTTTGCAATTCAATACACGAACTAATTTTTTATTGCAATTCAATACATGGTGCTAATTTTCGGCGATATGTACACATACGTGGCAGCCGCAGTCAACACCAACAATGCGTCACACGCCACGTTAGATGTCAAATCTGCAAAATTTTATCTTTTTTCTTTTATAAAAAATATTGTTCAAACACGTTTAATAATTGATAATAAATTTTGGTGTTGTCTAGTTTATGTTTAAAAATATCTCACATCATACAAATTTGTACAAATACTATAAAATAACTCTTTTTTTTGTTTACCATATTTCACTATTATTAAACCGTGTTTGAACAATGTTTTATAAAATAAAAATGTTTTGAATTTTTTTAAGAATTTTTTTTTCTTCTAGATTTGATGTAGCGTGTGGCATGTTTTTTGTGGTGGCTTCGGCTGCCACGTAGCGTTAGTATTGTCGAAAAATTTACACCATGTATAGAGTATTCCTGAAAATTTACACCATGTATCGAATTGCAATAATAAATTAGTTTGTGTATCGAATTCAAAACTTTAAAATATCATGTTGTAATTGATAAAGACTATAAAGTTTGTGATTTTTTTTTTCAATTAACCCTATAATTTATTTTATTAGTGTTTATTAAAGGATATTAGCTATTTATACTAGTATTAGATATTTGTTTTCAACGTTAATAATATTTTCTTAAATGGGTATTAGTTAAAGGGTATTAGTTGTTTCATTAAAACATACTCCCTCCATCCCATTTTAAAATGCTCAAGTGAAATTAGCATGAGTTTTAATGATAAAACTATTTATTAGTATTAAAAAATATAAAATTGTGAATATATTGTACATTAATTTCTATTTTATGGAAGGGAGTTTTATTATTGGTTGAGGGTATATTTGAAAATTGTAAATAAAAATATTTATAAAGAAATAGTTTGAGAGGGTAGAGTTGATTTTTTTATTATTTTTTTCTATTTGGATATGAGAAAAAAAATCTTTCATTTGTAGATTTTGAGCAATATAATATGGGATGTATGTAGTATTATTTATTTAACTATAATACTCCCTCCATCCACCTAATTTATACCACATTACTGTTGGGCACAAGATTTTAATGAAAATTAGTATTTTATTAAAAAAGTAGATAAAGTATATGAAGTAAAAGTATTGTAGTGGGTATTGTGAGACTCATTTATTTGTTTGTGAGTGGTGTTTATTTCCAAAAAGAGAAAGAGTAAAATTTTGGTGGACAACCAAATAAGGAAAGTAGGTATAAATTTGGTGGACGGAGGGAGTAACATATTAGTGGTGAACCAATTTTATAGTAATATTGGTTTATATAAGACCAACTCTTATATTTATGTTACAGTATATATTTTAATTAATTGATTCTTACAAACAAAATTGTGCATACCCTGAATTTTTTTCTGATCCGCCACTATTCTCAACATGTAATTTTCAAGATCCTGGGAGTGGAAATCTGTAGGTTTCTAGCACAAATAAATAAAAGGGACTCATAATCATTGAGGCAAATTTTTTTATTTAGGCCAAATTAGTAAATGGATTGCAAAAATAGGGAGGTTTGAAAATTGTTTACGAAAATTGGGTTGATCGCGCCTGGGAGAGGCGATCAACTGAGTAGATCGCGTTCCCCAGGCGCGATGCATCAAAGACCTCGTTTTCTCCTCTTGATCGCGCCTGAGAGAGGCGATCTAAAGGAGTAGATCGCGCTCCCCAGGCGCGATCAACTCAAATAGCAGCCACGTCCTAGCTCGCCTTCCGCAAGCGCGAGGCACGACCAGCTCTGGCCCACGCACATGGCCTCCCCTGCAAGATTCCCGCGTGGATGGACCTCTATTTTGGCTTTTTTCTATGGGATTTTGCATATAACAGATGCTTCCTTCTTCTTCCTCCTCACCTTTCTGATACACGAAAATTTCTTCCTCCTCTTCTTCTGCTACACGAAAATTTCTTTTTCCTCCCCTCACTACTATTTCAGTTTTGTTCTTCTTTCTCCCCTCATTGCACCGAAAATATTAGTACTCCTTTCAAAATTCATCCATCATTTTAGTATTCCTTCTCCCCTCTTTATTCTGTCCGAATTTTAGCCAAATACAAGGAAAAAATAACCATTTTTTTCCAAAATACAAACCAATCTCCACAAAAATGTAAGTATTTTGATATTTTTAAATTTTTTGCAGTTTTTTTATTTTATTCTAAAATTTATTTTTCTCAATTTGCAGTCTCACATATACACAAAAATAAAAGCTAGTTGGTATTTTGCTATCTACCTGAGAAGTACAGACACTACTATCAAAAGGTAAATTCTTCAAAAAATAATTAATAATATTTTTCGAATTTATTTGCATGCATATATTATCTTTTTTTTTTAAATAACGGTGCACATGAAATATGCTACTAGATGAAAAAATCTCAGTATATATATGTAAATTGCAATTATTGTACACATAGTATTTGTTCTTGGTTCTAAAGGTTTTAAATCTTGATATTGAGTTTATGTTGTAATTGATAAATATTATTAAGTTCGTGAGTTTTTTTCCAATTAACCCAATTAAATATGGATATAAATGAATTATTTGTACAAATTCACTCCTTTTTTTCATATAAGGATGTGCTAATTTAGTGGGTCAAACTTACATTATAATTATAAGACTTTATTTTAGAGGGTGTAAATAAATAAATAAAAGTTGAGAAAAATTATATAAACATAACAAATATTTTGAAATAAGATTTGAGGCCAAAAGCAGCAAAAGTTTTGGATAGGAGGGAGTATTCAGGGCAGCGAGAGGGGATGAAACATCAAGTAGACCTTTTTAATCAGGAGGTGGGATCAGCCAGAGTTTCTACTCGTATTAAGGGCTCAGTACAGTGTCGCACATACAGAGTTGCATTATCGAGACGCGAGTGCGATTGCGGGCTATGGAAGTTGGATGGTATCCCATGCTCACATGCATTGGAGGTGTGTAGACAGTTCAGGATTGATCCAAGTGTGTATGTGCCCGACTGTTACAGTACAAATGTGTATACTTCGACTTACACATCTAGGTTTTTTGAGCCATTGCCGGATCCTGAGGAGTGGGATGAACCCAATTTCCAACTGAGGCATAATCCAGATCGCAGGATAAGGCGTCGTGGTCGAGATGTGACGTCCAGGATTCACAATGAGATGGATTGGGCCCAAACCCGCGCTAGACAACAGTACCAAGCCCAAGATAGAGCTGGACCTTCCCATTGATGTTCTGAACCCCTTTGCTGAATCAACTTGTTGTATCTAATGATATCTATAGGAACACAATTTTGGACATGCACTGTAAGCTTTGTAACACATATGCTTTCTTCTTCTTCCTTCTCCCATTTTCTTTGTGTTACTTAAATTATTTGTGTAATTGGGACGGAGGTAGTACTACTTAAAAAAATGTCACAAGTAGCGGTATTTAAAATTGCATACATAAAAAAATTATCAATTAAAAATAAATATATATACAAAATATCATACAATTAGTGACGACGTAAATGACCACCTGTGTCACATCGTGTTAGACGTCTATCACGATGACCACGACGAGGTTGTTGTTCATCTTGGCTTGGTCCAAGGTTTTCACTTGTGCCCGCAAATGGTATAGGCGTTGAAGTGTAATTTGGTTGTTCTTGTGAGAATTGAGGTTGATAATAGGTATTCAAATCAATACCCGTGTTTAACATCTCAGTAAATGAACCACCCCATGATGTAAGAAAATCTGTCACACATTTAATGAATTTAGATCAATAATATATTTTACAATATATACATTTACTTATATAAGTTGATATTAAATACCTTGTTCATTATAAGGTGTGTGAAAACTCGGCTGAGGCACCTCCTGTTGAAACGTCGATGCAGAAGCAGACTGAGGTACCCCCTCATAGCTACCACAACCAACTATCAAGTTAACAATAATATATTACAAATAAATAAACATTATCTCTTAAAAAATATTATTTATTTGTGTAATTTCAGGATTTAGTAACTTGCATACCATCTCCAGCAGGTTGTGTGTAAGCTCCATGTCCAAATGAGGGTAACCCATAATGTGTGTGAGGCGTAGACTGAGACGCCCCCTCATTTGATTGCCAGGCTGCTATCAAATTAACAGTGATATGCATATATAATAAATAAAATAATAATTATTAATTTCTTAATATTGAATTACATACCATATGGGGTTGGTTGTGTGTTACCCAAAAATTCAGACGTGGAAGCATCTGTCACATGTTATAAAAAAATTATAATAACTAAATAAATGTAAATCCACTTAAGGTCATATTTACAAGTGTAATTTTGTAAATTGCATACCATTTCCAGCACCATACTGCGTGCATGGAGCAGACTGAGGTACCCCATGTTGAATACCTTGTCGGGGAAAAGGGGACTCTGATGGCATTGCTGAGGAATGTCTTCTCCGACTCCTAGACGTTGAAGGACCCGCATCTTCACGTCCTACGGATCTCCTTCTTCTTTGTCTTGTAGATCTTTCCTCAACTTCTACGTTTTCATCTGAGGCCACATCTTGTAGATAAGCAGGGTTTTCTATGAAAGGCTCCACTTCAGTGATGTAATACTCAGTGAGCTCCAAATGACTTTCTACTGATGCTCTATCATCAATATTGCACTGTCTTTTACTAATTTTGAGCTTCCGAAACCAGCCTACCTGTAACCCAAAAAAAATGAGTGTTATTTATGTTTCAATTTTCAAACATTATAAAATAAAGTTTGTGATATAAATATTACCAAAAGATCTCGAGTAGATGTTTTTGCTGGTTGGAAACCTCGGGCCACTGCAGTATACTCCACTGGTAAAATCAATCGTCGTGTAATTCCATAGTACCACTGCATATAGTCATTCGAGACCGGATTACCATTGTTGATAGGCGTGCAAGACATGAATGGTCGTCTGTTCCTCCAATAAGTAATCCATTTTTTATGTTTAATGGTCCAATCGCAGCCGGATCTTCCCTGGCGGGTATGATTATGCAAGTCCTGGTCTCTACTTTCAACATCACTCGGAATGTTTTGGACCATTCCAAATTGTCTTAACACCCTATTTGGATAATGAAGCTCCATTATCCAAATATTGATCAGCGGACATTGTGACCTCCAATTTTGGGTCAAACAACGAGGTCCAAGACTCGAGATCTCCTCAGCTTGCTCATCATAGGGTTCCCAGATTAACTGTAATGATATACAAAAAAAAAATTAATTTTCCTCAAACACACTTATATATTTGTGCGGATCATTATAATAATAACTTACTTGGCCATCAGACAAACGATCAAATATGTCGCGATATACACGAATTGAGTTGCCCGCGCTTTCAGTATGACTGTGATAATGTATCCACCTATAATTTAAGTAGGTATCACAATAAGTATGCATAGCCAAACGAATGTTATGCGATTTATAGATAAATGTGTTTAGAGAAAAATACCTAGCCCCATACGGTGGAAGCCCCAAATTGAAACCATCTACACTCAAGATGTGTCCTTCTTGGAGCATAGGATATACATTCCTTGGTTGTATTGGTATTATCCTTGACCATGCCCATATTTGTTGTATTCATGAGTAAATTAGTTTCAACATACAACTAATCAATGATTTGTTTAAAAGTAATTAAAACTAATCAAGAATTACCTGTAACAAGCATAATGCTCCAGCGATAATCTTGCCATTAGCGTGGCAAGCCATACAGAGTTCCCGATATAAAGTCGCTAATACAGCACTTCCCCAGCTGTATTCCCCTGATGTATTCACGTTCTCCAGAAAGTTCAAATACACTAACGGGATAGCATTCCGAGTGTGGTCGGGGATCATTACTGTCTCCAGAAGTAAAAGTGCACACCCCCGTGCATATTGATCAACTACCTCCTGTGGTGATTCGTCGTAAATAGCAATATCATTTCTCAACATATTTTTCAGAGAAGAAAACAGGATCGCACTCCTGCCCCTGATATCAACTTGTTGTACGTTGATGCCCAAAAGCGCATTACACCTAGCTTGCCATTCACCGAAAGTACATTTTTCATCTTTGCATATAATTGGCTCTCCTTCTATGGGTAATCCCCACAAAATGGCAACGTCTTGTAGTGTGATGGTGGCCTCTCCGATGGGAAAATGGAATGTGTGCGTCTTTCGACGCCATCTCTCCACTAATGCAGTGATGAGATGTCGATCAAGTCTGAACGACCCACAACGAAGTGGACCGTAAAAACCCATCGTCTTCAATCTCTCCACTACACGGGGGTGAAGTACAATCTTTCGAGGATCGGGGTCATCTTGCCTAAATGTCCAAAACACCCCATCGCCTCCTTGGTATGTACTGAGCACAGTTTCACTTGATTCCTGATTAATACGGTCTAGTCTCGAGCGATGTTCATTTTGCATGGTGAGTACAGATCGGCTCGCCGGTCCATATAATAGTATCTCTTTTGCAGCATCCATCCTGTAAATAAATATATTTAACTTTTTAATGGTAATCAACTAATCAACATAATGGTAATCAACTAAAATATAGCTAACTAATCAACTAAAATATATCTAACTTTTTAATGGTAATCAACTAATCAACATAATAAATATATTTAATTTTCATGTTTAAAATATCACAAATTAAAGATTTTCTAAATATATATGACCATCACATATTAACGCAATGTTTATTTCTTTTAATGAAGAAAAGTGCATCCGTCTTTAATCCTAAACCCAAGGGAATGCCATTTATGAATTGGAGATATACCTATGAAAAGAAAGAATGAATGAATAAATGAGGGGTTCTTGCAACAAAATTAATTTGTGTTACTTTTTATTTTGCCAATGCATTTTCCCTCGTGATTGTTTAAATATATGAACACAGAATTATATGATAAAAAAATTTGATGCACGATAAATTTTTTTATATAAAATAAAGATTATAAATAAAAGTTCAATAAAACAAATATACAAAAACTGATGTACGATAAAATTTATAGATTGACATAAGAATCATGCAAGAAATGCCAAATTCTACTAAATTATCAATTCATTTTTTGATGCATCTATGCACATGCTCACATATTAAATATATTGTTCACCATAAATATGCATGAAAAAAAATTCGAAAAATATTATTAATTTTTTTTTTTGAAGAGAAAGAATGAATGAATAAATGAGGGGTTCTTGCAACAAAATTAATTTGTGTTACTTTTTATTTTGCCAATGCATTTTCCCTCGTGATTGTTTAAATATATGAACACAGAATTATATGATAAAAAAATTCGATGCACGATAAAAAAATTTATATAAAATAAAGATTATAAATAAAAGTTCAATAAAACAAATATGCAAAAACTGATGTACGATAAAATTTATAGATTGACATAAGAATCATGCAAGAAATGCCAAATTCTACTAAATTATCAATTCATTTTTTGGTGCATCTATGCACATGCTCACATATTAAATATATTGTTCACCATAAATATGCATGCAAAAAAATTCGAAAAATATTATTAATTTTTTTTTTTGAAGAATTTACCTTTTGATAGTAGTGTCTGTACTCCTCAGGTAGATAGCAAAATACCAACTAGCTTTTACTTTTGTCCAAATGTGAGACTGCAAGTTGAGAAAAATAAATTTTAGAATAAAATAAAAAACTGTAAAAAATTTAAAAATATCAAAATACTTACATTTTTGTGGGGATTGGTTTATATTTTGGAAGCAGCCCTTGTGTTTTTATTTTTGGCTAAAATTCGGACAGAATAAAGGGGGGAGAAAGAATACTAAAATGATGGATGAATTTTGATAAGAGTACTAAAATTTTCGGTGCACGGTGCTGTTATGAGGAGGAAGAAGTACTGATGAAATAGGAGTACTAAAATTATGAAATGGGGAGTACTAAAATTTTCTAACAGACTGAAATTAAAAGAGGAGGAAGGAGGAAGAAGAGAAATGAGGAGGAAGAAGGAGTGGGTTTCGGATGAAGGAGGAGGAGGAAGTATGCTGTTATATGCCATTCCACGGAAGAAAACGCCAAAGAGAAAAAGCCAAAATGGTCATGCACGCGGGAATCTTGCAGGGGAGGCCATGTGCGTGGGCCAGAGCTGGTCGTGCCTCGCGCTTGCGGAAGGCGAGCTAGGACGTGGCTACTATTTGAGTTGATCTACTCCTTTAGATCGTCTCTCTCATGCGCGATCAAGAGGAGAAAACGAGGTCTTTGATGCATCGCGCCTGGGGAGCGCGATCTACTCAGTTGATCGCCTCTCCCAGGCGCGATCAACCCTATTTTCGTAAACAATTTTCAAACCTCCCTATTTTTGCAATCCATTTACTAATTTGGCCTAAATAAAAAAATTTGCCTAATCATTGATGCCAAGAATTTTAGCTCATAAATCTCACACGCTCAAACAAAACATAAATTATTAAAGAATATTAGTTATTTTCACTAAATAGTATTAGTCGTTTTAACTGAAGTGTATTAGTTGCTTTTACTGAAAAGTATTAACTATTTACTGAAAATAAACTAAGATTTTTCAGTGATAACAACTAATACTCTTTAATGAAAGTGACTAATACCCTTCAATTATTTATGTATGAACCAATTTCACTCTATAAATACTCAAAAAAAAAAAAAAAAACTAACCTTTAATAATAAAAATTCTTTCATTATAATTTTTTAGATAAGTTTTTAATGGCCATAAATATATACTCCCTCCATCTCTTTTAATATGTTTCATTTTATTCAAAATAATATTTCTTTTTAATTGTCGATTCACTAATATCAATGTATCTTTTAGCTATTTTTTCTACAATGATCCTAATAAATAATAGAACTAATCAATATATTGTACTCCCTCCGATTCATTTTAAATTGACTCAAATAAAAGAGCATAGATTTTAATAAAAAGGTTGTTTATTACTCCCTCCGTCCACGAAAAATATGCTCACTTGTTTGCACGTGGTTTAATGCAATATATTGGAGGGTATTTAGTGGTTTTGTGAGGTCCGTTTATGAATAAATTTATTATTTATGGTAAGTATGCATATAAAAACGTTACCATAAACAAAAACTTTATTCTTAAAAGGACCTCACAATACCTCATAATACCCTCCAATATATTGCATTAAACCACGTGCAAAAATATGAGCATACTTTTCATGGACGGAGGTAGTAGTATTTGTGGATATAAATTTATTTTTTAATAAAGGGTAAGAGAGTTCTTTCAACTTTTTAAAGGGCAAATTATAAAGGGATAAAGTTTATTTTTTGTTATTTTGGGAAATGGAGAAAACGAAAAAATATAAAAAAAATTCTTTAATGGAGAAATGGGTAATCTAAAATGAATTGAAGGGAGTAATAAATAAGGATATGCAAGTGGCTTTTGATATGCTAATAAATAAATAAAATGGGGATAATAAGAGATGGATGGAGTATATATTTGTAGAGGCAGAGCAGCATAATTAGAATCCGATGCAGATAATTAAATGTTTTGCAGGCCAGCATATCATCATCCGCCAGCCACCTGATCTAATCAATCAGCTTAATTTGTTAAGTTGTGCAACATTCAGTCAATACTATGCAACAATGAGAAAGCTTAATATAGTTATGTTGTAATGAAAAGCGTGAAGGATTTGATGATATATATGCCAGCTAACACTTGTTCATTCAAAATGATAAGTTATTTAGTGAATCATTCTTTCTTTCCTGTCATTTGTTTATTTATTTTATTTCTTTATCTTGTAGTTTCAGTGGCAACAATTAAAAAAGAAAGACAGTTAGGCTGTACTCGTTGAAAGTTACTGATTTTGCAACATTCAGGTTAGATGGGTTGGGAGGTAAATCTAAATTAAATATTCCTTCTTATTAAGTTAACGTGGAAAGAATTTTAAACTCCTAGAAAATATCATATATGATGCTTTTTATATAATCATATAAAATACATTGAAAATTTTGGATTAATATTAATTTGCAATTTATACATATCTCTTTTATTTCAATTGAAATCTTAATTTTATGTCATACAAATATATCATGTATTAGTACATATCTAAGTAAAAAAATATATCAAATATTTGAGATTTTAAGTATATTCAGTCCAGTACATTGTACATATCTACATAAAAAAATTATAATGCCAAAATTTGTACTTTTCATATTTTTCATAGGAGCATTAAATTTGCATGGCCCCTCATGCATTAAAGCATGAAAAAGCAAGGACCGTTATTTCCAAGAAAAACAAGGGCAATATTTAATTTAAACATCTTATATATATCAAGAACTTGAGGCCCGTATGCAGCAATAGTTTAAAGTCATTATTGATGGTGATTCACACATCCTATTCCCCCTTCCCTTTTGCGTATAATAATCCCTCTATCTCTTCCATTTTAATTTAATATTAGTTTGTACGTTTTTTCCTAAATTGCACTACTCAAATTTATTCTAGTATACACTTTGATTTAATAATGAGAGCGGCGTACGATGGTGGCTATAAAGCATTGTTTGACTAAAATAATCCGGGGGTGTTGAGAATAGTGGCAATGATGAGGGAGAGGGACACAACACGCGGGCCCCACGCCTCCTTTCTCTAGCTCATTGCCTTCACGCTGCCATTTCTGTTTAGCCACCTCTAAATTATTACCACCAGGAAATGATTGATTGATTTTGCAGTTATTTGTGAGTACAAAAACAACCTTAAAAATTTTCAGGTTTTGCTCATATTTTATTCCCTCTTTCCTAAATTCAGTTGCATATTTGATGCACTGATTTTTTATTTTTTTTAAATTTGTGTTATTGTGGTAGATAATTTGATTGAAGTAACAAGGATTCTTGATGTTGATTCTCTGAAATTTCTCTGTTTTAAGTTCCTGTGATTTGGAGTTTTGGTTGTCCTTTTTTGGTTTTTTTTTATATTTTTAATCAAGATTGGAGGACAAAAATAGTGGAAATTATTAATATTGGTTGTCTCTCCTCCGACAAAAAATATGCTTGCACCTGGATGTGGAACTTTCTGTGTTAGTGGTGTAAGAAGCTGGTGCTAGTTTCTCTCTGAGATGGTGTGCTCAATTTCACAGTTTTTGTTCCCATAAAAAAGAAAAGAAGAAAAAAGACAATGAAGTTTATGAAACTTGGATCTCGGCCAGATACTTTCTACACAGAAGAAGCTGTGAGGTAAAATAAATGAACTCTTTACATAAATTTGTAAATTAAACAACATTTGATGTATAACAAAAACTATTTCATGTGTTTTAGGTCCGTGACATCGGAAGTAGCAAGTGATCTCATTATCCAAGTGAAGGGAAGCAGATATCTACTCCACAAGGTGAAAATCATTTAAATAAATTTCTGTATGTATAAACTGATAATTCTTGAAACTAAATAAAAAAAAAAATGCTCCCAGTTTCCCCTGCTATCCAAGTGCGTGCGCCTACAGAAGGCGTGTGCCGAAAGCCCGGAAGGCCCGCAGCTTCAATTAGTGGAGCTGGCGGACTTTCCGGGGGGCGTTGATGCATTTGAAGTGTGTGCAAAGTTCTGCTACGGCATCACAATCACTCTCAGCGCGTACAACCTAGTCTCCATCCGATGCGCAGCAGAGTACCTTCAGATGACCGAGGATGTCGACAAGGGTAATCAAAGAATTTCATTTAATTTAAAAGTTCGGAACTTGTATTATTTTCTTATGTGTGGATGTGAGCATTTTTGGCTTCAAAGGATTTCATCTCATCTAAAAAGTTTGGATTTTATATTATTTTTTGTATCAGGTAACCTCATTTACAAGATTGAAGTGTTCTTCACCTCTTGCATACTTCAAGGATGGAGGGACATAATCGTCACTTTACAGACCACGAAAGCTTTCCCTCTCTGGTCGGAGGACCTAGGGATCACGACTAGGTGCGTGGAAGCCATTGCTTCCAAAGTCGTAGCCCGCCCCACGAAGGTAATCAAAGATTTTTATTATGAGATATGAAATTAATTCATTTAGGGGACGTTTGCTACAAATTCTTCAACAGCAATGGTAATAAAAATTTATTTTTCATCTATGTCCCCATTATACTTATAAAAATAATAGGTTTGGGGAGGATTTGCCAGAATGGCGATTGCATTACTAGTGTTACGCTCTAATTTTGAAATAGAATTGAACAATTTTGGTTATGGAATAGGAAAGTGGTTGAAGAGGGTGATTGTAGAAGGGATAATAGCTAATCAAAATGAGATATCTAGGAGGGAAGATAATTGTTTTTTTAATAAATTATTATAGTTATTCCAATTTTTTTTTTCATTCTTATTACCACGGAAGAGTTGCTAACTAAGGGCGGAGCTTAATGGAGCCCAGCTAGCCTTTAGGATTTTTCTTTTTTTTAATAGTTAAAATAAAAATAAATAGAGTTATCAGCAAAACTGGAACTAGTAAGAAAAATCTTAATCACTGATGCACAATTGTTAAAAAAAAAATTGACTGTATTATTAGACTTCCAGTCCGTCCGCCTTTGTTTTCAACCAAGCGTCATCTTAATGTAAATCCGTAACAGGTAAGCCAGTCGAGAAGGGGCAGGGACGAGGTCTCGTCAAGTAACGGTAAGGGGTGGTGGGGTGAAGACTTGGCGGAGCTGGGGATCGATCTGTACTGGCGAACAATGATAGGGATAAAATCGGGAGGCAGAGTTCCGTCGAATCTGATTTGCGATGCGTTGAGAATCTACGCATCGAGGTGGTTGCCTAGGCATCACGATTCCGATTCCGATTCGGAGACAGCTTCCAAACACAGGCTTTTACTGGAAACAATAGTTAGCTTACTCCCTTCCGAGAAAGGCAAACTTTCCTGCAGCTTTCTGTTGAAACTGCTGAAGGCAGTCAACATCCTTAAAGCTTCTTCCTCTTCGAAAGCAGAGTTAGCATCGAGGATTGGTGTCCAATTGGAAGAAGCCTCGGTTGGTGATTTGCTAATTCCTTCCCCAGACGAGGAGAGGATGTACGACGTTGACATCGTGATTACGATACTGGAGCATTTCATGTTGCAGGGGCAAACGCCGCCTACGACCCCTCCCAGAAACGGAGAGCGGGGGGGTTTCGAGAGGCGGAGAAGGTCTCGTTCCGCTGAGAATGTTCACGGTTTGATGTTTCAGGAGGGTAGGAGATCGTCTTCGGCATCTCATAGTGCTAAATTGAAGGTGGCAAAGCTGGTGGATGGGTATCTCCAGAAGATAGCAAAGGACAGGAATTTGGGGTTGTCCAAGTTCATTGCTGTGGCGGAAGCAATTCCGGGGTTTGCCAGGCCTGACCACGATGATCTCTACAAAGCTATTGACATTTACCTAAAGGTACCCATATTCATTTTTACAATATTGAACAAATATTCTCTAGTCAAATAAGTTGCTTCTATTACTATTTCAGATTTTTTCAAATTGAACGTAATTGTTTTCATTTGCTTTGTTGGGGATGTCCACCAATTTTTTTTTATGTCTTTTATGGAAACAATTATGTACTCCTTTCTCCATCAGTTAATTACTTAAATGTCATTAATTTTACACTCGCACGTAATCACTTGGTTCATAAATGGACCATCGCGGGCCCTTAATTTATCATAAAATGATTAGTTCTATAATTATCAGGGGCATTGTTGGAAAAAAAGTAGTAGAATGACAATTAAAAAGGAACATCATTTTCGAGATAAAAAGGAACAAAAAACTACTTTATTTATCTTTTCCTTAAATTTTGTGCCAAAAAGAATGGAAATACATTTGGTGGACAAAAGAGTTACATTTTAGTCTAATTAGTGGTTGTAGTAAGGGAAACATCTAGTCGACGCTGAGTTTGATTGGCCAAAAAAAAAAAAAAAAAAACGAGAAATCGAAAGTTACATGAGTATTTTCAACTGGTGAAAATGGAAGAGATTGATAATTTAGATTAATTCTCACACAATAATGATGCAGGGGCACCCGGAGCTGAACAAGAGCGAAAGAAAGCGCGTATGCCGCATATTAGAGTGCAAGAAGTTATCGGTAGAAGCGTGTATGCACGCTGCACAGAACGAGATGCTGCCGTTGAGGGTGGTGATTCAAGTTCTGTTCTTCGAGCAGGCACGAGCTGGGGCGGATTTGCCGAGCAACATCAAGGCTCTTTTAGGAGTGCGTAAGAAGGACGAGTGGAGTAGTAAGTCTAACAGTGTCAATGTTCCTACCCTCAAAATGAAGCTGGATGAGGAGGACGATTTAGATGATAATTTCCCACCCGGAATCGACAAGTCTTGTTCCAAACTCTGTATGACTCCCAACAGGCCTAAAACAATGTTCAGCAAGTTGTGGCGCATTTCCAGTGAAAAGAAAAGAACTGACTAGTCTTGTGTAAAACCAATATGTTATGTTATGCTAATATATATTTGTAATCATGTTTAGTTTTGAGCAACTCTCAAATTAATTAATATGTAAGTTATCACAATAAAACCATGGGAAAACTGTAATTTTTTGGCACTTGTCGGAGTGAAATTCCACGCCGTCCAACTACTTGAAACCCAGCTGGTCGAAGCCCAGTCTGTTAGGAGTTTATACGTACTCTTATTATCTAACTCGACTCACTCTATACTTTGAAAACGTCGAGATCACATAATAATACAGGTCCTCTCTTTTGGCCTTAAATGCAGCTAACACAATGTTAGTGAACTACATAAATTTGTCTTATTTATTTATCATTTATGTTTCTTTCTCACGTCTCGTTGTAACGCAATCCAGCAAAACTTAAGAGGATAAAAACTTGCTTTGTTATAATTCAAACAATTGAGAAGTATTAACTATTTTGCCATCATATTTTGTCTCAATCTATGGGCCGGATTGATCATAGATAAGTGTTGTAAGAGCATAATATGATTATGTTTCAGCTTCTTGATCAATATTGTAGAGTACAACTGTTGTTTGTAGAGCTGAGATTCATTATGAGATGATATCTATATTTTTTCGTCATACTCGGAGAATTTGTTGACTGTGATGGATAGGATTGATAAATAATTATAACAATTTGTCCAACCCTCTTCATGTGTCAATTATCATTATAACCACTCAGTGTCATATGAACGGAACAGAAGATTGAATGAGATTAAAGAATCAATTTCTACTAATCCAACAAAGCAAACATATATGGAGGGGAAAAAAAACTAAAAGGATTTGGCAAGTTTTGTTGGGGGTTCTTGAATTTCATATCAAATGCTCCTTCAATTCCACCAACAATATGCATTCTGTATGTTGCTATATAAACATGTTGGGTAAGTAGAATTTAACAATGATTCTGTGTTGGAGCTATATTGACATGTTGGGTAACTCAAAAAATTTCATTAGCAACATAAATGAATTTATGGGTCTCGATAATCATAACCAATACTTTTTTTTTCTAAGCTACTACTAGTCTACAACAAGAAGGAGGCGCTTGGTGAGATTTTTTCATTGAGATAGAAAATGAGACTAAAAATTAGTTTAATTATTATGGGTTATGAGAATAAAATTATTAAATTCACTTTTAAATAAGGTAATCACTATTTTATTTTAATTACTTTTTTTTCTCTGTTACAATCATCCTCCTAAATCAATCTCATATTTTTTTACCAACAATCATTTATCTAACGAAAAAGTTTGTAATGTAAAGAAGACTTCTCAAATTGGTTGAGCTCCTTGCTAATTAAAGTAGTGTGCGATGGAGGGTAGGTGGGTGTGTGTCAAGCGAACAACGATTTTTATCCTAAGATTTTTATTATGTAAATTAATTCATGTTACTTTTAAGTTAGGATCTTAATTATTAAAGCTTTAAAAAAATTCACATCCCATATCTTAGTTAAATCATATTTAAGTTTAAAGTTTGTAGTTACAGGTGTTTATAATATCTATTGCGCAAGATTTTATAAAATTATTTGGTCTCCTTAATTCAGTTTACTAAATTTATGATTCTTGACTTAAATCATTTTAACCATATCCTTTTCCATGGGTTAAAATTTAGATTTTTAAATAAATTACTAATCTAAGTCAATTCAAAAGCCTATGAAATTCAGGAATAAATGGTTAATTGCAAATAAAATCACAATTTTTTTGCAATATTTTGTTGTGATTCAAACCAACAAATAAATTTTTTTATTGTCCAAAAATGGTGTTTCACTTATCTAACAATGAATAATTTATTGTATTAATATGTTTAGATTGGTTCAAATGACAATGCATAAATAATCATCATTTGCAGACTGATTGAAATTCGTCTTTTGGTTAGAATTGCAATCAAATATTAAGTTGGGGTTTTGTTCGTAAAGATTCAAAAGTTTGAATTAGATTGTAATTTGCAATAAGTTTGTGATTTTATTTGCAATTAACTCATAAATAAATATATTTTTGACGAATCACACTTTAAATTTTTTCTTTAAATCATATTCCTAAATCTGTATCGTATCACCCCATACTCGCACCCTCACAACATAGGTATATATTACTCGAGATGCATACTTATGAAATTAACACGAACGATAACGACGGTCTATTGGATCGTGTCTTTAGATAGCATTAAATATATGGCGCAAGTTATTTGCACTAGCCTCTTTGTTAAATACACTATCCCGATGAATACACTATTTGTTGTTTGGAAAAAATTTCAATTTTTCGAGCATTTTTTTCGAACATATACTGACATTTAAAAAAAAAAATCGAATATTTTTTTTTAAATATTGCAAATTTTCGAAAGAAAAATGATAGTGTATTCATTTGGGTGGTGTAATTAACAAATAGGGTAGTGCAAGTATCCTTCGTCTAAATATATTTCAAACTAAAGGCCCTAATGCTTGTGGCAAGCCCTTTCCAATGGAATAGGAGGGTCTGAGTAAGCCCCATTTACAATTCGATCAAAAACCCATTTATTAGCGGCTTCAGTATAATGCACCCCATCCCAATTTATAGCAATTGATGGATCTTTGCATGCTTTTCCCACCAAAATCTCTTTCCCTTTCACTTTGATTTTGGCCCCACACCCCAGATGTATGTTGTAGTTGTACTTTCCTCCGTGCCCACAGCAAGCTTGTAAAGGGTGCTCAAAACCTGCATTTATTATTTTCCATAAAACATCAATTAACTGAGGGACAACAATTTTAACGTATAAATTTTGGGGGGCGTGTGAATTATGTGAAACAAGCTTTTTAAAGGCAATTTTAAGATATAAAGTGCAAATATTCTTTTAAGCATAATGCATTAAAAGGCCTCTAAACCAACAACTTTTTTGCTTAAAAGACTCCTAAACAATTTTTTATTTTAGAAAACTTTTAAACTATTAATTTTTGTTTCATGGTATTCTTGATAACGAAAATTCACGGATTTTGCTAAATTAGTTTAATGTATTTCATTAAAAAAAAATTATGAATCAATCGATTTCAATGTTGTTAAGATTGAATTCCAACAAAAAATGTGTCTTAATGGATGTTAAAAAAGAATTTTATGAAACAAAAATCATATTGTACTTTAAGGGCTTTTTAAAACAAAAAAATAGTTCGAAGGGCTTTTGAAATAAAAGTTGAAAGTTAGGGGTTTTTCAAAACAAAATTTGATAATTTAGAAGTTTTTGATGTTTTATGCCTACTTTTTATAGGAAAGTGCATACATTATTTCGAATTATCTCCCCTCCACACCCCAACTCCTTTTTTAATTATTTCCCCTCATTTTTTTTATCGGAAGGTGCAATATATAAAATGTTATAGTATTGCACTTTTCAGTACAACTGTTTGTACTTTTGTATCTTAAAATTTAACACCCTTCCTATTTTTACCTCACAGTCGGTGCCCCATTAATCAATCATTAATATCAAGTGTGAAATTTCATCTATAAGTTGTAGAGAAGCGTAGAATTAATTACCGTGCTTTTTGGCATTGGTGATGAGCTCATACTTGACTGAGTAAATATCAACATAGGTTAAAGCTGCTAACGGGAGGTCCTTTCTGAGCTGAACAACAGCTTCTTTTAATCTGAGGTTGAAGTACTTGGCCACCTCGTTAAAAGGATCTGCACATCCAACCTTATCAAATTCCGTGGCGGCGATCGGAATCCGATCTACGACGTAAGGTAAGCAACCTACTGGTCCTGTATTGTGTATCCAGAACGACCTCCCTCCAACATCATATATATTCTGCCAAAACAAATCAACAATCATCCATCTTTGCTTATATTATATGCTGTCCACATTTCATTCAATTAATGCAGGTACCTTAACGTAGGTTTTGAACTGGTCCAATACATCAGGGATATACGCTCTAACTTGATGCGTACTCATGTTGAGAAAATAACCTGCGGTGAGATCGTTTTGCCCCATATCCAAAGTGTAGAGTGCACGCGAAAAGTCTTTGGGTTTGGGCAACATATTCTTATAAACTCCTCCTGCAAACACAAATAACATGTGCATATGCATTAATTTTGACCGAAACATACACACTAGATTTGACTGGACGCAATATAGATGATGGAGTAGTGTTCGTTACCTCGCTGTCGACGGATAAGTTTAGATCTATGATGGAAATCATGAAACTGATAGGATTGTACGTTGAAAGAGAAAGGGCTGAAACCACTCTGATGTAGAGTTGTGTTTTGGGGTCTGATAGTGGATCCAGCAGTGGCAAAATTGGCTCCATGGCTGAAGTTGGAGCCTAATGCATCCAGGAATGCACCAAGGTATGGTAATCCCAACCTCTCAGCTGCACATACATACATTCGACTTAGCTAAAAACATGTTTGTTTTCTCTTCTCTTGAACTTAATAAGTTTACTAGAAAAACATGATAAAATTCTTCAAACTTACCAATAAAATCAATGACTAGTCTACCATCGCAGTAGCGACCCGCTGGCGCGTGGAAAAAGGACTCCCCATGGGGTGGGCCCGCCTGCCCAAATGCCGCAGAGAGGCCGCCAGTGTCTGAATTGGAGTCGCCAAAGTTGAATATGGCCGGAAACTCACAACCCTGTGCGCCTGAGCTCAACCACAACACTGATACTACAACAATACTGAACAGTGAGATAGAAAGAGATTCCATCATACGTTAAAAAGAGGTTGAGGATCTCGCAAATGTGTAGTATAATTAATTACCCAGGAAACGAAAGGTAGGGAGAGGATATTAATATATATATATAGATAGAATGGACTGTTATAATAATGCACGGGCACAATAGTGATGAGTATATAAGACAGTTTATGGTATGCTATGCTGGTCCCAATTCACGTGGTTTTGACATCACGGTACACACTATTCAATGCCCCAGAAACAGAAAGAGTCGTCACTCAGGAAAAATAAAATATAAACAAGTGATTAAATTTCAAACAAAACTCATTTTACGAATTATACATCTCATCTGATCCTGCACATGTAGTTGCAGTAATAACAATAAGAATGATGCAGGGAATTGATCCACAATTTTCTTATACTTTCAAGGAAAGGGTGCGAATAAATAATATACATACAAATTTGTACAATATGATATGATACATAAATTCAAGTAGGATTGGTTTCGAGAGCAGGGGCAGAGGGAAGCCAAATCTCTACACGGGTGCCACCAGCATCTGCGTTTCTGGGAGAGATAACTCGGACAACACAGCCATAACTCTCCAGTATCTCTCGAGCGACAGTCAACCCAGCAACAAAGTTCCATGTCATATTGTCTTCTATTCTATCCTCGCCACACAGATCACCTCCAAACGGTGTTAATGAATGCATTTGCGTCTGCAACCAAACACAGCATATTTTAGCCAATGATTTGCAGATAAACAGATGGCAAGTACAAATACATAAAACATCACAATACTTTCCTGTAAGCAAATTACATGAAAACGACTAAAAAAATGTACAAATATGCAAGATGTCATGGTAAGGAAAAGAAAATTCAGCATAACCAGATTTGTGCAGTTTTATTAGTTATAAGTATCTGTGTGTGTAGTATATTAGGTACGATGTCAAAGTTTTGGTTTTGCAGGAAGGAGTAACAGATGCAAACAAATATATTATCTCAAGAATCTATATCCTATTATACATAATAGTTTTGCTTTCGAATCAACAATTCAACTCCCAATTACAAGCCGAAATCTCCATATCTACCTATAACTGCTCCGTTTACTACAAGCACTAATTACCCGACACTATTTAACAGGTAAATTCTAGACTTTGTGCCTCTACTCCTCCGCTTCTATGAGCAAAAGATTAGGAGCCTGTTTGGTTGGGTTTATATGTTACTTGAAACAACTTATAAAATGTATTACAAGCTCTCAAAAGAATCTGGTAGAAAAACATTTTTAACAGCTTATAAGATCTTAAAAAACTTTTACAGCTTATAAGCTCCAAAAAAAGAGTAGCAACCCCCTAACATATTTTTCAAAATATTTTAAGTCATACTTAAATAATATATTTTTAATAAAAAATAATTTTTCAAAAAACAAAAATCACCCCACCGACCCCACTCTCCAAGTTCTTTGATAATTATTTTATATTAAAGTTAAAAAAAAAATCTCTTAAACTATTAGGGAACTTATAAGTTTTATTAGCCGAACACTTTAACAACTTATAAGCTACTTAAAAGTTACATCTTATAAGCCGTTGAAACAACTTATAAGATATTCGAGCTTATAAGAAAATTTAAAATAAGTTTAGGCAACGAGCTCTAGATAAAACCAAAGGTTTGTTGTAGACACACACAAAACATAAAGCCATGAACCCGAAACTGCATGATGGGCGCCAGAAAACACATTACCATATAGTGCATGTCAGGCCCATCATCGTCAATGATGATGAGTGCACCGCCAGCTGGCGCTCCAGTCGAGATGATTTCAATTCTTCCCCTGACTTTTGTTCGCAGCAAAGCACCCTCAATTAAATTGCTCAAAGCTTGACGTAAAGCAGGTTCATCAACTGCAACCTTTAAAGATGTTGAAAGATCACGTAGTTCAACAACTCGTCTTTGAATGTGTGCTAGAGGTTTTATGGCCCCAACCAAATCTTGCAGTACATCAGAAACTTCACATGGTTTGCTGACACAAACATGTTTGGTAAGACTACAGAAATGAACATCAAATTCTTAAGAATAGCACTTCATAAGGTACAGAAAAGCTACAATAAAACACTGCTTTTTATATTTTGATTTAATAGTAGAGAGCAACAAAATACAGTTGCCTAAACATGTTATTTCCCGCTTTTTTCACACAGCATCATTTTCAAACCAAATTCATACAATCATGATATGAGTTTTTCTCAGATGAATGCAACTCTTCTATAGAAATCCTTGTATCTTATGTTCATTGTTCACAGAGTTTTCTCATTCCTGATCATGATTTGTATTATTTCTTCACTATGAACAAACTCACAGATTCAAGATGAAATATGCCCAAGCTTACAGCCGTAAACTCAACCCTCAATAATTAACAACCACAATCAATATGACAAAACAGAATACAACAGGCCCATGGGCTTATTAGACACGACCTAATAATTAATGACTGACTCAAACAATAACCAAAAATACATTAATACTAACAGAAATAATAATTCCAGACACTCCCAACTTCAATTCTTGTTAATAGCGAGCATAGTATAAGTTCCTAAAAAAGTAAAAACACCATACAATCAGGCGAGGGGAAAAAGGAAAAGAAAAGGGTACCTAATTCCTTGTTTATGCGAAGGTGCAAGAGCAAGAGGCGGCATAGGAAATTCTGAGTCCTTCAATGTTGAACTAAGAGACAATTGCACACTAGATGCTTGCATTTTGGGTAACTGTGAACTTGTTTCTGGGTGTGCATCAGATGATTGCTGCTTCGCTAGTGTTTCTTTGTTATAATGAATGATATTTGCCTAAGAAAAAGCAACACTCTCAGGAAAACAGTTCTATTATGAGAATTTTGAGAAAAATGAATGAATTAGCAAACGGAACATAATAAAGTGCTAAAGGTTCTAGAAAGGTGTACTAAAACTTGAGGAAAACAAAAAGAAGTATACGGGAAAATTGCATCTCATTTTTTAATATGTTATTAGAGATTTCTTCAAGACATCAGAAACCATTTTATCTGAAAGTTATCGTCAATGAACTAAGTAAGTATACAGCACAATACTTCCATGTGCATCAGAATGCAAATATAGGCAAACTTGTGCTGTCCATGATAACAAGAAAATGAAGGTACCCTGATACACTGAATCAGAGATACTATGTTTTTGTGGATGTCAGTCAGCAGAAACAGCACCTTTGTCAAGTAGACGGCATCCTGTAGCTGTTGAAGAGTGTCTCTAATATAATCACCTTGCGTAAGGATGTCTTCAACAATATCATATGAAATCTACAATATCATCATCATGAATTACATGGAGTATTTTATAAAGCATCAAAGGAAACTTTATGAAGAACGTTTTAAAAGTACAGGCACCACCCACCTCACTTCTCTTCAGGTGAACAGATAATGTTTTGCTCAATGTTCGAATGCTTGCAAGAGAACCTCGAATCTGAAAATAAAAGAAAGATAATATTACCAAAATATAAAAAAAAAAATTATATCAACAAATGCAAAAGTAGCCAGCTTACCTGCTCAACCAAATTACTCATTCTGACATTATTTTGCCACGATGATTGCTGTAGTAGCATTGCTTTCTGGAGTGGTATGTAGAAGAGTTATTTCTAATTGTGGAAAGCATCAAAGTGCCACCAAAGAAAAGTAAATAATAAGGAGAAATATCTCAGCACAAAGATAATATGATATCTGCTATATTCCACAGAGATGCAAAAGATAAGAGAATCTACCTGATCCATGACATAAGCGGTGGCCAGCGAACGAGTGATATTTATGGCATTTAGTTTTTCTTCTGTGGGAAACTTTGAGTGATCCTTGAAAGTTTGTACATCTAATGGTTGTGTGTCCAAGCTATGGGGCAATGGAAAAGATTTCCCAGAGAATAGACAGTCTCTTTTCTCATCCCATTCTCTTTCTAGTGTCATCTTTGGAAGTTCAGCAACTAAGAAGCCAACAAGGAATGGATGTGTAACCATGGGGAAAACTACAGCACCAAGCTCCGGAAAAACTTCTGCCTAAAAATGAAGAGAATAACTATTAGAAAACTATTTATTGTTAAGGGATATGGTACGTACATTATGCCCTAGTCAGGTTCAATTAAGCCCAGAATCTATTTTTTGGTACTTTTTCATATTGAACAAATACACCCTGGATGTATTTTATTGGTGCTAATAAACCCTTAATACTTTTAAACTTAATAAAAAATGTATTTCTATTAATCGAAAGTAAATGTAAATATTCTTATTTGTTACCCAACCAAGATTGACTTTAGCATTTTCAAATTTAATTTAGTGTTTATTATTATTAATGAATGTGCTTCTTGGATTTTGTGTATGTTTCCGAATAAAAAAAAAAATTAATTATGATCTACTATTTATGAGTCCTTTTTAATTTGGCATGATATTTGGACATAAAACTTTTATTATTTTTTTTTGGATTAATAGAAGTGTCTATTTGTTCAATTCTGAAAAGACAGTTTCTTTACACCAAAAAATACTTTACGCGTTCACTTGGACTTGGATAATACTTGAGGGGTGTGGATGCACCAAAATATACTTCAAGGGCTTACTTCGACCTAAGTTAACACTTTAGGAGTGTAGATAGATGTATGTTCTCCCAATTATTAATAAAGTACCACATAGAATAAATGAAATAACTAAGAAACAAACTTCAATATGTTTAAAAAAATACAGCAAAGAGAATAAAATGCTTGCCTGTTGACTTGAAATTGCAGCTTCTGCAACTCTTAATCCTGCTGGTATATTAAAGGTAGCAACTAATACCACAATATCAGCAGCATTAATCCCTGGATATAAAGTAATGCGCCGTAACTCCAGTTGATCCATGACGTAACTACCAGCTGGTCTCACATAGACCTATGGTTAACTTAAATGGTATTAGCCAGGTTATTCAACATATATCATGCAAAGTACCTTCTATATAAATCCTTCTAATAAAAAAAATAAGCCATCCAGATGTTACTATTATATAGTAGCCCCCGAAATTGCATGCTGATGCAATAAAATTTGAAATCCCGTCATTTTATTTTTGTTTTAAAGGTTATTTTTTAAAATTATCTGTCCAACATCATCAATTATTGTAAACTGAAAAGGTATGAATGCACAAAAAGGTCTCCTCACCAAACATAAGACACCCTAAATTTGAGCTAAGTAGCTAAGTGAACCAATACACCAATACAAGCCACTCATTTGTTAACCAGTACTAATGGAGTACTACAGCTTGCACAACTACACAAATGAGTAGTAAAATTGTAAAACTTTTGACATAATCATCACACATTGGTAAATCAATAATTGCACCGTGCTCTACTGTTAAAAGAGTTTTATGATTCTATAATTGAAACGCATTTAATCTCGCAGATCGCATAATCAGAAATAATATGTACAACTAATCAACAATACCGAAAGAAGAGCATCAGGGTGAACGATTCGGCGAAAGAGGTCAAGTTGCTCGACGCAAAGCCGCTGAAAATCCTGACTCGGCAACACCAAACCTTTACTCTTGGCGCCTTTCTCTATCCTCTGCACGAACTCCACCGGAGACGTGGATGCGGCACGTATCGCCGCCACGATGGCGGCGGCCGATGAGACCATGGAGTCGTCGTCGTCGTCATCAGATGTGAAGGTGACTTGGCGAAGAGGCGTAGAAGCAGTGGCGGCGAGACAGAGCGGCCGCTGAGCGGAGGTATTGGCGGTGGCGCGGCAGGGACACTGGAGGTGTGGGGGTTTGTTGTGATTAGGGGGGCAGAGAGGGGTAAAACAGTAATTAGCATGTGTACTGGGGTATGGACTTTGTGGAGGGAATGTAGAGAGCAGCATTTTCCTTTTTCCTTGTTCCTCAGCTGATCCTTACTTCCGTTTCCAACGAGACAAATTTAGATAAATACCATTTCAGGATACCATTGGATTTGCAAAACTCAGAATCACTTTCTTTTTTTTAAGTTCAATTTAGTCACGTAAAAAAAAAAATATATATTGTGTCCAGTGTTTTCGAAAACTTTTTAGAATTTCTAAACTAGCCCCATTGAGATCTTAATATCCTCAATAAATTTTTATATACACTTGGATTTTGAATTCAATTTCAAATTATTTTTTTGACTTTTTAAAGTTCATTTAGGTATGTTTATTTTGAGATTTAGGTGTGCGGGAAAATCATGACTTTGAAATCATAAGATGTAAAAATCTTGATGAATAATACTCCCTCCGTCCCAATTTTGTTTACCCAAAAGTCCAAAAAATAAAGGTTTTTTTTGTTTACCTATTTCCTAAAATGGCAAAAAGCAATACCACATTTTCAAACTCAACCTTTAAAAAGTTATTTTATACTAAAAAAATATTAATAAATAATTCCTAAAAAGCTACTTTATACTCAAAAATATTAATAAACAATTCATTTTTAAAAAATTGTGTCGTTTAAAAATGGATAATCAAAATTGAGACGGGGGGAGTATAAAATTTTGGAATTTTGGTAGGATGATATTTTGTTTTATGTCAACTTAATGTTTATTAGCGATAGATGTTGTATTATTTTATTATGGAATAATGGCTTATAGCCCCATTTTTGTAGTCCTAAGGGCTTGTTTGTTTCTGAATTTAGGTGGGCGTGTGAAGTCATAACTTTAAGCCCACAAGATGTAAAGTCTTGGATGATAATAAAAGTATGTGTTTGTTTTGGGATTTTAGTAGGGTGGGATTTTACTTTATGTCAAATCATGTGTAAAAGTAAAGTAGGATGTGTAAGAGAAATGTAGGAAAGAGAGTGTAAGTGAGAGAAAAGTAGGAAATAGAGTGTAAGTGAGAGAAAATAGGTATTATAGGTGTGGATGAAGAATGAGATGTAAAAACGAGATGTTACATCTATAACTAGAATGGGGCGGGGGCCGGAAAGTCCTAGTCCTGTCCGTGTCAATCCCAAAACAAACAAGCCCCAACTGTCTTAAGCCACAACAATTTCCCTTCATTTCATAAAACCACAATTTATTTCAAAAAGACACATTTTTTTTACTTTTTTACTGGATCCCACCTTTCTCTCTCTCCTCATTATTCTCTCATCTTTTTTCTCCTTTCTTATTCTTTCTCTCTCCATCTCGGTCAAATACCAAACCCACATTCATTATTCATTTATTTCCTCTCTCTTCTCTCTCTTCTTTCTCTCTAAAAAATATCCCACCTACCCCCACTCCTCTCCGACGCCCCAACTCCCCCACCGCCTCCCACGCCGCCCCCCACCATCCTACTCGCTTCAGTCGTCCCGATTCGCACCCCACGCGCTGCCCCCACCGCCTCCCACGCCGCCCCCTACCGCCCTAAACGCTTCACCACCACCACGAAGTCGTCGCCGCTTATCCACCCCCACCACAAAGCCATCGACGACGGTTCACCACCACCGTGCCAACGACCACCAATGCCCCGCGGCCGGATCTAAGCCATGCTGCCCTACACGCTTCACCGCCACCGCCACGAAGCCGTCGCCGCTCATCCACCACCACGCCATCGGCGACGGTTCACCACCATCACAGTGCCAATGACCACTAATGCGGCGGACGGATCTAAGCGGCGGCCGAACAGCAGCGCATACGCGAGCGGCGGCTATTCCTTTCAGTTATGGGTAAGTTCGAAAATATTCTTTAGAGTTGGATTTGCTATATATATTGCCAGAGGAATTTAAGGTTTTGGTTATTATATATCTGTGAGTTTATTGTGTTTTTATGTATTGTGTCACTGATTGTGTTTAAATTATTTTGGGAATTTTTTGTTGATTTGATCAAATTGAAAGTATTCGATATACTGGATTGTTGGAGGGTTAATGTTCTTCTATGCATTTTTTTTCCACAAAATGAAGGTAATTGTGTGTTTTCCTGTGTTTGAAAACAAAACAAATCTGATTAAAATTGTTTTCTTTCTTTGCTGATAATTAAAGAGTAAGAAAAAAAAAGACTTTCTGGATTTTATTTGTGGGGTTTTTATTTGTTGATAATAATGTTCAACTGTTTGTATGTTCGGGGAGCTTGTCAAATTGTGGAGCAAAGAGAAGAGAAGAGAAGATAGCAGGGGGGAAATTATTTTTGCATCTTTCTGCAAACAAATTCTTCCATTCTGCAATATGCAAATCAATATGCAACTAATTTGTTGCATTCTGCAATTTTTGTTTTTTTTTTTTAATTTTGCAAATCTGCAATCATATATGCAAATAAATTTGCAGATCTGCAATCATATATGCAAATAAATTTTGCAGATCTGCAAACATATATGCAAATAAATTTTGCAGATCTGCAATCATATATGCAAATAATTTTTGCAGATCCGAAAGGATTAGAATTAAGGACTGGAAGGATTTTTTTATTTTTTAAATGTAATTTTAGATCCTTTAAATGTAATTTTGCATTTAAATGTATTTTTTAGAACTTTTTATATATGCAAAAAATGCTTACTGATAATGAGATTGTGTATTTATTTTTTTTATTTTTAATTGTGTAAATTCATATTAAAATAAATAAAGAAAGTGGCCTGAATTAGTGGAATGATAACTGGGACGAAAAGAAAATAAAAAAAGTGGTTGCATTAATAAGAATTTGGCTTAAAATAAAAAATCGGTAAATGAAGACTTTGGGAATGCAAAATTTAAAAATTCAAAAAAAAAAAGAATAAAAAAATCAGCCTACAAAAAGGTTGTGCAGTTTAAAAAAAAAAAAAGGAAAAAATAATAGCCTGCAACAAAAAGCAAAAAGTTGTTTGCCCTGCCAAAAATTAGAAAATGTGGCCCCCATATATTGTGGTGGCTTGCAATGTAGGGAAAATGGTGGGGGTTAATGCAATTGGGGCTTATAGTATTGTGCCTATAGAAAACTAGCCCTTTTATTATATTGTGTAAGAGAAAGTAGGTGAGAGATTGAGTGGGTGATAAAAAAGTGATGATGTGATTGTATTTAATTATGAATTGAGTTTGAGATCTGAAAACTTGATTTTAAATCCCAAACTCGTATGGAGTGTGGATCGCAAAGTTTAAAGTCTATTCGGGTGAATCCCAAAACAAATATACCCTTAGACTCTGAAAAGTCAAAATTGGTTTGAATTGAACTCAAAATTCAATTGCACGTTATACAATTGAGTGCACACAAGAATCACTCAAGTTAATTGTTTTATGACGAGGTATAGAGTAAAATTGGTCCATACATGAATTATTAAAGGGTATTAGTTGTTTTCACTGAAAAGTATTACTTGTTTACACTTAAGAATTTTAGTTGTTCAGTGAAAACAAACAAAGACTCTTCAGTGATAACAACTAATACCCTTCAATGAAAATAACTAATATTCTTTAGTAAAAATAATTAATACTCTTCAATGATTCATGTATTAACGACTTTCACCCTATACATACTCTTTTACTTTATTATAAAATATTGACATTACGAAATAGAGAGAGTATTATTTAATATATTTTTTAAAGTAAAAAAATTCACAAAAATATTTTGGGAGGTTAGGTCGGATCAGGATCGTAAAGAAAATATTATTTATTTATTTTAATATCTTAATAGTAATGTGACATGACCACGTTCACTAAAACAAGTATAATACAAGTATAAGCAAAACACAACTGGTAAACCTCCTATAATTTTTTTCCAACAACATAATGTTGTCACAAACATAGCAACAATTTGTTCACATTCACAAAAGAGGTTTCAAAACAAACCAGCAAACCATAAAACTCCAAACCGACATACCAGTATATACTAGTTTATAATATAATATAGTACATATCCAAAAGAAACATCTATATCTATATCTATATATATATAAAAGTAGAAGTAAGGTGAGAGAAAAAGTTGGCATTATTAAAGCAAGTGAAGTCTACTTGCTTTATGGTGCAATGGTGAATCTCACTCTCCATTAAAGAGAGTGAATTAACTTTATCATTTTCTTTTCTTTTTTCTTTTGAATCAAAGTTTCAAAATTCTTTAAGTTATTAATTTTAAATTTATTTTCAATACACTATATATCAAATTAATTATCTTTTGAACATTTTTATTTATATATATACTGCACATATTAAAAGAAAATTAATATTTAAAATATTTTTTTAAAGTGTTTTTTTTATTGACTTTAACTATATATGATGAATTGAATTTAAATAATTTTTATTTAGACTACATAAGTTTTGTTAAATATTAAAATCATTTTATGAATTTTAGTATTAGTTTTGAATTTAGTATATAATTGAAAATTGTATGATTAATTAAATAATTATAATGCTCACATATATACAATATATTCTTTACATATTAATTAAATTATAGATTAAATAAATTTAAATTAAACTTTTTATATAAGTCATTATACGATCTGACATTTAAAATTTATAATATTCAATCCGTGCATCGCACGGGAGAAACACTAGTAATATACAATAGCAGAAGCAAAACAAAGTCACGGTCATGCCCGTAGATCGTCGATTATGTACATAACAACTTAAAGACATTCAAGGGTCACTATTTCACACATAATCAGGATTACCTACAGTGTATAAATTATTGTGAGAAGTCTCAGTTAGTTGGAATTATATATAATGTGATGTTTATTTCAAAATTTTCACTATGCACAATGCACTCTCATTCAAAATTATCAATTTATTTTTTAAACACTGGTTAAGAGCCCCTGACTCACTATTATACAAACACTATGCTCAATAAATATATATATATATATATATATATATATATTAAGTGGTAACTATAAGTATGATTCTGACGTTAGGTTCATCCTCTTGTGACCCATCAAGGGTCCTCCCCATCCCATTGCGCCCCTTATGCCCACCAAGAAGTAATCCTCCACAATGAGTCATACAGTGGGGATCCATCCCTCTAACGACCTAGCGAATTCTTGATTAAATAACCAAAGATGAAAGAAACCAATAAATTTCATGCTTGAAATGATACAACTTGATGCTATGTGAAAATGATATCTTGAATGCGAATGTGTATTTAGTATGCTAATATATTAGATGTTTCTTTAAAATGTGATAGAAGTCAAAACTATGCAAACTAATACTTTGCATGTACTAAAATGATACCTTATGTATAAACTTGCTATTTAAGAGTATGTACAGAGTGAAACTTGTTCGTGCATAAACCACTTTACAGTATTTTTTTAGTAGAAAAACTCATACCCTTTAATATAACACAACTTATACCGTTCATACCATCAACTTATACTCTTTAGTAAAAATAACATGTACCCTCCAAAACTAATACTCCATCCGTGCTGTAGTTGTTTTCTACACTATTTGCATATGTTTTAAGAAAAGAGTTGTTTACTAGTATTTAAAGTGATAAAATGATAAAATAGATGTTCTTGATTAGGAGTGTATAGAGAATATAATATTAAAAAGTATTGTTAATTGTTTGCTAAAAATGGATGTAGCAACTGAGTATGGGACGAAACTTTTTGGCAATGTAGCAAACAACTTTGGGACAGAGGGAGTATCCTTTAGTGAAAATAACTTATACTCTTTAATGAAACAACTTGTTAACAACGATTTCGTGAGGATCTCATCGTCGGGTTCCTAGCGGGTAGGATTTACGTATTTATGAGAACTGAAAGTTATGAAAGCAAGTGTAAATGAGCTCTCAAGTGGAGATTTTGCAATAAATGAGTTGTGTGTTACAATAGGCATTTAAGGTCCTATATATAGTGTACATGGTGGGTTTCCCCACCTTGGGTTGGTATGCCCGTGGGCCCCTCCTATTCCTAGTTGGGGGGGTTATAAGTGGCTACAACCTCCATCTATGGACTAATGAGGAAGCGCCACCTGGCACTGTTGCCCTTTACTGATGGGCCCTGACCCAACTGCCCTGTTCTGACACTGCTGCATCCTCTGGTCTGATGGCATTGGATGTACTTTCATAGTTGGTGATGCCTGGGATCGGGCAGACGGGTACACGGGTACACGGGTATCCGGGTATCGGGAAGGCGGTGGGCATCCTGGGGATCACTTCACCCGGAAGCGGGTAGAGACTGCCCCAGAGCTCGCCGCTGGCCGAATGGCCCCAATCCATAGGTTAAGTCATTTTCCCGATTGCTCCTGGAGGTCGCAGTCAGGCAGCTCTGACGCGCTGCCCATCGATTCGGTCGGGCTCGGCAATAGGATTTTCCCGCCAAATCGTTCTTCGAAATGGTATGTGAACCTGGCTACCCGATTGGGCGGGTAGCGATATCGGGTGTAACAATTGCCCCATCAGCCCGGCATCGGGGGGCTATCTCCATCGGGTGGCGGGCTGGTCAAACCGCAGATTTGAATTTAAATTATGGGGTGTCGTTCCGTCTTCCGCACCAGCTGACGTCACGAGCTGGCGTGACTGACGCGCAAGATCCCAGGCGTCACATTTGTCGATCTTGTCTCTCAACCGTTACACGCGTGCCCCTCACGCGCCCCCCCCCTGACTTTCGCTTTATTATATTTTCGACCCCATTTTTTGCACTTTAGTCCTTCCCCATTTCTCCTATAAATAGGGGACCCTTCCCCTCATTCTCACTTTCGCTTCTTCACTCTCACATTCCTTCTTGCAAGCTTTGAGTTTTCTGGCGAATTTTCCGGCTTACATTCCCAGAATCCGGCGACTTTCGTCTTCCAAGGTAACTTTTTCTTTCTACTCTCTTCACATCTTCGTCATGAGCGATTCAGTAGAGAGCATCGGTGCCACCGACGTTTTCCAGTTCCGCTACCATCGCGTCCCCGCTGACGCCGAGAGACCTCTTCGCCACGTCGGACATGGTACATCCCGCACCACCGCCGTCCGAGAAGGCGAGGGTACCTCCACGGATGTGGATGCCTTCGCCGACGATCGGAGGATGACCCCTCACCAGGAGGGCCCCGTTCTTAGCGTTGCCCCAGTGTCTTCTTACCCGCCTCGGGCAGATAATTTCTTGTTCGAGCAGGAGGCCATGCCCAAAGATGTTGACTATGTGGACAGCGGGTTGATCGGCTTCGATTACGCTAAATATCTAAGCGGGTACAAACGAAGCCGCCCAACCTCTTCTTACCGCAAGGCCCACGAGTCAGAGTTTGGGGCCTCTCGTCGCCCTAGCTGCCTGCCGCTGAACGCGGATCTCTCCGAGCTCTATTGGACTTTCAAGGTCCTACAGACGTCTACTTCTACGCCCCTCAAGCCAACGAGTGCGCCGACCAGCCCCCTGACGGGATGATTGTTGTCAACGAGGACACTCTGCATGCGGGCCTTCGCTTCCCACTCCACCCGGCAATCTCCAGGCTGCTCGCCTCCTGGAACTTGTCGATCACCTAAATTGCTCCCAACGGGTGGAGTTATTTGCTGGGCGCCATGGTTGCGCTCGGGCGTCGGGGACTTCACCACATGCCGTTCCTCGACGAGATCAACCATCTATACTACATCGTGGCATCCACTGGACCGTTGAACGCGGGGTACTACTCCATGAAGCCCCGGGGCGGCGATGCTATTGTCTTCGGCATCTCCTAGAAGGTTACGCACTGGCACAAAAAATGGTGGTGGGTCGGCGGCGCCTGGGAGATTGTGGGTATTGATGGCTCAGTCATCCCGATTCCCCGGGAGTATTGTATCCGCAATCGTTGAGGTAAATTCTTGTACTTCCTCTACCTCCTCAGTACTGATCTAATTTTTATTTCATTGTGCAAGCAACTCGGCACCCAACTAGAGTGACCTAACAAACGATTTTAGGCTAGCTTAATTGCAACAAGCAGCGACGGTTGTCCGGCCTGCAGACCTTCCCCCGCCACTTAAACTTTGGTGGTAAGATCATTTTTGCCCGATATTTTCCTCTTCGTTCTTTTTACTTGATCGATTCCTTACTCGACGTTTCACCCCCCTCTTCAGAACAACGCTTCCCGGCGGAGAGCTCCATACCGTCTGCCTCTCCAGCCCCTTCCTCTCAGCCTCAACCCGACGCCGACCAGACCCCTGTTGTTCCCATCGTGAACGTCGAAAGTTTCGAGGAGACGGTCGATATGGCACCGAAGAAAAGTGTTGTTGCCAAACTGGCCAAACGGGGGGTGGTTAGGGCTTCGGGACCGACTATCCGGGCTCACCACCAGACTCCTCTACCCGCCGCCCCTTCGGTGCCCTCTGGCGACCAGCCGCCCGCCAAAAAAGCTCGGGTGGACGCCCAGACCCCCGTCCAGCCCGCTATGGTGACGGTTGACGTGGATCCGGCCACCGAGGGCCTGATCACGGGCACATTCGAGGCCGCCGCTGGAAGCCTGACTTTCTCCACCCGCGACCGGAGCGACTTCTCGTTCCTGGGCTGGGGCAACCATCTCACGTAAGTGCATTTGAACCTTACTCGTGTTTCCTAGTCATTTCTCCTTCTTGATTTTGCTAACTGTTCGCCCCGATAATTTGTAGGCCTGACCCTCTGCCCCCGCCTGAGATTCTCCAATTCTTGCGCTCGCAGGATCCCCCCTACTCGGAGGCCGTCCCCGAGTCCTGGCCGGAAGAGCTCTGTCGGGCAGTGGTGAACCTGCCGCGGTCCTGGACCTTAAACTGTAAGAAGGCTAACCGCACCGTCTCCCTGGCCGACCGCATGAGGTCATCTGCCATTCGTGCCTCCCTCGATGCCCCCGCGATGGAGAGCATCCTGCTCGATTATGAGCGGGAGATACAGACCTTCTCCGCGTACAAGGCTACCTTCCAAACCAAGAAGGACGAGGCCGCCCGCTTGGAGAAGGAAAACAAGAAGCTCAAGGAAGAGCTAGAGGCTGCCCGCAAAAGCTACGCCGAGCTGGAGGGCAACTGTGAGGCGGAGAAGAAGGCGCGTGCCGATGCCGAGTTTAATCGAAATAATTCCGTACTTTAGTGTTATTTTTTCGCTTTCATTTTCCCAGTTTAATCGAACCGACAACTGAATTAATAACAGGATTGAATTAACAATTGATTAAAAATTAACCATATGATTAATGAGTGAAGTGTCTTAGCCGATAGACGGGCAGCGACTTCACGAACACAGGATTGAATTAACAATCAATTAAAAATTAACCATATGATTAATGAGTGAAGTGTCTTTAGCTGATAGATGGGCAGCGACTTCACGAACATAGGATTGAATTAACAATCGATTAAAAATTAACTATATGATTAATGAGTGAAGTGTTTTAGCCGATAGACGGGCAGCGACTTCATGAACACAGGATTGAATTAACAATCAATTAAAAATTAACCATATGATTAATGAGTGAAGTGTTTTAGCCGATAGACGGGCAGCGACTTCACGAACATAGGATTGAATTAACAATCGATTAAAAATTAACCATATGATTAATGAGTGAAGTGCTTTAGCCGATAGACAGGCAGCGACTTCACGAACACAAGATTGAATTAACAATCAATTTTATTGATTGTAAAGTTGCGCTCGAGACGCGATTACATTGAGGCCCCCGACGGACAAGAAAATGGTGCGGGCTAAACTGATTAGCCGCTACTGGTAGTACTTTTTGAGTAGGGAGGAATTCCAAGGGTATTGGGCCGGATTGCCCTCAAGGCTCTCTAATTCGTAGGCCCCGTTGGCCAGGCGCCTGGAGATCTTTAGGGGTCCCTCACAATTTGGGCCAAATACCCCATTGGGCTGCCCGACCGTCCGTCGTAGGACTAGGTCCCCAGCTTCGAATTCTCTGATCTTGATTTTTGAGTTGAAGTATTTCTCCTCCCGACGCTTGTAAGCTACGTTTCTCTGCTCGGCGGATAGCCTTCTTTCTTCTAGCAGATCCAACTCGTTCAGCATGGCTTCGTCGTTCCCTGTCCCCACGAGTTGTGAGGTGCGGAAGCTCGGGATGACGACCTCCACCAGGATGACCGCTTCCGTTCCGAAGGCCAGAGCGAAGGGGTTCTCCCCGGTGGACGTTCGACTGGTCGTTCTGTATGACCATAATACTTCGGGCAGTTTGCTCGCCCGTGTTCCTTTACTTTCCTCCAACCTTACCTTCAACGTGTGCTTGATTATTTTGTTTACCGCCTCGACCTGCCCGTTCGACTGCGGATGGTAGGGCGTCAAGAACAGCCTCTTGATCTTGTGCTTCTGGTAGAATCTCTCCATCTCCAACCCGTCGAATTGCTTCCCGTTGTCCGAAATGATTATCTGTGGGAGGCTAAATCGGCAAATTATATTGCGCCAGATGAATCTAATGACATGGTCTTGGTCGATTGTCTTTAGCAACTCCGCCTCCGCCCACTTGGTGATGTAATCCACGGCGACGATTGCGTATTTGACGCTGCCCGGGGCTGTGGGCAAAAGACCAATGAGATCGATCCCCCACTTTGCAAACGGCCAATGGCTTAAGATTGAAGTGAGCTCGATTGGAGCTTGGTGGATTGTTGATGAATAAATTTGGCATTTGTGGCATGCCCTTGCATAGCTGATCGCATCCATCTTCAAGGTGGGCCAGAAATACCCCTGACGAATAACCTTCTGGGCGAGTACCTGGCCGTCGGCGTGGTTCCGGCAACGCCCCTCGTGGACTTCTACCAAGATCTTATTTCCCTGCTCCGGAGTTATGCATCTTAGGAGAGGTAGGGCGAATCCTCGCTTGTACAACTGGTCCCCTATGATCGCGTACCGGGCCGCCCGAAGTTGCAACTGTCTTGCCGCTACCCGATCGTCTGGGAGTTTACCGTTGCGAAGGTAATTCAGAATGAGGGTCATCCAGCTATCCTCCTCCTGCCCCAGATTGGCCACCCGCTGGTTCGAGCTCGAGGGAGCGGACAGGTAAGTGACTGTGATTTGCGACATGTCGGCTGCCCCCTCTGATGTTGCAACCACCTCTATGTGGACTTGGTCGAATTTCCCGAGGAGGTTCTTGGCTAATCTTTGATAGGCCAACATTCTATCGCTGCGCATCTCGTACTCCCCCGAAATCTGGCACGTCACAAGTTGTGAGTCGCTATAGACTTGTAGCCTCTTTACTCCCATGGACATGGCCATTTCTAGGTCGTTGATCAGTGCTTCGTATTCGGCCTCGTTGTTAGTTGTGTGGAAGCCAAACCTGATGGCCGTCGTGAACGATTGGCCGGACGGGCTGAGCAGGACAATTCCCGCGCCAGCCCGCGAGGTCATGGAGGATCTGTCGACGTACATCTTCCATGGTGACTGCTCGATCTTGGACATCGCCTCCGGGTAGGTGAGCTCGACTATAAAGTCGGCCATCGCCTAGCCTTTGATGGACGTTCAGGGAGCGTATGTGACTCCGAACTGCCCAATCTCTACTGCCCACTTGAGGCATCTGCCCGCCATGTCTGGTCGATGCAACACTTGTCGGAGTTGTATTGTGGTCAGCACTTCTACTTGATGGTCGAAGAAGTATGGGCGCAACTTACGCACGTCATCACTAGTGCGTAAGCCAGTTTTTCCAAAGACGGGTACCGTAGCTCGGCGGCGTGGAGTGTCTGGCTGACGTAGTAGAACGGCAGATGTGCCTGCCCCTCAGCCCACACTAGCACGGCGCTGAGAGTTGATTCCGAAGCCGCCAAGTACAGGTAGAGCTTCTCGCCCGGGACGGGCTTGGCTAATATCTGGGTGTTTGAAAGACATGCCTTCAAATTGACGAAAACGAGCTGGTTTTGGGATGTCCAGTTTAGTTTCCCCTTCCGCATGCTATCGAATAGAGGTTTGCACCGGTCCCCCATGCGAGAGATGGAACGGCTAAGGGCGGCCAAGCTGTCCGTCACCCGCTGCACCTCCTTCACCGTGCGGGGAGCGCTCATGTCGAGGATTGCCTGAACCTTGGTTGGGTTTGCCTCGATCCCATGTTGATTGACCATGTGCCCCAAGAACTTGCCCGACTCGATGCCAAAGCTGCATTTCTTGGGGTTGAGCCTCATTCGATACTTCCTCAGAATTTTTAATGCCTTAGCTAGGTGGGTGAGGTGGTCTTCTCTCTTCTCGCTCTTGATGAAAATGTCGTCGATATACACCTCCATGGTTGCCCCGATTTGGTCATGGAACATGTGGTTGACCAACCTTTGATAGGTTACCCCTGCGTTCATTAGTCCGAACGACATTCACTTCCAGAAATACATGTTCTTCTCCGTGAGGAAGGTAGTGTGCTTCTGGTCATCGGCAGCCACCGGGATCTGGTGGTAGCCGGCGAAAGCATCCATGAATGTGAGCATCTCGTGCCCGGCTGTGCTGTCCACCAGGTGGTCGATGTGTGGCATCGGGAAGTGGTCTTTCGGGCACGCTTTATTTAAGTCGATAAAGTCGATGCATAACCGCCACGTGTTGTTACTCTTCTTGACGAGGACGGCATTGGATACCCACTGGGGTTTGTCATCGGGGTCGACCATTCCGATAAGCTTGTTGTCGAATAGCTTCTTGGCCTCGGTAGCTATGACTGCATACTTGTCTGGCCCGAATTTCCTTCTCTTCTGTGAAACTGGCTTGCAGGCTGGGTCGATGTGCAAGTGGTGAGAACATATTGCTGGATCGATCCCGACCATGTCTTCATGGGACCATGCGAACACGCCTAAGTTTTCTTCCAGAAATGTTGTCATCGCAGTTTGCATCTCGTCCATTATTGAGCCGAGCTGGATGCATACCTCTGGTCGATTCTTCATCGTGACTGAAATTAGCTTCTCTATGGGGCTAACACCTCGCTCCCCGTAGCGAGGATCATCTATCTCTCCTGCCAGTGTGCTATCGATTTCCATAGGCTCAAAGTCGATCCTTGATTCCAGCTTGATTTGAGCATCTACAAAAGTTTGAGAGTCTTCTTCCATGGGGTAGGCAGTGGGTGGGTTTTCTTCATCTACATCCATGTCTCCCTCCCCGAGAGTACAAATAAAATCTAGTTTTGCGGAATTTAAAGCAAGATCGATATACGTCAAACATCCGCGTGCTATTTTCTGATTACCCTTAAGAGTTCCCACCTTCCCAGAGGGGATTGGGAACTTGATACAATAATAGAAAGCTGAGGCGGCGGCTTTGAACTCGTGCTCGAATGGCCGGCCGAGAAAACTGTTATAGGTTGACGGCTGGTCGATTATTATAAAATCGAGTTGTTTCGAAACCTTAACCTCAGGTTCTATGCTAGTTCCATATGGCTTCACGGTGGCATCCCCGAAGCCCTTGATGACCTGGTCGCATGGCTCCACGTACTTCTCGAAGGAGCTGTCCAGCTGGTCGAAGGCGGCTTTGAAGATGATGTTGCAGTATGCCCCATTGTCGACCAGCATGCGGTGGACGGTGATGCCCATGATGTTGACCGACACAACCAGGGCATTTTGGTTGGGGTAGATGACCCACGTGCGGTCCTCCTCTCTAAAAGCGAGGAGATCGGACTCCTTGGCCGTCATGTTGATCGGTATTGTGATCTGGTGGACGTTGTCCATGGCTCGCAGCTCGCTCTTCTACCGGCGGTTGGAGAGCGAGGTGGTAGGTGCAAATCCTCCCACCGAGGAGAACATGTTGACGGTGCGGTGAGCCTGGTGTTCTGGTATTGGGGGCAAATGAGGGCTGCCTTCCGGTTCTGCTCCACGGGGTGGGCAGCGGGCTGCGTCTCCGGCCTGGCCGCCGGTCTCTTCACGAACTCTTCCAGCTTCCCTTCCTCGAAGAGCCGCCAAAGCTGCTTCAAGAGGTCACGTGGTTTGGTGGTAGTGGCAGTATTTGTTGGGGTGGAGTTGCACCCCCGGCTTGTGGACGCATGGGTGTGCCTTGGGCACCATGTTCTTATTCCGGATCTGTACGTACACGTTTTCCAGGGTGGCCGCAAGTTTTTCGGCCAACTTCACCTCGACAGAGTCGAAGGGCTTGAATGGTTGGGGAGCACGGTAGGAAAAGTTCCTCCGGCTTGGCGTGGTGCCCGCCTGAGCTCGGGGCTTCTCATTCTCTGTCGGGGCGCTCTCTCCTAGCCGTTGCGCTAGGATGTCTGCGTTGTATATGATCTTTTCGGCCCACTGCCGGAATTCTGCGTAGGACTTGGGATAGTCCTTGTTCATAGACTTCCACAGTTTCGTCTTTAGGCGGAGCCCACCTATAATACCGACGAGCTTGACCTCGTCCCCGACAGGCTCGCCTTCCATGATGATCCGGTCTACCCGATCGATGTAAGCTCGGTCCGTCTCATCCTTTCCCTGGGCCAGGTTGGCCATTTGATTGGCACCGGCCAGACGTGGCGCCATCGAGGAGAAGTGCTCCAGAAAACAACTCATCCACCTGGTGGAACGAGACCACCTTCCCCGCGGGTAGCGAGGAGTACCAACGGTGAGCTCTATCACCGAGGGTCAATGGAAATATCCGGCACTGGGTGGCGTCTGTGGCCCTCATGGAGATCATGTAAGTAGAATACTTACTTAAGTGAGTGACGGGGTCCATCTTCCCGTCGTATTGGCCCACGACGGCCACATTGATCTTTGGCTGGGCGGGGGCTCGTACCAGGATATCTGCGAGAGGCGAGTTAGTCATGTGGGCGAAGTGGTGTTGCCCGTCCCGCTTCTCGAGCTTGGCCTCCAGATCTGACACTTTTTTCAGGATCTCGGCCATGGCGTTGTTAGCTGCAAGGGGAGATCGGGGACGCGGGTTGTCTCCCAGACGGTCACGGACTGACAGCCTCGGGGCCGCATCGTTGTGACGTCGGGGAGAGCGTTCCCTCTCTCGCTCCCGGGGTCTGGAGCTTGCGTTTGATTCGTAGGGTCGGGTAGCTCCTCGAGCTTGGGACCCCAGTTTGGAGAAGACTGAACCTGCTGGCCGACGGGAGGCACGTTGCGAGTCGGCCTCCTCGTCGAGGTGCCTCTTCAGGTTCTAGGACCGGGCCACATAAGTGGTGGCCCTCTTGGCCGACTCTTGCTCTGGCCGAGGGTTGCTGGTGGCCCTTGTCTGGGCTGGCTCATTTCCGGCCCTGTAGGTGCGGATATGAGCAGCATCGATCTTGGTTTGACGACATTCGATCATCGCCTTCACCGCCTGGAGATCCTCCGGAGTTCTTATGGCGGATAAGAACTCGAATGGCCTCTAGAGTGTGGCCGGAGCCGGAGTAGCGGCCTCGCCAATGTCTTCAACCTGCTGCTGGGTACGGGTAGCCTATGAAGTGGCCATTTCAATGTGGGTAAGTGGGATTTCTTGAGAAAAATGGATGTGGTTCGGTTTAGGTAACTAGATAAACGAAACCGAGTGAACTTCGCTATTAGTCAACCCTTCTTCTAGCGCCAAAATGTTGACAGCGATTTCGTGAGGATCTCGCCATCGGGTTCCTAGCGGGTAGGATTTACGTATTTATGAGAACTGAAAGTAATGAATGCAAGTGTAAATGAGCTCTCAAGTGGAGACTTTGCAATAAATGAGTTGTGTGTTACAATGGGCATTTAAGACCCTATTTATAATGTACATGGTGGGTTTCCCCACCTTGGGTTGGTATGCCTGTGGACCCTTCTATTCCTAGCTGGGGGGTTATGAGTGGCTACAGCCTCCCTCTATGGACTAATGGGGAAGCGCCACCTGGCACTGTTGCTCATTACTGATGGGACCTGACCCAACTGCCCTGTTCTGACACTGCTGCATCCTCTGGTCTGATGGCATTGGAAATACTTTCATAGCTGGCGATGCCTGGGATCGGGCAGACGGGTACATGGGTACACGGGTATCCGGGTATCGGGTAGGCGACGGGCATCCTGGGGATCACTTCACCAGGAAGCGGGTAGAGACTGCCCCAGAGCTCGCCGCTGGCCGAATGGCCCCAATCCATAGGTTAAGTCCTTTTTCCGATTGCTCCTGGAGGTCGCAGTCGGGCAGCTCTGGCGCACTGCCCGTTGATTCGGTCGGGCTCGGCAATAGGATTTTCCCGCCAAATCGCTCTTCGAACTGGTATGTGAACCTGGCTACCCGATTGGGTGGGTAGCGATACCGAGTGTAACACAACTCATACTCATATATGTACCAGTTTCACTCTATACTTTGCCGCTAATTAAATAATAATGTATGTATCTACTTGCCAAACATAAATATATATGTAAACTTACAATGCATAAGACTAAGATAAAATGTTAAACTTGCAAAATAACTTTATGATTTTATGTGAAATGCATTTTAATTCACCATATGCTCGTATTAGATTTATACACCTCTTATGTAAAATTTCATGTCACTCATTCGCCACATAAACTGAATGTATGCTATCATATATGAATGACTTATAATTTGTAATTGCTCACACATGTGTAATAAAAACTTAAATTGCATGCGACATACTCATAACTTATAAAATAAGTTAATGGACTAAAGGTAACTTTGTATGTAAACCTCTTGTCATGATAACTTAAAATATGAGTCTTGCATAGTTTTATAGGAATCAACTTTGCATGTGTCAATTTTTTTTTTTAAAGTCCCAATTTAGGAAAAAATGACTAAATACTCATACAACTTGCAACTTTAGGAATTAGAGGACTAAAATTGAAAAATATTTGGCAGCTAGTGCACTGCCTATTTCGCAACTTTTGCAATTTCTGGTTTAGTCTAGTAACTTTTTTAAGCTTAAATTCTTGCAACTTATGCAATGAATATTTATGCACAAATATTTGCAAGTTGTAATTACTTTTCATATTCCTATTTGTGATAACATGTTTAATCATGACCACTTTCTATGAGAATACATGTTAAATTAAATTATATTGCTACATATGTATGATGGCCATGCATTAATATGTGTAACTGCTTGCTATGCCTCTACTACAATTATATGCTTTCTTGAAACTACTCATCAGTTGCTAATTAAATATATGTCTAATAAAGTTATACTGCAGTCCACATATGACCTTGCATGTTAGGGAAGACCTAAAATTAATTTAAACTTTAACTTGTGAAGATAATTAAAGTTAAATAACTAAAAATGACATACTTGCTCCAACTTGCTAATGCTTAAACTTTTTGGAGAGATATACTCATTCAATAATAATAATAATTTAAGAAATTGAATACTAGGTTTGACACAAAGGAGCAATTGTCAACTACAACTTCCCATCAAGGTTCAAGTTCCAGTGCAATGTGAGTATCACTTTATAATTTGTTACAAATTTATGAATTTAAGCTCACGTTATGAAAGAAAATCCATATTAATAATGGTCTTTATTTTAAGTATGATGTCCCGTATTCCGATGAAAGATAAGTGTCATAAATTATATAAGTATTTTTAGGTGACTACGTTAAATTATGAATGATGAATTAAAGTCTTAAATTTCATAACTTGTTATATTTTTATTATTCACCGGATATATGTCTCATGATGCTCATACTATTTTTTTAGGTGCTTGATTCTAGAGATGAAAACATGGGGAATAAGAATATGTTATGTTGTCATCACTATAATATTAATAATTGACTTAAATAAAAATTGTTATAGTGCATTGATTTTCATGACTTCCACAATTATGTAATATAAACTTTGATGATATAAATGAATAAAAATAGTCATTTTTGTCTTTGCACCACCTATATTTACACGATCGGCATGGGGGTCTTATAACCCTCTACCTCGATTAAGTGTGATGAATCACACTATGAGCGCATTGCACACTATTTTCGGATCAATACGTAAATAAGGGTGTGACAATGGACATCTAGTGCCCACCTCCAAAAGATTTGGTATTTTCAATTCAAAGAGCGATTACCTAGGGGTAAATTTTCCAATCCCCATTGTCAGTCGAGTATGTATAGTGTGAAACTTATTTAAGTGATTCATGTATAAACCAATTTCACTCTATACTTTGTCTTGTCAACCTTGAAATCATCAAATAGGGTAAAATTAAAAAAAGATTTAATATACAAGGTAAGATTTTAATAGAGGAAAAAAAAACTTGAAACCAATACCTTTATTCGATGATCCTGGTCATGATGACCAAAAAAAGGCTTGCTAAACACCTATGATATTAAACATAGATTTCCAATGTTTTTGTATGTTGAACATAATAGTAATCCTTAATGTTCCTTCAAGGTTAAAATATTATGAACTAGATTCATTGTAAAACTTGTTCACATTTTGTGTTCATTTGTGAACAATATTAGTAGTTTCATTAAAAAGTATCAGTTTTATAGTAATATAATATAATGAAAATAACTAATATCGTTTGTGTTGCACGATAAAACTACATTTGTACTAAAGATCGCAGGTTTAATCATTACCTGCAAACGAAACATCTTTTAGGACTAGGGTAGGTCTAAACTGCCCGGATTTCCAATTGTAATAAAAATGTCAAAGTGATTTTTTTTACAATTATCTAAAGGTCGGGTTAAAATTGCAATGAAGTCAAATGTCATGTTTTTTTGTTGCAATTAAGCCTTTATTTAATTAAAGTGTGTCATTTTTAAAGTGATACAATTTATCTTTAAAGTGATAACATTTCTATTGAAAAGTGATATTAGACGATCTCACATAATACTTGCTCAATTTTTTTAACTGTCTTCTAGTTTTTCATTTCTCAAAATTGTTCTTATGCATCTTATGTCTGTCAGTGAGAAGATTTGACGAACGTCTTAGAAAAGAATCATGTCTTTTTTTTTCATCAGACACTTTTAATTTTAGATCTCTTTTCATATATTTCATGTGATTACTTCATGACATATTATATATTTCTTTTATGAATTTATTTCATTATTTTCTCCATTTGATTTCTCATGACATAATTCATTATTAGACATCTCATTTTATTTGTGAAATTAATAAAATTATCTTCATATTAATAATTATATTATTTATGTTTATTATACGGATTACGAAATACGAAATATGAAGGACTGGTTGTCTGATTCTTGCTTAATCAATATTTGTAACATGAGAGGTAAGATAACTTTGTACAAGAGGACAAAAGCTTGTGTGAATTGAGTTCACGTAAACTTAGCTTCCTCAAGTATCACTGTTATGTATTCACATTATCACTGTCATGTATATTCACTATCATTGTTATGCATACATACTATCATTGTTTAAACCATGGGCGGACGGACTTAGAGGCAAGGGGGGCAAGTGCCTTGTACATCAACTATATATATTTCATGTCATATTAATTATAATGTGTGATGTTGGTGCAATGGTAAGTTAGTGTTGCTTTTTGTGTGTAGATTTGGATTCAATACCTATCTTGTAACATTTAGAGGGGTGTATTGGTTATAGAGTATGTAGAATTTTTTTAGACTTTTAAAGTTTGGGGGTATTCAATCTAGATTTTCAAAAGTCTTTAAAAATCCTGAGGTATTTAATACGGATTTTAAAAAGTCTTAAAAAATCTTTAGGTATTCAACAGTCTATGGATTTTAATACTCCATGGATTTTCTTAGATTTCCCTTCCAAAATATGAATAGATTTCACTCTTCAAAATCTCTTCTAATAACCAGAGATTTCTACGGATTTTGAAAAGTCTTAAAAAATCTTTAGGTATTCAACAGTCTATGGACTTTCTATGATTTTTTTCCATTGGGATGTTAACAGGGCGGGGACGGGGGTCATTCTCCATCTCCGTCCATGCAAAATAAATGGGAATTTTTCCCCCATCCACGTCTCACCGGGGATCCCCGTCTCGCGACGATTCCCCGTTCCCCACCTACTTATTTTTTTATCTCATTTTTAAAATATAAAAAAATATTTAAATTAAAAACTTTAATAAACACAACAATTACTTTAAGTTGGTGTTAAAAAAAATTAATTTAAACAATTTGAAGAACCTCTAATTCTAATTTTTTTAATTAACATATATACAAAGTGAAAATAATATAATTTGGAACTAATAACATAACATTAAATAAAAAAAATATAATTTTTAATAAATAGTTAATTGAGTAGGAAACTATGAAATATTTATTTGTAATTTACTTTAATATTAAAATTATATATAAATATATTAATTATATAAAAAATAATGCGGCTCCCGGGCTGAGAATACTATCCCGGTCCCCGCCTACGAGGCAGAAAAATTCTTCGTCCCTATTTGCTTTGGGGATTACCCGCCCCGTTGTCAAGTCTACTCTTCAAAAAATATAAATAAATTTTACTCTCCAAAATCTCTTCTAACAACCTGAGACTTCTAATGAGGGCGAGGTATAACGGTGATGGAAATGAAGATGAAATAATAATGTATTTTTTAAACTAATATATATTTTTTTTAAATAATTTGGATAAATTTTTTTTATATACAAGTGTGTCCCATATATATTTGCATCAATGGTTCCAGAGCCGGAGTCTATGTAAATCCATGTAAATCAATAAAAAAATGTATTCCACAATCTTGTAAAGTCTATGAAAATCCAAATAAATCAATAAAAAAAGTCAGTCAAACTCTGCATGGAGTCTATAGATTTTCTAAATCCAAATGCTTTTTAAAGTCCAAAAAATCCGATAGAATCCCAATTGAATACACCCCTCTTATTTTATATTTTTACAGTATATTTTGCTTTGCATAATATTGTATATACTTATATTAAATTATTAATTACAGGCATTTGGCATCAGATATACGGCCCCAAACTAGAACAAATTAATATGCCAACCTATTTTACATTATAATGATTGATTCTTACTATTAAATGTGAGATTAATTGTAAATTATTTTTATATTTAAATCTTTAATTTTATTTTATTTCATACTCCCTCCGTCTCAAAGAAACTTGCACACAAATTAAGATATTATTTTTTTAGTATAAAATTGTGGCATGTGGTGGGTAAATATGTGTATATTTTTGTGAGTGTGCTCATAATTTTTTTTAGTGTGTAAGTTATTGTGAAACATCGAAAAAGCAAGTATGCAAGTTATTACGAGGTAGAGGTATTATAACTTTGTGTCCTACCTGCGCCTAATTTCTGCGTCCGCCCCTGGTTTAAACAATGATTGATTTTTGAACAGTAATAGTGAATATGCATAACAATGATAGTATATATATATATATATTAAAAATAGAATTCACATGAACTCGAGTTCACAAGAAACCTATTCATCAAAGAGAAAATCGAGAATTCTTTTAGATGCCTGACATTAAATTTAATAGATTGTAAATTTTTACAGCTTACCAACAATTAAATTTAATGGATTGTAATTTTTTACAGCTTACCAACAATTAAATTTAATAGATTGTAATTTTTTTACAACTTACTAACAATTAAATTTAATAGATTGTAATTTTTTTACAGCTTACCAACAATCGTAAATGATAGACTTGTGAGATGTTTTTCCACCGCACCAACCACAAAGTAACGTGCATCTGAAAATTACAATATTTAGTTAAATTAGTGTGTGTATAAATCTAAAACATTCAAAGTCCATTTGGTAGGTGTTAAATAGGTCTGAAATAAAAAAAAATAAAAAAAATAAAAACTCATCCTTAACTCATTGTTTGGTAGCGGATATCCAAAATCTCCAGAACCCAGTAAGTATTGACCCGCTATTTGTAGTAGCTAATTTTCATTGTTCTGGAGTGCAATTCCCAACACACCAAGGGGATGTTAATCCATATCTAATCTCCGCTAGTGGAGAAGATATCAAAGTAATTCTCAAATTTGTCTTCTTCATCTTAATCGTCTTATTTTTATCTCTTTCCAACTTTCACATATCTCTTCCTCCATTTTCAGGTAGCGAGCAGTGACGAGAGTCCAAGCAAACGATGAAAGAGTCAAGTGTATCAGTACTAGAGTTCAAGAAGCGAGAGGGAGGTGCAATTTCTGGGTTTCTACATCTATGTGGATGCATGACATTGTTATGGGTGTTGGTGAAAAAATATTTTGACTGCGGAAATAATAATTTAAAAAGTAAAAATGAAAATTACAACTCGAATTACTTATTACAATGAGAGGAAAGAAATGACTGCAATGGTGACGAGTCGAGGAAGCCCTCTTCCCGCAAGATAATATTTCCCCGGTAGTGCTCTTCGGTCTTGGAAATTTGCCCCCAAAGGTAAAACGTCACTTTCGTCTCCAAGAGTGTATCACTACAGGTCTTGGAGCTCCAGCGAACACAACGAGCATTTCGAACTGGACTGACACTTAGAGACTCTATATGCAGAGAGACTGAGAGAGAGGAGAAGATTTTCTGAATGCGTGGTCAGGCAAATGCATGAGGACGCTATTTATAGGCGAACCTCCACTCTATGCAGAAGGAAAAATCGCGTGTGCATTAAATGCGGATGCATTTTTGTTGGTGGCAAGTCTGTAACAGAAGTTGACTCAGAACGCGTTTCCTTAAATCACGCTGGTAACGTCCCACGAATTTAGCACACGTGATTTATGTGCTCTTATGAAGTATCTGACGATCCAATTGACTTCTCTAACCGGGTGGGTCCTGAAATCGACCCAAAATCCGTGGACCCGATACTCCAAAAAATTAGATACCCACTGGGCCCAAGACCCAAAGTCCACCTAAAGTCCAATTGCCAAGAACCAAGACCAAGACCAAGTCCAAGGGCGCGCGCGCGAGTGTGCAACTTTGATTGACTAGCAATCAACTATAATTTATTATACTTCATAGTTCCCATTCTAATATCATATATATTAGTATTCCAAAAATCCAATGTGGGATGGTGAATTAAATGACTCATTTAATTCCTTCATTTAATCCCATATTTAGGTGTTGAACCTTTCGACTTTCGATTCAATTTCTCACTCACCAAAAATCGGTTTTGCGAGTATGAATACACCATTCTCATCTACTCCAAGAGTAGAACACACTTGTAACAATTAATTTCCGAGAAATTAATTTCAACACCCAAAATTAATTGGTCAACTATTAAAGTCTCAAATAAACTTTAATATCAATTAATTATAAAATAATACCACCAACCAATTTTCTCTAACAATCCCCCACATGAGTGGAAATTGAACCTATAGACATGCAGACTCACAGTCCAGTTCAAATACAAAATATTATTGCATCTGGATAGGTAGTTTGTGGCTTTGAACCTTCCATAGTCAAGCATTACCGAGTACACCGACAGCTTAGTGGACACATTGTCTTGAACCATTCCGTCTTGGTGTGTACTTAGACAGTAATACTGACACAATAATATCTCTACGCTCATTTCTTGTTCTCACATTTTTATCCGTTTCGGCCATGGACACCCTTTGGATTCATAAGTGTTTAATATCCACTGATATTTGAGGCGGCCTCTCACCTCACACTTACATAGGTGAACTCTTCTTGAGTATCCCGCAATACTCTGTCCCCCACATGGACTTAGGATTCATTAAAAATCGTATAGACTTAGCCTGTACCACATACGGGTTCTCACTTGGTGTACTGTCCTATAAGGAATGGTCGGGTTACCAAGTGCATTCTCTAACTTCCACAGCTTAGTTTTCCCGTTGAACCAAGATCTTGGGATCTCCAGTCAACTTGGTTAGGTTACCACTGCTTCAGTTTACTTTGTGGATTTTAGGCCCATTCCTTCTGACAGTTTAGACAATTGATCTCGATTTATACTCTTAGTTAACGGATCCGCAAGATTGTCCTTAGACCTCACATAGTCTATTGACATCACACCACTTGAGATCAATTGTCTCACAGAATTATGTCTACGACGAATGTGTCTAGACTTTCCGTTATACATGTCACTTAAAGCCCTACCAATTGCGGCTTGACAGTCGCAATGTACCATTATCGTAGGTACGGGTTTATCCCAACATGGAATATCCTCGAGGAAATTTCGAAGCCACTCTGCTTCTTCACCAGCTATGTCTAAAGCTATGAATTCTGATTCCATGGTGGATCGGGCTATGCATGTTTGCTTAGTCAATCTCCAGGACACAACCGCTCCTCCTATAGTGAATACATATCCACTAGTGGAGAATGACTCTTTAGTGTCTGAGATCCAATTAGCATCGCAGTACCATTCAAGTACAGCACGATACCTAGTGTACTGTAGCCCAAAGTCGAGAGTATACTTTAAGTATCTCAAGACTCTCCTGAGTGCATTCCAATGCTCATTGCTTGGATTGCTTGTGAATCTACTAAGTTTATTCACCGCACATGCTATATCGGGACGCGTACAATTCGAAATGTACATTATGCTACCGATAACTCTAGCATATTCTTGTTGAGCTACAGGACTACCTCTGTTTTTGCTCAAATGCACACTTATGTCCAATGAGGACTTTGCAGGTGGATCATCAAAAGCATTGAACTTCTTTAGCACTTTCTCTACATAGTGAGATTGTGTTAAAGATATGCCATTTGATGTCCTGCTGGTCTTGATTCCTAGAATCATGTCAGCAACACCCAAATCTTTCATGTCGAAGTTTCGACTCAACATGTGTTTCGTACTAATGAGTAAATCATGTTCATTACTCATAATGAGCATGTCATCAACGTATAGACACAATATGACAAATCCTTTCGGTGTATTTTTCACGTACACACATTTATCACATTCATTAATACAAAAGCCATTTGATAACATGGTGCTATCAAATTTCAAATGCCATGGAGTTTGCTTAAGCCCATACAACGACCTCACTAGTTTGCACACATTTTTCTCATTTTCAGGTGCTACAAACCCCTCTGGTTGATCCATATAGATATCCGTATCCATTTCACCATTGAGAAACGCAGTTTTAACATCCATTTGGTGAATTTCGAGATTGTGCAATGCAGTAATTGCGATTAGCACCCTAGTGGAAGTAATCCTCGTTACAGGTGAATATGTATCAAAGAAATCGTACCCTTCGATTTGTTTGAACCCTTTGGCCACTAAGTGGGCTTTGTATTTTTCAACTGACCCATCCGCTTTATACTTTCTTTTAAGGATCCTTTTGCATCCTAAGGGCTTGCAACCTTGTGGGAGATCAACCAACTCCCACGTGTGATTTTGCATGATAGAGTCGATTTCACTGTTAATCGCCTCTTGCCAGAGCGGAGCGTCTGACCTAGATAGAGCGTCTTTGATAGTCCTAGGTTCCTCTTCCAACACGTAAGTGATGAAATCGGGACCAAAGATTTTAACTATCTTAGCTCTCTTGCTGCGTCGTAACTCGCCACTATCTTGAGTGGACGGACCAGCATCCCCATCAACCTCCTCATTTCGAGGTCTTTTGGTTGATATCTCATCTTCCTTGGTCTTGCAGGGAAAGATGTTTTCGAAAAACACAACATTTCTCGATTCTATATAAGTGTCTTCTGTCATATTGGGAACTTCTGATTTGTGAATCAGAAACCGATAAGCACTACTATTTAGTGCATACCCAAAAAATATGCAATCAACCGTTTTAGGGCCTATTTTAACTTGTTTAGGTAGAGGCACTTCAACCTTTCCTAAACACCCCCACACTTTGAGGTATTTATACGACGGTTTCCGCCCCTTCCACAATTCATAAGGAGTCGTATATTTACTCTTGTGTGGAATTTTGTTCAAAATGTGGTTAGCTGACAGAATTACTTCACCCCACAAGTTTTGCGGTAAACCGGGGCTAATAAACATAGCATTCATCATCTCTTTGAGTGTCCAGTTCTTTCGTTCCGCAACATCATTAGATTGAGGCGAGTAAGGAACAATAGTTTAATGTATGATTTCGGATTCGGAGCATATCTTCTCAAACGGTGCTACATACTCTTCTCCTCTATCACTACGAACCATTTTGATTCGTCTATTCAACTGGCTTTCCACTTTACTTTTGTACAGTTTAAAAGTGTATAACGCTTCATCCGCTTACTGTGCAAAAGGTAAACATGGCAAAACCTCATACTAATTTGTACGAATTTTAAGTCACACACATCAGTGTGAATTAATTTTAGAAGTTCTGAGTTCCTTTCAACCGAAGTGAAAGGCAACTTTGTCATCTTAGCTTCTACACAAATTTTGCATTTGTTATTTAAATCGACATTCTTTATATCTAGTAAATTTAGACTTACTAGTCGTTTTATCGATTTAACATTTACACGTCCCAATCTACAATGCCATAAATCTGAAAACTCAACGATATAAGAAGAAGTAGAAGCTTCTTAATTCATAACAGATTTCCCCTTGGGGTGTACAACAATGACACTCATCTTAAACAGACCATCGTGGACATATCCACGACCTAGGTACACTGAGTACTTGCTAAGAACAACCCTATTATATTCAAATACAAGTTTAAAATTATTCTTCACTAGTACAGAGCCTGAGATGAGGTTCTTGCGAATGTCCGGGACATGCAGGACATCTCTTAGTGTGATGTTCTTCTCACTAGTCAGCTTCAGAACAACGTTGTCAACCCCAGCCACCTCAGACGTGGCTTGATTTCCCATGTGCAGCTTTCTCCCATTGGCTGGCTCATAGGTCGAGAAAGCGTTCCTATCAGAACAGACATAACAGGTAGCCCCCGTATCAATGAACCACTCCTTTGGGTTGCCCACGATGTTCACTTCAGCTGTCACTGCATCAAGGTCCTCTTCAGTGAACTCCCCTTCAACCACGTTCACATTGGACTGCTTGCCCTTGCCTTTGTCATCTTTTTTTGGGGCCTTGCAGAATCTTGCAATGTGGTTTGGCTTTCCACAGTTGTAACAATCACCAGTAAATTTGGGTCGAGTTACAACTGGTTGTTTGCCTTTGTCAGAATTTGGCCTCTTGCGCTTCTTTGATTCCATTAAATTAGCTTTGGCCTCTTCCTGACCTTTGTTCCTCTCCAGGCCACCCTCGCGAATCTGAAGTTTGCCTATGACCTCTTGCAAGGTCATACTTTTCTTCTTCAGCTTCAAGTGGCTTTGAAACTCCTTCCAGCTTGGAGGCAGTTTCTCAATTACTGTAGCGGCTTGGAAAACGTCTGGCAGTATCATTCCCTCTGCAACAATGTAGTGCAGAATCAACTGGAATTCTTGAACTTGTTCGACGACAGACTTCGAGTCCACCATCTTGAAGTTCAAGAACTTCCCAACCAAGTACTTCTTAGTACCGGCATCCTCGACCACATATTTGGCTTCCAAGGAATTCCACATTTCCTTGACCGTTTTGCACTTCTGGTAGACACTGTACAAAACATCTGCCAGACCACTCATAATGTAATTATGAGCATAGAAGTCGTGTTCCCACTAGCGGGCACGAACTTCCTCATTCTGCGCATCGTTCTCAACCACCGCAGGCGGGTCTTCAGTAAGGAACCTCGCCAACCTCAAGGTGGTCAGAAAGAACAGCATACGTTGTTGCCACCTCTTGAAGTTCTTACCCGAAAACTTTTCGGGTCTCTCACATTAGACCACAAAAGGTCTCGAATTGTCAAAGGGGAAAGGGCTCACCACAGAGGGATTAGAAGTTTGCCCAAAATGGACAGTTACAGGGGGAACGGGGGTAGTGGTGCCCTCGGGGGTGGGGTTACCAGGAGGAACAACAGTGTTTCCCTGGTTAGCAGACTCCGAATTGTTATTTCCGTCAGTCATTTTGAAAACAAGTATTGTCTTGCGATTGTTGGTGAAAACATATTTTGGCTGTGTAAATAATAATTCAAAAAGTAAAAATAAAAATTACAACTCGAATTACTTATTACAATGAGAGGAAAGAAATGACTGCAATGGTGACGAGTCGAGGAAGCCCTCTTCCCGCAAGACAATATTTCCCCGGTAGTGCTCTTCGGTCTTGGAAATTTGCCCCCAAAGGTAAAACGTCACTTTCGTCTCCAAAAGTGTAGCACCACAGGTCTTGGAGCTCCGGCGAACACAATGAGCGTTTCGAACTAGACTGGCACTTAGAGACTCTATATGCAGAGAGATTGAGAGAGAGGAGAAGATTTTCTGAAGGCGTGGTCAGGCAAATGCATGAGGACGCTATTTATAGGCGAACCTCCACTCAATGCAGAAGGAAAAACCGCGTGGGCATTAAATACGGACGCGTTTTCGTTGGTGGCAAGTCTGTAACAGAAGTTGACCCAGAACGTGTTTCCTTAAATCACGCTGGTAACGTCCCACGAATTAAGCACACATGATTTATGTGCTCTTATGAAGTATCTGACGATCCGGTTGACTTCTCTAACCGGGTGGGTCCTGAACCGAATCGACCCAAAATTCATGGACCCGATACCCAAAAAATTAGATACCCACTAGACCTAAAGCCCAAAGTCCACCCAAAGTCCAATTGCCAAGAACCAAGACCAAGTCCAAGGGCGCGCGCGCGTGTGTGACAACTTTGATTGACTAGCAATCAACTATAATTTATTATACTTCATAGTTCCCATACTAATGTCATATATATTAGTATTCCAAAAATCCAATGTGGGATGGTGAATTAAATGACTCATTTAATTCCTTCATTTAATCCCATATTTAGGTGTTAGACCTTTCGACTTCCTATTCAATTTCTCACTCACCAAAAAATGATGTTGCGAGTATGAATACACCATTCCCATCTACTCCAAGAGTAGAACACACTTGTAACAATTAATTTCCGAGAAATTAATTTCAACACCCAAAATTAATTGGTCAACTATTAAAGTCTCAAATAAACTTTAATACCAATTAATTATAAAATAATACCACCAACCAATTTTCTCTAACAATGGGTCAGGTGCCATGCGAGTGGCGAAGACGACGATCGTAGTGCACAACGGAGCCCGATAGAGTCGTCGATGTTTGAGAACAAAATTAATGAGTACAACATTTTTCTATTTGATGGGTACATTTTTCTATTTGATGGGTTCATCTTTATTGGTTGCTCAAATACTGGGTTATGTTGCTAATGATTATTGACAGGTTCCCCTTTATTTTACCATTCGATTGTTGAATGTGATTCTATTAAATTCTTCTTCTTCTTAATTATTGAATAGAGTTATTGACGAATCCCTCTTGTTTTGGTTTCTGTTTTTTTTATTGATTTCACAATTGTTCTATTACCAACATAACCCAATATCTGAACAACCAATAAAGATGAACCCATCAAATAGAAAAATGTTGTGCTCATCAGTTTTGTTGTCAAACATCATCTTCACAACTTGTCTTCTTAAAACTTTGAGACTTCGTGTATATTATTTTTATCTTTCTTGATTACTCTTGTACAGAGGACACTTCACCCAACAATCGACTTTTAAGTCTTCTGGTATCAGCTGAACAAGAGTTAGCTTAGGCTTAGAAATTAAACTACCTCTGCTCGGGGTTGTCTGACTTCAGGTCTTCTAGGACTCAGTTGATCTTCTTATCTTCAATGTGTTCTGGTCTTCTGTTCTCAGTTGTATAAGTTAAATCCTCCCTTAACTAGTGATCTAGAATCTTAACCTAAGTCGATCTTAGCTCAAGGTAGACACAAACTTGTAAGAGACTATCTCATAGTATGAGATTGACCAAATTAAAAAAAGTGATAGGACTATTAAAATAAAATGTGACAATATTTTTAAAGAAAAGTGATAAGTCTTTTTTTAACAAAATATTACACCCTCCGTCCCCTCTTAATATTCACACTTTCCTATTTGAGATGTCCCACAATAATATTCACACCCCAAATATGAAAATAAAACACTCTCACACTACTTACTTTAATTCAAAATATTCTTCATTCATTAGTTGAAAAAATCATTAAAAAGAGTTTTTCTTAAAACCTGTGCCAACACAAGTGTGAATATTAATAGGGGACGAAGGGAGTATAATTTTTTATTAAAACTTTCACTTTTAAAAGTGACAATTTTTTAACTAATAAGTGACACGTTTTAAGTTAAAAATGATGAAATAGTATTGATCTCATACATTTTTTATAATCTTAATTAAATGTTTGATATATAAAATCCAGCCAGCTTTGCCACTAAAAAATAAAAAAAAAAGGAAGGGGTCTTTTAAATAAGAAAAGAAATTAAAAAAAATATATGAAAAAATTGGCAAAAATTAATTTCATTCGGCGTCGTGCATCTCTCCCTCTCACACATTTTCACGCACACAGTTGTCTTTTATGCATTTCGGAGCTTGGCTCCAATATCGGAGCCCCAGGCAAACGAATCAACTGCTTCTCTTTTTCTAAATTTTCAATTTCTTTTAAGACTTGAAAACAGGCGATCATCATTATTTCGGTTATTATAACTCAGAGAGAGATCTTTGGTGAGAAGAAATGTCAAAATCGCCATGGGGAAAAGTCGGCGCCTGGGCCGCGGAGGCGGAGCGCGCCGAAGCGGAGGAGCGCGAAGCCGCCGAGAGGGCTGCCGCGGCGAAACCAGAACCCAGCTATCCCACTCTGAAGGAAGCCGCCACCACCACCACCAAGCAAAAGAAAAAGACGAAAATGTCCCTGCAGGAGTTCACGTTGATCGGCTCGCCTGCGACCCGCGGCTTGACCCATGAGGAAATGCTCCTCCTCCCCACCGCCCCCAGGGAGCGCTCCGCCGACGAAATGCACTCCGGTAGAATGGGCGGCGGATTTTCCAATTATGGTTCTAATCAGGGTCGCCCTAGGGACTACGAAGGTCGGAGATCTTATGGCTTTCAGGAGGAGGAGCGCCACCGCCCCCCGCCGAGGGTTTCCGAACTGGATCAACCGTCGCGAGCTGATGGCGTAGATAATTGGGCTTCCATGAAGAAACAAATGGCGCCCGAATATTTTCCGCCTCAATCACGCCCAGGGGGAAAGTACAGCGCTCTAGGCGGCGGAGGTGGAGCTGCGTCACGGGCCGATGAGGTGGACAATTGGGGTGCCTTTAAGAAGCCAATTTCACAGCCACAATACCAAAGTAGATCTTCAAGCTTTGGTTCGGGCTTCGCGAGGCCCGACCCTGATCGTTGGGCACGGAATGAACAGAGACCAGTTCTGAGCGCCGAAGGGGTGGTGAAAGGTAATAAGCCTAATCCATTTGGTACTGCAAGGCCGAGGGAGGAAGTGTTGGCAGAGAAAGGGTTGGATTGGAAGAAGTTGGATTTGGAAATTGAAGGGAAGCAACAGCATTCTTCCGGTGCTGGTGGAAGTAGGCCAACCAGTTCGCAGTCGAGTCGGCCCGAAAGCCCACTTTCCAACAAGTCTGGTGTAACAGCGGGAGTGGGTGAAGGTGCAGTGAGGCCTAAACCAAAGGTGAACCCATTTGGTGATGCAAAGCCTAGGGAAGTTTTGCTTGAGCAAAAGGGATTGGATTGGAAGAAGATTGATCTTGAGTTAGAGCATCGCCGAGTTGACAGGTAATACTTCTCTCAATGATGTAAATATGTTTTGTTGATAGCATGTTATCATGAATTGCAATTTGGAATGTTGTGATTGCTACCTTGTTATACTTCCAGTGCCTATTTTATGTTGGAAAGTTTATTCATTGCATAAAGTGCATAACAACATATATATTCATACTTCACAAATAGAAACTACCTCTACAACTAGTCTTGTGGATGTACATGTTTCACATCTTTAAGTGTGAGATGATGAGTTTAAAGCTCTCCCCACCCTCTCCCTCTTGGATTTGAAATTTCTCTTTACAAAGAACAATCCAGGAAAATTGGTACATGACTGGCAACTTTTATGTGCTTGTTAGAGCCTTTTTGAGATTGTATAGTGTTGTTGTGGTTGTCATATTCCGTTTGCTCAGCTGTGAAGGTGTGTCTATTAATTTCACTTTGATCATGTGCGATAATGATAAATTTGGAGAAAGACTGCCCCATTTTTTCCTTGGAAAGTTCTGGTTTCAAAATTTCCTACAATTTTTATACTTTTGGGGTGGGGGTGGGGGTGGGGGTGGGGGTGGGGGTGGGGTAGGTGGGATGGGGTAGACGGGGCGGGGGAGTTTGAAATGGAGAAAAAGGAGATTCATTTAACACAGCGAGTTGGTTATATAGACTACTTAGAATGAGATATGAAACCCGTGGTGATTATTTCTCACGTATAAGGTATGCAACCTCGTTCTCTGGAAGTGACTGGTATGAAACTTTGAGTTTTCTGTAAAATAGTTAAGATATTTATAGCTGGAGGTTTAGGCTTTGACTATATTTGGTTAGCATTTAATGTCTAATAATTATATATCCAAAAAGTTTATGGCTACATGATATGAGGTTTTAGGGATAGGAAGATAAAAAATAAAAAAAAACATTTGAGATTACATTTCATTAATTGAATAAATGACTTTTTGCATTTTAACCTGTCCATATGATATGACATTCGTCAACAAAATAGATGTGCAAAAGAAGATGAATTTAACTTGATGGCCTGGCACTCAAGTTGAGTTTTGTGGAGAAATACGAACATTAGTTAAAACTTACCTTACTGAATTTTAATATTATTTTATTAAGACTTGAAAACTAACTCTTGTTGTTGAGGGGAGTATTCTTTGACATAAATAGGGAGAAGGTTTATCTAGGACCGTCAACTATTGCTCAAGGATCTAACTAGTGCCAAAGAATATTCTCTGGTCAAAGAATAAACCTTTTCGCCCACATCATAACCTTGTTATGCATAAAAGGAAAAATCAGACTCTCGCGACACCACAGGGAACTCAAAGATCTTTGGATATCGTTCCATGAAGCCCTATTATTAAGTCTTAACAGTTGCAATCTCTCTGTTCCAGTCCCTCTGACCTCCATTAATCAGACATCAACGTAACTTTTAAACTTAATACATGTACCACCTCCCATCCCCTTGTCACTATGGTGCACGGGAAAAAGTACGGACCCCTGCATGGTTCTGTTTTGGTACCACCAGCATCTTCAAACAATTGCACAGTTGTTTCCAACCCTGACGTTCCACTCCCATAGGGATTTTGATGATGTGTTTACCATAACCACCGACAATCTTGGCCACCTTGACAAAGAATCCATTATTGTTCTTCATATCTGACACATCAAAGTGTAGCTGCTTCCTCTGAATAACTTTTTAACTCCTTCATTTTGAGCACTTCTTCCAGGGATTGTTTTAACAACCTAGTCCCTCCCAATTCCATGTCCAACAAAAACCCCACGTTCCTCAATCTTCCAGAATCCTAATCGACTCTCCATTCTCCAGAATGAGTGTGGCTATACAGTTTTTGTTCAATCTTAAAAGAACGCTTAAAATTACCATATATAGGATCTCTCAACTTGATGTTCTTCTATCTCTCTGAACTCTCCTTCCCAAAACTCTTTCTCTCCTCGTTCCAAGTAATCCTCTCTCTTTTCATTTATTCTACTCTCTAGATTTTTCTCTCTATAACATTTTAGACCTAACAAGTGACTGCATCAATTACAAGGTAAAACTCCAATACTAGTTAAATCCGATACACTGAGGAAGTGTTTGATTTCGTCTGGGCCCATTCGCATGGGCGGAAGAACACTATAAAAATAAGTGATTTAACATCTTCATTGCTGCACCTGCATAAAACAAACCAATTTGGAGACAGAGAAACATTCAGGAGCCGGTTAAGAAAAACACTGTGGGCAACTTACCTCAATTCGTAAGTCATAAAAAACTTGAACCCTTTTAGGTATAGTAACCTTCCAATTTTTTTATATCAATGGAATGAGGGAAGATTTGAAGGGAAAAGGGTTGCAAAGAATGATTTGCAACTCGAATCGTTCTCCGACTCTCGGATTCTGGCCCCCTCTAACAATTCCAGCAATTGGCATATATTATTCAGTTCATTGTCAAGGTTGCAGGTAAAGTGGAAGTCCCAAGCTATAGAAGAATCAGGATCTCTATGACTGAAGAAATAGTTAACTTGTTAGGTCTATTAAGAATGGAAGATAAATGAAATAATGATGGAAAGCTGAGGAGGAGAATCACCTAACCATATTTCTTCGGAGAACCAAACCATGTTAATCTTACTTAGGCCGTCACTGATCGAATAAATTCCAGAACACGGGAGATAAACTTCAAGGGCTTCTAAATATTGTTCTTGCGGCAATTCCAATGTCCCGCTTGTTCTCTTGTCGCTTGTGCATATGGCTTCTGCTTCTTCGGTCTCATTGCTGGAGGTAGGGGTGGAAACATTCAATTGTTTTGGCTTGTTAGGTGATGTGGTTGAAAAGGTTCTATACATCTTTCAGGAATGCTTTCTGCATAGGATTGTAATTCTGAACCTATTTCAGATGATCCGAAGAGTGATGCGTGTTTCTGAAATATTCTAATGCTGTTACCCTCTTGGCAGTACCAACTGACGGAGGAAATGATGAGGCGCATTGTATGCGCAAGAGGTATGTGGATTCTAAGGGATTAGGTTTTGCTTCTCTACAGAATGTGCAATAGGTGCTGATGCTCCTAATTTGGATTATGAGCCATTTTTACCATCCTTGCATGGCAATGCTGAAGCAACTGAAGATCTTCTGTTTCACATGGAACTGGCATTCCAGATGACGATATTAGGAATCTCTTTCATTGAAATTCCGTACACTCCAGATGCCATTCCTAAACCCTTTTCTCTCTCTATTCCTCTTCCTTTGTTCCTCTCGCTCCTATCATTGATTTTTTTTTTATACATGCTCAACATATTAATCGCACAAGCAACAGTTCAGCAAAGGCATAGCAATTACCACTATCCTGTTTCTGATGATGTGTCAAAAGGAGGAGAGAAACTGCCAGTAGTCACCCTCATAATGCTTTGCGTCAGTAAAATCAAAGCGCTAAGGTGTTTCCTTGCTTCAGTCAGTACTTTAAGCGCTGAAGCGAGCACTTTTGACTAAACTGATTTGCACTCTTGTTATACGCACCATCAACCGGTCTCCCTTAACTCAAGCCAGAACAACAGTAGTAGATCACTAATATTATTTCCTAGATACCATATCTACCTAGCAGTTCTTTCTCAGGCGATACTGTTTTCCTTTCCATGGGATTTTGTGTTTTAATGTATTTTGGGGAAAATCCACTCACCAGGGAATGCTGGAAAGTGGCCATGCAAGAGCACTTTTCCCCCACAGGGTATGCCGGGTTTCTGTTTTGGACTCTATGTTGTATAAGGGTTCCAAAAGCGATACACGTGTCTTTTATATTATTCCTACCTGATGTTTGCCGCTGGTGAAGGGTGACCGTACCTACTTAAAGCACCATCGGCCGGTGCAAAATATTAGATGTGATGTTGGTGAGACTGGATATTTCTAAACGAAGGAATCCTAGTGATTTGAGTGTGGAGAAGTGAACATATGCAGTGTACATTATAGGGGGAAAATTGCAGCTGTGCGGTGTTGGTTCTGTTCGACTGATACTCTTCTTAGGATATATACGTGAAAATTTTGATGTAGCCTTGATGCGAGTCCTCTTGAAGATGGTTCTATGACATGGTTTCATATGCAGGTCTGGCTTACTTGTAGATTTATGCCTCTAATAGATTGTCAATTTTTTTGTGTTATCCGGTGCTTAGATAAATTGAAGGTGAGGTAAGGTGCTGTAGTCATATTGATGGAGAATATGAGAAAGGCGATAAAAAAAAAATGGATATGAAAGTTAATTGATTAATATTTACAAACTATTTTGTATTTATCTTATCTGCAAGATTACGGGTTTTATTTTGGTAAGTTTTAAAGTTAAAATTTGATAAGGATTAGGAACTTTATTTAGGGATTATTGTTAGGTTTATTATCTTATAAATATGAGTCCGTTCTATGTAAAATGGAGATTTGGTGAATTTATAAAAGCGAATGGTTTTTCCCTTTTGTCGCTTAATCCGGTAATCTTGTTGAATCAATGGGTTTCATTGAGATTTATTGTTTCTTGTCTGCTGCGCTAGATCACATATCTATGAGGCTTACTGAGGCTTCCAAATTCCGGAAATATTAGAAGAATCAATGAAAGTAAGGCAAGAGGGGAGGGTTAGAAGAGAGTTTACTTTGACCTAGCTATACAATTTAGGACTCAATATTGGACACAAGAGAGTAAAGCACCATGCAGCTGAGTTGAGAGCTAACTTGTACTTCATTTACTCTGAAGCAAGCTGTAGACTTTGGAATCCAAGGGTAATAAGGATTGATCCTACATATATTGGAGCAGATTACCACGGTGGATGCCAACACAACAGGTTAATTAAAATATTTTATCTACAAAAGAATCCATGTAGAATACTAATTGAAAACTGTACATGGCAGATCAAAGGCTATCTCAATTAGACCAAGTATTATGACTTTGGAACTATTTACGACCAGTGCATGCTGCCTTTTGTGTGTGATATTTTGATTTATACTCTGTCAATAATAATTATTGTAGTTTTCACTCAGAAATGTTCGATTATAATTTCTATGGACACTCTTTGGTGGAGCTTCAGTTCCTGGAAACTATGCAAATAGTGGTTGTTTTTCTATTCATCCTTCATCCTCGGTTTTCAGCAAGCAATATGGTTATTGCCCTTTCCGTAGGTTTTGATACATTACCTGTTCCATGTTCCTGGTTCTATGCAGACAGTAGAATTGGATAGCAAAATGCTATTCCTAAAGTTGGAAAATCTTGTATTATTTGCCCGTCTTTTGGCATGGGTTAAAATTAATGCTTCTTTCAAAGTAATATAGCAAATTTCATGATTGATTTCAGGGCAGAGACGGAGGAAGAAAGAAACTTGAAGGAAGAGATCAAACTCTTGAAACAGGAAAGATCTGGCGATGACCAAACCAGTATGAATGATGTTATTCTTCAAAAGGAGCAAGAATTGGAAGTGTTGACGCGTCAGTTGGATGACAAAATTCGTTACAGCCAGAAAAATTTTGAGAGGCCGGGTTCTGGAGCTGGTAGAAGTTCTTCTGGAGAAAGACCTCATTCTCGCTCTGGCACGTATGAGGATTCTAGACCTCCATCACGCAGTGGAGCATATGACGATCCCAGACCACCTTCTCGATCTGAAGACCCTAGGTATGAGAGACGGGTGGGACCCTATGAAGAGCCTACAGGTGGTAGCTTTCCTCAGGAGGCTGAGAGGCCCCGTTCACGTGGCTCTGTGAATTCTTGGACAAGACCAAGTTATGATAGAAGAGATATTCAAGGTGGTGGGGGAAGAGGATTTTTCGCAAGCAGAGACTCAGACAGGTACTGCATCTCTCTCTTTCAGATTTGAGATTCCATCTACCTATTGGACCAATATAAGCTGTGTGTGACCTTAACCTCATGAATATTCAACATGTATTTATGGTTCCTTAACTGTGATGAAACACTGGATAATATGCTGGGATAATTACAAAAAACTACACGATGATATTTAATTTAATGACAAAAGATCCATGTCCATGGAAGTTGTTTATTTTGCAAATTGTACCAATTGAAAGGTTCACTTAAGAAAAAGGAAGAATGCATCTTTACTCTTTCATACTTCTAACATTTTTTAAGTTTTTCGCCCCCTGTACTTTGGATACACGCATTTTTAGCGAAATGCAGGTGGCAAAATATCTGTAAACAATGCACAAGTGGCTAAAGTTAAAAATCATGACAATAGAGGGGGTGTGAAAATAGTATTATTCTTTTCTTAAGAAAGATAGGAAACCTCAAGTGCTATTTGTGGACCTCTTTCTTGTTGGGAGATTGGTTATCTAAGCACACAGACACATTGTATCTGTTCTTTTGTCTTTGTGCTTCGTATAACAAATACTTGTGAGTTGTTCTAACATGTTTTGGTGAGATGTACAGTCCAGTAGAAACACTTTTGTTATTAGCACCATATGTATAATTATTTATTGAAATTGAGCTATGTGTCGTTTTGCAGGTCAGGTTCAAGGTGGTAAATTACATTGACTGAGAATAAGACATTGGCACATTCTATTTGTTCTCATAATGGAGCTAGTAGCATTAACGATGGCTGGCATAAAGAAACTGATTGTTGCATATCTTATTTCAACTTCTGTTTGTTTCAGTAGGACTAGGGTCTTTTTGTACTTGTTTTGATACTCAACTTTTGTTGTTATGTATTAATTGTTTCCAACACTTGCTCTAATGTAAAACCCTTTTGGACAGACTCACAATTCTCTTGTCTATTAAAACAGTATGAATTGCTCCTTCTACTCTCGCTTCATATCTACAAACACAATTTACCTTATGATGGATGGCTAAAGGGGTATAGGTGAAATTGATTTTTTGAGATTTGAGAATAACACATGATACTATTCTTTTATTTGTTTTAATTTTATTTTTAATATCTTCTTATTCAATATAAACGTTTGCTTAACTAAAGAAAAAGGGATTTCTATGGTCAAAATTTACAGGTTCCTGATTAAATGGAAGCCAAACATTGTATTTACTTTGAAGAGCTGAATTTAGCTACAAACAAATTGTTACCGGTTATAAAGTTGGGTTACACAAATCTCGAATAAATGAAAAGGAAAACCTATCGAATATGTAACAAGAATTCTTCATGGAATTAGCAGGCATAAAAAATATTATTTTTTGTTATAAAAAGTATTGAAATTTTATTTTATGAGTGAACTAATCAAAACTTTAAGATCTCTTTAAATAATATATACATTAATTTTTTTTATTAATACTCAAACGCGTTTGTGGAAGTCATTTCATCTTTGATTCTTTGGGTGAGGACTGAGGAGTGCCTGAAATGACTTGTAAAAAATAATTGTATTTAATTAAAATTAAATAAAGCTGACATATACATTATTTCAACAGCTCATTAAGGGAATTGAAGAATGTTGTCTACTATTGCCTCGGGAGAGTTCGTGGACCAAATTATCCATTAATATGTCTAAGTCCCACCACTGAAGCAGAGTCCATCAAAGTCGAGGTCCAAGGCTCGCCATGACAGCGAGGCCCGTCCGAGCCCAAATCAATCTCCCCCGAAGGAAGATTAGATTCTCCATGATATGGGGGCCTAACAAGATCGATGGTCAACATCAAAGAAGATATCAAAATACTGACAAAGATATGAACATCTAATGTAAAGTAGATCTAGTACCAATTATTAGATCGATGATTGTAAATAAAATCCTAAATAAAGAATTGGGAGGACTTTAGGGCATTTTCTTAGTCTTTAGGGTTCTCTATAAATAGAGGATCTCACCCTCACTGTAAAAGGTTTCCTCCCTCATCCACTCACACTTACATGGAATATACTACTCTCAGGGCTAAGGGTTCTTTAGAACACCCAAAACCATCTTCAAGGGAAGAATTCTCAAGTTCTTTCCCACTACTTGTGTTCATATTCATATTATTATTCATTTATGTTTGTTAGTCGTTAATCGGGTCTACCCATATAACGATATTAGTTCATTCATCCGATCAAAAAAACAGTAAGCACTTGGGCGAGCTAATGTCCATGGAGAACAATTGGCGCGCACATTATTCGACAGCAGAGCAGAGCCCTCCCTCCCGTTCATCTAGGGGTCCCACCAGGCAATTCCGCATGGAAACCCAAGCGACAGAAGGAATATTTTTCCTATCTCAGGATTTGATCGTTTGATTCAGGACTTTAATAAGTACATACCAAATCATTTTAGAATGCAATTGGAGCAGGACTGATGTTGACATCATGCTCCGTCCACATCCGGACAAGTTAGGCAACAAGAACTAAGAATGAATTCTTGTAAGCCAAGAACCATGTGATATTAATACCCTAATGTACACCCATTGAATGGATAAAGGATTAAGGTTAACCAACTTTAGCTCCAGCAAGGACCCAAGGGTCGTTGCTTAGTCTTGTGTTCACTACATTTATTCTTGAGCATTCATTTATGATACTCATTTATTAAACCAAACCAAATCATTCAAGCCACATATCAACTATTGACGCTAGAAGGGTGGTGTGTGAACTATAGCTATTCGATACACATCGGATAGCAGCGTTGGGACACCTTTGTTACCTCCCATGTTCGAAACCCCATCCGCGGCAACTCATGGCGATTCCCAATGCGGCGGAACTAGCGACTCCACCACCAACTTGGGTCTCACAATGCGGCTAGCATTTGTTACGCCATAGCCCACCTTGATCTTGCTCGGGTTCCCAGAGCCACCACGGCGACGAATCATTTCCCACTATAATTGAATCGCGTGTGGTTAACAAATGCGCCTTGGGCTAGGGGAAAACTTGGAGCGAATGTTTACGTGTCCGCTCGGGAAGACGTGACTTGATAGCTATTGGAACGGGAAACCACATAACAATACGAAAGGACAGTTGCAAAAATTGTAGAGGTTGTTTTACCCAGACCAGGTCCAACGCTCCTCTATAAGTAATAATGGGCAACCATACGGGTTCTACCATGGAGCCTATCAAGAAAAGACCAACTTACCTTGCCGGTCGTGGTATTAGCTCGATATGCTCACCAGCGAGCATGTTGATCACCTCTTGGTCGGCATCTTGGAAGACAAGTGATACTCCCAAGGCCGATTCGACAGAATGATTTAGTCGCCAGAGAAGGTATATATCAAATTAGTGAAAAAAATTCAAGAGCATTCTCGACCAATGAGAAGAGCTCCAGGCCTACCACCAATGGCAAACCCACGCAGGCTTGATACCGACGAATCTACCAGCCAACATCCAACTTGGATCAAACGATGAGGCTTGAAGACCCAAAATATACAAATCAGATTGAGGCTTGTAGGACAAGAATGAGGTGTTATTTTATACCCCAGATGTCGTTTTGACAGCTCTACAGACATCTTACTAAAACCTAAAAACAATATAAGTAAGCTGTCTAGCGGAATGTACATAAATATTTGTGAAAGGACCAAGGCTTTAAAAGAGATATAGACGGTGGATTGAAAAACATGGGTTAAATCCACAAGGCAACTTAAAAGTTTAGCACTGCAATTAGCTTCCCACATACATCATATTAGGGCTCAAGTAAACACAACTAGCTTACACAGGCTTCTTACCCAAAATTAAAGGCAAAAAAAAAGTTAGAGAAGATGCTCTCTAATCCTTTTTGGACCTTAGCATGGCCATAGTTGGGCCAAGTGCGCTGCCTCGCAGAGTTTTATACGACCAGGATTTACTGCCCGAATTCGAACTATTCGCCTGTGATGGTTGTGCTCTCTGGCCATTCTTAACCCATTGTCCACCAGGATATGGTTTCTTTCCCCCGGTGTTGTTGATGAGCACCTTCTTGGGTGGGGTACTTCCCCAACCATTCTCCTTTGAGAGTTGCTCCTTCTTGGCATTTAGAGTCTCACTCAGTTGGTCCCAGATGCTCACACCAACATTTTCTACAACAAATCTTGATCACTTTATAGACAAATGAAAAATAAACTATGGTAAAGAAATGCAAGTACCTGCTGCAGTAGGCGAGTTCGTTTCTTTACCCTGGTTTGGTCCTGCAGCATCTGCAAATGTGAGATTACTTTAAATAGTAACTTGGGTAAGCTTTTCATTAGGAATAATGAAGGGAAAATGCACAACTACACTTGAGGTTAAACCTAAAAAACCTGTTATGTTTCTGAATTAAGAAAGCTCAATACAAACACCCTTATGAGGTTTGGGAAATATGGCAATATTGCCACTTTCAAGTTTTCATTTGCAAAAATATCACCCAACATTTTTTTCTTTTTTGTGTAAAAAATGCCCCGTGCAACCCTTTTCGGTGACAAAAAAAAAAAAAATTGGGTGGCATTTTTGCAAATAGAAACTTGAAAGTGGCATATTGCCATATTCCCCAGGTTTTCTCTGTTAATAGATCAAACCTCAAAGGCAACTTTTGTTCCTAGACTAGAATTGTAGTGAACATTATTAATAATACCTTGGGTAACTGTTGGTTTATCACTGGTGCTGGGCAACACTGTTACATCGCCTGCAGGACCTTCACTCATCGAAGTAAGGTCGTTCTTTCCTGATTCCGATCTCCCATTGTCAAAGGTGCGTACATCAATAAGCGATGTAAAATTAACCTGCAAAAAATGATGATAGCAAAGACAATCAATCAGCAGTTTCTAACCAGACGAAAATAGCATGATTTGCTGGTGTACATCTTCAAGTAAAAGAATAATCTTCATTAGAAGTGCTTATTACCTCCAATGAGCCATCTTCTTTATAAAGGGAATTATCCACAGTTTGTGCATCTTCATCCTCATCAGCCTTTGTAGTGGCAAGTGGATATCCCGGTACTGGCACCAACATAATGTAATTGGATTTCGAGTTGTACCACATCACTTTTCCAACCTAAATAACAAAAGATGCCAAGTCAATAGCAGAATCTTACTGCAACACAAAGAATTTTCGCAGAGCAGCTATTATTATTGAATAATACTCGAAGAGCAGAAAGCTCAGGAGTCCAGGATGATGATAATTCCAAAACCCGATATGCAACAATATCTCCTTTCTGCACAATGAAAAGGAAAAATGTAATGGTGAGAGATATACTTGGAAGGATTATAATACTGATAAATTTCAATACTACTCCAAAAATCGTTTCTCTTCAGGAAATAAGGAACAACCTTAGGCACGCCAAGAAGAGGAGCAAGTTTTTCAAGGTCTGTTCCTTCAACTGCTGCATGTGTCTCTTTTTTATTTCTCAATTCAGAGTCCTCTTCGTTAGATATTTTGTGGTCATTTCGTGGAATGAATGGACGGTCTTCCTTCCCCCATTGTTGGCCCTTCTTCTTGCTAGTAATTCCATTCCAGTGGAAAGTTTCCTGATGGAAAACTCAGAGGTTAGGAAGAGATGCAACTTGAATGGAATACATCAACAGAAAGCACAAAACCGAGGATGAAATTATACTTCTAATTAATAGAATCTATCTACTCAATCCACCCCCACAGTTTTTCAAAGAATGATACTCAGAATGGGACAAAAATGTGCCATGTTTTACTTGGCCGATTAGTAGGCATAGAAAAAGGAAGCAACGCCTCCTCAACTCAACAAAGCCTAGAGAGCTGAATCTTCTCCTTCCACACCTTTATCAAGCGACATCCCTAATTTAAATCCACATGGCTCACATTACATTTTATAACCTCAGGCAATGTTAACAATGCCATAGAATTCAAAATCTAATACATTCCATTTTGATGGCTAAATCACCCTGATGACTGACATCCTATATGTTGTCCGACCTGGGTGTCACGAGTTGCATCCCAGGGCACTGTTAAAGGAAACACGAGAATATAAAGGGAACTTCTCCCTAAGTAACTATTATCCCCAAGTAACTATTATTCCCAAGAAAATCCATTTTATGAAAATGATACTAACTCAAAACCACAAGTGATGGAAACATGTTTTTTTACAAATATTCAAATAAACATTACCTTGGGAAAGTGATCTTTCTGCACGGGGTGTTCTGCATCAACAAAAAAGAGTCACTTGTGAGATGTTGATATATGACACTAGGAAACCATGCAATGCAAGAGGAAAGCATGTCATTTCATTCCTAATTGAAGAAAAATGAAAGTAAGTGAACTTTTTTTTTTAAGAATTTGGAGTCAGAGAACAAGTATTTATGATTGCTTCAACAGCAGATTTTATAAAATTGATGTGTTATATGATATGAACATCACCTCCTGCTTGCGGTAAAATTTAACTTCTCAACTTTAAGAAACATGAGAATCTAATGCACCATGTGATTGTGCGCAATAAGAACATAGGCAACGAAAGAGAGAAGAAAACTTCAAAACAATGCTCGTCATCATAGGAACAAATTATAAGGCTGGCAAAGGTATTATTGATCTCAAACCAACATTACTAACTAAAGTGTCATTCACATAGTTGGATGAAAAAAGGCTCGGTATTGAATTAGAGCATCATGATCCCAGTTCATATAAATTGACAAATATATATATATGTGTGTGTGTGTGTGTGCATAGACAGAAAACAGGACCTTCGCCCAAAGGCTCGAAGCGGATATGTCCTGGCCTTATCTCAATGGGAACAACTTCAATCTCCTCACCACTTTCTTTAGATTCTTGAACAGCAACATTTTTTTGACCTGGCTGTTCATTCAATACACCCTGTGTCTTGTTCGACTGCTCATGTCCATCGCCATTTTGAGTTGGCTGCTCATGGGCATCATCATCATCATCTCGACTTGGGAGTATATCAGTGTTATCATTTTGACTACGTTGCTTACGTTTTTTGCCCTTAACAATCCTATTGTCTTGGGGAGTCCAATGTAGCTGGACATTGAAGAAATAGGTCAATATCAAGTGACAAAAAAAGTAACAAAAGGGGCTTTAGGAAAACGAGATAACTGACCAGCCCTTTTGGTTGGTCATCCGCCAAATTTCCTTCCGCATCAGCTTGATGTTTTTTCCACTTTTTCTGTGAAATTCAAGTATTCAGTTTTTCAATTCTACGATGAAACGAATTAAGAAATTATGAGTTATGACACTGACCAGTCCTTTCACTTGACCGTCCACTTCTTTTCTGCCAGCTTTAGCCTTGTCCTCTTTCCAGTTACGCTGCAAAATTGAGTGTATTAAAGCAAATTTCAGATTACTCGTTTTGCAAGAATCTCATTTAAATATCTGAGAAAGCTTACAAGTCCCTCGGATTCGCAGTTTGCATTCTGCTTCTGAATTTTTAGCATTTCACGCAACCAACGTCTTTTGACATATGATCGTCTGGCACTTCTACTTGGAACCTTCAAAAGATCAAGCGTAAATAAAATATGGGCTTCAGTATGATTTATTGATAAAGGATCAAGATGGAATACTTAACAAATTAAACTTTAGTATGCCAAATGGCAACCATATATGGCATCAACCATCAGCATCTAATATTATAAGACGAATATATGTCTCACACCAATATAGTTATGGGGATTAACCTTTTTTGTTTCTACAAGGGGGGTTTTGGCATCCTCAGCCACTTTGCTATTCTTTTGAACTTCATCAATTCTGCAAATATGAATGCATGAAAAATATTGATTAAATAAATTAAAGGGTGGTGGCATAATGATGCACCTGCAGAGATGGGAACATTAAATAATCAAGCATTTCTGGGAAAAAAAGGAGAAAAAGAAGAAGAATTCCAAATACCATGTTAGTACATTTTTATGGCCAATGGACCCACTTGCAGATCCTTGAATTTTTGTTGTGTTTTATAGTCTTAAAGAGCACATACAGTTATACACTAGCTCAATTATCATTTGAAGCCCAAGGCTTTGATCCCCACCGTATCATTTGAACTACCTATGTTACTTGACCAAATGATTTTAATTCATTAAAAGAAAAACCACACTGATCAAGAAAGGAACTAGCCAATCCAATAAGAGGGGACCTCAATGATTTTCTAATATGTATCCTGCTCCATTCGTGAGTAGCCCAATAGCCTGAATTAGGTTAAAAATGCTTGGACACAAAAATAAATAAATAAATATAAAGGTAGGAAATGTAACTAACTCATATTTCAGTTGGCACATTTCAAATAATCTCTAGTCAATTCTTTTTGTCAATTGGAAAATTTTCATTCTAATAAGGCATGAATTGGTAGGTTTTCATTATAAAATTCTTTTTGGCTTCATACATTAATTAATTATAAGAATAACAATGAATAGGTAGTCTGAAAAATAAAATATCAAGATAAATAACTTCTGCATGGTCCTACCGTTGTTCTTCCACACTATCTTCAGCAATAGTATCGTCTTCTTTCCCCTCAAAAGAAACACTTTTCTTTTTTGTAAGCTCTTCATCTTTACGAGACTTATCTGTCCGAACATCAATAGATGCGTTTCCAGTAGCATCAGGACGTTGTTTCTTCTGCCTAATAAAGAGTATATTAAAAGCAAAGAGCATAAGCATAACTATACAGTGCACAATGGAATTAAAATCACACATAGAAAGAACAGAATAGTGCACATACTTGGAGTGTTGAAGTTTATCCACTGATTTTCTTTTACGATTTCTTTTACTTGAATTAGAACCTGAAGGATCCTCCACATTTTCCAACAGGGCTTCTTCAGGTTCATCACTTTCATAACCACCTTTTTCTTTCTCAAACTCCTCATTTGCCAAAAGCAATAGACCACTATTTACAGGTTGCTTCTCCGCAGCTTTCAATTTCCCCACATCATTAGTAGTATTGTTTCCTGCTATTGATAATACTTCTTTTCTTTTCTGTACTCTGACTCCAAAAGCAAGAAAACGTCAATATATTATCAAGCACACAACTGTTGTTTCTAAAAATAGAATGTATCCCTCTTAACTAACCTGACAATTTCACAATCCTTCAAAATGCTAGTAGACTCAAACGGTGGTAAGACAAAACCGGAAGTCTGCCAAAATGTTTTTAGAAACAAAAACAAAATTATCCACCGACCCCATTGTTTCATGTCTTAGCAGTAAGTTATTCAAAATATAAGTAACCTAACTAATGCATTTTGCATTATTTTGTCATTCATTGATGATCACCGACAGAAGTCTAACTGAATTCATACAAGGACTAGTTATTGACTCGACATGCAAATACCGAATCGAAGAGAAAGGCCAGCAATGCATATATCAACCATCTAATAATACGAAATCATATACATCACAAGTACATTACACTATACGTTTGAGATTTGGAGGCTTAAGAACTCCTTTCAGAATAGAAAAAAAGAAGCAAACACATTGCCTTCCTCAACTACCAGAATGAGCCATTCCTCCTACCACTATCATGAATATGAAATGCTGGAGTGAAAAGAAATTATTACTCCCTCCATCCCCAAACACTCTGCACACTTTCCTTTTTTGTCCGTTCCCAAACACTTTGCACACCCTATTAATGGAAATCTCTACTAAACTTTATATTCACATATTTAGCAAAATGTCATTACTTTATAACACTCACTCCAACCAATTTCATTACTTTAATAATAAAACTTCACACATCACTCTCAATATTCTACTCATTACATGTTATTCTTAAAATGTGTTTGGGAAAGGAGGGAGAGTTTAAATGCATTTCCTCATGCAAGTACTTGAATTCAGATTCTTCAATAATTAGATGTAAATGCAACAAATTCTTGCAACAGCAAGAGATACCAGATAATCAAGAAATCACAGCGGCACAATTTCTTTAGTAAAAAGAAAAGAAAATAGGTAATCGGTAAAACGCGATACATTTCTGGAAACAATTCAAACTGTACAGTCAAAGAAAGGAAACTGTGACAAAATCATCCTTATAAAATCCATACGACAAATTTAAACAAAATAGAAGTGCGGTCTTGTTCTTTAGAAAAAGAAAAAAGAAAACTTACGGAGAGGATGAGACCATGAGGGCAGGATTGGTGAAGTTGGAAAGCGCGGAGTAGATGAAGGGCAAGGTCGGAAACGGTGTCGTTTTGGCGGGGTTTCAAGAGAACCCAACTGCGGGTGAGGCCATCGGATTTTTGGGTTTGGGTCAAAATGTCATCATCTTTGAATACCACTCGGATTCTCTTGCTCTCCTCCATCGCCCATCCAACAATTCTTTCTCAGTACTGTACTGATTTCAGAGAGAGAAAGGGGTGGATGTAAAGATACTTTGGGAATCGCCTTAAACCCTCGGACAGAGAGAGCAAGACAGGTGGACTCCAAAACCTCTTCAATGTTGCTTAGGCCGTGTTTGGACTTGCGAGAGGGGAATTAAATTTGACAGAGTATAGAGCTAAAAATGGTTTCTACGTAATCATAGGGTATTAATTATGTTTACTAAAAAGTATTAATTATTCTCATTGAAGCATATTAATTGTTTGCCAAAAATAACTTAAGACTTTTTAATAAAAACAAGTAATATTTTTTAGTAAAAATAACTAATACTCTTTGAAGAAAACTATAAATATTCATCAATGTATGAACCAATTTCACTTTATGCATATTCATTAAGCTTTGGTTTTCCTAATTTATTATCAAAATAATTGGATTTTTTTTTCTTTTTTGGTTTTTTTTACAAACGAAATGGTTTTGCGTGAGTCTATATAATGAAATTTTATTTTGTAACATAAATTTATCTTTGATTTAATTTAATGCAAGTTCTTTTTTCACTAAAAAAAATAAATGAATTACCAAAAATTACCCAAAAAATATCTAGCTAAAATTTGGAGAGAACATCGATTGTAACCAAACCAAACTAAAATATCAAAATTTATCATCTAATGAACAGAAATTGTATATGTGGTGCATTTTAAATGTATAGAGTGGAATTGGTTCATACATGAATCATAAAAGGGTATTAATTGTTTTCACTAAAGAGTATTAGTTTGTTTTCAGTAAACAACTAATACTCTTTAATGGAAACAACTAATACCTTTTTAGTGAAAATAGATGATATTATTCAATGGTTCATGTATGAACAATTTTTACTCTATACTTTGTCTTTAAAAAAATAGCGGGTGTGTATACTGTGAAACATATTCGGTGTTTATATATAAACTATTCTATAATACTCCCTCCTTCTTATAAGATACTAGTGATCGTAAAACCCGTGCTTCGCACGGCCGAAATTTGTTACATTGTTTAAAGGCAAAAAATTTGTATGAGGCCGTCTCATGGCATAAGACCACACAAATTAACACCTACCTCTAGTGTTAATGAGTCAATACCCTAGTTACACTCGTTCTCATTGTCTCAGACGACCTACTCCTATTTGAATTATAATAATTACCAAATTTTAATATAAAACTAAAAATCTACAAAAAAAAAATTAAAAAAATACCTTTTTTTAATTGAAATTAACGATATTTCTCATTAATTTTTTTTATATTCCATTTATAATATTCAATACTTTAAAATAGTTTTATGATAACTTTATCATTAACCATTTTCATATATAATTTACTCCTTGAATAGAATATAAATTGGACCAATATATTTACACTAACATTTCAACGTAGGTGTATTTAAATTTGTATTATTTAATTTCACGAGACAATCTCACACAATCTTAAGCTATAGTTAAAATACTTTAAACAATAATCTACAATATAATATAATTTTTTTTAAATAACACCATTTCTTTTAAAAAGAAAAAAAATGTTAAGATCAAACACATAATAGTAATTTATGACTTATTGAACATTTGTAAAAAATAATTTAATTGGTTAAAAAAATGAGATGACACTCTACAAATAATAAAAAAATGGTAATCATTTAAAAAAACTAAAAATATATTTTAAATTAAAAAAAAAAACTACTAACCCTACACGCACTTCGCGCGGAAGTCATTTTCATTACTAAAATTTTAATATAATCCCTTATATCTTTTTATGTTTAACAAATGTCATAATTTATTCGAGCAATGATTCATCACAAATTTTTAAATACAACTTTTTCTAACTATACATAAGTATAATATGAAAAATATTTATTTTAGAGTAGGTCTTGCGTGAGATGGATAATAAGTTGGACATGTCGTATTAACACTTTAGAAGAGATGTGTGTTATTTTGCGTTAGTTTGTGAACCATCTTACAGTGAAGCCATCTTACACAAGTTTTTTTTTTTTTACTATAAAATAGATATTTATAAAGAATAACAAATTATTTTATAATTCTTATCATCAACTCATTTTAATCAAATGATGTGTCTTATATAAATCGTAAATATAACTTAAACCTGTAAAATTTAAAATTATTTACAATATACTCCCTTTGCCCTTTAAAAATATGCACCATTTTTTGCACGTGGATTAATGCAATATGTCGGAGGGTATTTAGGGGTTTTATGAGGTCCGTTTTTTAATAAAATGATTGTTTATGGTAAGTATACATAGAAACGTTACTATAAATAATTATTTTATTTATAAACGAACCTCACAAGACCATTAAATATCCTCCGACATATTACATTAAACGACGTGTAGAGAATGGTGCACACTTTTAAAGGACGGAGGGAGTAATATTTAATAACTATGAACGTCATTAGAATATGCATCTTCTATGATCAATAGTTATAAGTTATAACATCAATTACTAATAAAGTTACAGTAATAACAGAACACTCTCAAATATATACTTATGTAAAATATTTTACCATTTCTTGTAAAACATAGCAATATACAAAAGAACCTAGCAATTTACATTAGTTTTTTTTATAATAAATGATAAGTTTTTTTGTAATTGATTTGATACAATACATGTATAGTATTTCATATCATTATGTACTAAATCAATTTTCTAACACATATTTAAACATTAACATTCACACAGAATAATAAATATTCGATAAAAAAAAAAAAGAACCAACAAATGGAATTTTAATTAGAAAGATCAAATCATCAAGTAAGCAAATAATTTTTTTAAGGTCCATAATTTGAGGGTGAAAAAATGAGGATTGTAACTCTTCGAGCTTGCAAAATGTAGATCATAACTCTTCAATATAGCAATGAAGGACAATAACTTTTAAATATAACAAATTCAGGTCAAATCGGTTCGAACCAACCCAAATCAAACCCAAATTCAACCTGAATTCAAGCCAATTAGCCCGACTTCGTTTAAGTTTTTTACCTCAATTCGTGATATTCAAAATTATTGTTCTTAAATTAACCGCCCGGAGAGTTGACATACTAATTTTGTCACCACCCTTAAGTTACAGTCCTTAAAAAATTATTTTCTATCCAGCACACAACCTTGGTACACAAACAACAAAAATCATTCTTACTCTGATATCGATATCATTATACTTGTTAAAAATAATTTATCATTTTTACAATATCCAATACTCTATCATATTTAAACCAAACTTTAGTGAGCAGAAGCATGCATAGATTCGGGCCACCAATAAATATGTATTGATAAGAAGTTGGGCAAAATATCCAGTACTCCAATATAATAAAATTCAATTTATCCACCCGACACTGATTTACGCTAAAAACCTAAAGTTTAAAGTTTCAATAATTATAAAAAAAAAAGATATAAGTCCAAATGAAATATAATGTCAACAAAAAGCTTATGCTTTACGCATTATAGCATTTCATAGAAAGTCCAGTAATTTCACCAACATTTATTGGTTTTAATTTTCCTTCAACATAATTTTCAAATAATCAATTTGATTTTCAATAGAAATATTTGGAGTAAAACTTAATTTCCTATGCATGGTCTAATATTTATTTTTCATCATTCAAACAGAAACTAATAAAATAATATAATAAAAAGAAAAGAAAAAAGACGGTTGCATTGACATTATTAAAACCATAATACATATCAATAAATTAATTTGCTTAATTGGTTTCTTTCACATCCAACTTTCAATCCTAATCATGTTTTTCACCAATGTAATAGAGAGGTGGGGGAGATTAGTGGTTGAATATTTTTAGGGATGTACGTGTATGTTGAATAAAATTAAATTTTTTATTGAATACAATTAAGTTAAATATTAAATAAAATATCTTGTTCAAAATATATTATTGCTCAATCTGAAACGTTACCATAATGTGCTTATTCAAACAACATCCTTGCTTAATACTAAAGAAACTTATTTGTCATCAATCCTCACAATAACAGATTTTGTCTTCTTAAAAAATTTAGAGCAGGAAGACTTGCCATCGACTGTCCTTTTTTAGAATAGATGCATTTTTATGTTGGTCAACATCATCACCACTACAACTAAAGCATTTGATCGGTGATTAAGAACCATGAACCTTTCAAGTCACATTTAAGAGATACAATCATGCCAATATAATTATAGAATAATTTTCGATTTTGTACTAAAAAAGGCCTTAAATAAAATAATAAACTATTTTTTTTACCTTATACATGTTTGAATCACTAACAAATGAATTATTGAATTTCTACATAACATAAATAAAAATGCATATACTATCAATATAAGAAAATAAACAGTAAATATAAAATGATAATTACCTATATATATAGATGAAGAAATATATATTTTTGTAAAAAACTCCTTACCTCATCAGCAGCATAAAAAATGGAGTATTTAAGAATCAACGATGAATCTGTATACACCTTTACCACCTTGAATATCTCAGTATGACGTGCAATATTATCTGGTCTTATTTGAATTCTAGACAAAAGTGTACGCTCCATAAGATCTTGAATTTCATTTGGAATATAAGAATAATCACCATGTGTACATATTTTAAAATAGATTATTAAACCTTGTTAAATGAATAACATAAAACTACAAACGCTAATCAAGAAGATTTATTTATTAATAATTTGTTTTAAAAATATTATTAAATTAAAAAAACAAAAACATACATATAGTAAAATTATAATTTAAAACATACTTTATTTCCAATTTCCAGAAGCTCGTAAGCTTTCTTTTGGATAAGCTCACAACAAATATTATCCCATAAATTTAGACTGATATTACTTGTGTCGTCAACAACAATAATTCATAATCCATATCTATAATAACTTAACCAAAGTTACTAAATAGGTTAAAAAAATTAGCAAATTAAAAAAAAAATCAGATAATAAATTCAAGAATAGTAAAATCACATGATATTTAAATATAAAATTTAAATATGCATTACTTTATTACCAAATGAACATCTTTTATTTCACATTTCAAACAATAAAATTTTCCGTCCTCCTTAAAAACTTACCGAGAATATTTCTTGCATGAGTAAAGCCACCATTTATCGTAGGAGTCCAATTCAATAATTATCGCACAAATCCAAAATATTCCAACTTAAAACATTCATAAAATTAATAAATTAATTATAATGATTTGGATATATTAATAAATATAAAAATGTAATTATAAAATTAATAAAAATCTAATTATAAAATTAACAAAAATATAATTAATTTTATTCCACACTAACCATATTCTTCTCAAGAACCCACTGAATTATTTTCACATCGAGATAACGATTACCCACAGATACAAAAGTATCACTAAGGGACTACCACAAAAAAGATCCACATACATGCTTATCCTTTTAATTAGCATTAAATCTAAAAAAAATTATATATATATATATATATATAAAAAGAAACTCAAAGTTAAAATAGTTGGTATAATCAATAAGATACATAATAAAGATAGACAAATACTTTTTTTTTTCAGATCGAATATTTCCTTGATTTCATCGCCAAAAATAATCTTGAAAGTGTTAAAAGAATTAGAGACTGATACTTCTCCTAAAAATATATATTGATAGATAGATATATAAAAAAAATCTTAAACATTACCCAGTAAAAATAATATTTTAAGAAATTAAAATTTACTATTTTCCACCGTTGTTTTAAAGAGGTGGATGAGTAGATATGTTTGATGGTATTGAAATTGAATGAGATTGATTTCAGCAAAAATATTTGTTGAAAAACTTAAATTGCCTATGAATGATCCAATTGAATTTTCTATCACTGTACAAACAGAAAATAATAAAATACGTAATATAATCCAAAGAACAAAAGTTTATTACGTTAACATTAAAAAAATATATCACATATTAACAAATTACCTTGTTTTATTGGTTTCTTTTATACCAAATTCTCAATTCCTCTGCCTAGTGCTAATAGACAACATTGTGCCAAGGCATTAATAAAAAATTATCTGCTAGAGTAGAGAGTTGGAGGAGTAAGTATATTTGATAGTTGTATTAAAATTAAAGAATATTAGCGAGTGACTATCTTTAGAGATGTAGGTGCAAGTACTAAAAAAATGTGAGTAGGTTAAGATGTGGGTGAACTAATTAAAATAGTGTGGGAAGATAACAAATTCTATATAAAAAAATTATCTATAAAAAATATACTCCCTCCGTTCCACGGATATTTGTACCTTGAGATTGCACGTGAAATAAAAAAATTGGTAAAATAGTGGCAAATTGATAAATATGTGTATATTTTTGTGAGTGTGAACACAAATCAATATTTTTTTTTTAGCTATTGTGTAAGTGAGACGTACAAATAAGGAAAATATGCAAATTCCTTTGGGACGGAAGAAGTAATATTTATTTTGATTAATAATTAATAATTTTCATATATGTTTTTATGTATAAAACATGAACAATGTCATTTATTTTTAAAAATTTTAAATAATAAATTTAATGGTAGTTATAAGAAAAAAAATTACAATATAATCGTAAAAATACACAGACAAATTAAGAAAAACAAATTAGTAAGACAAATATAACAAAAATAAGTATTTCAAGTCTTGCGAAATATATTTTTTTTTAAGATTTTAATTAAGGACAATATTTTTAAAATTCGCAAATTGAGGTCAAACCATCCTAAATAAACATAAACCGAACTATGCTACATGGCCCGATTGCGTTGAATTCAATCTAAAATTTTGGTTAATTGACACGGTTTGGCTTGACTGTGGCTGAATTTGGGCTCAAATTGGGTCTAATAGGGCTAATTGTGCCTAAATTCACAACTCTTAGAAATTGCAGTCATTAAATTGTCAGCCACAAAGTTACTGTCCTTAAAAAATTATTTTTAGAAATTTAACTTTCACCTTGAGAATTGAGTGATTAACATTAACTCTTTGAGATGATATTTATTTAGTTGGGGAAAGGGGTGAAATATGGATAGTAACTCTTTTGGTTGGAAAAATAAGGATCGTAACTCTCTGAGTTGACAATTTAAGGACAATATCTTTTAAAAGTAGTTAATCTTTGTCATATTAGCCCAAATCAGTTAGAATTGATTATAAATTTAACCCGAATTCAAGCCAAATCATGCAAATAAGTGCGAATTTCAAGTCAAATCGGGTCAATTAGTCCGATGTGCTTTAATTAAGGTTGATTTGGCCTCAAATCTCGACTTTTAAAAGTCAATGTCCATAAATTGCCCACCTAAAGGTTTAAAATTCTAATTTTCCTATCAACCGTAAGTTACAAACCTTATGAAAATCATTCTTGCTCCGACATGAATACCATTATACTTTTTTTTTAAATTATTCATTATTATGCAATACTACAATTCTAACAAATTTAAATCAAACTTTAATGAGACGAATTATGCGACGATCTGTGTAATCAATAAATTTGTATTTATACTAAATAAGAAAATTCTTTTGTTCCGAAAATATGATTTTTTTTCTCCAAAAAAATTTACACGCGACTATTATGCACTTAAAATCAGAAAAACAAAAAAGCAACCATAATATAATATTTAGGGTGTAAATAATTATATGACTTTGACCATAAAAACAACCAAATGTAAAAAATTAAATTGCTTATGCATAATCGATTAATATTTTGGAGGAAAACCTAATTTGTTTAAATATGGTCCGTTAGAATTTTTTATCATTATTTAAAAAATAAATAATAAAAAATATATGAGTATCTATTGAGTGATATTGTTTTATACATGAACCACATTATAATACTTTTTAGTGTAATCAATTAATACTCTTTAGTGTAATCAACTAATACATCAGCGAAAATAACTAATGTCCGCCAAAATTAAAACCCTTTAGTGAAAACAAATAAGACCCTTCAAATGGTTCATGTATAAATCATTTTCACTCTATACTTTATTGATTTAAAATAAAATTGATAGATAACAACCAAACACATTAATATAGAAAGAGTATGTAATACTCCCTACATCCCATGGGATTTTGCACCCATGAGATTGCACGTGGATTAAGAAAAGAGGTAAAAAAAGTGACATATGTGTATATTTGTGTGAGTTTGCACGCAAATTAATATTTCTTTTTTAGATAGTGTGCAATAGGTGTGAGACGTTCAAATAAAAAAAGGGTGCAAATTTTAGATATAATTGTTTGGTTTTTTTTTTATGTAATTTTATCATGTCATTAGATTAATATTTATTTCCCGTTTTAGTTAAATTTGCATGAATAAAAAATCGGAATGAGTACATTTTTTGTTTTGTATAATTTATTTAGAATAGAGTGATTGTAAACTTATTAAGTAGGAACATTATCAATATATATATACATATATATGTATTTATAAATATATATATATATATATATATATATATATATATATATGTATTTATATATTTGAGTAGTTTTAGTAAGCAGTTGAATTTTGAAAAAAAAATACCATAAATAGAAATCAGTAATACCCCAAGAAGTAATTAGTAATACCCTAAGAAATAATCAGTAATACATCAAATGAAAAAATAAAACATACAGTTCGTCGTGTTAGTGTATATTTTGAAAAAATCAAAATTGGAGTCCTTAAAATCCAAATGCATGTCATTCTAGAATTTGCGTATATATTTATGCAGATAGTTCTTTTATTTAATAATGTTAATATAGTTCCTTTAAAAAATTAATAATAATGTTAATAAAGTTAACATACATTTTGAATTATCACTTTCACAATTATTTAAAATACTAATATTATTCGGGTACAATACTTACTCATTTTATTATATTATACTAACTCATTATACAATTGAGGATTTATTATATTGTTTATTAACCTAACACAAACATTCTATATAATATTGTTAGATACTATATTTATCAAGCTTTAAAAATAATATTATTATTATTTATTAAATAATTATGCATTTTTTTCAAGGTATTTATGAATTGCGAAATTTGTAATTTTCAATAAAATAATTTTTTAATGTTTATTTAGGGTTAATCACGGTACAGACTAAAACATATATTTAAAAATATATGTATCCTTACCTAAGTTCAGTTATTTTAAAATCGAGTGTCAATGTTCGTACAAAAAAATTTGTACGGTACAATATGATACAGATTGGAACGGATTTTCGATTACAAACGGATCGGAGCGGATCGAGAAGAATTTTTTTTGTTTTTTATTATCTCATTTAAAAAAAAAATTGATGCACACTTATACAAATACTACACATATTTAAGAAAGAACAAATTGATGCAGTGAAGCAATTTTTCAAGAATGGAGTAAATGCCCTAGGAAGATTAATGATTTTTAGCAAGTGGTTTGGGTTGGGTGATCTTTCATTAAAATTGTACTTGAATATTGATTCATTATACTGGCTTTGTTGGATGATGTATGATTAGAAGAGTAATTCTTGTACTCTCATTTTTTTTAAATATTTATTTTTTATTATAAAAAATATATACATTTTCAACCACAATCAAACATATATTCTTGCAAGCTTAAATATAACGCATTATATAATAATGGATGGTTAAAAAAAATTAACACAAATCACCCCGAATACAATATTTAAAATATAATACATAAATTATATATAAATAATATTTTTGGAATATCTTGTGAATATAAAGTGCGATACTAAAATCACATTGCCATATATATATTTAGAATGAAATTAAAAGATGAAACAAATTAAATTTAAATCACTTTGATATATACACTTAAACATGAGTTAATGTTTTAAGAACATAATATGATAAATAAAATGGTGTTTGTATTCTAAAAACATAGATAAAGTATGTTATCGTATAATTAAACTTGAATTTAATAACATTAAAATACAATTTAATGAATACCAAATAAATAATAATTAAATTATAATACATATTTAATTAAGTTATTCGGTTCGGTACAGTCTCATTCGGTTATTCGGTACGATTAATTTGGTAATATTCAGACCCGTATGCGAAAAACTTTTTAGTTCGATTATTTTCGATGCAAATTTTGGTACGGGTTCATTAACAATCCTAGTTTATAATATAATGTTTCTACTAAAGTCAAAATGATTTTAGGAAAATTGATATTCTTATTAATCGGCAAGTAATTTAGATTCTTAGTTAATATTTAAAAATTTATTTACAATCTAAATAAAAAAATTATGACGGGTAAATAATTAGTATATTTAAGGTAAATTGTGTAATATTACTTCTTGTACACTAACTAATCGCATAATAAATATACATGTAACGCCCTGAATCCAGAATACCTTAAATATCCCGGATTCGAGGTGTCACTTGTGACTAAAAATACGAACTATAAAATTTTTGATATAAAAAGGGATAAAATCAGAGATGAGTTTTATGCAGCGGAAGAATGAGTAGGATAATATTTATAATATATTTCTCACACACATATATATAAAACTTAATATCAAAAGTAATATTTTATTTAAGTGGGGAACTCCGTGTCGTCTCTATTACTGTCCTTGCTCCACGAAATCATAATCTGCAAGGGTTGAAAAAGAGGGGCGTGAGATTTGAATTCTCACGTATGGGTGATTTGCAACGTCATGGGATTGGTAAATCCGAAGTATATTAAATTATACTCATTGATAAAGTATATAATTTATTTAAACAGTTGACATATAAATAGGAATAACATATATCACAGAAGTAACAAGTTCACGTAATAATTAATTGGGCATAGCAGGTTTCACATCATATAATTGAAATATCACAAGTTGATTCACATTAAGGGGCAAAGCCCAAAACCATTTTCAAATAACGGCCCAATCTGCCAAAATCATTTTTCAACACATATAGTAAATCTCCCCCAAACCATTTCTCACCAACAAATCCATCCATTCATTCATTCATGTGACCATGAATCTGAATAATTATTATCACTCATGGCTACCACAAATAATATCAGCGACCATGAATCTGACCTATTATCACTCATGGCCGTACGTGTCAATCCACAAACAAAACAAATCAATGATTACTCGCTTTCCTCTTTCCCATAAAACTGTCATTTCAAATTGTGGGGAGAATTCACATAATTCATACTTAAACAGATTCATGCTCACAAAATGCCCTTTATCATGCAATGGTGCTCGATTTAAATAAAACAATAGAAATATTGTATCATATATATAATTATAACACGTAATTCAAACAGTTATATAATAGGGTGTACATTTATGTTGGATTAGTTGTTTTAGATTGATTTAGTCGAGTTCAGAGTATACCAGCACAGCGTATTATGAGCAGATCAATCAACAGATCATCACCCACCTGATTGTTTCGAGTCCCGAGAATATTGTGTATGCAGACGGTCGAGTCCTTCGTGCGTGTCCCGAAAAGTACAGAATCATAATAAGGAGTATTCCGATTAAAAGATCGACTTTTGAATTTGAAAAGCTTAAGAGTGTGAAACTCGAGGATTGAGTAGATCGTTGTCTTTAGAAAACTATTGAAAACTAAAGTTTTCAAAGGTTGATTTCAAATTGATAAGTACACCCCTTTTTGAGAGGAGGTGTATTAGGGGAGTGTATTTACTAAAAGCAGTGGTGTAACAGGGGGTGTATTTGCTGAAAGCAGTGGTGTAACAAGGGGGTGTATTTACTGAATTCAGGGTGTCCTTAACAAAGGCCCTTTAAGAAAGAAAATATAAGAATTCATATTTTATTAAAACTTATTAATAATTTGACTTTTCTAAGAAAATTTATATTATAACTAATATAGTTTATAAAAAGTATTTTCTTTTCTAATATTAATATTACTTCTAAAGTTGATTAGTGACACTTTTAGGAAATAAAAGGATCATATTAATTTTCCCAAAAATACTCTTTTCATTTGTTATTAATTTTGGATATAACTCGACTTATCTTTTCGTTCCTAATTCTCCAACAGTCGCACAAGGGGAAGACGAGTTTCCCTTTGTCTAAAAAAACTCAACTAATACTAAAACAAACTAATTTCATCACCATTCAGCTAATTCAATAATACTAATCCAAAAATACTCTTCAACTAAAACAACAATACTAATTCATCCATTCAATAATACTAATTAACTAATCCAATAATACTCTTCAACTATTCCAATAACACTAATAAGAAAAATCATCAATCCAATAACACCAAACAGTTATTTCAGTAATACTAAACACCTATTTCAACACAACTTAACAATATCAATCGAACCGACTCCATGGTACGAATTTAACATCAAAAGTCCATCTACAACTTCATGGCTCCAATTCAAAAACAACTAGTATTCTCTCTTCTTACAAAGCTCACAACAGTAGGGAAAATAAAACAATTCCGTTCCCTATTTCAATTAGTACGAAAAATAGGAAGGAGGCTAGTAATTCTTACGAGTCCGGTTCGCGGTGGTAAACGGACGGCCTAACGGCGTTGTATAAGGATTCGTTCGGTTAAACGGGCGGCCTAACGGCGTCGTTCGGGAATTTGGAAAACGGATTTGAACAGCCTAACGGCGTCGGTTGGAATTTCCAAAAATTCCGGCAACAGCAACCGATTCAAACGGCGTCAAATTCGATCGGAAATTAAACGGAAAGAAAAGGTTACGGTGCGATCGGAATTGAACATCTTAAGGATAGAATTAAAAGAGGGGTTTTGTGATTATCTTACTGGAAAGAAAAGAGGCGACGTTTTGCTCCGGGCTTCGACAGCACGGGAGCGGCGGCCGGTTTCGATAGGCGAAGGCGGTGGCTTCGTCTCTGTCCAAAAGAGGCGACGATGAAGAGGAAAGGTGGACGGTGGCGGCGTTTGGGCGAAGAGACGGCAACGGCTGTGAGCGGAGGCGGAGAGGCGCGAGCCTTGGCTGCGGTGGCGCCCGGATACAGAGGTTGGAGGCGGCGGCGTGCGTCGACCAGAGCAGCGGCGTCTGGTGGCGGGACGGCAGAGGGCGGAGGCGTACGGCGATGGCTCTGCTCCAGCGGCGTCGCGACGGCGGCTGCTGGCGAGGAGGACGGCGGTGAGCGGGAGAGGCGTCGCGGCCGAGCGGGAGCACGGCGGTGGGCTGACGGAGGGCGGCGCCTGGCGGTCGACGGCCGGCTTTGCTTGGTGGCGGCGACGCGACGGAGGGAGTTGCTCGGCGGGGAGGGCGACGCTCCGTCGCCGGAAGGAGAAGAGGCGTGAGGCGGAGGAGGGAGTGTGAGGCGTGACTTCGAAGAGAGAGGAAGAGAGAAATGGGTTGAGTAAATTTTGGGAATGAAAAACTGAGAAAGAGAAAGGGACGTGCCCCTTTTATAGAAGAAAACCAAGTACTTAATTAATTAATATAAATTTAAAAGAAAGGATAATTTATGTGGATAAGAATTAATTCTAATTAATTTAATTAAAAAGGGATACTAAAACATGTGGGTAGGGTTTAACCCCTTTAATTCGAATATTTTCGTTCCCACTTGATACGGTTCAGGGATCATTTTGGTTCACGAGATTAATCCCGAATTAAAAATTAATACAGTTTTAAAACTTAATTAATATTTTCTTGTATTTTAATTATTCTCAATAAATTATACGGACCGAAAACATAATTTTAAACTTTGAATAATTAATTTCTCGTAGTCCCTTATCCGTTTGAAATATTCGATTTCTTTCTTCGAACTTGGGAATTTGAAATAGTGTATATATTTAAATTACACAGTAGCACACAAAATAATAAAATTAAAAGAAACACGATAATAATGTAAAATAAGGCTTTCTAGAAAAATAAAAGGTATGAAACGGGACGGGGTATTACATCCTCACCCCCTTAACAGGAATTTCGTCCCCGAAATTCAGCTTCTAGGTATAGCTCGACTAAAACTCGTATGTTCATCTTCAAGTGGTTCCTTCCTCTACATGTCAAAGTTATTGAACTAACACACTGGGTGGTGAAACTTGAAATCGTATTAGGGTATGTAGAGTATGGTAGAATTTCTAACTATTTCAACCTTTGGAATTAGGTCCCATAATATTTTTTTTTCTCATGAGGTTTAATGGTCCTGTATTACCTACTACGTGGTGTTTGTCTAATTGTCATTCTATTGGAGGTTCTGAAGCGAAAAGAATAATATTGTTACGTCATATAGGTATGAAAAATTATAAAAACAGAATCGAATTACGTAAGCAACACAACGCTAGTACTGATATACACGTGAGTATGTAGTTCACCGCAACGCATTGCGGCCGCAAAATGGTACAGTGATCACATACGCACCGTATAATAGAAACCAGTGACGTATCATTTAACAATAATCAGATAAAATATAACAGTTAATATACATCAGGTAACACACATTGCCAAGTAGCAATTTCATAACACATAATATTATATAAAAGTCTCGACTTCTATGTAGGTCAGTCTACTTACGCCATATCTGAAAATGAAAGTAAGTCTTCTAGGTACCGAGTTACTACTATCTTAGGTGGATTCTAATATCGAAAGGAAATTTCTAGTAAAAATTTTAGTCATGCAGAAACATAATATAAACAATTAAAGCACATAATTTAAACAATTTAAGCATATAATTTAAACAATTAAAACACATAGTCCAAATAGTAATATAGCAACATTTATGAAATTTATAAACTTTAAACAAATATATTCATATATGCAATTCACAAAATATAGCATTTTAATAGCAATATAAATAACATTTCGTAGTTCTTTCTACACCACGTAGGTGTTGTTTTGAGTTCTCGATCTTTTGATTTGAGTTTTGTTATGAAAGTTAACTTGTTGCAAGTCTATAGGCATTTAGACACTTTAAAATAAAATAAGAACATACCTTCGTAGAGCTTCTGACGGTAATAGGAGACACATTTCCCCTCACATGATTTAATTAGTGATCTAAAGTTACATGATAAGGAAATTTTAATTAAAGAAAAATGAATTATGGTTTGATGAAAACAATGATTTGGTTTTAGGTCCGAAAGTTTTGAACATAAGCTCTGATACCACCTGTAACGCCCTGAATCCAGAATACCTTAAATATCCCGGATTCGAGGTGTCACTTGTGACTAAAAATACGAACTATAAAATTTTTGATATAAAAAGGGATAAAATCAGAGATGAGTTTTATGCAGCGGAAGAATGAGTAGGATAATATTTATAATATATTTCTCACACACATATATATAAAACTTAATATCAAAAGTAATATTTTATTTAAGTGGGGAACTCCGTGTCGTCTCTATTACTGTCCTTGCTCCACGAAATCATAATCTGCAAGGGTTGAAAAAGAGGGGCGTGAGATTTGAATTCTCACGTATGGGTGATTTGCAACGTCATGGGATTGGTAAATCCGAAGTATATTAAATTATACTCATTGATAAAGTATATAATTTATTTAAACAGTTGACATATAAATAGGAATAACATATATCACAGAAGTAACAAGTTCACGTAATAATTAATTGGGCATAGCAGGTTTCACATCATATAATTGAAATATCACAAGTTGATTCACATTAAGGGGCAAAGCCCAAAACCATTTTCAAATAACGGCCCAATCTGCCAAAATCATTTTTCAACACATATAGTAAATCTCCCCCAAACCATTTCTCACCAACAAATCCATCCATTCATTCATTCATGTGACCATGAATCTGAATAATTATTATCACTCATGGCTACCACAAATAATATCAGCGACCATGAATCTGACCTATTATCACTCATGGCCGTACGTGTCAATCCACAAACAAAACAAATCAATGATTACTCGCTTTCCTCTTTCCCATAAAACTGTCATTTCAAATTGTGGGGAGAATTCACATAATTCATACTTAAACAGATTCATGCTCACAAAATGCCCTTTATCATGCAATGGTGCTCGATTTAAATAAAATAATAGAAATATTGTATCATATATATAATTATAACACGTAATTCAAACAGTTATATAATAGGGTGTACATTTATGTTGGATTAGTTGTTTTAGATTGATTTAGTCGAGTTCAGAGTATACCAGCACAGCGTATTATGAGCAGATCAATCAACAGATCATCACCCACCTGATTGTTTCGAGTCCCGAGAATATTGTGTATGCAGACGGTCGAGTCCTTCGTGCGTGTCCCGAAAAGTACAGAATCATAATAAGGAGTATTCCGATTAAAAGATCGACTTTTGAATTTGAAAAGCTTAAGAGTGTGAAACTCGAGGATTGAGTAGATCGTTGTCTTTAGAAAACTATTGAAAACTAAAGTTTTCAAAGGTTGATTTCAAATTGATAAGTACACCCCTTTTTGAGAGGAGGTGTATTAGGAGAGTGTATTTACTAAAAGCAGTGGTGTAACAGGGGGTGTATTTGCTGAAAGCAGTGGTGTAACAAGGGGGTGTATTTACTGAATTCAGGGTGTCCTTAACAAAGGCCCTTTAAGAAAGAAAATATAAGAATTCATATTTTATTAAAACTTATTAATAATTTGACTTTTCTAAGAAAATTTATATTATAACTAATATAGTTTATAAAAAGTATTTTCTTTTCTAATATTAATATTACTTCTAAAGTTGATTAGTGACACTTTTAGGAAATAAAAGGATCATATTAATTTTCCCAAAAATACTCTTTTCATTTGTTATTAATTTTGGATATAACTCGACTTATCTTTTCGTTCCTAATTCTCCAACAGTCGCACAAGGGGAAGACGAGTTTCCCTTTGTCTAAAAAAACTCAACTAATACTAAAACAAACTAATTTCATCACCATTCAGCTAATTCAATAATACTAATCCAAAAATACTCTTCAACTAAAACAACAATACTAATTCATCCATTCAATAATACTAATTAACTAATCCAATAATACTCTTCAACTATTCCAATAACACTAATAAGAAAAATCATCAATCCAATAACACCAAACAGTTATTTCAGTAATACTAAACACCTATTTCAACACAACTTAACAATATCAATCGAACCGACTCCATGGTACGAATTTAACATCAAAAGTCCATCTACAACTTCATGGCTCCAATTCAAAAACAACTAGTATTCTCTCTTCTTACAAAGCTCACAACAGTAGGGAAAATAAAACAATTTCGTTCCCTATTTCAATTAGTACGAAAAATAGGAAGGAGGCTAGTAATTCTTACGAGTCCGGTTCGCGGAGGTAAACGGACGGCCTAACGGCGTCGTATAAGGATTCGTTCGGTTAAACGGGCGGCCTAACGGCGTCGTTCGGGAATTCGGAAAACGGATTTGAACAGCCTAACGGCGTCGGTTGGAATTTCCAAAAATTCCGGCAACAGCAACCGATTCAAACGGCGTCAAATTCGATCGGAAATTAAACGGAAAGAAAAGGTTACGGTGCGATCGGAATTGAACATCTTAAGGATAGAATTAAAAGAGGGGTTTTGTGATTATCTTACTGGAAAGAAAAGAGGCGACGTTTTGCTCCGGGCTTCGACGGCACGGGAGCGGCGGCCGATTTCGATAGGCGAAGGCGGTGGCTTCGTCTCTGTCCAAAAGAGGCGACGATGAAGAGGAAAGGTGGACGGTGGCGGCGTTTGGGCGAAGAGACGGCAACGGCTGTGAGCGGAGGCGGAGAGGCGCGAGCCTTGGCTGCGGTGGCGCCCGGATACGGAGGTTGGAGGCGGCGGCGTGCGTCGACCAGAGCAGCGGCGTCTGGTGGCGGGACGGCAGAGGGCGGAGGCGTACGGCGATGGCTCTGCTCCAGCGGCGTCGCGACGGCGGCTGCTGGCGAGGAGGACGGCGGTGAGCGGGAGAGGCGTCGCGGCCTAGGGCCGTGGTCGCGGCCGAGCGGGAGCACGGCGGTGGGCTGACGGAGGGCGGCGCCTGGCGGTCGACGGCCGGCTTTGCTTGGTGGCGGCGACGCGACGGAGGGAGTTGCTCGGCGGGGAGGGCGACGCTCCGTCGCCGGAAGGAGAAGAGGCGTGAGGCGGAGGAGGGAGTGTGAGGCGTGACTTCGAAGAGAGAGGAAGAGAGAAATGGGTTGAGTAAATTTTGGGAATGAAAAACTGAGAAAGAGAAAGGGACGTGCCCCTTTTACAGAAGAAAACCAAGTACTTAATTAATTAATATAAATTTAAAAGAAAGGATAATTTATGTGGATAAGAATTAATTCTAATTAATTTAATTAAAAAGGGATACTAAAACATGTGGGTAGGGTTTAACCCCTTTAATTCGGATATTTTCGTTCCCACTTGATACGGTTCAGGGATCATTTTGGTTCACGAGATTAATCCCGAATTGAAAATTAATACAGTTTTAAAACTTAATTAATATTTTCTTGTATTTTAATTATTCTCAATAAATTATACGGACCGAAAACATAATTTTAAACTTTGAATAATTAATTTCTCGTAGTCCCTTATCCGTTTGAAATATTCGATTTCTTTCTTCGAACTTGGGAATTTGAAATAGTGTATATATTTAAATTACACAGTAGCACACAAAATAATAAAATTAAAAGAAACACAATAATAATGTAAAATAAGGCTTTCTAGAAAAATAAAAGGTATGAAACGGGACGGGGTATTACAATACAAAAGATTTGAAAATCAAATCCTATATATAATTTTGTTATTATCATTTAATATTAGTAAATTTTATTAAATTATAAATGAAAATAAAACGTAATGTACGTATAAAAAATTCAATTACACCCATGATTACCTTTATACAAGTGTGCAATTGTTTTATTGATTTGTTTAGAATGAAAATCAATTGCTCAAGAAGAAAACTCACAATTCTACACATTTATTAACTCTAATTGTCATTATTCCATAATTTCTAACACTGTTCCATGATTTGTGTAAAATGGAAATCAATTACTTGAGGAGGAACTAATATTTGCTTATATAATTATTGACTATTCATATACATATATATGTAGTATACTTTTTATTACAATATGATTGTATGTAATTTGATATGATTGTACATACTTTGAGAATTGAAAACAAAATGGATTATGTATTATATATATATAATACTAGTCACAGACCCGCGAAATTTCGAGGACTTAAAAAAACTGCTTTGATTTAATTCTACACCAATCATTTCTTCAATTTATACGTAATTAATAAACTACAAATGCATCTTGTACAAACGATAAATGACCTTTCTTTTTATACCATCAAATTTATTAAACAAACGCCACATTCACCGCTTTATTTCGCAAGATGCACTTCACAACACCTTTAATAATAATATTTCTGAAAACATTGTATATTATCAACTATAGAAATTCGAACACACCAGAGTAAATCAACCAAATAAGCACACACCTAAACAACAAACAACACCAAGCTAAGTAATATCAAATAATATTTCATAAATTTCTAAAGACCTCTCTGTAAACAACATTGGTTGTGTACTTTGAAGCCTTTCCTTCCGAATCAAGACATAAAATCTTCAAGTTGCCCCTCCTCTTAACCCTCGAAACTGCGACGTGGTTTGGGAGATTGACCCTGTCTTTTGTTAATAGTCAATGCAAAGCAAAACAAAACAGGAAATTGCCTTCTAGTAAAATTTACATGCATTGTTATATCTGAATTAATCAAAATCATCTTTGGAACGAAAACCTTGTTCCCAATATTTCGACCAAATATAATTTCAACTTCGATCACGTGATTTTCAAGCCTCACGACAATCAACCTTATACCGTTACACAATCCAGATTTCTGGTCGATATTTCGTAGAAGAACAATTGGAACACCTTCCTTAAGAACCAAACGATGACACGACATTCCAGAACACCTTAGAGAGTTTAAAAAATCAACTGAAATCAATTCTCCTTGACCACCTGGACGAAATTTTGTCTTACACACGCTGTCCGAACTCAAATAAACTTTTGTATCTCTGGGAATCATAGAAATGATCTTATTATTGATACAATTCATATCCCTGTGTGTGAGTGCAAGAATAGCCCTATCTTCAAAGTATTTATGTGATAGCCAAAACAGGATCAACTTCATCATAAATCTACTATTAATGATAGCCAAAACAGGATCAACTTCATCATAAATCAAATTATTCAAAGGAATCTCGATTTCAGAAAACCCATCCCTACCTTCTCCAAGTTTGTCATCGCCTATTTTAAGAATCCAATCGGAAAATTCAGCAATCTCCAAGCCTCTATCCACACCGTGTACACCAAATTCCAACCGCATATTTCTGGTTAACGTGAGTATCTGAAAAACAACCAAATAAAGAATATATCAAAGGAATAGTATGTACTATTAATTTTTGCCCAAAGTATTGTAAATAACTAATTCACCTTGCAATATTGCCACATGTGAGATAAATTAATCGTAGAATGAACAACATCCTCTCTACTTCCTTTTGGTATAACTGGTAGAATCTGCCTAAAATTCCCACCAAGAACAACTGTCTTTCCTCCAAACGACAAATTATTCACTGAACCGTTAGCCCTCATATCAATACCTCGCAAAGTATGATCCAATGCTTCAAAATAAAACTTGTTAACCATCGGGGCCTCATCCTATATAATTAGCTTTGCCTTTATCAATAGCTCGGATAATTCAGACCCGGGATTAACATTACAAGTAGATGTCTCTTCAATATTTATTGGAATAGCAAATCTAGAGTGCGCAGTGCGACCACCGGGTAGAAGAAGCGCTGCAATTCCAATGGATGCAACATTCAAAACAACATGGCCCTCTGACTGTATAGAAACGGACAGTATTCTCCAGATGAATTTTTTTCAGTGCTACCATACCCATACAAGAATTAAATTCCACCCCTGCTATGCAAAACTGCATCTAGTATTTCCTGAAATACTTATGTTTGCTCGGGAATTAGCATTACACTCAACCCATTAAATTCACCCCTCAACACCGGACGATCATAACACAGTTCCTCACACATTAATTTATTGATACCACTTGTCACCAAATGCTGAATTGGCTGAGGCATCGAAGGAAATATAGCCAGGGTACTGTCATTCATCTGCAGTAACTTTTCCATCTCAACCAAAGTACGGTTTCTCAACTCTTCATTAGCTAATACCAAGTATATTTTAGAAAAATATACCGTATCAAATGTAATTCAACATACATAGAAAAAAAATTAGATATTTGAACTCAGTACGAATACCTGACTGATTTAGTAGCTGTCACTGCCTAAACTGAATATCATCGGATAAACAATCCAATGTTCTTTCAAACACGTTTTCAGGAGAAGTCATAGACGACAACAACAACAGAATTGAAAACAAATTTTGGATATAATGGGCCGGTGCTCAATAACTTGACTCAACTATCCCATCGATATATTCCCGATCATCTTCCAATAATCCGAGAGAATAACACGCATCCTTGAAAGTAGGGTACACAACACCACCGATGGTTTGGATCTCTTCATGCGACTCAGCCCCATTGCTGTGCGGTAGCAGGATCCCTAAATAAAAAATTGCCAGCACTTGGTGGAACATTATACAATCTCCCCATTGCAAATCTACTGTCACTCATTTTCACCCAAGTGTATTTCTTATTGTCCCAAACGTACTTCAAATGAAACTCCATATACTTTAGACTTTTTGCATTATGATCACCTCTATTACGCTACCTAATGGGACGAAAGAGAGAGCTTATGAGAGCTATTCTATATTCTATAACTATTGTGAAATGGTCATTGTCAGTTAATGGTAATAGTGTCTCACTCCTTACTTTAGAGTAAGAGGTGCCTAGCGCTCTTTACAATAACCGCAGTTGATGGGGAATAAACCCTAAAGGCTATGTTCTGACAGAGTCAACTCAATATTATGCCTTGAAGAGGACTCGAACCTCCATGCTCTTTAGCACGAGATTTTGAGTCTCATCCACGCAAAAAACTTTGATAATCTATGTGTAGTAATGATAATTTAAAATTATATAATTGGATATCACAATACAAAGTGAAAATTGGCCATATGGTACAATAAACATAATGAGTGTATTGTGATGTACTCATTGTACATTTATAATATATGGCTTAGTTTCATCATGCTTCTATTTCTTTGTCTTTAAGCATACATTACTAATTTAAAATTATATAATTGGGCATCATCCTAAAAATTCCAATTTGTTCATATGGTACATAAACTCTAATAAGTGTAGTTTGGTGTAGTTATTCAACATTGGTGTAGTTTGTTACATAAAATCTAATAAGTGTAGTTTGGTTGTACATTGATATTTCATCATTACATAAATATAACAATGTAGAATTTTTTGTTTTGACAAATATCAGTTAATTAATTTGTATAACTCTAACATATTTTTAAATAAAATGATTAACCCGAATTGCAATATTATTTTCTACTGGCAGAAGAACATAATTTCTGATTTTATTTTAATAACAATTGTATTTACACACGAAATACTATTCAAACCAAGTACATCATTTATATTTCAACCTTTTATATTCACCATGCAAGAACATACGTACAAAAGAACATAATAATTATTCAACTCCAACCTTGCAACTCAAAAAACTTATAGCACACCAATAGCGAAGAAAAAGACAATAATTTTATTATCAACCGCACAAAATGATGCATCACAAAAGTATACAAATGTACAACGGTTGAGAAATAAATGTCCACAAGTGTGCCACCGAGAGTATTGTAATAAAAAGAAAGGAAAAATGGGTATTAATTCAGGACTTCAAGGCACAATGTCAATCTTCAGAAAATAAAAGTTATTGCTCACATAAATTAAAAGTTATTGGCCTAAATTCAAATTATTACATTGTTAAATAAATTTGGACTAATTACGGTTTATGTAACACAATTTTTTTTTAAACTAATAGTATTCCGCTTAAAAAACTCGGCCACCTTAACCTGACATAATATATAGTGAAGATAATCTATTATCTAATCACAATTCCATAACCAAATTGTCCGATATTGGTCCTTCAATTTTTTTATCAATTGAAAAAGTTAGAGGACCAATTTAAAAACATGTATAGTATCTTTACTATGGGCGCTAAATTCAACAGTAAAATGCTATCTAAACAGACGCAAATAAATTTTCTTACTCATAACAGCCATTTTCCATAAATTGAAAGTTAAGAATTTTTTAAAAGGACCAACATTAATCTTGGCGAATATTTAATTGCAACATATATGATGAATACCTACAACTACTTTCCTACTTGCAACTCAACGCGACTTGTCAGGAAAAATAAAATGGTCCGATATCTTGAACTAATATATATAAATATAAATTGAACTAAAATATGCACCGATTATTTAGCTCTTGTTTAACCAAAACATACATTAGATCATATTATTTAGAGCCCAATTTTAAAGGCCAAATTGGATCAAATAAATTGAGTACACTGTAATGAGACTTAATTATTTTCCTATTATTTTCAAATATATAAAAAATTTAGTTTATTTATGTAATAGTAGTATTAGTTTAATGCGAATACATATGTAGTATTAGTTCAATTAAAATATATAATAGTAGTACATTAGGTCCTTAATTATAGTAGCTAATAATTATTTGTTAACAAAAATATATTCAGGATGATCTAAAACAATTCCTTCACACTCTTAAAAACCAGTTGACCAAATCCGATATTGCAAGAAGTTACAATTTGATACTTAATTATAATATTAGTTTAATATGTAATAGTAGTGTTAATTTAATTCGAATATATATATATATACACAAATTAGTTCAATTAAAATATATAATAGTAGAATATTAGGTCCTAAATTATAATACATGTTAATTATTTAGAGCACATTCTTAAAAACCAGTTAACCAAATAAATATAGAATACAATATAAAGGTTTGACCCAATTTTTAAATTATATATTTGGTATATTATTATTGCCTAATTACCTAATTAAATAGATTTGACCCCTTATTCATATAAAAATGTGTGCACTAACTTGTATGAATATGAAATTTTGCAATGACAGTTAAATATGGATATTAACATGCAATTACTATTTCACCATATGGGATTTATCGGACTAAAACTAATATGGGAAAATATGGGTAAATTATCCAATTATAAAAATTATAGGACTAAATCTAATAAGAAATTGTCAACATATATGATGGATGCACGCATTTTCTTGCCTTCTTGCAACTTAAACTCACTTGCCAGGAAAAATAAAAAATAGATGATAATTATTTAGGGCACACTCTTAAAAATCAGTTGACCAAATAAATATAGAATACAATATAAAGATGAATAAAATTTGACTTAATTTTTAAGCTATATATTTGACATTTTATTATTGCCTAGTTACCTAATTTAAACAATTTTGACCCCTTATTCATATTAAAAGCGTGTGCACTAACTTCTATAAATATGGAAAATTGCAATGACAACTAAATATGAATATTAACATGCAAGGATACGCTATATATGAAAATTTATTGGACTAAAACTAATATGGAAAAATATGGGAAAATTATCCAATTATAAAAATTATAGGACTAAAAATAATAAGAAATTGACAACATATATGATGAATGCATGCATCTACGTGCCTTATTGCAACTTAAACCTACTTGCCAGAAAAAAAAATCAAAAAATGGCCCGCTAACTTATCCGAGTTAAAGTATGGTCCTGTAACTTTTTATTATTACCTAAATATGTGCACCGATTTTTTTAGCTAATGTTTAAAATTAAAATATTAAACTATCAATTACATTAGCTCCTTAGACATGTGATGGATAATTATCTGTTCCCATAAATATATTATTGATGATCTAACATATCCATTATTATTTAGCACACACCTGTAAAAAATGGTCCACTATCTTGGATTAAAATCTATAATATATAATGCACCCTACATCTCCTATATTGGTTTTGGGCGGGAGATTTTGTCAACCGTTTGATCTTTTTTTCTTTCTCATCTTGCCGTTCATTTTTTGGTTCAATGTATGGCGCTTTTTTCGGCACTAATTTGTTGCATGTCGGTAGTGCTTCATTGTTATATTTACTGTTCCTTTTTTTAGGTTCAGATGAATGGCATATTTTCCGCCACTAATTAGTTGTTGATTGGGAGCAGTTTTAATTATTGTGGATTGTAGAATTGTTGAGTGATTTTAATTTTTAGTTTATATATATGATTAGAATACTTTATTTTTCCTCACTTCCTCCGACGTGCTTTGCGGACTCCGCCGTTGTACTAGCTTTTGCCTTCGAATGCCGTCGATTGTCTTTGTTATGCACCGTTGCCGAAATTGACGATGTTTTTTTCCGGTGCCCGTAATGTTACATATATCCCATGATTCTGATTTGCTGTGTTGGTTGCCATATTTCAATTATTTAGATTTTGATTCGATTTTTCTTTAGATTTTCTGTGTAATATTCTTTAGTTTTGTATTGACGTGTCTTCGAAAAAAATTGGAACAGTTGTTGGTTGCTTTAGGATTTGGGATTTATTGCTTCTTCTCCCCCTTAGTGTTTCAGAATTTTGAGTTTTTGGATTGACAGGTTCTATTCCGATATCTTATGTTTAGTTATTTCTTATTTCCAGTTCATATTATTTCATACATTTAGCATAGTAGAAAATGTATGGTTGCAGATGACTTTGACCGTCATATATGTACCGATTAGTTATTGTTTAATCCTAAAGAAATCTGTGTAGAGGTTGTGTTTGCGGATTATAAATTTATAAAGAATCATAAAATTTTGATATGATTATTAATGATTTATTTTAAAAATACTATTATGTAAATTACAATAAATCGTCATATTTTGTCATAGAAGGCTCTTTCAATTTTCGGGATTAATGGTGTGGTAATGAGCTCCAATTTCCATTAATGACCTGAAGCAAAAGACGAAAAAAATTGGCAGCTCCTTTCTATCTCTTCTATTTTAGCAGTAGTTCCCAATTTTATGCCAACAAAATAACTTCCCTTGGTCAAACATGTGGGACCCAACAGCTATTTTACCTTGAATTTGCTAACCATTCACGTGACGTGGGCATCAACATGGAATCATAAGTTATATGCATATAAAAAAAATAGCTATTTATTTCCTGAACTTTGGTGAAAATTTTAGTACTAATATTGTTTTAGTAATTAAATGACTTAATTTTCGTTCGTTGGTGTATATTAAAGTTCGTAGTCAATGTTGTTATTTTTGTTAGTCAATTTTTATAGATTTATGGTGTTACTGATTGGTTAAATTTTATTTTTATTGAATTTTAATTTTATTCATGTGAAATCTTTTTTAAAATGTACATTTGAAAAACTTTAGTAACAAAATAATCGGTAGTTGAAGTGAAACACATATACTTTAGTACCATATATACACTTATGTTGATTTCGTATGTTATCCTAATTAATAGTACACAATTTAGGTAATTGCAAAATATATTAAAGTAATAATTATGTATAAATGAGATATTCTTTAAAATAATTTTAGACTAATATTCTGAAGGGTATTGGTTGGTTTTACTGAAAAATATTAGTTGAAGAGTAAGAAGAGTGTTAGTTGTTATACTAAAAAGTATTACAATCGGTTCATGTATGAACCAATTTCACTCTATACATACTATATATAGACAAAGTATGTAGTGAACGAGTTTCACTATGAACAAGTTTGTAGAGTAATTTCACTCAAAGGTGTTGGTTGATTTCACTAAATGGTATTAGTTGTTTTACTAAAGGGTATTAGTAAAGGGTAATAGACTTAATATTAAACACATGATCATACTTACATAATTAATTTAAAGCAGCATTTAACAATTTCATGTATTATCCTAATAAATGAGTACAAAACATAGATAATTGCAAAAGAAGTTAAAGTAAACATGCAGGATTTTTTTATTTGAATAATTTATTAATTTTGTATAATTTTTTAGTGTAATCAACTAATATATTTCAGCGTAACCAACTAATATCATTTAGCTAAATAATTAATACTCTCCTTACTCTTCAATTAATACCCTTCAGTAAAAATCATTAATACACTTCAGTGAAAACAACTAACATCATTTAGTAAAAGAAAAACTAATACTCTTCAACCAGTTTCTCTCTATACTTTGTCATAATTAATTTGTTAAAATAATGAAATATTTCAATTTACGTTAGTCAACTCATGAATTAATGTCCTTAACAATACAGTAATATTTTTATCTTTTATGGGTATAAATAATACAAAATTAAATTCATTCAAACCTTGAAAAATATAATAAAAGTAATATCTTACAAGTTAAATATATTTTTAGACATAAAATGATTAATATGTTATTTGATGAGTTTTATTATTTTATTACAAATGTATATGATTTTTATTATTATTTGCACCATAATCAGTAGGCTGACAGACGTCATTGTAAAAGAATTGCTTAATTTATGTTTTTCTATAACTTAAGAACATGAGTATGTAGGAGTGAAATTGGTTCATACATGAAGGATATTAGTTATTTTACTAAAAAATATTAGTTATGTTCACTAAAAAATATCAGTTGTTTTTACTGAAAAGTTTTAGTTTATTATTACTATACAACTAATACTCTCCAGTGAAAACAAGTAATAGTAATCCCTTTCAATAAAAACAACTAATTCTCTTTAGTGAAAATAACTAATATTGTTTAATGGTTCATATATGAACCATTTTCACTCTATACTTTGTGTATGAACATATTTATAATGAGATTGCATTGCAATTAATTTTGATTAATTGACTAGAATCAACTTAGAAAGTAGATATATACCTTTGAGCTTAATAAAGTCGACAATTTTATAATTCATATTTATGAATGTTTTATCTGAAATTTATACAATTAATAATTTCAATTTATAATATTAAGATAGTCATATTATTATTATAATATTTGTAATTGCACAAAATGTAAATACTATTGACACTAAAAAATTATATTTTTGGTTCATGCAATGTTATGTCTTGCCTATTAATAAAATATAATAGTTTTGATATCGAAGCCCTATTGATTTTTATTATTTGTGTTTCAAGATTGAGTACTTGATATTGATCTTTTTAATTAAGTCATTTTGTTGATTTTTGTATTTGTATTGTTAAATATTGAAGATTATATAATATTTTCTTATTGTATCGAAATATTATTATTTTATATAATTTTTAAAGTTTGAAAATAGTTCGTTATCGGTTTATAGAGATTTGAGTTTGATGATTTTTATGATCTAATGTGTTTAGTTTTGTTATATTTGACTAAATCATTTGATATTTAATTTTGATTTGTGTTTGTAATTGTTATTAATTTAAAGTTAATTTTATGATAATTTCTAAAATAGCACTGTCTTTTTTATTATGAAACTATTTATAAAATATTCAAGTTTTTTTAATTAAAATAAAGGTTTAAATGCAAATAAAATCACAATATTTTCGTAAATTGCAAGCTAATCTAAAATTTTGAATCTTTGCAAATAAAACCTTAACTTAAATTTGGTTGCAATTCGAACAAACAAGTAATTTTTTTATTGTCCGGAATTGATGTTTCTTTTACCTGACAATTGATAATTAATTGTATTCATATATTTAGATTGGTTTGATGAAAACACATAAGTAATCACTTTTTTGGGTAGATTAAGTGAGTGTTTGTAAATTCTACTTTGTATGTAGAATCACTTATTTTTCGAAAATAATCTATTTTGAAGTGTTTGCAACTACTACATTAATTATTTTAAATCTATTTTGAAGAAGTTAAAAAAATCCGCTTTTGGATTATGGAGAATTGATTCTTATGGGACCCACTACTTTTGTACTTTGAAACTAAATACCACTATTGATTTTTTTACAAACACTTCCACTTCTAAAATCACTTTATTTCAAAACATTCCCCACTTTTAATTTTACTACAAAAATCAATTAATATCACTTTAGATTTTGCAATAGAGTTTCAAAACACACCCTAAAATGTGTCATTTGGTTAGAATTGCTAACAAATTTTAAGTTGAGGTTTCGTTTGCAATGACAAAAGTTTAGATTAAATTGCAATTTGCGAAAATATCGTGATTTTATTTGCAACTAATCCTAAAACAAAATATTAAAAATCACATTAAATATACAATTGTTTATATATAAGTATATTATCGAGTGTAGCTTATGTCCCCCGTATCAGTCGTTACTTAGGTCAAATATCAAGTCACCAAAAAAAAAAAAATCAGGCGTTAGTATCTGCATCCATTATATTACTATGTTCTTTCACCTCACTTATAAGTTTTTACTAAATATATCCACTTTAAAGTTATATATTATCCAATACAAAATACTTACACACATTTTTAAAAAATTACTCACCCGTCAATTTTATTCAATTTCAAAAGAAACATCAAAATACTCATTTTTTATCCAACGGTGAAAAATATGATTAGTAATATGTACAAGTGTGTCTATTAGGCATAGAGACTTAGAATTTGGTTTAAAAGAAATCGGCAAAGCAAGATAGTTAGTTCAAGTGTATTATATAATTTTTTTTTTATGTTAACGTAATATGGTTTTATTCTCTATAATATATCAAATTTTATTAGTTACTGTTTCAACAATGATAATCAATGTTAGTTGACCATTTATAGGTAAGTAAGTTATCCTCCTAATGTTTCAACAAAAAATCAAATTAATAATTTAAAGGATTGTTTTGTGTAAAAATTAGAATCAGTGAATGTTGGTGAAATCACTGAGCTTTTTGGTGGAATGCAATACTTTGAATTTAAATATCATTTTGTGAGATTTGTATTTCTTTGAATGCATATCTTTTTTTTAGTTTCTTACCAAAACTTTGAATTTAATATGTTTCTCATAATTTTTTTAAAATTAAAACAATTTTGGAGAAGCATTGGATTTTATTATATTGAAGTATGACCTAAATGAAAATTTCTTCCCAGTTATTATTAGTTAAGGTCTGATGGTGACAAGGGCCGTCGCATGCTTCTCCTCACTAAAGCTTGGTATAAATTTGTTATAAATGTTGGATTGATTTAACAAGATAAAATAATGTTCAGGAAGTATAATATTATTGATGTCGAAGCAAAAATAATTTTCGTTCTTTGTGTATCAAGGTCGAAGACTTGATACTAATTTTTTTAATTGAGTCATTTTGTTGATTTTTTAAATTTTTTATTGCTCAATTTCAAGGACGATATACTATTTTGTTATTGTATTGAATAATTATTATTTTATGTGGATGTTAAGGTTTAGAAATTGTTCACTGTCATAGAATTGTATTTGGTGGTTTTTATTATTACAAGAGGTACTTTTTTGTCTTAAATAATTTGATAATTATTTGTGTATTTGTTACCATAAATATAAAGTTGATGTTTTGAAAAGTTTAAAAATATTATTGACCTTATTATTATGTAATTGTTTTAAAATAAACAAGTTATTAATTTATTTTATTAAACTCAAATATTGAATATTTTAAGTCTTAATCAATTAGTAAAAATTAATTTGTTTATAGATAAACATGTTATAGGCCGCAACTTTTGTCCCCGAGTTCGTCAATCCTTGGACTAGATACCAAGTCATCCATCTACACCCACTAATTTAGTAAGCTTACTCAACTCATTTATAATATTTACTAAATATACCCACTTTATCAAACATATAATACTTACACACATCTCTAAACATATTCACTATCAATCTCGTTCAATTCCAGTAATATCACCAAAAATACTTATTTCTCCACCTCTTTAATCCATCATTGAAAAACATAATTAACACTCTGTACAAGAGGCTTATCAGGTAGGTGAATTTGGAATTGAGTGTGAAAGAAACCAACAAAGCAAGACGTTTTGTTCAAATGTTTTTTTTTTTTTTTTTTGCATCTTAAGTAATAGTCTTATTTTTGTTATATTATATTATTATATATTTTTATTAATTTATGTTTGAACGATGGTGGAAAATATTATTGGATCATTTTTAGATAATTTAAGTTTTCCTCCAACTGTTTCGGCTTAAAGTCAAATTGATCATTTTGAAGATTATGTTGAGGGAAAACTAGAGCAACTTTATGTTGGTGAAATAATTGAGTTTTTGCAAAATGCAAAGTTCTTATAGAAAAGATGAATTTAACATGTTTTCATATTTTTTTTAATTTTTTAGCACATACCGGTGTTGGATGAAAAAACTTAAATGAACTCGGGTTATATTATATTGAATTATGTTAGAGCTGAAGATTTGCTCCCTATTATAATATGAATCTAGGTTAATTGGTGATATGGGTTGTTGCATGTTTCGTCTCACTAAATTATGTTAAAATTTTATTAGAAATGTTGCATTGCACAAAGATATAATAAAATTTAAGAATTATAATGTTATTGATGTTTGAGAAAAAATAAAATTTATTGTTTGTTTTCCAAGGTTGAGTATTTTACATTTATTTTTAATAAGTTCATTTTGTTGATTATTTTATTTGTACTATATAACTCGATAAAATATTTTGTTATAGTGTAAAAAAATTATTATTTTATATGGATGTTAAGGTTTTTAAAAAAGTTCGTTATTGGGTTACTAGGCTTCGACGTTAGTGATTTTTTATTATGATTTGTGATGTTTTTTTTTTCCTTAAATAATTTGATATTCAATTTTGTGTGCGTTTGTTACCATTATTAGTATAAAGTTCATATTCTAAAAAGTTTTGAAATAACAATGACTTTATTAATTTAGGTGTTAAAAATAAATAAATTTACTATTTGTCCTTTTTGTTAAAAATAATATATTGAAATTATTAATTTGTTATCAAATAAAATATGAATTTGCTTATAAGATAAGTATGTTATAAAATGCAACTATCTATATCCACTATTTTACAAAGCATAACCACCCCATTTTTATTTTTTTACTAAATATAGCCACTATAAAATTATAACATCATCAAACATATAGTACTTATACATCCTTAAAAATAGTCACCCATCAATTTTATTCGATTTTTATACTATCACAAAATATACACACTCTCCCACCGCTTTAATTCAACATTGAAAAACATGATTAACATTTTGTAAAAGAGGATCATTCGGTAGAGAGACTTGAAATGGAGTGTGAAATAAAACCAATAAAATAAGGTAATTTGTTCAATTGTATTACACAAAATCTAGGGTTAATAAATTTCAGAGTATGAAATTTATACTATAATGTGTATGCATTGATACCATTAATATTTTCCTTGATATCATAGCATTTAATAGCGTAAAATGTTACGGTTTCAGTGAAAACATGTAATGTTATTAATTGCATGTAATAATATCAGTTTATACTATGAATAATTTTCATAGATGAACTTACTCAATGTATTATATTTTTTTAATGTTAGTGTAATAGTCTTTATTTTGGTTTATAATATATTTTTATTTATTTTCTGTTTGAACAGTGATGAAAATTAATTGGATCATTTATACACAATTTAATTTTTTCTTCACATGTTTCAGATAAAAGTCAAATTGGTCATTTTGAAGAAAAATTAAATCAGTGATTGTTGGTGATATTATTGAACTTTATATGATATATAATAATATTGAATTTACACATTGTACGGTGAGATCTATATTTCTTTGGATGCATTAGAGATGGCAATGGGACGAGGCGGGATAGGGTGTGTATCTATATACCCAGGCCCACCCCGCGCATATCTCGAACGGCCTTATCTTGTGCCTCGCTGTGAAGCAGCATTTTGAGCCTCGTGCCGGAGCATGCCCTGCCCCACCCTATTTCTCTCTCCCTCTAAAAGAATATGAATATAAATTTTAAATATAAGCACATTCATATTTTCATATTGAACATGTGCATCATATAACTCATTTAAAAAAAACAAATTCCAAATTAAGCGTAACAATAAATATAATCATCAAACCTATAACTAATATATTTATAACTCAGAGTGAGTTACAACTAATATATATATTAGATACATTGTGTGGCGGGGCGGATCAAAGCAATATATATCCATGTTAAATCTGCCCAACGTGCGGGGCGGTGCTTAACTGGCCCAATTGGAACGGCCTCAGTGCGGGCTGTTTTACCATTCATAGATGCACATCTTTCTTTTCTTACTGAAACTGTAATTTATTATAATTTTTATCTTTCTTATTTTTTATTTTTTAGCACATAACATTGTCAGGTGAAAACTCTTTTTGAGGAGATCTAGAATCGAGTTTTATTATGTTGAAGTATGTCCGAATTGAAAATTTATTATTGGATTAAAATCAATTATATTGGAGACATAGGTCATCATATGTGTTGTTATACTAAAGTTTAGTAAAAAATTGTTTTAAAATTTTGATAAAGTAAAATGATAAAATCATTATCAAGAAAAATAAATTGTATTGATATCAGATAAATAACAATTTTCATTTAGTTAAATAATTGTATGCTTTTAGTTAAGTTCCTTTGATTTGTATAAAAAAAAATTAATGGGTGCACTGTTCAATAGGTGCATATGAGACCTTGACTATTTATATCTACAATTTATATATGATAAATTATTTGTACAAAAATAATTTATGTTGAAAATAAAATTAATTTTATTTATTTACTGATGCGTATATTATAATAAAATAAATATACTACCATAATATGATTATGTTTAATTAAAAAAATTAATATAATTTCTTTCTCAAACAACAAGTGATAAACATTATACATAATAGATACGAATGTTAAGAGTATGTATAGTGAAATTGATTTTGAATCGATAAAGGGTATTAGTTGTTTTCACTAAAAAATATTAGTCGTCTCCACTAAAGAGCCTCGGTTTGTTTTCAGTAAACAACTAAGACTCATCAGTAAAGACAACTAATACTTTTCAATGAAAACAACTAATATTTTTTTAGTGAAAATAACTAATACCTGTTAATATTTTATGTATGAACCATTTTCACTCTATATTTTATCGAAGGTTAAAACATAAAACATAAAACATATAAATATATATATATATATATATATATGATTATATTAAAATAAATTAGTGAGTAACATGACTACCGTGCAAAGCACGGGTAGGCTTGATACTAGTATATAAATATAGGATTAATTCAAATATGAACCGATATTTTAGCTCATGTTTAAAATTGAAGCATTTAACCAACACATACATCATATCATATTATTTAGCGCACAATTTTAAAGATTAACCTTGATCAAATATAAAAATTATCATAATCCAAAAAAACACAAACACCAATAATGCATCAACTTACCATTTCAAAAAATAAGAATGCCCAATAATTTGCCAAGCCTAATAATATGCACACTAAAATTAAAAAGTCTAATATCATGCACTCTGAACTTGTAAATTAAAAGGCTTAATGTATGCTTTGTGTTCAATTGTTGGACTTCCAAAGGTTAAAATTGGCCGTGGAGTTAAAATATTTAACTATCAGAGTTTTTTTTTTTTAATTATCATCTAAATTAATGAATTTAAAACTTATTTTATTTTATCAATTTTTTAGCGTCGAGCGATAATTTAATATAAATTACAAAGTGTGTAGTTTCAATTTTCTTTTAGTATTATGTAACCTTTTGGAACTAAATTATTGGTGAACTTGTTATTTTATCATAATCCAAAAGAACACAAACAACAATAATGCATCAAATTACCATTTCAAAAAATAAGAATGCCCAATAATTATGAGAATTTAACCATAATTCATTTGAATTAAATACAATTTATGTTGCCTTCAAATTAAATCTAAATAAGAGGAATTAATACAATTTATTTAGTCTTCAACACAATTAATTTGGAATTAATACAATTTATGATGCCTTCAAATAAATCCAAGGATGAAAAGGTGTCTATACGATTGTGAAGGGACCGGACAAGATTATATTCATCCGGGGCTTTTTTTTTCTGATAAGCTGTCCTTTGATACGACATAAAATAAATCTATGTTATTCAAACATCCGACACGGGAGGAACTCACAATTCACTGCGGTACAACACGTATCCAAAACACAAATCAAAGATAAGAACAAAGACAAAAAATAAAACAAAATTTTCCATTATAGTTAGCAGGAAAAAGAATACATTACAACCAATTTCATTGGCACAAGAGACGCGACGGATAATCCTATCCTCGAAGTATAGACCAAGACTGGAAAATAATAAAAAGGAGAATTACATCATGGTATGCTCGATCAAATGATCATCCGAGGACAAATCATCGGAAATACACACACATTAAAAATACCAAACGTAAAGACCTAATTACACGACACTCGGACGATAAAAAAAACAGTAAAGAAAGTGGGAGGAGAGAAAAAAAAAGAGAAATGAGTATGACCAATGAACAAATTTATGGAAAAAAACTCAATAAACAACTGCCGAGATCAAGCATGCAATAAATCAACGGTGAATATGATTGGATACCTATATTCAAAGAGAAGTCAAGGATGGTGGAATGGGAAAAAAAAAGGATGCCACATAGGCATTTTTTGCATATTTACAAAACCTATCAATACACCACTAATAAAAAATATTTACATAGAAACCATGATAAAGATCAATTATTTAAATATAAAAAGGAATATTTACTTAGAAAAATTAGTTCAACAATCAAGATATATCAATTTAGAACAATTAGTTATTATATATTTTTGTGAACACTCACTTACATAATATGTCATGCACTAAAATTGTTATACTACTAACATAAATGAGTCCATTTAACTAATCCAGAACCACTTTAGACATAGAATATTTTAGGACCTAACTAACAATAAGGAGAATTTAATATCAAGGTACACTAAATTAGCAAGAGACATTATATTATAACTATACATTTGTCACATGGACACTAAATTATATTAAAGGGACACTAAATTATAAAGAGTCATTAAATCATAATTACACACTTGTCATATGGATAAAAAAGAGGCGTCCCATAATACATGGCTACATCTCTAATTCTACAACATTAGTACAATATAAGTAAATCCAATTAAAAATAATCCAATTAAACGGCACACCAAATCCCATAATTTTCCAGGATTTTTTTTTATCTAAAGATTAATACAAATTTTGTCCAAAGAGGAATAAATAAGTTTGTACTAAAAATGATTAGCATTAACTATCATGGAAACATTGCAACACAAATTACCACAACATAAATTTATAGGACTATTTTCGAATTTCTTTAAAAAAAATAACGGAAAAATTTAAATTATTAAAAGATTAACCATTTTATACATAGAATATTTTAGGGTCTAACTAATACTAAGGAGAATTTAATATCAAGACACACTACATTAGCAAGAGATATTATATTATAATTAAATACAATGTACGTCGCGTTAAAGACAATTAATTTTAATTAAATAAAATTTATATAACATTCAAGTTAATTCCAAACAATGAGAATGTCCAATAAATAGCAGACTTAAACACAATTCAATTCATTTTAATACAAATTATTGTAACCTAAAAATAATCCAAGGAAAGAAAATAAGTCAAATGATGGGGCAATACGGCAAACTAAATACTTAATTTATTTTACTTAGAAAAATTAGTTCAATAATCAAGACATATCAACTTAGAACAATTAGTTATTATATATGTTTGTGAACAATCACTTACAAATATGTCATGCACTTAAATATGTTATACTACTAACATAAATTAGTCCATTTAACTAATCCAGAAACACTTTAGACATAGAATATTCTAGAACCTAATTAACAGTAAGGAGAATTTAATATCAAGGCACACTAAATTAGCAAGAGACATTATATTATAACTATACATTTGTCACATGGACACTAAATTATAAAGAGTCATTAAATCATAATCACACACTTGTCATATAGATAAAAAAAATAGGTGTCCCATAATACATGGTTACACCCTCAATTCTACAACATTGGTACAATATAAATAAATCCAATTAAAGATAATCCAATTAAATGACACACCAAATCCCATAATTTTCCAAGATTTCTTTATCAAAAGATAAATAAATTTTTTGTCCGAAGAGGAGTAAATAAGTTTGAACTAAAAATAATTAGCATTAACTATCATGGAAACATTGCAACACAAATTACCACAACATAAATTTATAGGACCATTTTTGAATTACTTTTTTTTTAAATAACGGAAAAAATTAAATTCTTAAAAGATTAACCATTTTATACATATAATATTTTAGGGCCTAACTAATACTAAGGAGAATTTAATATCAAGACACACTAAATTAGCAAGAGACATTATATTATAATTAAATACAATGTATGTCACATTAAAGACAATTAATTTTAATTAAATAAAATTAATATAGCATTCAAATTAATTCCAAACAATGAGAACGTCCAATAAATAGCAGCCTTAAACACAATTCAATTCATGTTAATGCAAATTATTGTAACCTAAAAATAATCAAAGGAAAGAAAATAAGTCCAATGATGGGGCCATATGTTTAAAACTACCATCATCGAAAAGCATAATAAACGGGCAGAATACATTAATGTCCGATCACACGAAAGTAAATAAGTTTATGTTATTCGAACATCTGATACTCATGCATAAATCGGAATTCACTTATGTTATTCGAACATCCGATACATGAGAAAATAGGAATTCACTGCGGTACAACATGCATCCAAACCACAAATCAAAGACAAGAAAAAATTCCATAATAATTAGAAGGAAGAAAAAAAAATTACATAATAGTAGGCACACATTACAAATCGGACGAAACATCCACTTGGTAGGCAACGGACGGAAATACACACACATTACAAATCGGACTAAAATATCCATTTGGTAGGCAACGGACGGAAATACACACACAGTACAAATCGGACGAAACATCCATTTGGTAGGCAACAGATTCTCGGATCTCCATTTCTATTGCGTGTTTCTCTCAGACTCAAATTTTCACGCCCGACTTTTTTTAGTGGCGCTACGTACCCTCTCTTATCTATGAATATGTATATTCGATGTTTATGCAAGAGTAATTTATGTAACATATTCGTGTGAATAGATATAGAAAGATTTATTCTAAGAGAAATACATGAAATGAATTTGTGGAGATCAATAGAAATAATTAGAAGGAATAAAAAAAAATTACATTATGGTATGCCCATCGAACGATCATCCGTGGAAAAACCACCGGAAATACACACACATTACAAATACCAAACGTAGTGACCTCATTACATGACAATCCGGATTCGACAATAGCGAAACAAAATCGGAAGATACAAAAAAAATTACATCATGGTATGCCCATCAAACAATCATCCGTAGAAAAACTATCGGAAATACAAACACACTACACATACCAAACGTAGTGACCTCATTACATGGGAGAAGAGAAAATGGGAAGAAAATGGGAGAAGAGAAACAAAGATGAAAAAATGAGTATGGCCAATGACCAAATTTATAGGAAAAATAATAAAAAAACAACGGTCGAGATTAACCATGAATTAAATCAATGGTCAAGATGATTGGACACCTATATTCATTGAGAAGACAAGAATGTTGGGATGGCCAAAAAAGAGGGATGCCACATAGGCATCTTTGGCTTTGCCAATATAAAGGATTTGATTATAGGAGCAAAATAATAAAACGACAGAAAGTAGCAATATTCGCATAATCCAATGAGTTTCTAATTATAGAAATTTTTAATTAAATGCAAAGAAGAAAAAAACATCAATTGTATAAATTATTATCATGACCATTAATGTTATTTGTAGAATACACTAATGTTAAACACCAATTAACAAAAATTACACACTCAACTCATGAATTCAATGAATCTTCCAATACCAAGATTGTAGGACAAAAATAATAAAAAGCCAAAAATTAGCAAAAATCATTAAATCTGATTTATGTAGCATTCAAATTAAATCGAATTTAACACCACAATTAATAAAAATGCTTAATAATTATTAGACTTTAAAACAATTCAACTACATTTATATGGCACATTTAGTCAAATTAAGAGGTTTAAACACAATTAATTGCACAATTAATAAAAATAATCAAAATAATAATTTAGGACAAGACAAATTTTATTTAATCTCAATTTTATAATTCACCAATATTAATCTTACTTTAAACATTATTATGACACAAAATAGATGTTTATATTGCTTAACTTAATTCCTCAAATATGAAAACAATCTTAAATAAATTAAATAAAAAAATAGAGACCCAATTCCTCAGATAAGAAAAATGACCACATTCATTCAAGGCACATTTACACCAATTCCGCAAATACATCTTCAAGGCACATTTACACCAATCAATAAGGAGATTTAAATAGGATTAATTGTCACATTTAATAAAATTAAGTAACATAACTAATTGCTACATTTAATTAAATTTAATTTAAATAGGATTAATTGCAACATTCAATTAAATTAAAATAATGTACATTAATCAGATCATGGATTACTCCGATGAAAAAAAATAGAGGACCAATTTCGACATGGAAACGACCACATTCATTCACAAACATATGTTTCAACTACCTTAATACGACACATTTTGTCCAATTAAGAGGTTTAAACAAAATTAATTGCATATTAGTCCAATTAGGAGATTTAAACACAATTAATTTTTTATTCAAGATTGCGGCGATAGACTTAGATACGGAAACACCAATTTCGCAAGCATGAACACGTCCACATTCATTAACAACCATACACACTCAACTCATGAAACCAATGAAACTTCCAATATCAAGATTATAGGATCAAAATAATAAAATGACAGAAAGTAGCAATATTCGCATAATCCAATGAGTTTCTAATTATGGAGCATTCTAATTAAATGCAAAGAAGAAAAAACATCCATTGGATAAATTATTATCATGATCATTAATGTTATTTGTAGAATACACTAATGTTAAACACCAATTAACAAAAAATACACACTCAACTCATGAATCCAATAAATCTTCTAATACCAAGATTGTAGGACCAAAATAATAAAAAGCCGGAAAATAGCAAAATTCATTAAATCCGATTTATGTAGCATTCAAATTAAATTGAATTTAACACCACAATTAATAGTAATGCTTAATAATTATTAGACTTTAAAACAATTCAACTACATTTATATGGCACATTTAGTCAAATTAAGAGGGTTAAACACAATTAATTGCACAATTAATAAAATTAATCAAAATAATAATTTAGGACGAGACAAATTTTATTTAATCTTAATTTTACAATTCACCCATATTAATCTTCTTTTAAACGTTATTATGAAATAAAATAGATGTTTATATTGTTTAACTTAATTCCTCAAATATGAAAACAATCTTAAATAAATAAATAAATAATAGAGACCCAATTCCTCAAATAAGAAAAACAACCACATTCATTCAAGGCACATTTACACCAATCAATAAGGAGATTTAAATAGGATTAATTGCCACATTTAATAAAATTAAGTAACATAACTAATTGCCACATTTAATTAAATTAAATTTAAACATGATTAATTGCAACATTTAATTAAATTAAAATAATGAACATTAATTAGATCATGGATTACTCCAATGAAAAAAAAAAATAGAGGACCAATTTCGAAAATATGGAAACGACCATATTCATTCACAGACATATGTTTCAACTACCTTTATACGACACATTTAGTCCAATTAAGAGGTTTAAACAAAATTAATTGCATATTTAGTCCAATTAGAAGATTTACACACAATTAATTTTTTATCCAAGATTGCGGCAATATACTTAGATACGACAATAAAATTGATTGAATAGCACACACACACAAAACATAAAAAAAAATTATTAAACCGGTGCCAACACACAAAGATACGATCGTAGCAACTTCGCAAACCAGTGATCGAACATCAACTTGTCAAAAAGGGTAGAAGCACGGATAGATTTTGGATGGAACATGCAATACATTGGCGTTGAGTATACAAGACTATCACGAATACGATGGTGCGCCACGGACAATCGGATTGACATTCATCGAAAGTTGATTCTCAAAATTAAAATATTCGTTTTTAACAATATATTGATACGATGATCAAAATTCAGAAGCATCGGAACATGGCACGATCGACACGAAAATTACATTATGAAACAATCACGACGGATTGCTTTACCGATTCTTATCCAAGTTGATCGTTGATACACTATGAAAAAATAGTTGTTACGCCAAACACCCGTTAAAGGCAATGAACATCAAAGATTAATTGAAATTGGTCCTCAAAGATTCAGTAACATGAAACACATAAATTAAAAATACATGGACATCAATTAAATTAAATAAGAGTATTTCATTAGAATCTGAAGATAAATACATTACGTTACATTCATTTTCGACGGCAATAGATGCACGACAAACAATCACACTGTACAAACGAATACGAAAAATGAAAATAAAATACACAGCGACATGATCGATCGACTAATCATCCGAAATCGCCAAGATGGAAACTCAATCGCAAGACAAAGAGAAAAGGAGAAATATAAGAGGATAATAGAAATGAGGATGAAAAAATATGGATGACAAATGAACAAATTTATAGGGGAAAATGGCAAAGATCTACGACCGAGATTAAAAGATGGAATGAATCAATGGCCAAGAAAGTTGGACACCTAAAATCAATATGGAGCAAAGGATGATGGAATTGGTTAAAAAGAGAGATGCTACATAGGCAAAAATTGTTTTGCCAATATAAAGGATTTGATATAAAAAAAAGTAATTATTAATTTAATCAATTAAGATACGAATCTAATCAAATTACATAAAATAAGCAATCAAATTATAAAGATTAAATAACATAACAAACTCCTATAATTTTGATATACTTATATATTAAACATAAATAAATGTTACTAAAATTTGCAATGTGATATGCTCATCAATTAATTAATTATTTGAATGATGTGATTTGATTATATAATTAATTATAATTAAAAAATAGAGACTTGACTTGTTTTGATAATTAATATTGTCGCTGGATTTTGGTATTTATATAGTTTGTATATTTTTAATATTTAATATTGTTAATGATTTGTTTAATTTATGGTAAAGTATAGAGTCAAAATAGTTCATACATGAAGTATAAAATAATCATATACTTACGTTTACACACCGTGAAAATGATTATGTATATAAAGCATAATTCGATTAATCGAATCTTTTTACAAAATATACAATTTCAAATCAAAACCATTTAATCATAATACTTGAAAACATAATTAGATTTGAAATAAATAAAAAATTGAATTGAAATAGTAAATACTTGACCATATTTTCAAAATTTACCAATAAATCGCACTAAAGAAAATCCTAACTAATGGTAGCATGCCAAACCAACGTGGCCTAAGTTTTAGGCTAGTGAGAAAGAAAAAAAAAGAAAACTAAATTTAATATTTTAAATAGCTAAAAAAGAAAATGAAATCTTATTCTAATTTTTTTTCAATTACGCTACTTCTTCATCTTTCATTTTTCTTTCTCATCTTTCAACATCATTGTTATTTGTCTCCATAATCTGCTTTAACTTTTATGTTATTCTTTTCAGTGCTTCATCCACTCTGTTTCATCTCTCTCGAGCTTACCTTTCATCATCTTCTTTGTCTATTTTTAGTTCATTCCCTCCATGAATCTGCAAAATTTAATTGGAGGATTACAAAATCATCAACTATGAAATTTACATTTTTCAAAAAATATAACATTGGGACGAAATTTCCGGCGATCTCCATTCACCGGCAGTGCTGATTTTATGTCGCGGCGGCCATGTATTTTCATAAAGGAACCCCTTCAGTTAAATTTTGTTAACTATTCTCCGATTGGTAAGCCGATTTTCCGATTTCTGCATCACACAAATATTATTATAAACAAAGAACACTCTAAAAAGTGCAAGCAAGTATAGCAGAAATCAAGTATTGATCATTCCTCATCCTTATGCATAAAAACACTTGCAATTTCATTAACTACAATAATTAATTTTTATATAGAACAAAACACTACCATTCAAGGGTACACAAATCAGCAAATTAGAAGCTTACATATATAGCAAAAAAAAAATAAGTAACGGTCCCTAAATTTTAGACGTAATCCTATGGCTAACAATGAATCAAGACATATCAACGAATAAAATAAAACTGCAATAAAAGACCTTCCATATCAAATAAACAAATTGATCGAATGGATGAAAACTGCAACCAAAATTTTAATCAATGGATGAAAATGTCTCCCTCCAAAACTATTAAAGGAGTTATTTTGCTATTATATATTTATGACTAGATGAGTGTCCCGCGTATAACGCGGGATTTTCGTAAGAATTGGTTATACATTATAATGCATTACATATACAGTAACATTATAAATTTATTAACAGTAAAATAATAAAATTATATTATATAATAAATATATTCAAAATAACATCACATGTTAAACACAGTTAAGTCAATATAACGACCTATTAAATTCGATTTGAGATTATAAATATTCAAATAATTAAAAAAAGTGGTGCACTGTGTTTTCAAAAAAATAAAAATTTGTCAATTAAATATTAATTTTTTTAATTATTCTATTTTTAAATAAAAAAAATCAATCAATCCTTTAATAAATAAAAAAATCAAAATTATTTAATATGTTTAATTCCGTTTTTAATATATTTTAACAAATTAGAATTTTCTAAATTAAAAACCCTTAAATATAGTGAGACCATAACAATAAGTTAATTGAATATTAATATTTCATATAATTAGAGTTTTAAATTTAATTGATCAATTCAATTTAATATATTTTTATAGTCTCAAGTTATATATAATAGATATTCCAACCTTATGTACATTCATAGTTTAGCTTAACTGGTTAAAATCATAAATTGTACTCATGTGGTCCTAGGTTCAAATCTATGTATATGCATATATTTTTTTAATTAGACTCTTTATTATATAAATGACACATAAGCATGATGAATTTACACATATAATTTTCACAAGCACGTCATCTAGGACATAGATAACACATAAGCATATGTCATGTAAGCAGAATCAACCACAAGATGACACATAAGCAAACTCAACCATATAACGACACAAAAGCAAGACCGGTTCTCTATTAGTATAATAGAGGATTATGGGGTTGAATTTCAAGGTATTTTAAAATAGGAGTTAGACTTGTAATATTTAAATGAATAAAATAATTTTTTATTAAAGTGTATTGTTCACTTTAAGTGAATAAAACAAAAGAAATGTAAATTATTGTGTGTAATTATTAGTGGAATGAAATATAAGTTAGAAGTCTTTGTGTGAGATGATCAGTAAGTTGTGCAGTGTCCTCTAGGACGAATGAGATACATTTTAATTAAACAACTCACACTACTCTTTAGTGTAAACAACATATATCCTTTAGTAAAACAACACATATCTTTCATACCTATCAATTCACACTCTTTAGTGAAAACTATCTGTTAGGATATTGTTGTCCTAAGGATCTTCCTATTTGATTTTGATAATGTCAAAGTATATTTGTATATGTATTGGATACTAACATTGCAGGTACTAAAGAATTGAAGAACTTAAAAAATAATCTTTCTAAGGTCTATAGCTGGAGAGTCTGCATAAACCCTACAACCGTTCAGTTTTGAAAGTTTACAGTTGCAGAGTTCAAGTCAAGTCCACAGCTGAAGAGCTCAAGACAAGTCAACTACAGAATCAAGAGTTTACAGCTGAATACCTGAGTTTAGTAAAACTAATTAAGTGTAGTACATCTTGTACATTCACTCACATAGTTTGAAAAACATCAGAGATTAATTAAGTTAATTCCTAGCCAGTAGATACAGAATGCTCAGTGATTAAAAGCTCAGTTGAGCAGTCATCACTACAAGACAATCTGTACTATTAAAGGACAAGCTACAAGACAAGAAACTTTAATTAAGTTGAAGTCAAAGTTGGAGTTGAATTTCATTTGAATTCAAAATCCCTCCAATGGCTAGAGGCCCCCTCAAGACTCCTATAAATAGAAGATGAGACCTCAAAGGACAACAACAACAACCTCAAGCCTTCAAGCATAAATTACAGCATATCTCAGCTACAAAGTCTACAGCCTTCAAGAGATTAGAAGTTTAGGACCTAGAAGCTAGGATATATTGTTTTGTTATACTAGTTGGTGTTCTGACTTGAACGCAAAATACTAGCTATACTAGTAGTTACCCCACAAGAGTATGGGATCACCGTAGTATGGGCAAGTATAGGGACCAAGTATATCGTACCCAAGGAAAAGTATGTATGCGAATAGACCCCTGGAGATCTACACGTCGTAGTTAATATGAGTGTATGTTCGGTTTCAAGAATGGAATTAAACTACTCTATATTCTATTACAATTAATGCAATTAATGAAAGTAAACGATTAACTAAGGTTTTACTAAGATATGAGATGGTGATGCTCAGGATAGGAATCCCTACGTATACTAACGGAGTTGGTACGATAACTAAAATAATCGTGATGTGCAAGTATTAATCCTAAGTGTACTAAAATTAGGCAATCAACTTCTCTAATCTAGCACCAGATTGAAAGACTAAAAACTCAAGAATTAACCCTAATACTTCGTCATATCAACCTACTTCACAACCCACTAAACAAGTTATATGGATTATGCTTAATTAATGAGACCCTTATTTACCCAAGGTGATGCGGTCGTCCTCCCTAGATAAACCGGTAAATTATAAACCCTTCTATAACCCTCCCGTTAAGCCTATTCGTTATTAAAGAGTGATGAGATTGTCCTCTCTCTAATAATTTTCGTACTCAATTCCAAGATAATTCTAGGGTTTATTTTAAGAATTCAAGTAATTAAGAGAACTAGCACTAAACATCACGAACTATCCTAATTATGTACCAACATCCTACTTCTACGAGTTCATCCTACCCTAAGCATGCAAGGGTTCTAGCCTAGCATGGTAATTGAAAGAACGAAAACAATCACAAGAATGATGAACATTTGCATAATTGAATAATCAAAAGAATTGGAAAACATCAACAAAAGAATATCTCAAAATCTCAATAAATCTGGTAAAGTTAGGGTTTATAAGTCTAAAAGGTTCAAGAACGAAAGAATTAAACGAAAAAGAATCCAAAGAAGTAGTTAAATTAAGAATTCGTAAATCAAAACCTCGATTACAAGTGTGTAACTCTCCAAAATCTCTCTACAAGCTCTAAGTATGCCAAAATATGAAAAATGATCAAAGGGTATCTAAAAACGAGTTTGAGATCGGGTATTTATAAGCAACGGGCCGAAAACAAGTGAAAAAGACCGAAATCATGCAAATTTGGGGTTTGGTCGAGTGCCCCTTGTGGTCGAGTGGATCTTCTTTCCAGAGCCTTCAGGGCGCTCGACCACTCACTGGTCGAATGAGTAAGGTGGTCGAGCACTGCTGCTCAACCTCAGCCTGGTCGAGTGCCTTGTCTTCCAGAGCCTAAGACGCGCTCGACCCTCCTCTTGCTCGAGCGGTGGTGCTCGAGTATCTTCTTCTTTAAGTCAAGTGATACTTTTCTTTGCACGAACTAATACCTTTTGTATTTCTTCCACGTCTTCTCATCCGGGCATCCGTTTGAGTCGATTCAAAGTTCTACGAACTCCATTTTTCGCCCTCTATCCATCTATGAGCATCAAAGATACAAATTCATCAGTTTATGAAAATAGTACTCAATTGACTCTAAATACTCATCGAATTCACTCAAAACACGGGCAAAACGAGCTATAAATCGTAACAATTTCACGCATAATCATGTTTCCTCACAACCATATTTTGTTTTTAAAATATTACTTTGTGATTGTATTAGTTCTGGGTGAACCTGGGAGATTCTGAGTGAATATTTGTTTCCACCTAAGATTAGAAGAGAGCTGAATGAGAATTCTAGTTCTTAGGGGGGACAACTTTAAGTCTTTGTGAAACTGCTTAGTGAATTTGGCACCCTTCGTGGTGTAACAGTGGATGTAGGAGGGTTATAACACCTCTGAACCACTATAACCCTTGTGTTCATTTCATTTCATTCATTTAATTTCTGTTATTTACTTAGTTGCTGCTTCATATTCTTATATCTATTATATTCACTCTCATTCGTATTCAAAAGTTTTCAAGTGCATAAGATCTTAAAAGTTACAACTATAGATTCTCAGAATCACTTAGTTAGAAACTTTGATCATATAATTTTTCACTTCACACACTTTATTTATTCCGCTGCACAAAGGTGTCAAAAATACTTTTAAAATATTAAGACGTCTACTTTGACAAGTGTTTTCTAAAAAGTTTTTAAAACTTTGCAGACTTAACTGTTTTCTAAAGTCTGCAGCTGCAAACTTCTTTTTAGTCTCTACAGCTGCAGAGTTAGGTTTGTTTACTTTTGAAAAAGAAATTTTCAAGTTTTAAAAACTCAAGGTCTATTCACCCCCCCTTCCCCCCTCTAGACCTTGATAGACTTTTGGGACCAACACTATCTGTACCCTCCAAAATTAAAATTCTTATATGAAACAATTAATATTTTTTAATGAAATAACTCATGCTTTTCAAAATGATTTTTGTAAGAACCAATTCCACTATATATTTTTACCAAAAATAGCATATAATCATTGTAAAAGGTAACCCACTTTACATGACTAATATAATGTTAACTGCCACAAGAACTCACATGAAATCATTTGTGCTATATTTTGTGTTCCATTTTATGTTCCATAATATATAACATGTGTAATTATTAAAAATATCCAACTGACCACCACATTCCTGGGTCCATGCAGGGATGGCATTGGGACAGAGCGGAGCGGATACTTGAAGATCCATGCCCACCTCGTCCTTTGTGCGTGGCAGGACGGACTGATCCACTGTAGGTCTCTGGGCAGGGCGGGGCGACCCACTTGGGTCATAATAATTTACTTTTATGATAATGATACACTATATGTTTTTAAGATATTTAATATAAAATTAACAAATACTAATAAATATGAAAAATATAATACCTTTGAAGTTGAATCATAACCATTTATATTATACTCCCTCCTATTTAAAATAGATGTCATTTTATATCAATGCACACATATTAAGGTAATCATTGAGTTCCTTCAATACCCCTAATTAATAACTTTGAGATTCTACATAACACCTTAAAATCTATTATTATCTAAGTTATTTTTAATAATTTTAGGGGTAAACTTGGAAGATATATAATTAATTAACCTTGAAAAGTGCAAAGTGACATCTAAATTGCAAATGATGTGAATAGCTAAAGTGACATGTATTTTAAATTAGAGGGAGTATATAACTAATAAATATGAAAAATATAATAATATTTTATATTTCATATGTATTTCATACATTTAAATATATTATATATGTATAAAATTTATATAATATGCGGGTTAGAACAGGGTGGGGCAGAGCGGGGCGGGTAGAAGTAGTACCCATACCTGCCCCGCCCCGTTGCGGGTCACAGGACGGGGCCCTCCAAACAGGTCGGGACAGGGCGGGCTTAATTGTCATCCCTAGGTCCATGTGTTAAAAATCCAGCAAGTGAAATTAAAGTGGGACTTAAAAAGTGAATTGAATTGACAAGAACTAGCAAGGAAAAATCTGATGTTACGTCATGTTGATATGAGTGATACAGTTCTAGAAGGTCATTTTTCTTTAAAAAATTTAAAAGTGATAGTTTAATTAAAGAACATGTATGGTGTGATAGTTGTTCATACATACATCACTATGCAATACTTTTTAGTAGAGCAATGTATATTCCTTAGTTAAAACAACTAATAGTATCATTTAGTGAAACAATTCATACCCTTCATACACTTACACTCTTACTATTTAGGGAAACTAATTTGTACCTTTCGAAACTGGAACCATTTAGTGAAAATAACTAATATTCTTTAGTAAAACAACTCATATTTTTTAAAGTGATTCATGAAAGAACTAATTTACTCTAATACTTTGTCATAATTAAAATGTGATTGAATTCAATTGAGAAAAGTGATGTAAACTAATTTATTTGCTCTTACAAATGAACTGTCACTTTTAACTATAAGCACAGAAGCACAAATAGGTTTTATATGAAATTGGTTTCATGATAAGCTTATCATGAAACTGTTTTAAAATATTGAATATTTGAGCAGGAGTATCAAAATTTTATCAGGAGTATCATTAATTTGGGTTCAAGAAAATTTACAATAATTACAATATAATATCACTGACCCATATTAATGATACTTCTTATGAGATTATTAATAATCCTGATCAAATATTTGATACTTTAAAACTGTTTCATGATAAGCTTATCATGAACTATTTTCATATAATACTAATAAGGGGAGAAATTGTGATATTATTGTTGTTGAAATGATTGATACATGTAAGTTTCCTTTAACTTTAGTATTGACATGTTTTAATTAACCAGTGATAGCAATAAATTGTGAAAGTGGTTATATATAATAAAATGCAATAGTTGAAGTGTAAAAAGGTAATAGGTTTTAATTGAAAGTGACATATTTTTCTATTAAAGTGATATATTTTTTATGTATTGAAAAGGTTTAATTACACTATACCCACTAAACTATCGGTAATTTTGTATTTAAATTACTTAACTATATATTTTTTGCAATTATATATATTAACTATCAAATTTTGACACATAAAAATCACTAGACTTGATTTCCGGCTAATTTTTCCCAGATTTTAACATGTATTTTTGAAATAAAAAAATCAAATGACGGCAAACATCACAAGGAAGTAGATGCAACAAAAATCCATGTTAAGAGACGGATGCACAAAATTGTAAAGAGTTTTGGTAGAAATGACTTTCTCTAAGGCACGTGCTCGACAATATATTTTTTTTGGGAAAAAACTAATCTAAAATTAAGTTTATCGATTTATGTACCAAATAAGATATATATATATATATATATATATATATATTGTTGCAACAATATAATTAGTTTATATATATCATTGCAACAAAACATAGTTCGGTGGTTTAGGTGTAAGATCGGTAATAGTTTGGTGAGTTTAGTGCAATTAGGCCTTGACAAAATATACTCCCTCTCGCCCTAAACCACAGAGGAGGGGCAAAAAGAAACTCGCCGAGAAGGATGTACAACGCCACCCGTAGTTGCACTTTCTGAGCTTGTACTTTGTCTTTTGATAGTCCCCATTTTCTAGATATAGGATGATTGGAGTCATCCAATTGCCTCGGCCGTGGATATGGTTGCAACCGACTTTTTCTCAATGGATGAGGTTGAGAGTTTTATGAGCTGAATACTTTAAAGATTGTTCACTCACTCTGAAGTGGTGAGCTTTAATAGTATGTCTGCTTACGAGTTCTGCTCGCGTGAGATCTGTTCGATGAAGACTTGATAGAATCTTCGCACAAGTTTACAATGAGGTCTTGATATTTGACCATTTTCTTTCCTCGTGCCTCGCATTCATCCTTTACTTGGTTAACCAGGATCGAATCCATGAAGATATGTAGTCGGCGGAGGTCCATTACCAAAGTGAGCTCTAACCCATCTACTAAAGCTTCGTAGTCATTTCGTTGGTGGTGGCAAGGAAGTTAAATTTGACCACGTTTGTGAAGCATTGACCATATGTACCAATGGTAATTATACCTGCCCCAACATATGCGTTGGTGGAGGAACTACCCACATATAGTTTCTAGGGTGGTAAATCTAGGCTTAAAAGGTTGGGTAGGAACATAAGTTCGACCATGAAGTCAGCTAAGGTTTGTCCCTTGATCGTTGTGTGAGGTGCATATGAGACACTGTACTGGGCAATCTCGAGTGACCACTTTAGGAGTCACCCACTAGTGTCCGACTTGTGGAAAACTTGGCGTAATAAGAGTGTGGTCAGGACTTCGACTTGGTGGTTAAAAAAGTGAGGCTTCAATTTTCAAACGCTCATAACTAAAGCATATGTGAGCTTCTCCAATGGGGTGTATCAGAGCTCGGCATTGTGTAGAGCTTAATTCACATAGTAGATTGACAAGTATTGTTGAACATCAGCTAGTGTAGAGCTTCTCCAATGGGGTGTATCAGAGCACGATGCTTAGGGCAATGTTTGAAACTGTGAGGTAGAGTAAAAGTTTCTCCTCCTGAACAGGTTTGACAAGGATTTGGGGGTTGCGAGGTACTCCTTTAATTTCTGGAAGGTGACCTGACTTTCTTTGTTCCATGAGAACTTTTTGTTCTTGATTGTTGCAAAGAAAGATTTATTTTTATCCCTCAATCTTGAGATAAACTTGTTCAAGATCGTTAAACATCCCATAGACGTTGTACTTGTTTGATACTTTGGGGTTCCTGCATGTCGAGAATGGCTTTGATTTTGCCAAATTGACTAAATTTCTCTCTAGCTTACAATGTAGCTGAGAAATTTGTAAGCTAGAGAGAAATTTTCCGAACTCCACATCGATGTTGCACTTTGGGTTTAACTTCATGTTGAACGTCCTCAGGATGGTGAGTGTTTCATCAAGATCTCTTAAATGGTCTACTTTAGGCTTTTGACGATGATGTCTTTGATGTAAACCTCCATGGTCTTCCCTATCTGCTCAGCAAATATTTTGTTGACCAAACATCGATAGGTCACCCGACCCCGACATTTATTAGGCCAAAAGACATCCTTAGCCAGCAATACATAATTTTTCAGTGTGGAAAGACATGTGATTTATATCATTCTTTACCATGGGAATTTGATGGTAGCCTGTGAAGGCATCCATGAAGTGTCATCTCATGGTCGGCGGTGCCATCTACCAAGTGACTGATATGTGACATTGGAAAGTTGTCCATTGGGATTGTTGAATTCAACTCTGTGAAATCAATGCATAACCTCAACGAGTTGTTCATTTTTTTATGAGAACATCGTTCGAAACATCCATTGAGCCTCGTCTTCTACATGTTCGGTCAATTTATTATCGAGCAACTTCTTGACCTCCTTGGCCTAGGCGGCATACTTATCAGGACCAAATTTCATTTTCTTCCAGGAGACTGACTTTTTTCTCGGGATTGATCTTAGATGATAGCATACATTGTTGATGTTGGTCCAATATTGTACAAAATGTTATAATATATTCGGTAACATCAGAGTTTGTCCTTTATCCTAACACTAATTCTGAATATTTCAATATTGTTCTCAATGTATAAACATGCAGGTTGACGACTTGGAAGTTACTACGTCAGGCAGTTGCAGATTTAAAGTGAGAAGATTAAGGATAAGCATAAGCGGTTACAAAGATCATGAAGCTTAGTGGAGGACGGTTCTACATCATGGGAAACCATGATTATTCTTTTTGTACATGATGAACTTGTTGCCTCCAAATACAACAAGCATGGAACATATTTCGGCAAGCCAAATGAGACTATCATATCACCTACTTAATGCAGTTAGTGTATAGTTCGATTGTCTATACTTTTACGTTGGTCGAATGTTGTAAACATTCTTCTCAACATATGTATTCTCTATGTTGTCGTGTTAGGCATGAGGGTATATTAGTTATGCATTGTATACTTCACCTTGTGTTTAGATCTTATTTATTGTTTGTATCACTACTCATTATAGTGAAGTTTTGACATGAGGCACTCATACACTATTTATAGTCTATGAAAAGTTGAATTTTATTTGCAATTTGTTTTTCAAGTATTCCAATGTATATGTTGTCTTTTATGTTCCAATATTTTTTGCATCACTTTAGAGAAACACCCATACACTTGCTTCATGCATATTTTGGATCGATGATGACCATGTCTTGGTGCAACCATATGGACATATCAATATTTTACATGAGGAACTCGATTACCTCCCACTACATTTCAAGTGGTAACTTCTAGCTCTGGACGAGCAGGGTCCACTGAGATATTTTTCAAGTTCCTTGATGGGTGTTTCAATGACTACAAAGTATGAAACGTAGGCAACGACTATAATTCCGCTCCCTTTCCCCCTCTCTCATTTTCTTCATTGCAACAATTTCAATGGATGCTTCAAAACCCTGCGTGGAAATCATGGCTCTTTTCACCTCATAAAAATTCTCATTCTTGATTGATAAAAATATATTTTCCCTCTCTACGGAAATGAGGTAAAAATTTACTGAGAAATATTAAAATCATCTATTCAATTCCTCGACAATTTTCTGCCTTGAACCCCATACGCTGAGTTGGTCGGGGGCCTTGAACAACTCGATGTAAAGACCGTTTTTCTACATGGAGAGTTGGATAAGGAGATATACATGACTTAACCAAATGGTTTCCAAGTTCCAGGGAAAGAAGGTTACGTTTGCTAGTTGAAGAAGTCCATATATAGGCTAAAGCAGTCTCCGGGACAGTGGTACAAGAGATTTAATAGTCACATGGCACATCTTGGCTACAATGGGAACCGTATGGTAGTTGTGTGTATCACAACAAGCTAGAAGATGGTTCAATCATCTACTTGGTTCTGTATGTAGATGATATATTGATTGCTGCTAAGAACAAGTTTGATATTCGAAAGTTGAAGGGTCTTCTCAGTGCTGAGTTTGAGATGAAATATTTGGATGCTACTCAGAAGTTATTAGGCATGGAGACTTTTAGGGATAGAAATCAGAAGAAGCTTTTCCTTTCTCAGAAGTATTACATTTGGAAGATATTATCAAGGTTTGGTATGTCTACAACTAAACCCATTGATACTTCGAGTGTTGTTAATATTCATTTATCTATTACCTTTGCCCCCAAATTTGCTGAAGAGGAGTACATGTCTCGAGTTCCCTATGCTAGTGCATTAGGGAGTTTGATGTATGTTATGGTCTGCACTAGACCTGATCTAGCACATGTTGTTAATGTTGTTAGCAGGTTTATGGCTCAACCTGGTAAGGAACATTGGTAGGCTGTGAAGAGGATTTTTGGTACCTTTGAGGTACGACTGATGTTGGTCTCATTTATAGAAGTGATGCTAATTGTTTAGTTGATGGACATTGTGATTCTAATTATGTGTTCACTCTTGGTGGTTTTGTTGTTAGTTGGAAGGCTACTTTGCAGCCTACAGTTACTTTGTCTACTAATGAAGCAGAGTATATGGCTTTAACTGAAGCATTTAAAGAGGGGGTCTGGTTAAAAGGTTTGGTTAATGATCTTGGTCTACATTATGATTGTGCATCTGTGTTTTGTGACAGTTTAAGTGCGATATGTTTAGCAAAGGATCAAGTTCATCATGAGAGAACAAAACATATTAACATTAGGTATCATTTTCTGAGAAGTGAGAAGAGGATTAAAGTGAAGAAAGCTGGGGCTGCTGATATGTTCACCAAGCCAGTTCCGAATAACAAGTTTTAAAAGATTAAGAGAAAGATCTTTGTTGCATGTCTTGGAATTCGCTACTCCCTATATTTTTTAATGGGTTTATGAGTTCTATGTGAATTTGAAAGAGTATTTAGGTAGAACAAACTCTAGGCACTACGGAAATGCATGGTTTAGGGGAGTCAAAGTCAGATTTACTCCAAAGTTAATCAATATGAAATTGAAGACTAGGTCTATGGTTGAGGATGTTGTAGATGATATGAATGAAGTGATTAAGATTCTTACTGGTGGACAAGTTGAAGTATGGGGAAACAAGCCGAGTGTTGCTAAATTAACAAGCTTATATTCTGTTTTGCATAAGCTCTATATGTACAAAATGGTTTACCTCTTCAAATACTACTGTTTTGACTTTTGACTAAGGAACAAGTTGTACTGGTGTACAAAATTTGTCATCTGAAGAAGTTTTATTTCGGTCAGACCATTTTCAACGATGTTTTGTCATATGTTGGTGATATTCAAGGAAAAAGTTTTCTTCAATACCCAAGTTTAATCTATCAACTGTTGGAAATAAGGAATATGTGAGAAACCCAAGGGAAGAAATAATGAGTGGTTATACTACAAGTTTTGGGATTTCAAATGTACTACTCACTGGTCCCAGAGTAATTGATCTTTCTGATCAAAATCTAGATGCTCCACAAGCTGAACAAATTGCTCCTGCCAATCTTGCACCTAATGTTGCTCAAAATGTTGGCAACAAACCTGTCAACATTCCTCGAGATGCTTCCATAACTTTTGTTTTCTTTGACTCCTAACTATATTATTTATTAGATTGATACATTGCAGAAATCCACCACTAACATGCAGAGTCTTATTGAAGATATGAAAACCCAAAAGAACTTTTGGGAATAGCTGTTTTCTACTCCAACAGGGGGAGTAGGTCTTGATGTTGGTGGTGTTGATCCAGTTAATCTAGTTGGTGAGCATATGAGTGTGGTCCGACTGGAGTTGTGTTTGAGAAGATGACAGAAGATGTGGCAAAAGGTGTTCCAGTCCAAGTTCCAGCTCAAAACCCATTCCCAGATCCAATTGTTCCTAATCCAATTCAAAATCCTGATCCAATTATTCCTATTGGAGAAGATCCAAATGTGCAAGTTCTTTATGGAGATCTTTGGATATATATATATATATATATATATATATATATATATATAGAGAGAGAGAGAGAGAGAGCTTGTAGGTAGGGAGAGAATGAAGAAAAGGGGAGTTCATATAAATTCATGAAGATACAACTGATTTATATATTATCAGTCCAATCCTCTCCTTTACTTCATCATGTTCAATCCTTATTGTATTAAACTCTGATTTGTGTTTCGTTTAGTTGTTTTTCGAATGGTTGCTCTAAACAATTAGATTGTTAGGCTGATTTCTTTTAGTTCTATATGTTGCTTTGAACAACAATTTGTTGGTTAAGTTAGTTTAATTTATATTTTTGGCCTAAACACCTCATTTTTATGCTTAGAGGAACAATGTTTAATTTAATATATTTTTATTTGTGGTTACTTTAATTTGGTTCAACCAATGAACTTTTATTAAGTTGATGTTAAGTTGTGTTTCTATTTAACACATATTATTGTATGTTGCCAACATCAGGTGCGTTGTAGTAGAAAGGTCAAATTGGGGGAGATTGTTGATGTTGACCCAATGTTGTACAAAATATTACAACATATTCGTCAATATCAGAATTTGTCCTTTCTCCTAACACTAACTCCGAATGTTAATATTTTTTTCAATGTCTAAATTTACAGGTTGACGACTTGGAAGTTACTAAGTCAGGCAGTTGCATATCTAGATTGGAAGATTGAGGATAAGTATGGGGGGGTTACAAAGATCATGTAGCTTAGTGGAGGATGGTTCTACATCATGAGAAATCATGATATTATTTGTGTACATGTTGATCACGTTGCCTATAAATACAATAAGCATGGAACACATTTCGACAAGCCAAACGAGACTATCCTATCACCTACTTAGTGTATAGTTTGGTTGTCTTCGCTTTTATGTTGGTCAAATGTTGTAAACATTCTTTTCAACAAATGTGCTCTCTATAATGTTGTGTTAGGTCTGAGGGTAAGTTATTTTCACACGTTTAGAGAGTATTTATTAGTGGTATGCATTGTATACTTAACCTTGTGTTTAGATCTCAAGTTTAAATCTTGTTTTATTGTTTGTATCACTACTCGTTATAGTGAAATTTTGTCATGAGGCATGCATAGACTATTTATAGTCTATTAAAAATTTTGAATTTTGTTTGAAATCTATTTTTCAAGTCTTCCGCTGTATATGTTGTCTTTTATGTTCCAATATTTTTTAACAACACTTTGGAAAAACACCCACGAACTCACTTCAGACATATTTTGGATCGATGATGATCATGTCTTGGTGCGACCATGTGAACACATCAATTTTTGCTTGAGGAACTCAATTACCTCCCCCTGTATTTCAGGTGGTGACTTCTAGCACTGGACGAGCAGGTTCTACTGAGATGTTTTCTAGTCCCTTGATGGGTGCTTCAATGACTACAAAGTATGAAACGGAGGCAACGACTATAATTCCGCTCCCTTTCCCCCTCTCTCATTTTCTTCATTGCGGTAATTTTAATGGAAGCTTAAAAACCCCACATGGAAATTGGGGCTCTTTTCACCTCATAAAAATTCTCATTCGTATCTGATAAATATATATTTTCTCTCTCTATGGAAATGAGGTAAAATTTTGTCGAGAAATATTAAAATCGTCTATTCAATTCCTCAACAAATTTCTGCCTTCTTCAGATTGTCATTTTTGCAGAAATAAAATCAATTTCTGGCACGCATTTGAACTTGATTCTTCCATTTTTGAGGAAAAATCTGCCATCATAATGCATTGATTATATAATAGTTATATCCCCTTTCTTTAGAGGGAAGAAGAGGCCTCTTGAATTCAAACAAATATTCAATCTTCATTGTTTAATTTTTTAATTTGGTAAAAGTTGTGGCAACATTTCATTTGTGATTTCATCGTATTCAAGTCTCTCTCTTAGAGGTAATCATTTCTGATCGAATTTTTCATGATTTGACTTTTTCTAGGATTTGTTCATCTCCTAATATATTTGTAATTCATAAATGTTAATTAGCTTATTCAATTGTTGAATTGGGATGTTTTCTAGGGTTTGTTCTTTTCCCCAATATATTTTTTATTCATATTTAATTCAATTATTGAATTAGGCTTTGATCAATTTATGTTGTTGTCTGTAGTCAAGTCCTAATACAATATTGTGATTGATACGTAATTGGATATTGTATGTGTAAGTCTAGTCACCATGCTTGTTTGGTAAAAAGTTCTTCTGCTACGTTAACTACTGTCTGCAAACTGCAATACTAAGGTGTCCGGATCATACATATATTGTTACATTCTCATTGGTTTGACCCAACAATTAGTATGACTTTCTTGGTTTATCCTTCCTTAAACTCTGACATCCCAGTTTCATGCATCGTCTTTAAGTCTCTTCATTAAAGAACTTTCAAGTAGTATTCATGAGCTTGATTCCTAACATTCCTTTTGGTTCTGCATTACTTGGTGTAAATGTCAAGTCTTCCAAATGCTCAGTGTGGCCTGATTTCTTTAGGATCCACATGGTTCAGCACTGAACCTTTTAGGTTCATGCTCTTCATTAAGTGTCTTCACTTACCAACTTAGAAGAGACCAGTTATCATCTTCAGGATTTCTAGCTTATGTTGAGTTCCTTCTCAACTGGCTTGTAGAATAAATCCTGACTAATCTACTTATCTTGAATTCTATTACAGACATTAATTCTAATTTGTACACAGACAAATCATCTTTTTAGGGGTTTTGAGATATAACTCAAAATATTCATTGTCCGAACAAACATATTTTCAGAACTTTGTGTCTCCGAAGTCATTCGCCCCTCCCGATGGGATGAGTGGCTGCTATTTTGGCTCATATACCCACCATTTATTTTGGGGAAATGAGCATGCATGGGCAAAATAGTGGCCTTACGCCTTGCTAGATCTTGGGGGATTTCTCCAAAGTTGATGGTTGGGTTGATTAGGCGTGAAATTGTCATGATTCGTAGCTAGAAACGCCCTAGTTTTGGTCGAGTTTATAGAGTATTTAGAGTCAATTGAGCATTATTTCTATACATTGATAAATTTGTCTCTTTGATGCTCACAGGTGAATAGAGGACGAAAAACGGAGTTCGTAGGACTTTGAATCGACTCAAACGGATGCCCGGATGAGAAGATATTGAAGAAATACGATTGGTATTAGTGCGGACGAGGAAAAGTATCACTTGGGAAGAGTTGGAAGTCACTCGAGTGACTAGGTCGAGCGCCCCCGCTCGAGCGCATTGCTCGAGCGCCTAAACGTACAGAAACTTTCTTGCGCTCGAGCAGCTCGAGCGCCACCGCTCGAGCGAATCGCTCGAGCGCCCAAAACATGCAGAATGATTTCAACGCTCGACCAGCTCGAGCGGAACCGCTCGAGCGATTGTGTCATTCGAGCTACCCAGCTCGAGCGCCCATGGATTTTTGCCTCCGGATGCGTATTTTCGGCCCATTAACTCCCGTTTCGACCCGTGCCTATATATACCTCTTCCAAACACGTTTTGAAGAGAACCCCGACTTTTAGAAATAATTTTAGACTTAGTTTTTGGAGAGGAAGGAGACGAGCAAGCTTTACTTACGTTTTGTTGAGGTTTTTCATACGAATTTTAGTTTCTTTTCAAATTGTAGTTTCTTTTCATTAGCTTGATTACTTTAAACACGTTTAAATTTTGTTTTGATTAATTCAATTTCAGTTCTTCGTATTTATTTTCTTTAAACCCTAGTTCATGTTTCGTATTTTCTTTCTTCAATTCATCATGTTTATGTTCGTCGTTTCTTCTATTGCTTTAATGTTTGTTAACGTCATGTCTAGCTAAAACCCTTGCATGCTTAGGGTAGGATGAACTCGTAGAAGCAGGTTGTGGGTATGTAATTAGAGTAACTTGTGACGTTAGGATTTAATTCTCTTGGTTAATGAATTCTTATAATTAATCTGAACTTTACCTTTGAATTTAGTACGAAAGTGTTAGAGAGAGGACGACCGCATCACTCAATAACAATTAGTAGTCTTAACGAGAAGGTTTAGGAAAGGTTAATTCATCTACCGGTTTAGCGAAGGAGGACGACCGCATCACCTTAGTTAAATTAGGGTCTCATTAATTGAGCACAATCTATTAACTTGTTAGTAGATTAGTGAAGTCGAGTGTTAGGGTAAAGTATTAGGGTTTAGAATCTTGAGCTTTCACCTTGCATTCTTAGACTTAGGTTAATTCTTGTTTGTCACAGTTATTTTGATTATGTACCTGCTCCGTTAGTATACGTAGGGATTCCTATCCTAAGCATCACCATCTCTTATTTGAATCTAACCCTTAGTTAATTCGTCTGCTTTAGTATTTTAGTTAATTAGTTTATTTTAGTCTTTTAATTAATCTTTCAAAAACCCCAAAACATCACACTCATATTAACTACGACGCGTAGATCTTCAGGGATCTATTCGCATATACACCATCCCTTGGGTTCGATAATACTTGGTCCCTATACTTGCCCATACTACTGTGAACTCGTACTCTTGCGGGGTAGCTACTAGTAGAAGCTAGTGTAGTTCGCTTCAAGTCAATGGCGCCGTTGCCGGGGATAGCGTTATATGCCTTTTGAATAGGACTTGTAGATAGCTTAGTAGTTAGTAGTGGGTGATTTAATTTATGTTTTTATTTTTATTTTTTATCCATTCGGCAGTTGCGTTTTGATCCTTCTGCTAGTGTGTCAGGTTTATGAGAACAAGCTCACAAGGAAATACGAGCGAAGAGAGAATACCGTTGGACCCTGAGACAATAGCCAGAAGGAACCGAGCTTACTTGAGAAGAATGAACGCTGCCGACTTAGGGAAGGAACCAATGGACATCAATAATGAGTTGGACGATGCTGCCAACGATTTCAATCAGGCAGTAGACTGAGTTGAAGGCACTGGAGTTAGTGGTAGCCAGAATCAAATTCCATTAGGGAATAGCCAGAGCCTAAACCCGGATACACGAAACGTAGGGAATCCAGCTCAGAACCTTGTCCATAATCCTCCTAACAACCCTGCTTACCCACAAAACCCAAATAACCCTTTTAACAACCCAGTATACCAACATTACCCATACCCACCTTATCCTTACCCACCATATCCATATCATCCACCCCCAGTCTACAACCAACCACCTGTTTACCAACCACCACCCCAACAAGTACCAGTACCTGTTGCTAATCCTCAACACGTTCCTCAGAACGTAGATCATAATATGGCGATTAGAGGGAGGTTTGCAGCGCAGCCACAGCGGTACTATGATGGAGTGGTTTTGCCTCATGTTGAGGCAAACAACTTCTCAATATCCCCGGGGATTTTAAAGCTGCTTACCGAGAATCAGTTCAAGGGGGTGATCGGGAAGGAGAATCCTCATACACATCTGAGGAGTTTTCTCATGATAGCCTCAACATTTAATTATAATAGCATGTCTGAAGATGCCAAGAGGCTTAGGCTGTTCCCATTCTCATTGACGGGAATAGCCAAGGAGTGGTACGATAATACGCTCCCGCGGGGAGGTATTACCACTTGGGCCGAGCTCGAGCGTCTGTTCCTCAAGCGATTCTACCCTCCATCTAGGACGATCAAGGCTAGAATTGAGATCTCGTCCTTTCGCCAGAAGTCTAGAGAGGATTTACGCCAAGCGTGGGAGAGATACTCAAATATGCTGATTGAGTGCCCGCAGCACGGGTACAATGAGGGAGACATTATGGCGTTCTTCTATAGTGGTGCCAACAAGACGGGGCAAGACCATTTAGACGCTTGTGCGGGCGGAGCATTCTTGAACCAAGGCATAGAGAGGTGTAGGGAGATCGTGGACAACATTGTCACGAATGCCGGTGCTTGGAGTGGAGATGCAGATTTTCAGAGAGTGCATCAGGTTGAAGAGGGAGAAGGAACGAAAAGGCTATTGATGGCCATGATGGAGAAGATCAACAACCTCGAGTTGGGGAAGAGTTTGGGTGGAGAGCATGCAGTAGAGAATGAGAGAGTAGACCAACCAAGTGGGCAGCAAGAGGTAGTCAATTACATGGGAGGTCCGTATTACCATCAGAATGGCTACCAAGGTGGTAATCAGTATGGAAGGCCTTCGTATGGCCAACTATTTGTACTTCCAGGCCCACAGCCGCCTCAAAATCAATGGAGGAACACACAAGGGTATCAAGGAGGCCAGCAGCCTCCTCAAACCACATGGAGGAAGAATGATAATTTTTCTTATGCTAACCCAAAAGCTGGTGTTACTGTTCCTGCAGGTGTTGATCCGGGATCTAAACCTCCTGGTGGAGAAGACGGTGCATCAACCGAGGAGATGTTGAGAGCGATCCTTCAGAAGGTGGAGGAAGAGAGCAAGCGGTTGTCATCCTTGGAGTACGATGTGAAGGAGCTGCACAAGAAGGGTGATCAACGTGATCAAGAGCTCCAGAAGATGAATGTTGAGTGGACTAGAACTCAACAAGAGAACAATCGAAGGTTCACTTCTTTAGAGCTCCAGATGAGCCAGATTGCAAAATCAGTGAATAGAATGCCGGAGGGAAACTCGAAAGAGCAGTGCAAGGCGATCCAGCTAAGAAGTGGAACCAACTACGAAGGTCCTCAGCTGCCTGCTGATTCTGAGACGCCCCAAGAAGAGATTGAGCCTAAAGGAGATGAAGTTGAGAAGGGGATTGAAAGTGAAGGGATTGAGAAGCATAAAGATATGGATGAGTCCCAGAAGGGCAAGGAAAGTGAGGAGATTGAGAGAGTTCCTAAGTGGAAGAAGGCAAAGGAAGCAAGGGAGAAAGTGAAAGAAACAGAAAGAGATGAATGGGGGTACCCAAATCTGTGATACCCGTCCCATATCCACAACGCTTCATGAAAAGGAAGCTTGATGAGAAATTCGCTAAGTTTCTTGATGTTTTTAAACAATTGCATATTAATATTCCTTTTTATGATGCTTTGGAACAGATGCCGCACTATGCGAAGTTTTTGAAGGACTTGATCGCGAAAAGACGGCGAGTTGATGAGCCGAAGTTGGTGCAGTTGAACCACGAGGTGAGTGCATTAGTGCACAAGGCGCTTCCACCAAAGCTGAAGGATCCCGGTAGTTTCACGATCCTATGTGATATCGGGAACGGGATCAAGAAGGGAGCGTTGTGCGACCTCGGGGCGAGCATCAATCTCATGCCGTTGTCGCTTTTCAAGAAGTTGGAAGGTGGTGAACTTCAACCCACAATGATGACGCTTCAACTAGCCGATCGGTCTATTACTCGACCTCAAGGTGTGGTTGAAGACGTCCTAGTGAGAGTTGGAGATCACATTTTTCCAGCTGACTTTGTAGTGCTAGAAATGGAGGAAGATGAGCACGTACCCCTGATCTTGGTAAGACCGTTCTTAGCTACGGCGGGGATGGTGCTAGACGTGGTGAATGGGAAGATCACGTTGAAGGTTGATGATCAAGAAGTGAAGATCTCCCTATATGAAGCCATGAAACACCCGAGGGAGGATGAGAGCTTGTATTGCATGGATGCAATTGATCCTCGTGTTGAAGACACACATTCTCTCCCTAATCCTTCTCATATTCATGATTTTGCTAGTCCTTCAATTGATAATTTAACCCATGAGCGTTATGTTCTTGATTATTTTGATAGGGATAAAGTGAAGAAGTTGAAGGATGAAGAGGTGAAGAAAGTGGACGTGGTCCAGTTAGAAGGGAAAGGAGGAGTTAAGAAGAAGAAGTCAAAATTCAAGAAATTGTTTAGTAAGACTCCTCCAGATAGAGGCAAGAAGGAGTTGAGACCCATAACACTTGGGAATGAGAAAAGAGGAAAGGAACTCATGATGGAGGGACATCAAGGAAAGAAGTTCAAACACCACTCTTATGAGAGTAAGGGAGGTAAATTTGAGTATGATGTCCCATAAGCTCCTTTGAGCTTGGTCCGACATGAGGACCTTAAAAATAGCGTTGAATGGGAGGCAACCCATTTTTATTTGCTTTCATTTATTTTTAGTGTCTTTTTATATTATTAGGGAGTATTTTGAGTCGTATGTTTAACCTCGTACTTGAGAGTTTTATTTTGTAGGCTTGTCTCTAAAGGAGTAAAGGTATCATGGAGTTACTCAGATTGAAGGAACCAACTTGAGACAAGGAAGTGTGCAAAGCTATTGAGAGAAATTGGATTATTTGGTTGAGGTAACCCACAACCCCAAACTTAGACCTCTAGCAAGGTCGAAGTTTGGGGGGTGGAGATTTTTATGTTTCTTGTTACATTGCACATGCATGCACGCCCTTATCTTTGAGTTTAGTTTGATTGATTATTGGTTTGTTGAGATACTCCTTGGGCTATTATTAATTTGTTTTGTTACTCAATATTTTATGCCTATCAATTACCTTATGCTTGTTGATTGCGATCTTTGAGTATGATTTGATGAGTAGAGTGAGTTGTAAGGGTGAGTTAGAAATTCTTTTGTGTGAGTGTTTGAGTTTGAGCTGATTAGGGAGAGAACTTGTATGCTTGTGAATTTTTCTTTTGAGTACTTGTGTGATGAGAGTGAGAATGCACTAGGACTAGCATGGATGTGAAAGCTGTGAGCTTTTGAGCCTTATGAGATTTTGATGCATTAATTAATCTCTTCGTTTGTGAGTGGATCGTCACCGTAGAGGATGCTAGAACTTGTGTGTGCTCTTGCTTCTTGATTGTGTCTAGTTTGATATGCCGAATAGGATCTTAGGCCATCTTTGATTTTATTGAGTCACTTAGCCAAAAATTTTCCTTACCAATGACATTGATCCCTTGTTAGCCCCTTTGAGCCTAAAGCCTATTTTATTTGCTAGCACATATGAACACTATTCCAATTCCTAAGCCTTTTTGTCCCAATTTTAGTGGAGAATAGGAAAGTGTGAATATGAAGGGAGTGAATTGAGTTGAAAAAGGAAAATGTTGTTTGTTGAGTGAATATGAGAAGAAGGTGTGATGAAGTTATGAGTTGTGGGAAAAAGGAAAAAAATATTGAGAATGAGCAAAAAGAAAAAATGAGCTCATGTGTTTGTGTGAAAAAAAAAGTGATTGAAAAAAAAAGTGAAAGAGTGAGAAAGAAAAAAAAAATTGAAGTGTTGAGAGAAGTGAAATTGAAAGAGTGTTGATTGAATATGTTTGAAGTAGTCTGTTCCTAATCTCGAAGTGCCAAAGTTTGATTTTCTATTCTCCATTCACTTGAGTCACTTTACCATATTGTTATCCCACCTGTCCAAAGAGCCTACATTACAACCTTGAGAAAAATCCTTTTTGATTCGGCATTAATTTCTAGAGTATGGTCGGAGTTGAGAGTGCTTACAAGCCTATGGCTGCCAATATGTGTGATTGATTGTTTGAGTGAGTCCCTTAATCATTGATATACACTTGTGAGGGAGTGAAACACATCGTTGAGTGCACATCCATGCTTGATCTTGGTGTTTCTTATTATTGTTGCATGAGTACGATAAAAGAAAGTGAGTGAGTATACGGGTAATTGACTTTTGAAGCTTGAGTTCATTAGCTTGCATAATTGATTTTTTGATTCATTCCTAACAATTTCACTTGACTTATTATTTCATTGCTTGAGGACAAGCAATATGGTAAGTTTGGGGGGTTGATTAGGCGTGAAATTGTCATGATTCGTAGCTAGAAACGCCCTAGTTTTGGTCGAGTTTATAGAGTATTTAGAGTCAATTGAGCATTATTTCTATACATTGATAAATTTGTCTCTTTGATGCTCATAGGTGAATAGAGGACGAAAAACGGAGTTCGTAGGACTTTGAATCGACTCAAACGGATGCCCGGATGAGAAGATATTGAAGAAATACGATTGGTATTAGTGTGGACGAGGAAAAGTATCACTTGGGAAGAGTTGGAAGTCACTCGAGTGACTAGGTCGAGCGCCCCCGCTCGAGCGCATTGCTCGAGCGCCTAAACGTACAGAAACTTTCTTGCGCTCGAGCAGCTCGAGCGCCACCGCTCGAGCGAATCGCTCGAGCGCCCAAAACATGCAGAATGATTTCAACGCTCGACCAGCTCGAGCGGAACCGCTCGAGCGATTGTGTCATTCGAGCTACCCAGCTCGAGCGCCCATGGATTTTTGCCTCCGGATGCGTATTTTCGGCCCATTAACTCCCGTTTCGACCCGTGCCTATATATATCTCTTCCAAACACGTTTTGAAGAGAACCCCGACTTTTAGAAATAATTTTAGACTTAGTTTTTGGAGAGGAAGGAGACGAGCAAGCTTTACTTACGTTTTGTTGAGGTTTTTCATACGAATTTTAGTTTCTTTTCAAATTGTAGTTTCTTTTCATTAGCTTGATTACTTTAAACACGTTTAAATTTTGTTTTGATTAATTCAATTTCAGTTCTTCGTATTTATTTTCTTTAAACCCTAGTTCATGTTTCGTATTTTCTTTCTTCAATTCATCATGTTTATGTTCGTCGTTTCTTCTATTGCTTTAATGTTTGTTAACGTCATGTCTAGCTAAAACCCTTGCATGCTTAGGGTAGGATGAACTCGTAGAAGCTGGTTGTGGGTATGTAATTAGAGTAACTTGTGACGTTAGGATTTAATTCTCTTGGTTAATGAATTCTTATAATTAATCTGAACTTTACCTTTGAATTTAGTACGAAAGTGTTAGAGAGAGGACGACCGCATCACTCAATAACAATTAGTAGTCTTAACGAGAAGGTTTAGGAAAGGTTAATTCATCTACCGGTTTAGCGAAGGAGGACGACCGCATCACCTTAGTTAAATTAGGGTCTCATTAATTGAGCACAATCTATTAACTTGTTAGTAGATTAGTGAAGTCGAGTGTTAGGGTAAAGTATTAGGGTTTAGAATCTTGAGCTTTCACCTTGCATTCTTAGACTTAGGTTAATTCTTGTTTGTCACAGTTATTTTGATTATGTACCTGCTCCGTTAGTATACGTAGGGATTCCTATCCTAAGCATCACCATCTCTTATTTGAATCTAACCCTTAGTTAATTCGTCTGCTTTAGTATTTTAGTTAATTAGTTTATTTTAGTCTTTTAATTAATCTTTCAAAAACCCAAAAACATCACACTCATATTAACTACGACGCGTAGATCTTCAGGGATCTATTCGCATATACACCATCCCTTGGGTTCGATAATACTTGGTCCCTATACTTGCCCATACTACTGTGAACCCGTACTCTTGCGGGGTAGCTACTAGTAGAAGCTAGTGTAGTTCGCTTCAAGTCATGGGTCACCGTCTTAGTGGTCAACACTACTGTTGGTGATCAGTTCTAATCGTGATGATTAATGGTTGTTTTTAACCGGTTTTGGGATCACCAAACAAGAACGTGTGATTGATTACCACCGTAAATGGTAAATTCGATTGTTCGGGTTATGAAATCATAAATACGAAACTCGAAATCATATTAATTTTGTATGTGTGCACGTTTAGGTGTGTTTTGGGAGTATTTGTCAATTTGAACTTATATTTCTTAGCTGGAGAACAACTATTTATAGAGACTAGCAAGCAGGAGGTGTCCAAGACTCTTGGACTTCCTTGCTTGCATGCTAGACAAGTGTCCTTTGACCTTATTTGACCTTATCTAAGCTGAATCTTAGTTACAAAGTCTTCTTTGGTCTTATCTCGGACTCATTGTTGTTCGTCCAGGTCGGCTTGATCTGTCCAGAAGGATCTTTCAGTAAAAGTTGTTCGCCTTTTGAGGATATGACTTCAAAGTTGTTCGCTTATATTTCTTGTTGAGATGTGCTTTGGAATCTTGGTTCCTTGTTCGACTACATATACCTTTTAGGCTGGTAGATACACCACATTTTATCAATGTTGCTCGTCACCAGTGATTTGGTGGAATGTTCATGTCTGGTCTCAGGTCTCAAAACCTGCTCGCCGATACGTTGTTCATCGAAATAGTTGCTCGTCACTTTATACACCCTCCAGATTGATTTACGCACCTCAATCTTGATTTTTTTTGTTAAGTGCTTAATCTTTGTTCGCACCACAATGATTGATGTTCGCCTATCAACAATTGCCCCCTATCCTGACTAGGCGTTGCTACAGACGAGCATCTTTGGGCGAGCAACAGTAGTTAGGATACCAAACTGAAGGATTTAGATGAACATCATTGAAATTGGCGAGCAACAATAGGTTCGTCGTTTCGTCTCCCCAAGGTCTGGGGGATGCACGAGGATGACGGGGGCGGCATGATTGCGCGCCGCCCATACACGATCAGTCCCGAGGCCACGCGCCCCTATATTTATTCGTAGGCCCTCCACATTTTTCTCAAATTCGCAAATAACCCCCGTCTTTTGTCATTTTAACCCCCAATTTTTGGGGAAATTGCGGGTTTTACCCCATTTTTTCAATTAGTATAAATAGAAGTGGGAAATTAATTTTTTACCACTTGTTTCCTTCGTGCTACAGTATTCCGTCGTCTTTAAGTTTCCTCCGGCGATTTCAAGCTTTTCTCCGGCGATTAATCCAATTTCGTATCTTCAATTCAATTTCAAGGTAGTATTTTTGTTCTTATCACTCAATTTTCTCTTTTATTTTTCTTTTTTCTTCAAAACCCCCATCGCCACCGTATGGAGGTTAGCGCCGCCGTCTTCTCCAAGAATCCCCGCTGTCTGCAAATAATTCTGCCGCCGTTCACAAATAATTCTGCCGCCGTCTGTATTTTTGCCTCCATTTTTCTCCTCAATTTCCTATGTCTTCACAGTCGAGCAACAAATCTGATGAAACCCTTGATCCCTTTTTTTCTATTGTTACATACGAAAACCAGCCCCCGTTTGAGATTTCCTCGGCATCGACCCCCAACGTTGACTCAGTTGCTCGATCGGTGGAGGATACTAGTGCTCGCCCATCTGGGAGGGAAGTGGTTGCTGTTGCGAGCAGAGATTCCGACGAGGGTTCTTCGTCCAGTTCTGAATTGGAGAAAGACCCTGAATTTGACGAACTAACTCTAGAGTTTTTGGAGGGGATAAACTTTCCACCTCCAAAGATGTTGGAAAATTAGATCCCAGTTGGAGTTGCTCGACTTTTCGAATGGCGAGCATATGCTGAGGAACACGCAAACAGCTTTCATAGACCACAACAGCAAGTTATGGACTTGGAGAAGACTGAGTTCCAGGCGAGCAGAATTAAGAGTGTGGTTCTCAAGGAAGATCTTGATTTGATCCGAGAGACATACAAGATCCCTTTCGATATACATACGTGGGCCCCTAGGAGGAAGGAGAGAGCTGGTCGCCCACCTCCAGGATGCACGGCGATCAATATTGATACGCTGATCACCGATTTGAAGTTGCCACTGCCTCCAGTTGTTGGCCGATTTCTCGAGGCGACCAACCTTGCCATTACCCAGATCACGCCAATTGGGTGGATGAATCTGTTGGGCTCGATGTGTTTGTTTGCCTTGGAAGGATATGTTGATCGCATCACTGCGGATGAGATCAACTATCTCATGACTATCACCAAGTGCCCCATTGGAGAAGAATGATATTACTACCTCAAGGCTCGGACTGGGCTTAAAATGGTAGAAGGGGCGCCGAACAAGTTCCGCGATTGGAAGCAACACTTCTTCTTTATTGGGGGTGATTGGCGAGCATCTTCTGGTCCACACGGTGGCATTGGGCGAATAAACTCCCCCGCTTCTTATGGAAAAATTAAGCGTAAGTTTATCTCTGTTCGTCCTCGAACTGTATTGTTCTAATTTAACTTTTCTTATTTGTTCGCAGGCACTCAATTGCTAAAGTGGAACTCGGAGGAGGGGGAGATTGGCTCAGAGTTCTTGTTCACTTCTTGCTTGGTCGGCCTGCGCAATAGAGCGGATAGGACCATCCAATACTTGAGCGAGGAGAATTGTCAGAGAGCTGCTCGCCTACTCACATACCCCCACCACCTAGAGGCCCAAGTTGAGGTGCCCCCAGGTACGATATTTTACCAACTTATATAAACTTTCTTGTTCGCCAAAGAGGAAGATAAAAAACTTGCTCGCACACCTCATAGTCTGACCTTACTCTTTTTTTTAAGCCGAGCAAGTTACGGTAGCAGTTTCCTCTTGTTTTGGTCTTCTTGAACAGAGGGTGCACGAGATGCCTCCACCTAAAGGGAGGAAGATAAAGGGGGATCCCCCTTCCAAAGTACTTGTGATGATGAACAAACCTGAGGGGGCCAAAGTTCCTCGGCAGACGGCACCCTCCGGTCATGCTCGGCCAGCTCCTCCTCCTATTTCACCTCCTCATGGAGGGAAATGCTTAAAAAGGGATGATGGGACCCCTGTGGCACAAGATATCCCCGGTGGCACCAAGGGGATAGAAAAAGTGGGCAAGAATCTTGCTCGCCCTAAAGAGGAAGTTGCTCGTCGCTCCTCGGTCAAGCCTACTGAGAGGACGGGCAAAGCTGGAAAGGATGTCACCCATCCCGTGGCCCAGAGGACATCACTCTTCTCGGTTGGGATGATCGCAAATTTGCCGAGTAAGTATTCATTCTTCTCTGCCGAACAAGATTCATTTTTCTTTTACAATTTTTTTTAAGTGTAGTGTACTTTCTTGTTCGCAGATACCGGCATGAAGACCATCCTGGGCGAGCAAATGTTGTCCATCAGTATGCTTGTTCCAAAACTCCCGTTAACATAAGGGAGATCCCGGGCAATCATGTTCGCAAGGCGACAGAGTCGATCGCCCGGGCCTGGACAAGACCCATGGAGAAGACTATCTCCATGCAAGGACTGACTGATAATTTCCATCTCTCGATGATGTATCATGTCAATGGCCTTGTTGCTGCGCAAAAGGCGATGGCCCAGCTGGCCGAGCAAGAAGAAGTTGTTCGCCGGTACGCAAGCACTGCTCGGCAACTCACAAAGGAGAAGGATAGCGTGGTCAACACTTACGAGGCCAAGCTTGCTCACTTAAACAATCAGCTCTCTCTCACCCTCGATTCTGAGAAGAAGCATCTTGAGGACATCCAAGGCCTGTCCGCTGAGCTAAAATGCGAGGAAGCCTTGCTCGACGAAGGGGGAAAAAGATTGGTTGTCGCCGAGCAAAAAATTGTAGAGCTCGAAACTAAAAATGCTCGCCTTAATGAGATCAATGGCAGCATGTATACTGCCGAGCAGTTGGAGGTCGAGATGCAAGTTCGATCCGCTCCCATCTCAAACTTAGGCTATATATGTGCCTATGCTGACTGTATCCGAATGGCCCATGCATACGACCATCCGGACATGGTTGAGGAGATGGGAAAGGACCTTACCGAGTTCATTGGGTCCTATCCCCCACCCAACAATATCGAAATTCAACTGGGAGATATGGAAGATTGTTAGGATAAAAATTTGTTAGTTTTGATGAGTTAAAACAAACCAGAAGATGTAATAGGACCATCTGGACCTGTTAGCCAGATGAGGTTTAGTTAGGACTTAGTCTAGGGGGAACTGCCAGACCAGAAGACCTCACCAGAAGAGTCACCAGAGGACTTCATCAGAGGACTTCTCCAGAAGAGATCAGACCAGGGGCAGATGACCTTCCCCAGACCAGACGAGTCCGGACCAGACGAGTCTGGTGGAACAAAAGATGCTCAGTTTGATCCCCTTATTCTACTGAGTACTCTGGTTGTTCACCAGATAAGGACCAGAAGACACCGAGGTTGCCTGGTGTCTGGTCCTGTCTTCTCTGGAGAGAATCAGAGTTAGGCAATTGGAAGCATTGACCGTTGGTGATTCAAATCAAGTCAAACAAGATTGGATTAAGAAGATATGAAGACAATCATTCAAGATCTCACCAACCCAATCAATCAATTAGGGAATTGATTGATTGAAGCTTCCATATATAGAGGATCTGATTGGATTAGCCTCCCAACGGCTATGTCCCTAATCCCCTCTATATATACTTGAGTGCAGATCAAGAAAAAGCTCTAGAATCATTCACGCGCATATAGCCATTCTAAGCCTTTGATCACTACGCATACTGCACTCACACTTTGTTCTTAATTACTTATCTACTCGTAAGGAGTTAATACACTCAACCTGTTCATCTTGTTAAGAAAAGGTTGGAGTGAGTTTATCTTTAGATCGAAGTTAGATCTAAAGAGTTTGTAAGAAGGTGCTGGTACTTCAGAAATTCCAGTGAGTAAGTTTGTGAGTTGGTTGTTAGTGAGACCCCTTGGTGATAAGGGAGAGTGGACGTAGGATATTTATCCGAACCACTATATATCTTGTGTCTTTTATCGCTTTAATTTTTAAATATTGTTTTATTGATTTCTTATAAAAGATTTTGGAAAGACATTATTACATAAGCTTCCGCAATTAATCTATCGAGTGGGACCAACAAAGATTATGGGGTCAAGATCGACCAACTTGATCCCAGTATCATCATTACTCGACCTCCCCTTTCTCTTGACGAAGATGAGCTGGCAGCAGAAGGCGAGCAGGATGCGGCTGAGAAGGAGAAGAAGGATGTCGAGGATCTCGCGAGCACAATGATAGTCGAACCTCCTGCCAACCAAGCTCAAGATCCTCCACAGGGCAATCAACATTAAATTTAGGACTTAGTCTTTTCTTCTTCTTTTTGTAATAGTTGCTCGGTAGGCTCTTCCTTGTAGTTGTTCGTTTTTGTAGTACTTAACCTTTGTACTATTTTTGAGGTTTCAAAGCCTTTTTGATTCAATGAATGTCTTCTTTTGTTCGCTCATTTTCTTTTTATATGTTAATTGCCTTTACATTTTTGCTTAATGCTTTTGCAATTATAACATAAAATGTTGGGCTTTGTTCGATTTGAACTTTGCCTTTTAGTAGAATAAGGGTTTAGCCTTAGGTTCTGTTCATCTTAAAAGATGAACAACCTTTAATTGGTCTTGGTCCTTAAAATGGACTTATACCTCGAGCTTTGGACTTTTCTCTCTTAATCGAACAACTATATTTACATTGTAAAAAATTTACAAATGTTGCAAGACTGCTCGTCAATAACATATACAATCTGACGAACAACTTTAAACACTAACTAAGATATGCTCACTTATAGTATTTTTTGCCGAGCAACTTTGTCTAAAAAACAAAAGATACGAAATAGCACCAGACTATACAATGTGCCGAACAACTTTTGAATCTATACTTAGCAAAATATTCAAAAAATTAGGCAAGTTTTTGGTTTGCCTTACTTGGTTCACTTGCCCCCCAAGACATTTGTTCGCCCAATAATTGTGAATTGAACTTGTTCGACTTATTGATAGTACTTTTTTAGATGTACAACATTCCAGGAGTATTGGGCCGGCTTACCTTCCATATCTTCGATATCGTATACACCGTTGACAAATTTATCCGTTATACGATACAGGCCCTCCCAAGTTGGTCCCAATACACCTGGAGGTTGGGCGAGCAACTTTCTTAGAACCAAATCTCCAACTCTGAATTCCCTAACCTTGACATGGGAATTATAGTAGCGTTCTGCTCGCTGTTTATAGGTAGCATTTTAGCTCGGCATTTAACCTTTTTTCCTCGAGCAAATCTATTTCAGTAGCTAGAGCAGAGTTGTTCGCTTGTTCATCAAAGTTGGTAGTCCTGATTGTGTTGGTCTTTAATTCGATTGGTATCACAACTTCTGTTCCGAAAGCCATTGCAAAAGGTGTTTCTCCGGTGCTCGACCTGGGAGAAACTCTATATGCCCACAAGACTTCCGGAAGTTCTTCAGACCAACTGCTTTTGCTCTCCGCCAGCCGCACTTTTAGTGTGTGCTTGATAATCTTGTTCACGACTTCGACTTGTTCATTTGACTGGGGATGATAGGGCATAGAATAATATTTCTTGATCCCCCACTTCGTACAGAAGTCTCTCAACTCTTTCCCATCAAACTGCGGACCATTGTCTGTCACGATGGTTTGTGGTACCCCAAAACGACAGACAATGTTCTTCCATATGAAGTTGATCATTTTCTGTTGCGTAATCTTTACCATGGCCTCTGCTTCTGCCCATTTCGTATAATAGTCGACTGCCACGACGGCAAATCGAACATTTCCAACTCTTACTGGGAAAGGACCAATAATGTCTATCCCCCATCTTGCAAATGGCCACGGGCTGTAAACTGATATGAGATCTTGAGCCGGGGTATGAATGTTCAGGGCAAAAATTTGACATTGATGACAAGTTTTTGCTTTCTTGATTGCGTCCTGACGTAAAGTCGACAAATAATAGCCCTGTCTGATAGTCTTGTACGCCAAGGCTTGCCCCCCCAGTGTGATTTCCACATACTCCGGCATGTATTTCTTCAAGTATTGCTCGTCCTTGCCCCCTAAACAAACATTTGAGAAGTGGGATTGATATTCCCTTTTTGTAAAGCTGCTCGCCTATCAGAGTATATCTAGCGGCTTGCTTTGTTAGCTTGGCGACTTCAAAAGAGTTGTTTGGTTTTTCCCCACTTTTCAAGTATTTGACTATACTTGTTCTCCAGTCTTCTACTTCACTTGTTTGTTCGTCCAGTTGGTTGTTGATGGATCGTTCATTTTTGTGATTGTAATGTCGGCCAACTTTGCTGGCCCTTCGCTTGTTGCTAGTCGGGCCAACGCATCTGCTTGTGTGTTGCTTGTCCTTGGAATTTGTTCGATGAAGACTTGATCTAGCAAGGACATCAGATGAGCAACAATTCGTTGATACTCGATCATATGATTATCTTTGGCCTCGTATTCACCTCGGACTTGGTTCACAATCAATTGTGAGTCGTCGAATATTTGCAATCGTTTAACACCCACGGCAAGGGATAGGTGAAGACCAATAATGAGAGCTTCGTATTCTGCTTCGTTGTTGGTTGCCATGAAACCAAATTTGATCGCCGAGGTGAATACTTGCCTGTCAGGGCTGATCAGAACTACTCCTGTCCTTGAGGCTACATTGGTTGAAGATCCGTCAACGTAAAGATGCCAGGGGTGATCAAGTATTCTCGTCGGATCTGGTGGGAAAGTTAGTTCGACTATAAAGTCGGCTAATGCTTGCCTTTTAATCACTGTTCGAGGAGCATAGGTCACCCCAAACTGGCTAATCTCTAGTGACCACTTTAGTAGATGACCAGCTGTGTCTGGGCGGTGGAGGATTTGTCTGAGTGGAAAAGTTGTTAGCACTTCAACTTGATGGTCAAAGAAGTATGGTGGTAACTTTCTCACACTCATGACAAGTGCGTATGCCAGCTTTTCGGTTGGAGAGTATTTGATTTCCACTTCGTGTAAGGCTTGGCTGATGTAGTAGATTGGTTGATGAAATTTGCCATCCTCCCACACCAGAACGGAGCTAATTGCCACTTCTGACGCCGCCAGGTATAAATAGAGCTTTTCTCCTGGGATGAGTTTTGATAGAATTTTGACATCTCCCAAATAGTCCTTAAGTTGGTCAAACGCCTTTTGACAGTTGTTAGTCCACGTGAACTTTCCCTTCTTAATGGCCTCGAAGAATGGATGACATTTATCTCCTGATCTGGACATGAACCGGTTCAAAGCTGTTAGGCATCCCGTGAGCCTTTGCACCTATTTTATCGAACATGGTGGTTGCATATCCACGGTAGCTTTAACTTTTGTTGGATTGGCCTCAATTCCTCGTTGGCTAACAAGATGGCCTAAGAATTTTCCTGAATGAACTCCAAAGCTGCTCTTCTTTGGATTCAACTTCATGTTGTAGTGTCGGAGAATTTCGAACCCCTGCAGGGTCAAATGTTGGAGATGGTCTTCTTTCTTGGGACTCTTGACCACGATATCGTCTACATAGACTTCTACCGTATCTCCGATTTGTTTGTCGAACATCTTGTTTACTAACCTCTGATATGTTGCTCCGGCATTGATGAGGCCGAATGGCGTTCTTTTCCAACACATCAAGTTTTTATTCGTGTAAAATGCTGTATTTTCTTGATCGTCTGGATGCATTGGGATTTGATGGTACCCGGCAAAGGCATCCATAAATGTTAGCATCTCATGACCCGCAGTGCTGTCCACCAATTGGTCAATATGGGGGAGAGGAAAGTTGTCCTTCGGGCATGCTGCATTTAGATCCGTAAAATCTATGCATAACCTCCAGGTTCCGTTCGGTTTCCGCACAAGGACTGGGTTTGCTACCCATTGTGGACAAAGTGCTTGTCGGATTAGATCATTGTCTAACAACTTCTTCACCTCTTCATTCAGAGCTTGATATTTGTCTGGGCCATATTTTCTTCATTTTTGGTGGACAGGCCTTTTTGCTTGATTGATATTCAGCTTGTGGCAAGCATGCTCTGGATCTATTCCCACCATGTTTGCATGAGACCAAGAAAAAACATCTAGATTCTTGCTGAGGAACTCTTTCATTCGGGATCTGTAAGGCTCAGGGAACTCAGATCCTATGTACAATTCGAGATCTTTGTTTCCAGGATTAACTTTGAACGCCTCCAGTTCTTCAACTGGAGTTGCTCATCGTTTTTGTCCTTTCCAGTGGATCAAGTATTGGTCCCTCAGGGTTGAAATCATTCTCGATGCTCATGGGCTCTGCTCCCAGGCGGGGCTCTAGATCATCCGCTGGTCCTGACTCATTGTTGTTAGACAGCATTTGGCCCTCCAAGTCATCAATTGAATGTTGCTCGTCACCACCTCTATGTTGTTCGTCATGTGGAAGTTCCTCATGGGTGGTGATGAGTTGCTCGTCCAACACTTGCTCGTCAGTGTGTTGTTCGTCTGTATCCATATGGTCATCTTCTATGTCCATCATGTTCTCTAGTATTGATGGTTCATCAACAGGGTAGCTGGTGGTGGCTTCCATCATGGATACTTGGGCGTGTTTTGCCTGTAACTGTAGGAGACATTCCCGAGCCTTTCTTTGATCTCCCTTTATTGTGCCTGCTCCACTGGCTATTGGGAACTTTAGACAATAATGGTAAGTTGAACATGCAGTTTTAAATTCATTTAGAAAAGGTCGACCAAGAAACCCGTTATAGGTTGATTCCTGATCTACGACCAAGAAATCTACCATTCTTGTTGTATTTTTCTCGGGTTCCTCGATCGTTACAAGCTGAACGGACAACCTAATCTCCCCTAACGGGACTGTTACAGCATTTCCGAAGCCTAAGATTCTATGATTTGAATCTCGTATGTATCCCGAATAATCTCCAAGTTGATCGAGTGTTTTTTTGAAAATGATGTTGGTGTAGGCTCCGGTGTCCACCAACAATCTATGTACTCTGGTCCCCATGATCTTTGCGCAGATTACGAGCGAATCGTTGTGGGGGGGTCAATATTCCTTCCAAGTCTTTTTCAGTGAAGGTTAATTCTGATGTCTACATGATGGACAGTTTAACCCCCATTTCTTGTACTTGGTCGATCGCTCGCAATTCAGCTTTTTTTTCGGTTGGAGATTGGCGGTCGTCCATCAGAACATCCTCCCGCAGGTCCTGCGGGTTCCATCATGTATAGATCTTCTAATGGACGAGCAGCAACGGCTGGAACTGGTCATCCGGGCTTGTTATTCCTTTGAGGTGGACCATCCTCCTCATCTTCCGAGTTGTTCTCCCGGGCTCTCTTTCCAAGTTACCTTTTGACGAAGTCGGAGAACTTTCCCTCCTCATAGAATCGCCAAAGTTACTTGAGCAAATCTCTACACTCGCTCGTAAAGTGCCCCACGCTTTGATGGTAGGCACAATACTTGTTAGGGTTGAGTTTGCCAGTTTCTTGACGGATTCTCCGGGGAGGGGAGAACAACTCTTTCTCCTTCACGTTTTCGTACACAGTATCGATTGACACTGTTAGCACCTGGTTCAGTTTTTTCTTTAATTCTGTCCCTTCGGTGAATGCCTTCATGTTCTTCGGGACCCTGTAGCCTGTTCCACCAGGTTTTTTGTTTTTCTCCTTGGGATCAACTTTATTTTCCCCCAAGTTTGCTTGTAGGGCCTCGTGCATGGAAATAAATATGCCGGCTTGATTTCTGAATTCGGCATATCTTCTTGGGAACTTCAGATGCACCTCTTTCCATAACTTCGACCCTTTCTTCAACCTAGTCATAACAACGATGATTTTCGTATCTTCGCTTACCGGCTCCCCTTCCAACAACACTTTGTCGAATCTTTCCATAAACGCCCGGTCTGACTCGTCGTCGTTTTGCTTTAAGACCGACAACCGGTGTTTTTAGGATAAATACAACCCAACAGTTGAGAAATAGGAGAGGAACTCTCGACTTAGTTGAACGAACAAGTGGATTGACGCTGATGGCATCGCCGAAAACCACTTGTGTACTCGGTCCCCCAAAGTCAAGGGGAAGTTCCAGCATTGGGTGGCATCACTGGCTCCCACAGAGATCATATAGTCCGAGTATTTTGTTAAATGGACTCGGGGATCAGCAATGCCTTCGTATTGTATGCTGGCCAGAAACTGGATCTTTTTCTGGATCGGGGCCTTCAATATGATGGATGATAATGGTGAGGATGGCATGTTGGTCGTCCCCACCCCTCTTTGTTGATCCAATTGCCCCTGCATGCTTTCCACAGCCTTTCTCAGGCTTGATAACTCATCCAAAGATGCCCCCTGGCTTGGAGGTTGTTCGGCGAGCAAAGGCACAGGCTTTTCTGCTCGTCGCAGTCCCCACTCGGAGCGGGCATATCCTGGAGCTTTTTCCTAGGGTTGCTCGCCGCATTTGGCCCGAGGCGCCTGAAAGCAGACTGGGACAGCCTTTCATGAACCGATGGCGAGGCTGCTCAAATGTTGCTCGCCCATCTCTTGCTCCTTGGCGAGCAACTTTTTCTTGATTTTGGGGTTGGCCAAGCCTGTCCTGGGCACTAGAACGAGTTGTTCCATGGCTTGACATTGTTGCTCACCCATGTGCTGACTCAGCCTGACCCTCTCTTGGTTCGGCCACCTTGGCCTTGCCCTTATCTCGCCTGACTTGGGCACTGTCTACCTCATGCTGCTCGCCCCTAACAGATCTGGCTCTAACAACCTCCAGGGGTTTATTCTTAGACCTTGCTTGTGAGGGTCTATTTTGTTCTTGCTGCCTCTGGATAGTTTGAAGAGCAGCAATGGTTTTAGTCAGTTCATTAGGGTTGCTCGCCAGGGCATCCAATTCTGGTGGAAGGTTATGGTCTATGGCCGTAAGCCTTGATCTGTTCGCATGTCTAGGCTCACGATCCTGGTGGCCAACTGACGATGCTCGAGTAGGAGATGCTCTCTTTGATAAACGTGTACCTTGTGTTTCCTTGGATTGAGGCATCCTAAGCTGAATTATTCTCTAAATCTTTAATTCTCCAAATTTTATATTGAAGAACACCAAGAACCCTTTTGCTTGTATCTTCAAGGATTTCTTCAAATCTTCAAGTTTTCAAACTTGAAGTTCTTGACTATTCACACTTAATCGAAGGTTCGAACCCTCCTTCTAGCGCCAATTTGTTGATGATCGGTTCTAATCGTAAGGATTAGTGGCTGTTTTTAACCGGTTTTGGGATCACCAAACAAGAACGTGTGATTGATCACCACCGTAAATGGTAAATTCGATTGTTCGAGTTATGAAATCGTAAATACGAAAGTCGAAATTGTATTAATTTCGTATGTGTGCACGTTTAGGTGTGTTTGTGTGTGTTTTGGGAGTATTTGTCAATTTGAACTTATATTTCTTAGCTGGAGAACAACTATTTATAGAGACTAGCAAGCAGGAGGTGTCCAAGACTCTTGGACTTCCTAGCTTGCATGCTAGACAAGTGTCCTTTGACCTTGTTTGACCTTATCTAAACTGAATCTTAGTTACAAAGTCTTCTTTGGTCTTATCTCGGACTCATTGTTGTTCGTCCAGGTCGGCTTGATTTGTCCAGAAGGATCTTTCAGTAAAATTTGTTCGCCTTTTGAGGATATGGCTTCAAAGTTGTTCGCCTATATTTCTTGTTGAGATGTGCTTTGGAATCTTGGTTCCTTGTTCGACTACATACACCTCCTAGACTGGTAGATACACCACCTTTTATCAATGTTGCTCGTCACCAGTGATTTGGCGGAATGTTCATGTCTGGTCTCAGGTCTCAAAACCTGCTCGCCGATATGTTGTTCGTCGAAATAGTTGTTCATCACTTTATACACCCTCCAGATTGATTTACGCACCCCAATCTTGATTTTCTTTGTTAAGTGCTTAATCTTTGTTCGCACTACAATGATTGATGTTCGCCTATCAACAGCTACCTTGGGTAAGGGCACTTGACCTGACGTTCTTCGTTGGGAAAACTAATTTTCATTAGGTGATATGATATTTTTCATAACCACATTTTGACGTGGAGCTTTCAATATATATCACCATTCTTCTAGTGCTAATTGTTGATAACACAACTATTATGATCATATGAAATTTTTAAGGTGGCGAATTAATGAACGTAATAACTAACACACAATGATTAGTAATAAGTGTTATATGCATGTCAAAGACACACGACTAAACAAGAACTTGAGAGTCTTGCCTTAAAGAGTGAGACTAAGGTGGTTATCACTTTAATCCCTTTGTATTGAATGTGTTGGAACTATTTACCATGATACATTTGGGGTATAAATAACATCTTATTCTTGTCCTATAAGGCAATCTGGTCTATCCATTCTAGGTTTTCAATCCTAATCATTAGATCATTATAGATACTGATGAGAGGAGTTGTCGGTATCAGGCCTGCATAAACCTGCGATTTGTAGTAGGTTTGAGGCTCTTAAATATTTTTGTACTTCTTTCACTTATTTGGTATGTACCTTCTTTGGCCACTGGATCATTACATCAAATCAATCTTGGGGGCACCACCACAGAAGACAAACATTCATATATTCCTCCCGGATGACAATCTCGAGTTATTTTTTATGCTCGTCGGGTGTTGACATATATTTTTGTATGGATATATTTGTAGTGGATGTTTGGATTAAGATCTATAAAAAAATATAAGAGAAACAAACAAGAACAGAGAACTCATGGATTTTGTATGAACGTGGGGAATGAGGGTAAATGAGAATCTTCTACAATGGGGGGGTGACTCTCTATTTATAGATTTTAGGATTTTATTACAATTGTTTATCTAATGATTAATATCATATCTACTTTACATTAAATGTTATTGTCTTGTCCCGTAAAGTTGATGGTATTTCGATGTTCTCTTTGATGTCGACCCTTGATCTTGTCGAATTAGTGTATCTTCGGGAATCTGATCTCCTATTGGCGAGGTCGATTCGGGCTTAGGTAGATCATGATGATATGTCGGGTTATGGACATATTAAGGGATAATATTTGCTACAACACCAAACAACCTCGTAGGCAAACCTCACGCGCACATCAGACCAGTAGGCTTCGCGTCCCCATGAGGGTGGTCGACCATATCTCCCGAGAGGTAGCTTGTTGATGATCATAACCCATTCACCTATTGCTGGGCCTTGGAATGGCTTGGGAGAGACGAGCTACTACTATGGTTAGTAAGGATAACTCGCTTCTCTTACTTAGTTTAGCAGCGAGACCCGTTCAGCTACCGACCCGATCTGGGGAAACAGACTTCTATAATGTGCCTCTAGGCGAGATCTCCACTATAACGTGTAGAGATATAAATAAAGATCTATAGTACACAATACTAAGATATAACATAGACAGAGTGTAAAAATACACTATTGAAATAATCTAATCTGATAAATAGAGAATTGATCTTCAAAGATCCTATTCTTAGATCTTATTGTTGCTATGCATTGAATGAACAACTGCTCTTCTATATAGATGCATTAAGCACTTAATATTATAACTCTCGTTTGTTCCTCCAACTTTTGTTGTATCTTGTAACTTGTGTTTAAAAAGATAAACTTCAATTGCAATCTCAACCACTAGGTTAGTTTGGAAGGACTTAGAAACCTTTCCTGCACCAGCTTCACGATGCAAGTAACCACCCCATAATATGCTTAACTTCTCACTCTTGTATACCACAACCACATAACCTGGAATCTTTTAGGTCTTCAACCTGCACACAAAATATTAAGCATGACATATAACATAAGAGTTAGTATTAGGAGAAAGGAAAAATTATTCTATGTTTTCCAAAATGTTGTCTCAACATATTAGACAACACTGACATAACTTCAACAAGAATGAACATGAATAACTGTTGTGATTAATGAGAATAAAATATGATCAATTCACCTTCATTGTGCTTTTTAAAAGGTAAGGATACTCAAATAACTTAATCATCACCTTATTTGATAACGACTCTCATTCTATAATCGTTTCTCCTTAATTATTTAACTATTTCTCAACCAACAATAATTTCGTGTACCTAATTATTCCAAGATTAGACAAACAATGTTATTACAATTGTTAGGGGTCAAAATTAACGTTGACAATGGGCAATATGGAGGTGACACCGCAACTGGCAAATAACGTCAACACCAAAGGAAAATGACGAAAAGGGAACATTAACAGAATTAGCTAAAAATATGGGATAAGAGTCTTACTCAGTCAAGATCAATCAACATATTTCTTTTGGGATACTAGAAGGAAAAGGACAAAGATTGGGTCCAAGAAAAAGGGAGAGAATATCTAAACAAACGAGAGGTACGACGCCTATAAAGAGGAAAGGATGAGAAGAAAAAGACAGAAGACATCAACCGCAACTTCTGACATTTTGAATACACGACCAAAGTACCATCTTTTTCCTTTGAATTCTATACCAAATAGAGTAGAAAGAGTTCCTAGTTAGAACCCTACATATAATAATTACGATCTTTTTGTGTACCTTGTACCTGAATATTGACAACCTTATTGAGCTGCAAGTAACACTTTTGGACTAAAGAAATGCCTTTCATATCAAAAGTATTATTCAATCAAAAAGTTGAATTACAAGATAATGTGGTGAGGTATTTATAGATAAAATCCTTAACTACCTCATAACTAACTTTGTGACTAAAGGAGTAACTCCCTCTAACAAACACAATTGGGAGAAAAGGAATTTTTGAAACTAACTAACTAACTATATCTTTAATACCCCCCCTCAAAATGATAGTGGTAAGAAGGGATCATTTTGCATCATCTTTTTGTAGTGACTTTGTGGCTTGAGAATTTTGAGATATTGGGGAATGTATATCCAACATTCCTAGCTTCATCTTCATGGTGTTGTATAGTTCTCCTCCCAATGGTTTGGTCATGATATCTGCAAGATTTTCTAATGTGGGGATTTGCACTAGTTTGACAACTCCTTGTTGAATCTTATGTCTTGTGAAATGTTGATCCACCTCGATGTGCTTTGTCTTCTCATGAAAAACTGGATTATATGCTAGGCAATAAGCTGACTTGCTGTCTGTATAAACAGTAGCAGGTTGGTTGTGTGAGATCTTTAAGTCATTAAGAATGTAGAGGATCCATTGAGCTTCACAAGTTGTAGTGGCAAGTGCTCTATATTCAGCTTCTGTAGAACTTCTGCTAACTGTGTTTTGCTTCTTTGATTTCCATGATATGAGAGAGTTCCCTAAGTAGACAGTATATCCAGTTATGCTTCTTCTAGTTAACTCACATCTTGCCCAATCAGCATCACTGAAAGCATGAAGCTGGAAATTGTTTGAAGCTGGATAGAATAAACCATTTCCTGGATTTGTCTTTAGATATCTAAGTAACCTGTGGACAGCAGCTAAATGACATGTGTTAGGATTGCTCATGAACTGAGTAAGACATTGCACAACATAAGAAATGTCAGGTCTTGTTATAGTGAGATACAACAGTTTTCCAACTATTCTTCTATATTCTTGTGGATTGTCAAGTGATGGTGCTTCTTGTGAAGTAAATAGTTGTTTGCTGTCCATAGGACTAAAACAAGGTTTACTTCCCAAGTAGCCACTATCATTAAGTAAATCCAAAGTATATTTTCTTTGACATAGTTGCATTCCTTTCTCATTTCTTGCGACTTCTATGCCTAGTATATACTTTAATTTACCTAAATCCTTTATAGTAAACTGAGCATGAAGGTGATTTTTAACCTTTTGTATTTCATCAAGTGAATTACCAGTTAGGATGATGTCATCCACATAACAAGATAAAGCAGTAAACAACTTACCATCAGATTTAGTAAATAAAGCAATGTCAGCTTGTGATTGTGTATAACCAAAAGAAATCAAAGAGTCAGTAAGTTTGGTATACCACTGTCTTGAGGCTTGCTTTAGGCCATAGAGACTCTTGTTTAACCTGCAAACTCTGTTATCATTTGGTTCACAATATCCTTGTGGAGGAAGCATGTATACTTCTTCCACTAGGTCACCATGTAGAAAAGCATTGTTTACATCTAATTGGTGAATGTGCCAGTTTTTAGAATCAGCAATAGCAAGAAGAATTCTAACAGTTGTGATCTTTGAAACAGGAGAAAATGTGTCAAAATAATCTATTCCCTCTTCTTGAGTGTACCCTTTGGCAACAAGTCTTGCTTTGTATCTTTCTATAGATCCATCAGCTTTGTATTTCACTTTATAGACCCACTTACAGCCTATACAGTGTTTATTTTCAGGTAAAGGGACTAAAGTCCAAGTGTTTGTCTTTTCTAAAGCATCTAGTTCCTTTCTCATTGCTTCAGTCCAATTAGTATCCTTAATAGCTTGTTTATAAGTCTTAGGTTCTGTGATTTGAGATATAGAAGCAGTAAAAGACTTATAAGAACTAGAGAGTCTATTTGTTGCTAAGAAGTTAGCAATAGGATACTGTTTTCCAGCATTAGTTTCAGAAGTAGATGCTTTAGAATGACTAAGTGAAGCTGGCAGAGTGGTGTTATAGACTTCTAAGTATGCTGGTGGATGCCTAGTTCTAGTAGATCTCCTAATTTCATCTTGTTCTATTTGAGGCTCAGGAATTTCAGAACTAGAAAATTCATTTAGTTCATCAATTAACTCATTATGTTGATGAACAATTTCATTAGGAGCAGAAACACTATCAGTGGCATCACTTTCTGAATCTATAGACATATTATCCAAGTTTGTCTTTTGAAAAAGGTGTTCTATATACAAATCAGACTGTTTCTTGTCTTTCAGGGGATATATGTGCTCATGAAACTCAACATTTCTTGAAATGAAAACAGCACCAGAATTTAAATCAAGTAACCTATAGCCTTTTACACCAAAAGGATAGCCAATGAAAACACATTTAGTGGCTCTTGGATGGAATTTATGCCTTTTGACAGAAAGTGTGCTAGCAAAGCATAGACAACCAAAGTTCTTGAAATAGCCATAATCAGGTACTTTATTATGTAAAATTTGAAAGGGAGATTTACCTTGCAAGACTGTAGAGGGTAATCTGTTGATGATGTGAGCAGCTGAGAGTATACAATCTCCCCAAAACTTTAATGGCAAGCATGATTGAAATAAAAGTGATCTTGCTACCTGCAAGAGATGTTGGTGCTTTCTTTCCACTATCCCATTTTGTTGAGGTGTCTCAACACATGATGTTTGATGTATAATGCCATTCTTATGGTAAAAATCTTTTAGTAGGAACTCTGTTCCATTATCACTTCTTATTATTTTTATGGAAGTACCAAATTGAGTAGCAACCATGTTTTTAAAGTTTTCAATGGCAAGTCCTACTTCTGATTTGTGTTTCATAAGATAAATCCAGGTGCATCTACTAAGGTCATCTACAATTGTTAAGAAAAACTTATGGCCATTTCTAGTTTCTGTACTAAAAGGCCCCCATATATCACAATGGATTAGATGAAAAGTAGATGGAGAAACAGAAGTGCTAATAGGGAAGGGCTTCTTTCTTTGCTTTGCTAAAGGACAAATCTCACAGACTTTATTTGAAGAATCTGTTTTTACATTGATTGAAGGAATTTGCAACAAAACTTTATAAGAAGCATGCCCTAGCCTAGTGTGCCAAATGTTACAATCAGAAAAACAGCTAGTAGAGCAGTTTGTTTGTATGCTATTACAACTAAAAAGTTTCCTTGACATACTAAAATGATAAAGGCCATTTGCTTGGCTAGCAAAACCAATCACAGTCCTTGATGTCTTGTCCTGTATAAGACAATGAGAAGATTGGAAACTCACAATGCAATTTGAGTTATTTGTTAAGTGAGAGACAGACAACAGGTTGTATGTGAACTCTGGGACATACAAAACATCATGCAATATCAAACTGTCATTAACAACTATATCACCTATAAAGGTTGCAATTGCTATAGCACCAGTAGGTAAACTAATTTTCACATTAGAAGGTCTAGGAGGATCATTATAAGCACATAAATCACAAGTCATATGATCTGTTGCACCAGTGTCTATTATCCATATCATATCATCATAAGTTTGAACTTTAGCATTTAGAGAGGAATGGAAAGGATATATACCTGTGTTTGCATTTGTGACTTGAGCCATTGCTGCTGAATGATCAGCCTGACCATTGCATGGATTTTGTTTCTTTGTAAAAGCCAAAAACTGCTCAAACAACTCTTGATTGAACAAAGGATTAGTAGCATTTGTATTAGTAACCACAGAGTCATTGTTAATCTGCTCATTTATTGTAGCATTAGCAGAAGAATCATTTTTATTCCTTGGAGCTCGTGGACCTTTCCAACCAGGAGGATACCCTATTATTTGGAAGCATTTATCCTTAGTGTGACCATTGAAACCACAATGGTCACAGACTAGAGATTTCTTCCTATCCTTGAAGGACTTAGATTGATAGTTCTTAGCTAACATTGCTACAGAATCAGTAGAAACAGGGACAGGATTAGTGAGGGCTTTTGAGCCTCTTCTTGGAGCAGAATGGAATAAACCTTGGCTAAGGGTGGGAAGGGAGATTGCATCAAAAATTGACTTCTGAGAACAGAATAAGAATCATCTAGCCCTATTAGGAATTGCATTACTGCATCTTGTTCATTAATAGTGGCCTGTTTCGAAGCTAGGTCACAAGTACAAGTGCCACAATTACATTTCAAGATAGACCTATAGTTTTGATATTCATCCCAGAGAGTTTTGAAAGAATTGAAATATGAAACTAAGGATTGAGAGTTCTGAGTAATTGTGCAGAAGGATTTCTTCAAATGAAAGACTCTAGTAAGATCAGACCTAGAATATCTAGCATTGATTTCAAGCCAAACATCTCTAGCACTAGTAAAATATTCTAAAGAACGTTTAATATCAGGAGATATAGAGTTAAGGATCCAATTAAGTACCAAATCGTTAGCCCTAGTCCAAGCCGCTAGAATTTCACGATCATTTTCAGCAGGTATTGAGAGAGTACCGTCAATTAGAGGCAGTTTGTTCTTCACGCTTAATGCCCTTTTGATTGAATGGCTCCAGGAAACGAAATTAGACCCCACCAACGGATCGAGAACGATGGAAACCGCTGGATTGTCGTTATGATGAAGCGCCAACGGAGAGAGAGGATTCAAGGCCGGATTCAGTGAGAGTGAGTTTGGTACCGGATTGATTTCTGCCATTTCTGATGGAGGATGGCTTCGAATTTGATCGAATTAGAGAGGAATTTTCTAAGGATTCGAATTGGAGAGGAATTCGAATTAGATCTGAAGCTTGGATAGACCAAGAAAGTTATGCGGAAGTCGATCACGAAGAGGAGACGCGATCAAAGGGATGCAGAAGGCGATCGCGAAGAGGGGACGCGATCAAAGACGGAAATTGAAAACCTAGGCTAAACTGATACCATATTGAGCTGCAAGTAACACTTTTGGACTAAAGAAATGCCTTTCATATCAAAAGTATTATTCAATAAAAAAAGTTGAATTACAAGATAATGTGGTGAGGTATTTATAGATAAAATCCTTAACTACCTCATAACTAACTTTGTGACTAAAGGAGTAACTCCCTCTAACAAACACAATTGGGAGAAAAGAAATTTTTGAAACTAACTAACTAACTATATCTTTAATAAACCTAGTGGAATGATCGTTGGCAACGACATAACCCGCATTTTTTACCTATTTCGAAAGGGGTTTTTTCTGCGTCATCGTCTCTTGTTTTTATTTACTATTCTCGTGCTTTCTTTTACGTTGATTTAATTGCATAACTAGAGTTGCTAAGTCTTATTTTCTAGGAGCATTATTGTCCATAGACTTTGCATTCTTAATACTCACGTCGTTACCTTCATTGTTGCATTCATTAATCAAATTCTATCATCTGCTAGGCATCTGCGAGAGTTTGAACTCAAATCTTTAAAGTAATATTCTATGATCATCCTATTTTTATCATCACATATTCGTTTTTTGTATAGGTTCCAACATTGATTACATTATATAGTCGTTGTAGATCCTAGACCTTAGTGTCAACATTGAGGTTGACATTTTTTGTCAAAACAATAAATATTGCAATTTACTCCTTTTGTCCCGATATAAATTTCTTGTTTCTTTTTTGTTGATATGTTTAAGAAAGTGTAGTGTTTATTAATATATGGTATACCATATATTGACTTTTGGGTAAAGTAATGAAGAGTTGTGAAAAAATAAAGGGTAGTTTTTTAAGAAAGTATTTGTTTATTAATATATGGAGTGTTGTTTTTTGCTTTTTATGGAATATGAAATTTATAGTGGGACATTTAAAAAAAAGGAAAGTGAGAAACTTATAGTGAGACAGAGAGAGTACTATTTAATTAATTTTTCTATTTTTTCATTCAATAATTTGAATCAAGTGTCCCTTGAGATTTTTTATGAGTCAAATTATTAACTTTTCAATTCTTCTAGGTTTGTTTGTCTTACTTGGGCCGAAAATTGGTCTATTTTTGGGTTTTGTTCCCTTATATTGCTAGGCCCTAGACTTTTTGCAACATGTTTTTAGTAAGTACACTCACTTCACTTTCTTATTACTTTAGGGGGTGTTTACTTAGGGATGGAGGTGGATGGAACACATCCGGATGGAGAAAAAAGTGGATGGTGCAAATCCTGTGAATATTAAATTTATGTTTGCTTTGTATTGGATGTGGTAGGGGTGGATGAAGATTTATGTCAAATCAATATTTTTTAGTGATGGTGATGTATTATTTTATTATTGTTAGTTAGTGGAATAATGATTAGGTGTGAGAAAAATAGGAGAGAGAATAATTAGGTGTAAGTAAAATAGGAGAGAGGTGTTGGGAAAATAGGGGTGCCTGGAATATATTCGGGATGAAATTTAAATAAGAATTTAAATACAATTATTACTAGCATGAATTAATCCTAATTAATTCAAATAATAATTCCAACAACTAATTTATCATCATGCATGTTGAATTAATTCACATATAATCTAGGCGGAATAAACAAGATAATATGTGATTTACGTACCTCTTGTAGAACTTGGCCTTTGAATAAAACGGGACAAACACGTACGCGCTTTATCAACCCAAAAGCCTTCTCAAGTATTCCCTTTCACCTTGTTCGATCACCGGTGGGAGATGCTATCGAACAATTTAAATAACTAAGGAAAAAGAAAAATATTTATGCTCTTGATTTTTCCAACACATCGAATTATGTTCTTGGGGATGAAATAATCATCCCCTATTTATAGAGGGTAATGGCCGAAAATATGAGGCTTAATGGGCTTGGAGAAAATCTTTTCTTAGTCTCTAAGAAATCTTGAATATATCTCATATATTCTTTTCTCCATAATAAAATATTCCACAAAAATCTCATTCTTATTTTCAAGGCCATATTTTCGAAAATTTGTAGAGAGAAATCCAAGATTTGGATCTTCTTGAATATATGAGATAATCTTGTATTCCAAGAATACTTATCTTCCATAATATCTTTCCAAGAAAATCAACAAAATCTTTTCTCAATCTACACCTCTAATTTTCGAAAATCACTAGAAAAATCAGCAATATATTTTCTTTTTATTTTAATCACCTTATCATTATTGGGCTACTTGAGGGGCCTTTAAGGAGAATTAAGATTGGACCTCCTAATGGACTTCTGAATTTCAATATTGAGCCCCAATATAATTCAATCCATTAATATTAATTATTACCACTAATAAAATAATATTGCACTATCCATCTTAATCCATATTACGATAATATGGGCTCCCGGTTATTATTTCCCGCGCTTAAGATTATCAAGTCCACTAATTAATCAAGCTTCTGAATAGCTCTAAATTAATTAATATATTTCACCTTGGAGTAAAGACAGCTCAACATTATTATCCGTACCGAAGAAACTGATTCTTCACTTGCAAAATTTGGTACGATAAAACTTCTGAGCCACCAAGGGGACTAATCACACGAGCCGTACTCGCACGCGTTTCTCCGTATTAAATCTTAGCAACCGTCGTATGATTAATATTACTGCCCAAGATACAAAGTTCGAAGTCACAATGATTCTCACCCAACATGAATCAAAGCGGTAACTATTAAGTACACACGGTTCTATTTAAGTGACGGAGATTGAGAAATCAACAACCACTGAGGTCTAATTCTTCACATTTCAGAACAGAAGAATTTATCCTTGTTGTATGTCCTCTTCAACACATACTAAATGTGCTAGTGCAATCTCTTAGTCAAGACAGACCAATCTGAGCCTTACACATCGACCTTTCACGGCGGATTGTTCAATTCCACCTAGGTCGTGAAAATGTACGTTTAGTTACAATGAAACAGTTAATATTGTCTTCCGTGATCGGGTATCACCACATTAACTACAATGTAACTAGTATCATATATTGAACAGTTTGCAATAGAAATTCAACATTCAATCATAACTAAAGCAAATGTGATAAAAGAATTATTCTCATAAAACGAGTGTTTGATACACGAGTTATACAAAGTAAAAGCATACTTTCACGTATAACTCCAACAAGAGGGTGATTGGTGTAAGAAAAAATTGTGATATAATGGTTTTAGGGGTATATGTGTATAATAGGGGTGAATGTGTATTTGAATGGAGGATTGGATGTGCAAATTAAAAAAATGGCTGGGATGGAGGAAAGTTCATCCCTCATCCGGATGGACCCAGCCGTAAGTAAACACCCCCTTAATGCATCAATGAAATAACAAAACTACCTTTTATATTTTTTGAATTTAAACCTTGCACACATCTATAAATCTTTATATTTTGAATATCAATTTTATTTAACATAATTCTTTTAAAATCGAAAGTTGTATTATAACCTACTGATGATTTATAATATTTTTTTTATTTTAAAAATGCTTGAATTTGATTTCAGATTTAAAAGGATCAATAAATATAATTTTGGTTTATTGTGTTTCCTAGATAATAAGAGTTTATCAATTAAATGTTATATTTAAGATGATTAGGTTATTTTTAATAATTAATATTTAATCGAAATCAAAATTATTTAATATACTTAATTATATTTTTTTATTTTTTCACAGATTAAGATTTTCTAAAAATAATATCCCCAAATATTGTGAAACAATAAAAATAACTCAACTAAACATTAAAATTCACATAATTAGAATTTTTTTAAATTTATTTAATTAATTCAGTAATAGTATGTAGAATTAAATATACTTAAGTTACCTAGTTGAATTAATTACTAATACATAAGATTGTTTAAGTATAGGATATCCTAAAATGTTAAATTAGTATAATTATAATAAAATTTATAATATACTTTTGTTAACTCAAGTTATATACAATAATATTCAAAGTTTAAATATGTTCATTACATGGTTTAATTGGTAAATTTCATGAATATTGCTTATGAGGTAAAGGGTTCAAATCCTTTGTGAGTATAATATTTTTTGTTAGACTCCTTATTGTATAATAAGAATAATATATGACATGTAAATTATTTTTCTCTAATTTTTTTTTTCAAAATGACACATAAGCAAACTGAATGAGAGAATGACATGGACAATTAGAACTCCATTTTAGTAATACAAGAGATTGATGTCTATTTACAGAGAATTGAAAAATACGAATTTTGATATATTTTTTTATTTTTTAAATAATTTATTATCCAAAATATACAATTTATTAATATAAATTTTAATTACCCAAACAAATAATGTCATGTGTCATAATTTGATTGTGCAACCTACCTTTTCTACTCGGTTGGGATTGCGCCCATTCTCTCCACCTTTTTTTTTTTCCTTTTTTTATTTTGTCTTTTTCTAGATTGTATGTTGTGCAAACTCACCAATGTGGGTAGTCTTAGGAATTTTTTTCGAAAGTGTAATCTTTTGAGGAAAATCGTAATCCAAATCTACAATTCAGATAAAAATAGTATTTTTAGATGAATGTATTATTCCCAAGGTGGGTGAACTCATCTGGTGAGTATCCTAATTCAGAATGGGGTATAAATAGCATGGTCATGTTGGTTTAAAACTAGGGGTGGAAATAGGCTAGACCACCCGACAGGGGCTGACGGCCTAGCCTACTAAGGGTCTAGCTTGACCCGGCCTATTTATTAAACGAGTCGAGTCAAGGCTTATTAAAAGGCCTATTTATTTAAGTAGGCTAGACTCAGGCTTTGTAAAAGGCCTTAAAAGCCTAACAGGCCGACCTATATAAAATGATTTACTATTTTTTATATATATATATATATATTGTTATTAAATATTTATTTTATATATTATTTATATATTTTATTGTATAACTATAATATGGTCAAGTCATATTAAATATGAACCGTGAAAGGATGAAAAATAATTTCAAAACTACGATTTCATATTTAAATTTTCAAAAATTTCAATTTATATTTTTGAGTCGATGCTAACAACCTCAATCTGACATGACAATAGTAAAAATAGATAGAAATAGTTTTAGACTATTTTAAAAATATGTAAAAAAAATTAAATTTTTAATTATTGAATATAGTATAAATTAAATTTTAATAGACTTCTAAAAGGCTCGTAGGCCTGACATGTTTAGTTAAAAAGGTCAGGCCGAGCCTATAAAAAAACCTATCATATTTAATAGGTTAGGCTCAGACTATGCCTTTGTGAAGTAGGTCTCGACTTTTCAATATAAGGCCTGACCTGACCTACTTCCACCCCTAGTTTAAACTACGTGTGTACACTCCACCCAAAAAGTATTTAGAAAAAAAAAAATTCAAAAAATGTATCAATGTTCGGATTTTTTTTTTCCCCGAAAATGTGTATGTTTGTCTGTCTCTCTTTTAATAATTGGATTTTTCTTTTTCAAAAATTATCAATTTTTTTTTTTTAAAGTCGAATATAGTTTGAGTGGAAAGTATTAATAAAAAGATTGAAATGTAGGTAACTCTACCAATTTTGTAATGAGATAGATTTTGGGCCTAGCAGTTCTTTGTTTGTTGTTTTTCTGGGTTTGGTCCCTTAACCTGCAACAACGGAGCGATTGGACTTGGTTTTGGGCCCCCATGTCCTTTTCCTGAACGTCTCCCTCTTTGTATTTCGCCGTCTCCTCCATCGCCATAACCAGTACCTGAAAACACAGAAGACACACTCACTCACAGATAGCAGAGGTCCGGGGAGCGTTTCCGCCCCCCGTCCACGCTGTTCTAAATCTGCTTGTTTAAATTGTTCCTTTATTGCATTCTTTACACAAAATATTCCGGACTTCCAGTCTCAAATGCATACGCTTTTGAGGAAGCCATTTTGATAAATGTACAGAACTCTTGGTAGGCAACGGCTTATATACCGTTCTCTCATCGCCAGCTACGTCAAAGCCGGTCTCATTGATAGGGCAATCCAAGTGTTCGACGAAATGTCTCAATCAGACTGCAGAGTTTTTTCGATAGATTACAATCGCTTTCTGGGTGTCTTGTTAAAACACCAGCGTTTCGATTTGTCTGAATACTATTACAATTCAATGAATCCAGAAGGGTTCTCTTTGAATTCCTTTACTTACTCTAGATTCATTTCCGCGTTGTGTGAAGTTAAAAAGTTTTACCTTCTTGCTAGGCTTTTCGACGATATGGATAGGCTAGGGATTGTTCCCGATATTTGGGCGTTTAATATTTATTTGAATCTTTTGTGTAGCGAGAATTTAGTTGATGATGCATTGAAAGTGTTGAGATTAATGGGGGAGAAGAGAAGGGGGCCAGATGTGGTGAGCTATACCATTATCATTAGTGGATTGTCTAAAGTTAAGCGGCATAGCGAGGCCGTCGAAATTTGGAAAACGATGATCAAAAGGGGCGTCGAACCGGATAACAAGGCTTGCAGGGCACTTGTACTTGGGTTATGCAACATTGGGAAAGTCGATTTAGCTTATGAGCTCACTGTGGGAGACATGAGGGGGAAGATCAGGTTCAATGCAGTAATTTACAATGTGCTCATATGTGGTTTTTGTCGAGTAGGTAGGATTGATAAAGCATTAGCTATTAAGAATTTTATGAGGAGGAATGGCTGTGAGCCCGATTTGGTCACGCACAATGTGTTGTTGAATTACTGTTGTAATGCATTAATGCTGGACGAGGCAGAGACGTTGCTGGAGAAGATGCGGAAGAATGGTGTGGAACCCGATAGTTACAGCTATAATCAGCTTCTAAAGGGTCTCTGCAAAGCTAATAGAGTGGATAAGGCGTATACCTTGTTAAATAAAAAGATGGAGGTTGAAGGATGTGCGAATGTTGTATCATATAATACGATTATTAGTGCTCTCTGCAAAGCTGGTGATACTAGAAAGGCTTATAAGCTTTTGGGAGAGATGGTGAGGAAGGGGGTTGCTCCCGATGTGGTGACATTTACAATCCTCATTGATGCTTTCCTAAAAGAAGGCAACTCTATTGCAGCAAAGAGCCTTCTTGACCGAATGACAAGGATGAGTCTCTTTCCAAGCCTTGCGTTGTATACTACTATTATAGACCATCTATGTAGGACTGGTAGATTAAGCATGGCTCATGGTATTTTTCGTGAAATGGTGAAGCAGGATATTAGCCCTGATGTCATTTCCTACAATGCACTTATATGTGGATACTGCAAGAGTTATCAAGTTAGTGAAGCCATGCTTCTATTCGAGGATATGCAAAGTATAGGGGTGTGCCCAGATGAAGTGACTTTCAAATTGATTATTAGAGGTCTCATAAAGGAAAAGAAAATTTCTTTGGCTTGTGGAGTCTGGGATCAGATGATGGAGAATGGATTTACTCTTGATAGTTATCTTTCAGAGACGCTAATAAATGCCATCAATTCAAAAAAGATCTCCTGAGGTAACTTCATATTATTAACATTGTGTATGTTGTATTCCTAAACTTCATATTTGGAACAGTTCAACATAGTCAATAACTTGATGAAATTACAGTAGCAGTTCTTTATGGCAGGCATTGCAAAAATTCTAATATACGGCTGCTACTTGCTTAGATTCGTCTGGGTTGGATGTTGGCAGAGCCTTCTTTGTCCTGATGTAGTTGGACATCTTTCTGTGTTCTTGTGGTCAATTGGAGGTGAACTAGTTCTGAAACTTCTCATTTTTATGCTTATCCGCATATTTCTTTTCGCTTTTATGGTATTAGCTAATCATATTTGACAACTACTAATTTAACTGAGAAATTGTATCATATTGGCTAATCATATTTGGCAACTGCTAATTTAACTGAGAAATTGTATCGTATTGGCTAATCATATTTGTCAACTACTAATGTAAAATCTTGCGGAGGTTAATAGTTCCGGTTGTTTTTTGGTCTATTTGGCTTGAGAGTAATAGAAGATTTTTTTGAGATAGTCACGAATCTCTTGAGGATGTTTGGGGTAAAGTATAGAGTTGGTCTATGGGTTTCTAGTCACAAGCTGTTTAGAGGTCTTGTCTCTGATTTAGTGAGGAGTTAGAGTCTTGGCCTTGTAATTTGTTCGCGTTAACTGATTGTACCATTCTGAGGGATTTCTCATCCCTCTTTATTTTCAGAAACAAAATTCTTGTTGTTTTTTTTTTTTAAAAAGGTTCTATTTCTATGGTTATGATATTGTGCACTATCCATTTGTCAAATAAATAAAAGATAGGGATCCCAAGAATGAAGCCGAATTCAATATGTTTACTGAGGACAATGGAATATTAATTAACTGTTCTAAGTTTTTCATTTGTTCATCTATCAATTCGCTACTATGCCCTTGATATGTCAGCAGGATTCATGAGGCCTGTATCATTGATTATAAATCACTTATCATCTTAGTTGGTTTAAAATCCCTTTTTTCCTGGAGCTCTCCCTTGTACTAGTACAAATTTGGACCAGGAATTGCCACGGCAGATAGTGGTTCTGGTTGATTTTGGCCTTTCTCTTTTATCTTTATATGATTTGATTCACCACATCATGTTCTTAGAAGCAACTGATATGTTTAACGTTGATTCTTATTGAAAATTAGCGTTGTAGCCTAATAACGCTTTAGTTCCTCATCTCCCAATTATCCACATTCGCCATCGTCTCTCAACCACCTTATCCAAATTAAGTCATTTGTCTACAATGAATGGGAAATGTGCATTTACAGTGCAAGAACCAAATATGAGGGCATTTTTTTTAGTCATTGTTTATTGAGGTTTTCCAAAGAATCCCATTATCTGTAGCTAGCTTATGTAGGATTGAGAGCTCTGCTTCTAAATGTTTCTAATCGAGAGTAAAAGGTTTAACATGGTTCTAACTAAAAGAAGTTCCGACATTAATATATAGAGTAATGGAGGACGACAACAGTCGAGGGAAATAAGTATCGACTGGTATGCTTTATTTTTTATTTTTTTTAACTTAATTGTAAAATGAAGACCGGATTAGTTAAAAGATAAAAGATAGTGCTGATTCCTCTTGCCCAACGTGGAAGTGTAATTTTTTTTTTTTCCTTTTTTGTTAACTCAGGTATGGTGATGACCTATTTGTTATCCGGTATTGATCCATGGAGAGCACTGACGAGACAGAGTTCAAGGAAGAGAGGCATAAAACTCCTACGGAATACATGAGTACTCAAGTATTTGCATTAATAGCTGTGCGTATGAAATACTAACAGTTATATCATAGAAGAACAGGGTGACACTTGATAAGTTTTTTCAGTTGGGAGAGAGAAAGACTCGCTGGCGACAATTTTAAGGCAATACATTCATGAACCTATCAATTGCTTGAGGAAATCTATTAGATGGATTAGTTCCTTGAATTGGGTCAGAACACTCTCATGGAGATGGTTAAGGCAATACTTAGTCTAAGGAAACCTGTAGACCACATAAGGAATTCTGTCAGATCTCTTGGATATGAGTGATGCTTCAGATGCTAATGAGATTTTTGTTGGCCAAATGATGCAAGCAAAAAGACCGGATTTGGCAGAAAAGGCTTTCAAAAAAATATAAGACTATTCTCTTTTCTATCTAGAGTTTAACTGATACCCTTCCATCTGTCGTAAACCTTGGGTCAATGTTGTGAGGAACATTTACTTCTTTGAAACATGTTGTGTGCCTGAGTTTTAACAATAATACTCCCTCCGTCCATGAGTAAACTTCCCACTTTCCTTTTCGAGCCGTCCACGAGTAAGTTTCCCATTCCATAAATGGAAATAACAACACTCTATTATATATAAACTTTAACCTTCAAACTCACACAATATTACAAAAATGTCACTCATTCACTTTACTTTTCAACACTATTCATTACTTTATCCCAAAAGTCAACATGTGGCCCACCATATATTAATAAACAAATACACTTTCTTAAACCATTCAACAAAAAGAAGTGGGAAACTTACTCGTGGACGGAGGGAGTAGTGCTTGAAAGCACCCATAGTACAAACAGTGACTTGAAGTACCAGATTTCATGTCTTCCCATTTAGGTTGAAATTAATGTATTAAGAATCAAACCCGAAATTGGGGTAAACCTGATTATTATGTATATTTTCTGCAATTTGTTATGGTTATACATGAATGATTGTGGTGCTGAAGAAATTGTGTTATATTTACAAACTATGTGGTATTTCTTGTTTTTAACATTCTACTGATATACTCCTTGTGATTCAATTTAGATCTTATGTCTTAAAGAAGCATTATTGTGAAAGAGATGGTCTATTGTGAGATTGTCTCAAGATAGGCTAAACAGTCCAATTTCGATTTTCATTTGAGAGAGTTGGGGGATTGTTTTTTGGTTGGATACTAAAGAATTTTTGAGTGTCAAACTTGTTGAAATTTCCCAAGATTCTCAAAAGCAACGAAAAGGTGTATTTGGAATTGCAAGCATGTTAGAAGCCTCAATTTGTTGTTAAAAGTCTGTTCTTGGGCAAACACAATACCTTTTTTTAGTTGGCATCAATGTGGTTACTTGCCTTGGATGCTTAACTAATGTTTGATTCTTTTCCTCCCCCTCCACAACTAGTATTACCCATTTGGTTGCCAATCTGTTTCTTCTTCTCTATCAGGAACCAATTTGAATCTTTTTTCATTTCATTTCATTTCCCCCCTTCAATTCTCCGATGTTCCGCCAACCTGAATCGAATCCTCACTTCCTTCCACGCCGTAATAATGATCCAGTAATTGAGTTTCCGACACAAACACCACCACCACACCACAGCCACATAGAACCACCTCATGGCCCCAGGTCGAATCCTCACTTTCTTCCACGTCGTAATAATGATCCAGTAATTGAGATTCCGACACAAGCACCACCACATCACGGCCACGTAGAACCACCTCATGGCCCACCACATCACGGCCACGTAGAATTGCCTCATGGCCCCAGGTCGAATCCTCACTTTCTTCCACGTCATAATAATGATCCAGTAATTGAGTTCCCGGCACAAACACCACCACCACATGGCCCCAGGCCTCAGCGCCATATGCCATATACAAAGCCATCAGAGTCTGCAAACACTCAACTGCCTACCGGAAGAGGCCACCACCACCGCCGCCGCCCTCACCTTGTTGGACCAACTTCTCGACCGACCAATCCCATAGCTTGGCTGGTGGCTGCATTCTGCGCACTCTTCTGGATAATCATCATAGTGGGAGGCCTCATAATCCTCATAGTCTACCTCCTTTTCCGGCCACGAAGCCCTTGGTTCGACATCTCCACAGTCACCATCAACGCAGCCTATCTCGACATGGGGTATCTGCTCAACGCGGACGTCACGGTTCTAGCCAACTTCACCAATCCAAACACAAAGGTGAACGTGGATTTCAAGTACGTCGTTTTGGATCTTTACTTCCAAAACAGCGTCATTGCCACACATTACATCGAGCCGTTTAACGTGAGGAAGAGAGAGTCGCACTTTGCCTCAGCGCACATGGTGAGTAGCCAGGTCAGACTCCCCCTGGAACAAAGCATTGGCCTGCACAAACAGATTGGTGAAGGAAGAGTTAAGTTTGAGATTAGAGGTATATTTAGGACAAGGTCTAAACTTGGAGCTATTTTCCACTACTCCTATTGGATGTATGCACATTGTGAAGTCCTACTCGCCTCCCCTCCCACTGGAGTTTTGCTTAGAAAAAGGTGTGTCACAAAGAGGTGAGACGAGCTGAGGAAAGCTACAACAACTAATTAGGCTTCTCCTACCAAAAACCAAGGCTCCTATTATTTGCCAACATTACAAGTTACTACTAATGATTTTTTATTTATTTATGTTTATGTACAGCAAGGAGATACTCCATGCAAAACGTTTTACGTGAGAATGAGATGGATCAAAAGTTATCTTTAGTTAAAATAAAAATCAATTCGGATTTGTAGATATGTGGATGGAGATGAAATGCATTTAATTTGATTTCACTTTGCAATTGATTTCCAGTTTTCCATTAGAGCCAAATAAAAATACTTACATTCATCGAACTAGGGGTGGGCATCGGTTTGGATTTTTTTGGATTTGAGAACCGTATTTTGGGTACTCGAAATTTCGGGTACAATATTTATATATCCGAACCCGAACTAATTTGGGTACCCAAAATACGGGTCCTGAAATCTCGGGTACCCGAATTCGGGTACCCATTTTTTTTGTTTTTTTAGTAAACTAATTTACATGAGAACAATTGAACAAAGAACACACCATCTACTTATCAATTATCATCTAGCTCTTATTAGGACAAGGTACAAGCAAAAATAATGATATCTTCTAGGCATGTCTATATGTGGCTAATGCAATAATTTCAATTGTCAAATATATATTTCATACTTCATAAACTTTCATAACTCGTATCAATATTAAAAACAAAAATTCATAAGTCATATCAATACTAAAAATTTAAAATATAATACATCAATATTAAAAAAAAAAAAAAAAAACTTCGGCTACCCGATCGAGAAAATTGGGTACGATTTACATACCCGAGCCCAAACCCAATTTTTAAGTTTCGGGTTTGGGTTACCGAAACCCAAAATTTTAGTAAAAATTCCAAAACTGATAGGAAAATTTTTTCGGGTTCGATTCCGGTACCCAAAATCCGTTGCTCACCCCTACAAACAACGGACTAACTATTCCCCCAGTTCCCAACCCCAAACAAAGTTTAGTGCTAAATTAACATGCAATGTTCAAGAGTTGCTGAGAACAATATAGCATCTTATATTGAAACTTAAAGCCAATTTTGATCGAGAGTTTCGAATACAAAAAAAAAAAAAAACAAAAAAAAATATCAGATTCACAATGTAGATACATTTTAAATTTAAATTGAATTCAAATGGAATGTTCGTATGAATATTGAAATTTAAAGTTTATCAGTGACCATGAAACAACAAATTAAGCCACGTACACAAAAATAACCTTTCCTTAAAAAATAAGTGAGAAGGAATTGTACAATGTACATGGGGGGAACTGGGTTTATCAAATATAATTGCAGCACAACTTTTCTCAACAGTGGTATGTATGTATTCAGGCAGGCAGGCAGGCAGGCAGGCAGGAAAAATAATTTAGAGTAGTGGTTCAGAAAGTTCCATTTCATTGGCAGGCAGTTGGTGCATTTCAGAGCGATGGGATCCCACGTAGTCCAAGCCTAGCCACTGCCACGGCCAACAGATATATCGAGGCCTATTTAGAGCTGTAGTTGGGGTTTCTCTGGTGTCAAGTTGACGAGTTAGCTCTTCCACTCGATCTCTCAGCCTTGCTGCTCTCATATCTGCCAATCTTAATGACTTCTCAGCTGCATCTCTTGCTCCCATCGCAGCTTCTGCTGTTTCTTCTTTGAATTTCAGCTTCTTCTCCCACTCTACTGCAGCTTCTCTCGCCTCCTCCAACTCCTCTCGCACTGATGCCAACTGCAAAACCGTTACAACAAATGGTCATTATATAGACTTTCTTCTCTTGTGCATACAACACTGTTCTCACAAGGCAAACTTCATATGGTGAAAGAACAAATGCTATCAACTTAAGGCCAATCTTTACAAGTTTTGAGGAATTACACTAAGGCCTTGTTTGCTTCACAGAATTGGCCTTGATGGACAACATAATCCTTGGTAATCACTTGTTTGGTTCACAGGACAGCAGCCCAGGACCAAAGTCCAGCTCGGGTTCAAAAAGCAATTTTATCCCTAGATCTGAGGATAAGGTTATCCAGGGGGAGGGGCCATATAAAGTTGTGTGACGTGCATTTTTACCATATTGTCGCATTTTTAATTCAAAACAGAATTGAATGAAGGGGTCAGAATGGGCATTTACCATATTAATCTCATTTATCATTCAAACCAAACACGAAATGAATTTGAAAGATTAAAATAAAAATTGGACTCCAGCAATCCAAACACATAGCAAGGTTCTATCACAAATAATTCATCCCAACTAATCCATTTCATCCTACTATATCCATCCCAACTAATCTATCCCATCCTATGAAGCAATAAGGAAATAGTTATACACAACGTAAAATGTCAACCTCATGGACAAGCAGATGGTTCAAATATAACATACATCTCTAATTGTCATTTCCTATGTAAACTTATGCACATACAGATTTTATCCTTATTCTGGAGGATAGAATTCACTGTACCAAAATTACTATTGATATGCCTTGGTTTAAATAACTGCAAACATGACAAGTATTCCACTTTTATTTATTATACAGTCCCCGAGACTCTACTTCTGTAAGTCATGAAACAAAGAACCCCTTTGGTGCCTTTGCAAGCAGAAATAATGAAGAAAAAGTTCAGGTATTAACTCAATGTAAAAATATCATATACAGTGTCCAAAAGAAATTTAGACAATCTACAATAAGTTTGCTAACCTTACCTAATCTTATAGTCAGTTTGATACAGCAGTAGTATCTAAAAGCACATCTAAAACTAGTAGTACATCATAATTTAGATGATGATAACAGTATCAGGATTGACCACATCAAATCCATTACCAACAGTAAACAACAGAACAGAGCAATTTCAGTCACAACCATTTAACTAGATATTGCTAAAGCCACAAATTATAGAAGGTGAGTGTGTTATGAGTGAGGATGCTGGAGAACGTTGAACATTATTGCATTCACGTGTAAGAGAAAAACTACAACTACGACAGAAAAAATCAAAGTTCATCCATCAACTTCTTATTGAATTTTTTATTACATGATACATTATATAAAAGGCATCAGAAAGGTGAACCGGTCAAATCCATGAAGACAGCCTCCTACGATAAGTCAAAAAATAGCTCAGGTATCCAAATTTCAATATACCTGTGCAACGTACTCTTGTTCAACTGCTTTTCCTGCATCAGCTTCTTGCTGTGCTGCCGCCTTCCACCGCATGATTTCTTCCTCAGCAGCAGCAACATCCATCATAAGCCCTTCAACCTTCACAAGTAAGTTAGATGATTCATGCATATGCAGCATTATAACTAAATATATAATAATGTCTATGCAATCCCAGACAGTCATTAACCAAAGAGATGTTATTCTCAGATGGTTGGTTTCATTGATTAAACAGAATCTTGAACCTACATTTTCATTAGCCACTCTTTCCTTCTCCTCAAGATCTTCTACACGTTGTTTCCACTGATTGAGTTCCTTGGCTTGAGCATCCACAACCACCTTATATGAATTTGACTCTGCCCTTAATTTAGCAAAATTGAATACACACCATAATAGTTAGGAAAGGTTTAGAAGTGCTAAGCTATTATCCATAATGGAGCTCTGAAAGCATAACTTAGCAAAGACAATTTATATATGCAGTAGCCAGTAATGATAAGCAATTCAATTTTGAGATATACTGTCTGTTTTTTATTGATGCACAAGCAATATCAGCAAAGGAGTTTCCAAAACCAACAGATCGACTCTATTTCATCCTTGTTAAATTTTATCAAGTTCTTTATGGCCTTATCACAAGATGAGGTGAACAATTTTCCTATTAGAAGAAAGAGAACCCATATAACATAATAAATGGTCACAGAACATACAATAGTTAAGTGTGAAGGTCACAAAGATGCTCTGCTTAGGCGCACCACAATGCATATAATTGAAATAAGGGGTACAACTGCATGCTTCTAGCAATACATATTGAACATTTTAAAGCATAAATAGAAAAAATATTCGAGGGCTCGAATATATAATGATCAGGACAACACAAATCAATATAAACAGATTCAAGTGCTTAATCATCAAGTAGAAGTAATATAACTGGTCTTGCACATAACATATCTAATTAACACAAGAAAATATATGATACTGTTGGTGGACATGGTCGTGGAGCATCAATGGTAGTCTCATTGCAGACCAGAATCTCCTCCCTTTTTAATCATTCAAATTAGGAAGATATGTCAGGGATTTTTTTTGGACTACTGCTGCCTAAATCAACCATTATTAGCTTGGTTTTAGTCGAAAGATCAGACTTGACAAAAGAATATGGTGAATGATTCAGTATTAGGTGGAGCAATGTAAAATGAAATTATCTAGATAATCTAAAGAGATTGTGCTACATAAGTTTCAAATTACGGACGATAAGATGCAAATTTTGTACATGAAACTTGAACAAGGTACCTTAGCTCCTCTACTGAGTGTTTTAGCTCAATGATCTCAAGCTGAGACTGCTTAATTATGTTCTCCAGGGCACTAGCCTGAAATCAATAGTAGTGATTAACAACTTATGTAAAAAAGTGGGAGCTGTGCACATAAATTAATACTTAGACAATTTACATACCAGAGCATATACTTCGTTGTCTTCTGTCTCCTCAGGACTCAATTTACCTTCAGATTCCTGAAATTTGCTGAACTTATATTCTATCCCAGCTTCTTTCAGACTATTTTCTGCCACTTTAAACAATTTGTTGGTTTTAGATGACAAGTCCATCGACATCCTCTGAGACAAAGTACTTCTTAATAGTGAACCAATTTGTTCTTTCTCGCTTATTAGTTGTGAGACGGTTTCATTTAGTCTTTTTACTTCACGACTTTTCTCCTCCACCAGGTCCTTTGTTTTACCAACAACTACTTTACTCAACTCATATACAGACTCCATTCCTGCTAAAGATGCCCTAATATTTTCCTCCATGTTTGTTTCTTGGGCAAGGAACAAGGATTCAGACAATTCTGAGGACTCATTAGCATCAACAATCTTCATAGCTTTGCACATTTCTTGATGCATTCTTGATACATAATCCAGTTGATCAATCAACATTGGCCTCTGTGTCTCCATCTGGGACTCATAGTCACTCACCAATAGCCTCAACCTCGAAAGCTCGCTCTCCATGCCTTCTTGTTTCTCAATAGACTCTCTTTCCAATTCTCCTAGTTTCTTATCTTTCTCATCTATCGACCTTTTCAAACTCTCGATCTCCTCACTCCTCTTGGCCACATCTTCTCTCAACCCACTAATTGTTGCCTCAAGTTGAGAGACCTCAATGGCAATCTCATAATTCCTCTGATCAACCGTCTCCCGAGCCTCATTCCTCGATTTTACGCTCGATTCAATCTGTCTAAGAAGCTCCTCCACGATCTCATTGGTCCTCTTAATCACACCATAAGCCACTGCTGGCAATCCTGAGTACTTGCTAGATTTTGGTAAGCCATTTCCTCCAAAATCCTTATAATTAGACACTTTCCTTGATATCTTCTCAATCCCACTCACCAGCATCGAAGATCCCGTTTCCATTTCCACCCTTGCCTTTCCCGCCTCCTCTAGCTGCCTCAAAACCTCATCTCTCTGCCTCGTAGCCTCTTCTTTTAACCTAGTTTCCTCACCCAATTCCCCATTAACCCTCTCCAATTCCTTCAAGGCTTCCTCCTTCTGCCGCGAACACTCGTCCCGTTTCTTGATGGCCTCATGGCATAATACCTTGAGTCTGTTAAACGAAACTTGGATATCATTTTTCGCATTCTCTGCTGCCTCACGAGCAACTCTCTCGCGATCGAGCTCCGCGAGAATTTCCCGGAATTTCTCCAAAGATATATTCTCAGGGGTTTTAATATCAATAGGAGGCGGATCATCGGCCTCAACATCGCTCAGAACGGCGTCGTTTTCATCATCGCCGCCGCTCGCCATCGCTCAATATTATATAGGCAAACTAACTTCCACGAGCTACCAACTCAAAATCAACCATGGATACATAAGATCGAGAGATAATTGGGGTTTCTTTTGTTAATTAGGGGAGGTGAGCAGAGAGAGTAATTGGATGAAAGATTAATTTGAAACACACCTAATCAATAATTGAGATTGCTGCAAAGAGTAGGAAGATGATGATTGCAAGTGGAAAAGGGAGAGCAGGAGAACGTACCCGGCAAATCTATGGAGTCCACAGCCTAGAGAAAATAGGAAACGAAAGAACACAATTTTATTTTTAAATACGAAATAGCAAAAGAAGGGCAAATTTATGTATATATGGTGAATAGTAGGTGGGATTGATAATATAGAGTGGTTTTGAGTCTGTTCACGAAAATAGAGGGAATCGCCTTTGGGAGGGGCGAGTTTCCCTTTTTTTTTTAGGTCGCCTTTGGGAGGAGCGAGTTTAAGTTTTTTTTTTTTTTTTTTTTTTTTTTAGATCGCTACTGGGAGGGGCGAGTTTAAGTTTTTTTTTTTTTTTTTTTTTTTATCACGCCGTTGGGAGAGGCGTGTTTATGTAAGGATTTTTTTTCAATGATTAGGCGTGTTTATGGGAGAGGCGTGTTATAATTGTTCAATGATTAAATGGGTTAAAATAATGTGTATTTGAGTTGATTTTAGTAATTATTGTTCAATGATTATGTGATGATTATTCAATGATATATTATAACTAAACCCAATGATAGATCACACAGATGTATTAGAATTAACACAAATCATACACATAAAACATAAAGCTCAAACACATAAAGGATAATGTATATGAAATTATTCAACATTATTGTCAACATTTTAATTCAATCCTACAAACTAATTTTATTCAACATTTTGATAACATTTTGACAATATTTTGATAGCATTTTGATAGCTCCTAGGGATTTACAACATCAATGTGAAGGACCAGCTCTATCTTGTGCTTGGTACTGTTGTCTAGCGCGGGTTTGGGCCCAATCCATTTCATTATGAATCCTGGACGTCACATCCCGACCACGACGCCTTATCCTGCGATCTGGATTATGTCTCAACTGAAAATAGGGTTCATCCCACTCCTGAGGATCCGGCAATGGCTCAAAATACCTAGAGGTGTAAGTTGAGGAATACACTGTTGTACTGTAGCATTCGGGCACATATACACTTGGATCGATTTGGAACGCTCTGCACACCTCCAACGCATGTGAGCATGGGATACCATCCAACTTCCACTGTCCGCAATCGCACTCTCGTCTTGATAATGCAACTCTATATGTGCGACACTGTACTGAGCCCTTAATACGGGCAGTAACTCTGGCTGATCCCACCGAATGATTATAAAGTTCTACTCGATGTTTCATCCTCTCTCGCTGCGCTGAATCATATTTGTCACTAACATGATCAGGCCACATCCGATGTCTCTGCACTAAAATCCCTGCTTCTTTAGCACGTTCCATAAATACATTTTTGGATCGTGTGAAGGTTGCACAAACTATAGCTGTAATTGGGAGGCGTCGTGCACCCTTAAGAACACCGTTGATGCATTCGGAGATGTTAGTTGTCATAACCCCATAACGTTGACCTCCATCATGACTAAATGTCCACTTGGCAGGATCGATATTTCGTAGATACTGATGACCCTCTTCACTTAAAACTCGGATTTCGTTCATCTTTGTCTCAAAATGTCTAACCGACAATGCTGTTCCCGCATTGTAACACAAGTCCTTCATCTTTTGACTCTTGAACTGAGTATTAAAATTTGAAGCGACATGTCTTAAACAATAACGGTGCACTCCTCTTGGTGGTGAAAATGCTGGGACTTCTTCCACTGCCTTCAAAATACCCTTATGCCTATCAGAAATAAGGCATATCCCCTCCATATCACCCACAACATGTGTAGCTAACATTCTAAGAAACCATTTCCAAGACCTATAACTTTCGTCATCAACAATGGCATATGCTACTGAAATGATTTTCTGATTAGCATCAAGGGTGTTAGCAATCAGCAATTTGTGTTTGTACTTAGTGTAAAGGTGAGTATCATCTACACAAAGTATTTTGCGACAATGCATGAATGCTTCAACGCATGGCTTGAATGCCCAGAAGACATATCCCAACGTGTGCACATTCCACTCAATCGTATCCCTGTGTTTCCACTCCACAATGGTACCGGGATTGTATTTCTGCAAGGCTCCCATGTACTTGGGCAAATACTGACATGAACTCTCCCAAGTTCCGAACATATTCTCCCTAGCACGTTTCAACGCTTGCCATGCCTTTTGATATGAAATAATGTAATTATATTTCTTATCTGCATGCTCCACGACATATTTGACGTCGTATGCTGGATCAACTTGTATGAGACTCTCCATGTCAGCTGCAAGCAAGTTTTTACAGAGATTTGAATGATTGCGCGAGTCAATATTCATCAAACAGGTATGTGGCGGCCCCAACCTAGTGATTTCCCAATAATCGTATCTTTTACGGTACGATGCGCGTAAATGCCACTCACAACGTTGCGATGTCGAGCAATTATCATTTTCACTGGCATAGTTCTGCTTACACACCAACTTCATTGTCTTCGAGTTGCTCTCTTCGACTCTATACTCACGCCTTGCATGTCGGACCGAATAATCCTTCACGACATTGATCACAACATCTTTGTCTTTGAAAATCATCCCTAACCTCAAAACCCCATCATCCGCATCATAGCTTAGATCACCACTTCGAACGCCTACTGAATCGACAGTTACATCATCACATGACCTATCAAAAAATGGCACTCCAACCAAATTTGGATGAGGTCTCACTCTTGGCATTAGGGAATTTGGTACAGCAACAGTTGGCATCCAAGGATTGTCAGTGGTACCATCCTCATCAGACGACCCCTCGTCCTCAGAACCATTATCGCTTGGTTCAGAATTACAAGTAAAGTCTGGATATATATCACCAGCTATATCAACTATGGAGGTCCCAACAGGGGCCATCTCAGTGATACCAGAAGGTCCAATATTAGGATCTGAACCCCCGGCATGACTAGACCCTAAATGTTGGGCCTGATATTCAACGTCGGAAGGTCTATCCATATTGGCACCACCATGACCTGGCCATTCAGAAGGATAGTACTGGTTCCCCCACTGGCCATGGGATGTTGGGTACCGCACCTTCATTTCAACCTCCACTAATAGCTCAACGGAATTGAGCCCAGCTTGTGGATGGAAGAAGTATCGTAGGTCGTTGTTGTTCCTAATAGGACAACTAGACGAGGCATTCCCATTTTTTATTATGCAAGACACATTCAAAGAATACACTCGCAAATCTAATCCCGTAACCTCAGACAACTCACGTAATAGATCGTAGAAATCAAGCATACGATCAACTCTTCTTTTTCCAATAACAGCTCCGCAAGAGCGCACAATGATTCCAATGTCGCGAGAGGTTGACATATCTTCAACAACACAAAACACTTATAAAAATTTTATCTATAGGCACTAAATTAATTATTGGCCTCAATTATGTTTACATCTAGTATAGTAAATCAAACCCAACACCCTAATTTCCATACATTTTTAGTGTTTTTTTTTTTTTTGCAGTATTGAAATTTTATTCCGAACACTTTTTGATGGGTGTATTAACAAAAGATAGGAATATATATAGTCTTATTGTTACATTTAATATTCTTAATTCCATTTCTTAATTTTTAACAAATAAAAAGTATTTAATATTCTTAATTCCATTTCTTAATTTTTCACAAATTAAAATTTTCTAAATAGAAAATTCTCAAATACATTGAGAATATAAAATTAATTCGTTTTATTTTATTTTATTTAGTTTAGTTTATTTTATTTTATTTTATTTCGTTTTTTTATTTTAATTAGTTTTATTTTATTTTATTTCGTTTATTTTATTTTATGTAATTTCGTTTATTTTACTTTATTTTATTTAATTCATTTTATTTTATTTTATTTTAATTTCGTTTTTTATTTTAATTAGTTTTATTTTATTTAATTCATTTTATATTATTTTATTTTATTTTTTTAATTTATTTTATTTCGTTTATTTTATTTATTTTAATTTTGTTTTTTTTATTTTTTTATTTTTTATTTCGTTTTTAATATTTTATTTTATTTCATTTATTTCATTTTATTTTATTTTATCTCTTAATCTCTTATTATAGTTAAATAAAATTATCTTATGATTGCAAAAATTAAATTTTAAAATGATGATCAATATTTTCATTAAGTAAGTAATCTAGAGTTTTTTAATACACTATATATATTAAATCTAGATTTTTTAAAACACTAAAAACACTAGAATTTTATAAAAAAAAAACTTACATTGTATACATAATGGTTATTAACATCACGTTAAAAAAAAGTCAAATTTTACTTTAATAACTTTGATTGATAAAATGTCTAATTTACTCTTCGATTCTTCAAATGTATAAAAGTTATGCATCACCAAAACATTCAAAAAATTAAAAAAGTGTATCATTTTTTATTAAATAAAATTCTACATATATTTGATTAAATAAATTGAATCCCAATTAAATAAATAACACACTATGAGCTTATTAATGGAATTTTAAATCAAAATAAACCAAAAGAACAACACTACTACCAATTTTAAATCAAAATAACAACACTATGACCTTATTAATGTTATTTTAAATCGAAATAGCAACACTACTACCAATTTTAAATCAAAATAAATCAAAAGTAACATGCTAAAACATGTAATTTCTCTAACATATATATATATCGACATTATATATATACTATATATACACTATTTCAAAAATTTGCATGCAAAATAATTCTAAAAATATACAAAAAAATTTGAAATATTTACCACTTAATTGTAGTGTCTGTACTCCTCAGGTAGATAGCAAAATATCAATTCCTCAAGTACGTGAGACTGCAAGTTTGTATTTTGGAGGGCAAATTTTTTTTTTCTTATGGACTAGCCTTCATTTGAAGAAGAAGAAGAGAGGAAGGAAGGAGCACGAAGAAGAAGTATAATGAGGAGATGAGTGAGGTAGGAGGAGTAAGAAGTATTAGTTGGGAGGAAGGAGTTATATATTAGTGGGGAGGAAGGAATCCCACGCCAAACATGGAGGGATTTTTACGCCAAACGGACAATGTCAAACAGAAAACGACGGAACTCGCCTCTGGTAGGCGCGAGTTTAGCAGACGACAAAGTGGAACAGCTGCATGGCACTCGCCTCTGGTAGGCGCGAGTTTAGTATGCCAAACAGAAAACGATGGAACTCGCCTCTGGTAGGCGCGAGTTTAGTAGACGACAAAGTGGGGGTGGGAAACAGCTGCATGGAACTCGCCTCTGGTAGGCGCGAGTTTAGTATGCATGGCATCTTCACCTTGATCGCGCTTGGGGAGCGCGATCTACTTCCTTGATCGCCTCCCCCGATCGCGATCAACCCTATTTTTGAATTCAACTTACCAGTTGGCCTATTTTTACTATATTTCTTTTGATTTGACCTATTTAAAAAAATTTGCCCAAAAGAAGAAGGTTAAAATGAGCCGGTATATTCACATAATTAAAAAAAAAACACACAAACACACCCACAAAATTGTCCTAAATTTTATATAGGGCAGCAAGAAATTGGCACACCGTGTTTAGGGGAAAAAATTGTAGGACAAATTTAAGATAAATATGTTTTTTTCTCTTAAAAATAATTTTAGACAAAATTATATTCCATTAATAAAACAAATAATCCTTATAACTAAAAATAAAGTTAAATTAGATTTACTAGCAACACTCACCTTTTTCATTCTTCTCTCACTGTGGCTTTCTTTATCTCCTCAATCACTCTTCACCAGCTATCAAAACTTAAGGCTTTGTTTGGTTAAGGACGGTGATAGATGAAATGAAGATGGAAAAAAGAGGATGTGGGTAACTGAATGAATAATAAATATGTGTTTGGTTAGAGATGAAGAAATAAAGTTAGATGAATCTTTATTTCAAATTAAAATTAATGTTGAAATATTTTATTATTGTCATTTAGTGTGATAATGATTGGTTGAGAGACTAGTAATTGAGATGATAAGACAAATAATGAGAGATAATGAATGTGTAAGAAAAAAGTAGGAGAGATAATATATGAATGTGAGAAAAGTAGAAGAGAAGATGAGTGAGTGAGAAAAAAGTTATGTGAATATATAAAGTATGAGTAAATTGCACTTTTGGTCCCAGCAACCACGCCCCTCCCCGATTTTGGTCCCATGATTTCACTTTTGGTCCCAATATCTCAATTTTCTTGCAATTTTGGTCCCAACAATGTCAAAATTTGTAAATGTGATCCCAGGCTTAACTAACGTCTAACGGCGCATGCCATGTGCCGTTCACGTGCCCGTTAGTCGGGTTTTTCCCCCAAAAAACAAACACTTCGCATCTTTTCCCCCAAAACACCACAACGGAAACCCTAATCGAATTCATCTTAGATTTCAACCATTTCTGCAAATTTCACGCGATTTCGCCAAATTTTCACGCGATTTCTGCAAATTTTCGACGAAAGCACGGTCCCAATGTTACGTCCCAAGCGTTTCGCCAAATACCCAGCAATTGACTACCGTAAGTTCCTATTCCTGTTCCTGTTCCTTATTCAACCCAGCAATTGTTCAATTTTTGTTTAAATGTGAAGGATAATGACTCGTTATAAGGTTATTTGTTGATTTTAGAAGTGGGTAACTTGATTTTTGTGTAAATGTGAAGAACTTTGGTGGTCAAGGTCATTTTTTTGTATTTGGTCGAATGTTAAGGTATTTGGTCGATTTTTGTTGATTATTTATTTTGTTATTTGTAGCTCCCGTAGCATTCCTCCAATACTTTACACTGCAATTGCAACATGGGGGAACTATTACTGAAGATGAGAATGGAGTTCTTAAGTACAATGGAGGTACATTGAGTTCTTTTGATTATGTACTTAGAACAAGAGCAGATATTAGCTATATAGATAAGTTATGTGAGCAGCTGGGGTATCTTGGGGATAAGAGGTATTATGGGCTGACCAAAGAGGGAAAACTAGAGGAGGTGGAAGGAATATTTGACATTGAGAGGTGTATGAATCTTGGTGTAGATGAGAGGTTGTTTAAATTGTGGTTGGTTGGTGAACAAACAGATATAACAAATGATGGTGAGGAAATTTTAGGAGAGGCTGTGTTTGATGAGGCAGAAGGGGTTTCTTTGAATGGGGTTGGGGTACAGAAAGAGATTGAGGTGGAGGAACAGATTGAGGATGAGGTGCATGAAGAGGTTGAGGTGCTTCATGAGATTGAGGTGGAGAGGATGAGGTGCTGCATGAGATTGAGGTGGAGGGAGAGGAACAGACTGAGCTTCAGGTACAGAAAGAGATAGAGGTGCTTCAGGAGCATGAGATTGATCAAGAAGACATTTCAGATTGTGGGATGAGGGAGCAAATACAAAAATTGAAGAAAGAGCTTTTAAGTGAAGATGACGAGGCAGAAGGAGGTTCTAGTGATGAGGAGGACTCAAATTATGAGAAAGAAGATAGTGAGGATGAGGAGCTGGATTCTATTATATTTAAGGAAAATGTTGATAGTGAAGCAGAGTGGGGTGGTCTTTTTCAATCAGGTTCTGAATCATCTAGTGAAGAAGATGAAATGCACCAAGATAATGAGTCTGATTTTGATAGTGTTGAAGAGTCTGGTGATGAAGAAAATGTTTCTAACACAGGGCTTGTTTTCAAGCATTCACAGTTGGAGAAACCATATTTCTTCCTTGAACAAATTTTCTCTAGCAAGAACTTATTCAAGGAAGCAATCACAAACCACAGTGTGAAGACAGGGAGGAACTTGAAGATTACCAAAAATGATACAAGAAGAATTTATGCAAGATGTAAAGCACCTGGTTGTGATTGGCATATTAATGCAGTGAAGATTGCAGGTGCAGAACAATTCCAAATTAGGGAGTACCTTGCAGATCACACATGTGCTAGGACTTTTCATGTGAAGAATGTAAAGTCTGGATGGTTAGCAAAAAAGTTTGAAGAAGAATTCAGGGCAGAACCAAAGAAAGGTGTTAGGGCTTTCAAAAATACTTCAACTATTAAACTTGGGTGTTTCATCTCTGATCATCAGGCCTACAGGGCAAAACAGAAGGCATTAAAAGCAATTGAGGGTGATGTGACTGCTCAGTACACCAAGTTGTGGGATTACTGCAACACATTAAGAGACAAGAATCCTGGCTCTACAGTAATACTTAATGTAGAGCAAATACACAATGGCAACAAATTCTCTAGGTTGTATATTTGCTTGAATGCACTAAAGTTGGGATTCAAAGCAGGATGCAGGCCATGGATTGGTGTTGATGGCTGCTATTTGAAAGGGTTTGCTTCAGGAGTGATGCTTACTGCAGTTGCAATGGACCCAAATAATGACCCTTTTCCATTGGCATATGCAGTAGTTGGGTCAGAAACTAAGGAGAATTGGGAATGGTTTTTAACTTTGCTAAAGGAGGATGTGATTGTAGGGAGGGAAGATGGTTACATCTTTATGTCAGACAAGCAAAAGGGTTTGATACCAGCTTTTGAGAATGTGCTACCTGGAGTGGATAATAGATACTGTGTTAGACACCTGCATGGGAATATGAAGTTGGCTGGCTTTAAAGGAGATGCATTAAAAAAGGCATTATGGAGTGCAGCCAAAGCTACAACTGTATCTGCTTTTGACCATGCAATGAAAAAAATTGGAGCTATAGATGAGAGGTGCTTGAAATGGCTACAAGACAGACCTGCTTCTCAATGGTCAAGGTCACATTTCACTACTTATGCAAAATGTGACACTTTGGTGAACAATATGTGTGAGATAATTAATGCTGCCATCATAGATGCTAGAAGTAAGCCAATTCTGACTATGTTAGAGTGGATGAGGGAGTATATGATGACAAGACTGAGGAAGAAAAGGGATGATTGTGAGAGAAAATGGGAAGGAAGAAAAGTTTGTGGAAGGATTAGAGGTCTTCTTTACAAAGAAATTGATGCTTCTAAAGAGTGTATCCCACTGAAGTCAAGTCAGCACAAATATGAGATATCAGTGGCTGATGGATCAAGATTTGCTGTGGATTTGAGAGCCAACACTTGTGATTGCAGAAAATGGGAGTTATCCGGGATACCTTGCAAGCATGCTGCTAGTGCAATTCTAGCAAAAGGCGATGACATTGAGGATTATGTCCATGAATGTTATAGTGTAAACACATACACTGTTGTTTATCAATATTCAATCAGCCCCATGAATGGAGAAGAGTTGTGGGCAAAAACAGGATATATACCACCATTACCACCAAACTTTGGTAGGAAAAAGAGTGGTAGGCCCACAATGAGGAGAAGAATGGGAGCAGATGAAGGTGGAAGTGGTAAAAAGAAGAGAGGTGTGCAGGTAATGCCAAAACAGAAGAGACAAAGCACTTGCAAGTTTTGTAAAGAAAAAGGTCACACTGAAAACATGTGTAAATGGAAGAAGCTTGCAGAAGAATTCATTGCAGAGATGGCAGAAACAGAAGACAATATCCCAACTGGTGAACAACCTGAAGAGATGACACAAACACAAGACATTCCTCCAATTGAGACCCAAGAAGTGAACCAAGATATTGTAAGTAGTTGTATTATTGCTAGAATATATATATATTTGATGGTAATCTTATTTTGGTGTTGTATGATAGGAAATGATGCCAGACCAGATGGAGAATGAGAATGCAGATGTAAGACCTTTAAGGCCAACCACTAGGGCAGGGAGGAGAATAATGGTATATTTGTATTTTATATAATACCCTTGATTTTGATACTTCAAGTTTTTGTTTAATGAGTTCTTGTTTAGGGGAAGAAAAGGAAAACAACGGCATCATCAAATTCTGCATCATCAAAAAATAATGGAAGCCATAACAAGGTAATAATATTTATATTTTCTTAATGTCTACTTGCTACAATTTCATTGTTTAATAAATTGTGATTTAACTACTTTAAAATACAGGTACAAAAGACAATGATTGGCAATTAAGTGAACCAAGAAGGAGGACAACCCAGGACATCTGCACCAAGTGTATTTAATCCCCACAATTTCATTGGATCAGGAATTATGACTACTGGTGCAGCCACAAGTAGTGCAGCTCCATCATCTAACACAATGTCTTTCAGTCCAAACACATTCATTGGGTGTAATGTGAATGTAGGAGGCAGTGGTGGTTCAACAGTGAACAATGATGAAATGAGGGTTATAATTTCAGGAGGTAAGAAGTCTGTGACAATGTCTAGCTTAGTAGAAGCTGCTAACTTGAAAAAGGCTAAAGGGAAGAAAAAATAGTGACATGTGTTTGAGTTTGAGTGTTTGGTATTTGAAACTGTGTTTGTTATTTATGAAGAGTGGCAGATTATGTTTTTTATTGTTGGATAATTAGTGTTTGAGACTCTGTTTTGGGTAATATTGGAGAACATGTTAGTTATTTTTGTTATTGGATAATTGGTGTTGACTATCTATATTTGGTGTTTTTATGTGTTATTGTTTACATGAAACTTGGTATTAGTTGTAATATAGAGGATGACATTGAAAATTGCATTGTATTGATAGATGTTACAATGCTAGATACATAGTAGCACTACATAAGGAAAATAAACAGCATATTACAAGCAGGTTTAATGTCTAAATTAAACCAAAAAACTTGAACATCATAGGTATAATGCAGAATATTAGTGTCATGAGCAGCATCTTTTGCCTCTTTTGTAGCTTTGCAATTTGTTCTTCATGGTAGAGAATTTGTGCAGCTTGTACAGTAGTTTCGTCCTCCAATATTTGTACAAGCTCTCTTGCTTTTTTTTCCTTATTCACAAGATCTTGATTCTCAGACATGAGTGAGTCAATTCTCCTCATCAAACCGGGAAACTGTCCTTGCCCGGCAATTTCCATTTCATCGGCCCACATGAAAAAACGACATCCATCACCACTTATGGAATCGGGACAGGTATGAAACAACCTACCTTTGCTTTTTTCCTTCTTCGATATGTATGTATGAGGCTGTTTTCCACAATAGCATATTAGGTTGTGTTGAGTTTGATGAGTTTTGGGAATGGAAGATGAGGATGAAGACATGTGTTTTTTTTTTTGGTGTGTTTGGTGTGAAATTGGCTTATTCCCTACAAGTCATGCATATATAGTGTGTTGAAAAGGCTTATTCCCTCCAATTTTCGGGTTGTAGCTCAATTTGGCGCCAATTGTCGCGCCAAAACTGACTTCACAGTTGTTGGGACCAAAACTGCTAACGGTTGACTAACGGTTGACTAACGTTGGGACCAAAATTGCAAGAAAATTGAGATATTGGGACCAAAAGTGAAATCATGGGACCAAAATCGGGGAGGGGCGTGGTTGCTGGGACCAAAAGTGCAATTTACTCTATAAAGTATGATGAAAATAGGTGTGTAGGGCTGTGTTTGATAAGGCCGATAAGGCCAAGATAGTTTAGATAACTAGCCCAAATGAGCATTTGGTAGCTATCTTGAAGGCCCAAGATAGTTTTAAGGCCCTCTTCTAATTATTGTTTCGGTGCGTGAATTTATCTCTCCAAATTGGTCGGATTTTCCATCTGATCTCCACAGTGTCAAAAAATAAAAGCGTACTGAATGACAATAATACCCCTTGGTATGCGTCTCAGCCGCCGCTCACGTTGGCCGCCGTTTCCGGAGTACTGTCGTCCAAATTGTTTACAGATTCGTTGATCTGATCACGCCCCTTCCTTGAACAGATCGAGCACTACGCGTGTGGAGCACAACACCAGATTCGTCGTCGCCCCCTTTGTGCAGCGCGCCGCCGCCGTGGTGGAGCCATGGCGTGGCGGCCTTTGTGCCCCGTCGCCATGGACGAAGCTACGGTCAGGCGACCATTTCCACACCCGTCGCCGCCGCTGGGGACGGGATGTCCATTTGGAGTCAAAATGATTTGAGTCTTCATTTAAAAAAAAAGCAGAATTCTTTTGTGCAAAATGACTGCTGAATTTGTTCGGGTCTGTTGATGTTTCTTCTCAAATCAATTTCATCCACTAACTATTCACATCCAATAGGTGTATACCAAACACCCATTCTACATCACATTCAGACATATAATCTTGAATATATATGTTCGGGCCTCATCTGGCCGATTGCATCACAGGGCCACCAAACACAGCCTAGGTGTATAATATGGATGGGTGTATAGTTGGATGGGGATTGATATGTGTCCATCCAAAATTAGATGGAATGGATGATGGGTCATCCCCATCCAGATAACCTCATTCTTAACCAAACATACCCTAAGTTACATCAACCTTAACAAACAAGCTGAGGAGGAAAATTAATTCATGTGTATTCACATCTCATATCCTCTCTTTTCTAACCTTTATTTATTTTGTATACTACAAGATATTAGTGATACAACTAGGGTTTTAATGGTATTTTTATCCTAAATGTGTATCTTTTTAACTTTAATTTCATTTGTAGATTGCAAGGTTGTTGGACCCAAAACGAATTAAACAGGTGTAAGGGGAATACACATGTAGGATGAATTTTCTTTTTTTTAAACAATTTAGGGGGCATTTGGTTTAAATTCTTCAATAGTAATGATAATGAAAAATTATTTTCCATCTATGACCCATTAATAAAAAATGATATATCCGGGGAATGATTATCCCAATGGTGGTTGTATTGCTATTGTTATGCCCCAATTTTAGAACAAAAATGGACAACAAATGGTTGTTGGTTGAGGAATATGAGAGTGATTGGAGAAGATAATTGTAGAAGAGGAGAAGGACAGTCAAAATGGATATGCAAAATGATGATGAATTCGGATCGGACGTTCATGGAAAGATTCGACAAAGTACTACTTGAGGAGGAACCTGTGAGTGAAGACACGAAGGTTGTGGCCGTTATGGCCGGGTTGAAAAAAGGTTCGGAATTGTGGAAGGAGGTACGTCTGAAGTGCCCAAAGAGTTATGCCGAATTCCGGAATCATGCCGGCATCTTTGTCTCCATGCATGAAGCTTTGCAAGCAAACCTGGGGGACAACAAGACCACCAACATGATAGAAGGAGAACAATAAGAAACCCGACGGAACCGGCTACTGAGTTCCAAAAAAACATGAAGGCATTCAATGAAGGGACAGAACTAAAGGAGAAATTAAACCAGAATCTAACAATATCAATTGATACTGTATACAACAATGTGAAGGAAAAGGAGTTGCTCACCCCTCCCCGAAAGATCCGGCAAGAGACTGGCAAACTCAACCCAAACAAGTATTGTGCCTACCATCAAAGTGTGAGGCACTTTACAAGTGAGTGTAGAGATTTGCTAAAACAACTTTGGCCATTCTACGAGGAGGGTAAACTCTCTGATTTCATCAGGAGACAACCTATAAAAAGAGGCCGAGAGAACAACTCAAAAGAGGAGATAGATGATCAACCTCCAAGAAACAACAAACCCGGGCGACCAGCCTTTGTTGTAGCTGCTCGTCCAGTAGAAGATGTGTACATGATGGAACACTCAGGACCTGCTGGAGGATGTTCTGATGGACGACCCCCATTGTCAAATCGAAAAAGAAAAGCTGAATTACGTGCAATAGCTCAAGTGCAAGAGATGGGGTTCAATCCGTCCGTCCGTCCTACAAACATCGGAGTTAACCTTTTCTGAAAAGGACTTGGACGGAATCTTGACTCCCCATGACGATTTTCTCGTAATTTGTGCCAAGATAATGGGGACCAGAGTACATCGATTGTTGGTAGACACTGGAGCCTATACCAACATCCTCTTCAAAAAGACGCTCGACCAACTGGGAGACTATTCGAGCTACATCGAAGATTCGAATCATCGAATTTTAGGCTTCGGCAATGCTGTAACAGTCCTATTGGGAATAATTAGGTTGTCTGTACAACTTGTATCGACCGGGAAACCCGAGAAAAATAAAACAAGAATGGTGGATTTCTTGGTTGTAGATCAGGAGTCAACTTATAATGGGTTCCTTGGTCGACGATTTTTTAATGAATTTAAAGCTGCATGTTCAACTTACTATTATTGCGTAAAATTCCTAACAGCAAGTGGGGCTAGTTCAGTAAAGGGAGACCAAAGGAAAGTTCGCGAGTGTCTCCTCCAGTTAAAATCAAATGAAGGACGGATCTCCGTAATAGAAGCATCCACCAGTTTTTCCACTGATGAGCCCTCGGCGTTGAAGGACATTATGGAGACTGGGGAGGACCATATGGAGTTGGACGAACAGCCTTTAACCACTGACGAACAATAGTCGGGCGAACAACCCATCACCATAGAGAGAGGACCTTCGCCTGACGAACAATATTCAAACATTCACGAGTAACTTGCTGTCAATAACTTGGAGGGCCGTAACCCAGCGAACAATGTTGATCCTAGACAGGCAAATGATCCAAAACGAATGAAACAGGTGTAAGGGGAATACACATGTAGGATGAATTTTCTTTTTTTAAAACAATTTAGGGGGCATTTGGTTTAAATTCTTCAATAGTAATGATAATGAAAAATTATTTTCCATCTATGACCCATTAATAAAAAATGATATATCCGGGGAATGATTATCCCAATGGTGGTTGTATTGCTAGTGTTATGCCCCAATTTTAGAACAAAAATGGACAACAAATGGTTGTTGGTTGAGGAATATGAGAGTGATTGGGGAAGATAATTGTAGAAGAGGAGAAGGACAGTCAAAATGGATATGCAAAATGATGATGAATTCGGATCGGACGTTCATGGAAAGATTTGACAAAGTACTACTTGAGGGGGAACCTGTGAGTGAAGACACGAAGGTTGTGGCCGTTATGGCCGGGTTGAAAAAAGGTTTGGAATTGTGGAAGGAGGTACGTCTGAAGTGCCCAAAGAGTTATGCCGAATTCCGAAATCATGCCGGCATCTTTGTCTCCATGCACGAAGCTTTGCAAGCAAACCTGGGGGACAACAAGGCCACCAACACTGATAGAAGGAGAACAATAAGAAACCCGACGGAACCGGCTACTGAGTTCCAAAAAAACATGAAGGCATTCAATGAAGGGACAAAACTAAAGGAGAAATTAAACCAGGATCTAACAATATCAATTGATACTGTATACAACAATGTGAAGGAAAAGGAATTGCTCACCCCTCCCCGAAAGATCCGGCAAGAGACTGGCAAACTCAACCCAAACAAGTATTGTGCCTACCATCAAAGTGTGAGGCACTTTACAATTGAGTGTAGAGATTTGCTAAAACAACTTTGGCCATTCTACGAGGAGGGTAAACTCTCTGATTTCATCAAGAGACAACCTACAAAAAGAGGCCGAGAGAACAGCTCAAAAGAGGAGATAGATGATCAACCTCCAAGAAACAACAAACCCGGGCGAACGGCCCCTGTTGTAGCTGCTCGTCCAGTAGAAGATGTGTACATGATGGAACACTCAGGACCTGCTGGAGGATGTTCTGATGGACGACCCTCATTGTCAAATCGAAAAAGAAAAGCTGAATTACGTGCAATAGCTCAAGTGCAAGAGATGGGGTTCAATCCGTCCGTCCTACAAACATCGGAGTTAACCTTTTCTGAAAAGGACTTGGACGGAATCTTGACTCCCCATGACGATTTCCTCGTAATTTGTGCCAAGATAATGGGGACCAGAGTACATCGATTGTTGGTAGACACTGGATCCTATACCAACATCCTCTTCAAAAAGACGCTCGACCAACTGGGAGACTATTTGAGCTACATCGAAGATTCGAATCATCAAATTTTAGGCTTCGGCAATGCTGTAACAGTCCCATTGGGAATAATTAGGTTGTCTGTACAACTTGTATCGACCGGGAAACCTAAGAAAAATATAACAAGAATGGTGGATTTCTTGGTTGTAGATCAGGAGTCAACTTATAATGGGTTCCTTGGTCGACCATTTTTTAATGAATTCAAAGCTGCATGTTCAACTTACTATTATTGCATAAAATTCCTAACAGCAAGTGGGGCTAGTTCAGTAAAGGGAGACCAAAGGAAAGTTCGCGAGTGTCTCCTCCAGTTAAAATCAAATGAAGGACGGATCTCCGTAATAGAAGCATCCACAAGTTTTTCCACTGATGAGCCCTCGGCATTGAAGGACATTATGGAGACTGGGGAGGACCATATGGAGTTGGACGAACAACCTTTAACCACTGACGAACAATAGTCTGGCGAACAACCCATCACCATAGAGGGAGGACATTCGCCTGACGAACAATATTCAAACATTGACGAGCAACTTGCTGTCAATAACTTGGAGGGTCGTAACCCAGCGAACAATGTTGATCCTAGGCAGGCAAATGATCCAGAACCCCGTCTGGAGGTAGAACCAATGAAAATTGAAAATAATTTCAACCTTGAGGGACCAATAATCAATCCTTGTTGGAAGGAACAAAAACAACGAGCAACTTGATTAGGCGTGAAATTTTTAGGTTTTATAGCCCGATTTGCCCATGTTTTGAGTGTTTTTCATGAGTGTTTAGAGTCATTTGAGCGTTATTTTCATAAACTCATTAATTTGTCTTTTTGATGTTCATAGTTGGATAGAGGACGAAAATAGGAGTTTGTAGGACTTTTAATCGGCCAAAACGGACTCCCGGTTGAGAAGATGTGAAGGTTTTACGAACATGTGTACAACAGTCGGAAAGCACTCGAGCTGGCGAGCTCGAGTCCTAGGGACTCAAGCGCATAGTGGTCGAGTGAGCACTCAAGTGTGAAGAGGTTGAGTCCTAGGGACTCGGCCAAGTGGAGCTCGAGTCCAATGAGAGCGCTAGAATGATAGGGGGCACTCGAGTGACCCTAACTTGAGTCCTAGGACTTGAGTAATGCCTGTGCTCGAGTCCTCACGTACAATTTCGGCCCAAATCACCCCAAATCGCCCCATTGCCTATAAATACCCCATCCCAAGCTCGTTTTGGGAGACCCTTTGGATCATTTTTTATATTTTTACATACCACTTCACAATTAGAGAGGGATTTTGAGAGAGAAGAACACCGGGAGAGTTGAGCAAGCATACTTTACGTGTAATAGAGATTTTGATATTACGAATTCATAGATTAGAGTTTGATTTTGATTTTCTTTCTTTCTTTCTTTCTTTCTTTCTTTCTTCAATACTTGGTACTTAAGACCTTTGATTTCGTTATTAATTGATATTTGTTCTTAGACTTTAATTCTTTCTTAAACCCTTGTTTATGTTCTTGAGTTTTTCAACTAGATTAATCATATTTTTGTTTGTTGCTTGTTTAATTGTTTTCGTTATCGTAAAAACCATGTTAGGCTAGAACCCTTGCATGCTTGGGGTAGGATGAACTCGTAGAAGTAGGATGTTAGTACATAATTATGATAATTCGTGATGTTTAGTGCTAGTTCTCTTAATTAATTGAATTCTTAAAATAAAACATAGAATTATTTTAGAATTGAGTACGAAAATTATTAGAGAGAGGACGATCTTATCACTCTTTAATAACGAATAGGCTTAACGATAGGGTTATTGTTGACAGCGATTTATGTCGGATCTCGCTGCCGGGTTCCTAGCGGGTAGGAATCGATATTTATGATAACAAGAAGTAATAAATGATAGAGTAAATGAGCTCTCAAGAGTATATTTGCAATAAATGTGTTGTGTGTTCCATTTGGGCATTAAAAGCCCTATTTATAGTGTACAAGGTGGGTGTTCCCATGCTTGGTTGGTGGACCTGTGGGTCCCCCCTACTCCTAGCTGGAAGGTAATAAGTGACTACAACCCCCCCTACGAGCCAATGAGAAGACGCCACGTGGCGTTGTCCCCCTGAGATGATTGGACTTAGCCCCAACTGCCCTCTTTGACCCTGTCACATCCTCTGGACTGATGGCACTCGACGTCCTCTCACAGCTGGCGCAGCCTGGGTCGAGCAGACGGGTACTCGGGTACCGGGAGCCGATGGTGCCGGATGAAGGTTCCTTGGTGGTTCATTTGCGGGTAAGCGGGTAGAGTGTCTGCCTCCAGAGCTCGTCGGTGGCCGCCCGACACCAGGGCCGGCGGGTGCTAAGTACCCTGCCCGACAGCTCCCAGAGGCACGCGTCAGGTAGCCTCTGGGTCCCCGCCCGTCTGTCTGACCAGACGGCGAACTACTCTTATCCGAGCCCGCTCCAGTAAGTGAGTTTATGTCTGATACCCGATGGGTCGGGTAGTAAATATCGGGTGTAACAATTGCCCCACCAGACCGACATCGGGGGACCGCAGTCATCGGGTGGCGGGCTGGTCGAACTGCAGACTATTTTGAATTTGAATTTGAATTTTGGGGGTGACGTTTCGGTTTCCGAGATGACGCCTCGTATGCCGCGCCTGATGACGTCACGTGATGGCGTGACTGATGCGCAGAAATCCAGGGGTCACGTCCGCTGAATCTGCTCCCCAACTGTTGCGCGCGTGGCCCCCACGCGCCCCCCTGAGTTTTGTTTTATTCCATTTTTGACCCCATTTTTTTGCAATTTGGTCCCTCTCATTTCTCCTATAAATAGGGGCTCTCAGCCCATTATCCTATTTTCACTCTTTTGCACTCTCGCGCCCCCCTAAGGAAGATTCAAGTTTTCCGGCGAGTTTCCCAGATTCCGGCGACCTTTTTCGAATTTCGAGGTAATTTTCTTGTTTTCTTCTTCAAAACTCTCCTTTCTACTCTACCTTCGTCATGAGTGACTCCGCTGAAAGCATTGGGGCCGCCGATGCTTATCACTTCCGCCGCCGATGCCGAGAGGCCTTTCCATCCGGCCGGGAAAGGAACGTCCCGCGCCGCCGCCGCCAGAGAGGGCGAGGGCAATTCCACGGATGTGGATGCCTTTGCGGAAGATTTGGAGGGGATGAGCCCCCACCGAGAGGGGGAAGCCCTAAGCGTTTCCCCGGTCTCAGCCTACCCGCCTAGGGCCGAAGATTTTTTATTCGAGCAGGAAGCTGTGCCTGACCAAATAGACTACACGGACAGCCGGTTAATCGGGTTCGACTACTCGAAATACATGAGCCGGTTCGTGCGAAGGCGCTCTGCCCGTGCGTATCTCGAGGCCCGGGACACCGACTTTGGGGCCTCTCGCCGCCCCAGCTGCCTCCCCCCGGACGCCGACTTGAAGGAGCTGTATTGGACTTTCCAGGTGCCCTCCGACGTCTTCTTTTACGCTCCCCGGGAGGACGAACGGGCCGATCAGCCTTCGGAAGGCCTAATCGCCATTAACTCGGACACACTCAATGCCGGGCTCCGCTTCCCGCTTCACCCGACCATTTCCAAGTTGCTCGCCGCATGGAACTTATCGATCACCCAGATCACCCCGAACGGGTGGAGCTACATTCTGGGGGCAATGGTTGCTCTCGGTCGGCGCGGGCTGCATCGTATGCCTACTCCGTCCGAGATCAACTATCTGTACTACACCGTGGCCTCGGTCGGCCGAATGAACCACGGGTATTACTCCGTGAAGCCCCGGGGTGGAGATGCCATTGTCTTCGGCATCTCGTCGAAGGTGACGCATTGGCAGGAAAAGTGGTGGTGGGTCGGCGGCGCTTGGGAGAGCGTTGGCATTGACGGGCACACCATCCCGGTTCCCCGGGAGTATCGGGATCGCAACCGCCGAGGTAGACACTAAATTTTTCCCCCATCCCTTAGTACTGATCTAATTCTTCTTTCATTGTGCAGGCTGCGCGGTCCCAAACCAGGCCGACCTGACCGACAATTTCAGGCAGGCACTTGCCCTGGTGAAGTCCGAGAGCTTGGATAATCGCGCAACGACTTCTCCTTCCTAGGCTGGGGCAATCACCTCACGTAAGTATTTTATTTCTTTTTCCAAGTTTCCTGGCCGATTTGCGGTTTCAGAATCTTAATTGAACTTCTCTCTCCACCGTTTTGTAGGCCTGATCCTCTGCCCCCGCCCGAAGTCCTCCAATTCCTGTGCTCGCAGGACCCCCCGTACTTGGAGGCGGTGCCGGAGTCCTGGCCTGAGGACCTTCGTCGCGCCGTCCTGAACCTGCCCCGGTCCTGTTGTTTACCAAATATTTGTTACTGGGATTAACTGGCTATTTATAAGTGCTTTGGTAAAAACATCAAATGATTGGGTTCTTAAATGCTAAAATGAATGCTTGAATGAAGAAAGACAATAAATGCATAAGAACACTAAGAACACCAAGAATTGTCAGGGGTTGTTAGTCCCTAGACTTGAATGAGTATGTGTATTGATTATACTGAGAGAGATTGAACCTTTTTTACATTACAAACGTGGGGGTATTTATAGTTTTCTCACTATAGGGGTATTATGGTCATTTCCGGCCTCACGGGGGACAGGTGCATTAAATGCCTCCTACCTCTGAGGACGCGCGGGCACCGGTGTAACAGAGTCTGCAGGCGGCCGGCCACTAAGGTGTTGATGCGTGTCCAAAAAGGACGATTCTCTGGCACATTCCCTCATTTGGATGGAATATTCTCTGAGTCTCTGAGTACGGAGGTGGCCTTTTTCCCTCTTGGGGGAGGATTTCGCTTGATTCTATCACGTGCTCCAGATCTCTCTTGCCGGCCGGGGGCGTTAAGTGATCGGAGGCCGGCCTCCTGGTGGAAAGTGAGGTCGGAGATTCTTCCAGCCGGTTGGTCCCGTCCGGGCGGCCTACTCTGGTCTTCACCGGTCGTGGCCGGGCCGGTCCGGCCACGGCCGGACTTTACTGTGGCTGCGATAATCATTGACGGGCACCCCAAGCAGACTTCCTGTCTCATTTTCGAGGTCGGAACCTCGTGATCGGAGCCCGCTGAGGTAGGATATAGACCAGCCAGGTCGGTCCCATCTCCTGGGTATCCCTGTGCCTTTTTTCGGCTTGCCTCCGGCCGGATCAGACATATGGTCCGAAACGGTCACAACAATTGCCCCTCAGCTCGTCTCTCAATGTTGATGAGGGGCGAGGTGGTCGTTTGCCGTCTTTTGTAGGTGTCGGTCTGGATCTGCCCGGGGTGGTTGGAGGTTGGCCGACGGCTATGTGACGACTGGGAGGACGTGCGTCGTACTGTTTTGCCTAAAAAGATGCGCGTGACGTCAGGCGATGCCTCGGATTACGCGCATTAAAGGCTGACGTGCGTGACATGATTTGATCTCCTCGTATCTCGCGCATTTAATGCGTGCAATGTACGAGGCGTCTGACATCGAAACCGCCTCTTCGAATTCTTGCACCTAGGTCCCTAATCCTAGGATTTTATTTCGAAATAGGCCCTCACTCATTTCCTATAAATAGGGGAGTCATCCTACTTCCCAAAGGTTTTTTACTCTTTCGCGATTTGGAGCTGTTCTTTGGTGATTTCCGGCGAACTTCTCACGGCGGCGACTGGTGGTTTTGAGAAGGTAATTTCCAAATTTTCTTAATTTAAGCTTTTTTTTTTTACATAATGGTGCGACGATGGGCCGGTCCTCCGCCTGGGTAAAGAGGTGACGGCTCTTCTAGCGGCGGAGGAGGTGGTGGTGCCAATCGGCGCCTATTTGACGAAGGAGGAAGCTCTCGCGGCGGGAATGGTGCTTCTCCTTCGCATCTGGCGAGCACGATCTGGGCGCAAGATGACGATGGTTTGGATGCCCTGTTCCCACGCCCGGGACGGTCACTGCTGGGAGAAGGTGCTCGAGCGGGGGTTCCCTTGGCTATGGATAGATCCCAGCGAGAGGAGTCGGGCCGACCCGTGGGGGGTAGGGATCCTCTAGACGATCTCTTGGAGGAAGACGAGGAGGAAAACGGCTGCGGCGGAGGCGACGATCGGGCCACTAACTTGCTCCTCAAGAATCTCGCGGCCGAGATGATTAAGGAGAGGCTTGGGAGTGCGGGAGAGGCCTCGGGGTCCGATTCCGAAGAGGTTGAGAGACCGGCTGCAGTTGGTCGGAGCGTCAGTCAAGATCGGCGAGACCAAGTTAGACAAGCCTATCGCCTGTGGTCGGAGTACGTGGAGAGGAAAGATGAGGTCGAGTGTCTCTCCTTCGACTATGAGGAGTATCAGGATCACTTCCCGCGCGGGCCGACCGTTCGCGATCCGGCCACCATTCGGATAGCCAATCTGGAGGAGTCCCGTAGGTGGACCATTGGCCAAGTACAGAGCAAGATGTCTCAGCGCCAACTCGACGAAGCCCGGGCCGGATGGGAAATACCTCTTGACGTTCGTCTCTACGCACCCGAGCCGAACGAACGGGCGGACCAGCCTCCGCGTGGGATGGTGGCCGTAACCCAGGATATGATGGAGGTCGGGCTCCGCTTCCCCCTCCATCCGGCTGTATCGTATCTGTTGAACTATTGGAATCAGGCGCCCATCCAGCTGCTGCCGAACGCCTGGATGATAATAGTGAACGTCATGACCCTATTTGGCAGAAACTGACTCTACCGGATGCCGAACCCCGGAGAGATGACTTATCTCTATCGGATCCAGAGCGAAAGGAGTGGGATCAGAGAAGTCTATATCCAGACGAAAGGGCAGAAACGGGTGACCGGTCTGCCCAGTAAAGGACGGAACGATCGAAAGAAGTGGTTCTTTGTTGGTGGGGCGTGGAAGACCGGGTACCCTGATGGAGCGAAGATCGACGTTCCGACCGACATCCGCCCTAAAAATCCCAGTAAGGAATCTTTAATTTGCCTTTGAACTAAAAGTACTGATCTAATCTTTGCTTTCTTTCGCAGGTTATCCCTGCCCCTCCGATCGAGAGCTGAACTTTGATTTTGCGGTCGTCAGAGAGCGGATCCTGTCTCTGCCTGCCTCGGAAAGAAATCAAGCCGTCCTCCGGATACGAGAAGCCCGACTTTCCGGCCGGTTCTTCCAGTTTCCCCGTCATATAAATTTGACGGGTAAGTAACTAGGGTGACCGGGTTCCGACCTGTAGTATTTTTTTTAACTTGGATTTTGATCGTGCAGTGCCAGATTTTCCGATCGTTAGACAGTGCCCCCCTGAGTTTTCCGACCGTTGTCCGGAAATGTTTGCCTTGATGGGAGCTTGCGCGGCCAAGAAAGCGGCTAAAGGAGCGAAGAAGAAAAAGGGGACCGGCGCCCGGACCGGGATCGTGATAGAGGAGCCTCTCCCCCTTCAGTCCGTTCCGGCCGCCGGGGCAGTAACTGCTGAGGTCCCAACCTCTTCTCCGATCACGGGGAAGAAAAGGAGTTGGAAGGAGGCCGGGATCGAGGGAGCCGGCCAGCATGGGTCGAGTCCGGCCCCGATAGACGTTTCCGATGATACCCCACCTGGGGCCGGGCCGGTCGGAACAGAAGCTATGGCTCGTTTGGAGCCCATTCTCGGCCAGGAGGATGACCGGACCTACTTTGGTCGTGATCCGGTCCGCTTCCAAGCGTAAGTCTTTTAACATTAACGTTCTCATTCTTCTAAACTATTTCATTCGTCCGTACCTGATTTGCTCTTTCATTTGTCCAGGTTGACTCTAAATGATTTCGATCTCCCTCCGTTGGTGCTCGACTTTCTCTCTTCCCGTGCCCCGAGCTCAATGGCTGAGATGCCGGACTACATGCGCCGGGCTGCAAATTCCCTCCCCAGGCGTGGACAAAGGATCTGGCCGACATCGTCGAGCGCCGTCCCCGGCACGCGGGCCGGACTGGAGTCGCGCTGATCAGTCAGGCGGCCATCGTGGTCAACACGATGGAGAACGAGCTTTCCGAGATCTCCAGGTCGCTCCGGAGGTCCGAGAGCGCCCTGACCCGCGCCCGGGAGGAGAAGGCCGGGCTAGAGAGCGAAGTCGCCCAACTCAAGAAGGAAAGAGATGGCGCGGTCGGTCAAATGGAGGTCGTTCTGAAGGAAAAAGACGATGCCCTGGGCCGGGCGGAGATGGCCTTCAAAGCCCTGGAAGGTGCCCGGAACCGGGTATCTGAGATGGAAGACGCCAACGCCGATCTGCGGTTGGAGGCACACCGAGCTCGAGGGGACGCCGACCAGGCTTTGGCCCGGCAGGCGGAGATGGAGAAAGAGCTCGAGAAGAAGAATGAAGATCTGGCCGCCGCACTGAACCGGCCGGCGTATGATCCCGCGGATCCGACCGCGAACCCGGCGCTGTTCTCTGAGTTTTGTTTCTACGTGGCTGCCGCCAGCATGATCCGGGTAGGACGCCAGGCCAATCTCGATACTAAGTCCCAGGAGGACTACTTCCGGGAGTATGCTGTCAAGAACCCGGTCAGCGATGGTTTTTGGTTCCCCTTCCTCGATCTCGAGACCGACCACGGGGTGGACCTCTCATAGTTCCTCCATCGGCACAGGCTGTTCAAAAATGGTAAGAATCCGCCGGCCGGTGACGAGGAGGATGAGGAGGTCCCTCCGGAGGGCCCCCAGTTACCGGGCGGTAATGTGGCTGTGGTGGAGGCCTTGGTCGATGAGGTGGCCAACTATGTGGCCGGGACCGGAGGGCAGGCAAGCCCAGCGGCCGGGGAAGGCGGCCTTTGAATTTAAATTGCTTTAGATTTTACTGCTTTTCTGAATGTAGCCGGCTCCCGACCGGATTTATCTCGTTTCGATCCGTCGTACTTTTTGAACTGTTTGTAATGTTTCCGGCTTCAGACCGGTTTTGACTTTATAAAATTTAGTCTTTCCTTGAACTTTATTGTTTTGTTATTGCTCTCTTGCTTTCTTATACTTATCAAAGTAAATTTTCATAAGTATGAATGAGATTCTGACCCGGGCTCGAGTGTGATATGCCGACCTCGATACGGTCGGCATATGCTTTTGAACTGAGCCCGGTTCCAGGAATTGCCTTGGTTGCCTTGCCGAGCTCAAGTGTGATATGCCGACCTCGATACGGTCGGCATACGCTTTTGAACCGAGCTCGGCTTTTAAAGTGGCTAGGGTGGCCTTTCCGAGCTCAAGTGTGATACGCCGACCTCGATACGGTCGGCGTATGCTTTTGAACTGGGCTCGGTTTTTGGATGGCCTTAAGTGGCTTTTCCGAACTCAAGTGTGATATGCCGACCTCGATACGGCCGGCATATGCTTTTGAACTGAGCCCGGTGCTTGGAAAAAGATTGAGCTGTGCGAAGAGCCTTGTATTGATAAGAACTTTGAATACATAGTACAAAATCATTGGTAGTATTTCTTCAAGTGAATTGCATTCCAGGGGTATTGGTCAGGAGTTCCATCCATGAGTTCTAGCTCGTAAGCTCCCTTGGAGAGCCATTTGGATATCCTGAACGGACCCTCCCAGTTCGGGCCGAATACCCCTTTTGGTACTTGAACCTTCTTGAGGACGAGGTCCCCGACCTGAAATTGTCTGGCCTTCACTTTGGAGTTGAAATTTTTTTCGGATTTCTTCTTGTAGGCCGCATTTCGGAGGTCGGAATTGAGTCTCCTTTCCTCCAACATGTCCAAATTGATCATCCGGGCGGTGTCATTATCTTCGGTGATCGTCTGGGCCATCCGGTGGCTTGGTAGGGAGACCTCTGAAGGAATGACAGCCTCGGTCCCGAAAGCTAAAGCGAAAGGTGTTTCGCCCGTTGAGTTCCTTGTGGTCGTTCGATACGACCAGAGTACGTCTGGCAGCTCGGCTGCCCACTTCCCCTTCTTGTCCTCAAGCTTGGCTTTGATAGTGTGCTTGAGGATCTTGTTTACGGCCTCTACCTGGCCGTTCGTTTGCGGGTGGTAGGGGGTAGAGAACACCTTCTTGATATTCCATTTTTCACAAAACTGAATCATCTTGAGACCGTCAAACTATTTCCCATTGTCGGAGATGACCACTTGAGGTAGGCCGAAACGGCAGATGATGTTTTTCCAAATGAACTTGATGATTTGAGTCTGGCTGATCTTGTTGAGTGGCTCGGCCTTGGCCCACTTTGTGAAATAGTCGACGGCCACGACGACGAATTTGTGGCCCCCGGGCGCAGTGGGCATCGGTCCGATCAAGTCGATGCCCCACTGGGCAAAAGGCCAAGGAGAGCTGCTCGGGGGACAGTTTGATATTGGGTCCCAAGACTTGACATTTGTGGCATGACCTCGCGAAGTTGACGGCGTCCTTTTTCAAGGTCGGCCAGAAATATCCTTGTCTGATCACTTTGTGGGCTAGGGCCCGGCCTCCGGCATGATTTCCACATACCCCCTCATGGATTTCGGCCAGAATGGTCCGGCCTTGCTTCGGGGTTATGCATTTTAGGAGTGGGAGGGTAAAGCTTCTCTTATATAAAAGATCGTCGATGAGGGTGTACCTTGATGACCGGAGTTGTAGTTATCGTGCCCGAGTTCTATCCTCGGGGAGCCCGCCGGTCTTGAGATACTTTACGATCGGCGTCATCCAATTTTCTTCCGTGCTCAGAACGGTCGCCACATGTGCTCGGATGACCGTGGGCGTTCCGAGCGTGTAAAGTTGAATATTGGCGAGGTCGGCAGCTCCCTCCGCGGTTGCGAGTTTGGAAAGAGCGTCGGCCTGGGTGTTGTGCTCCCTTGGGATCTGCTTAATGAAAACTTGATGAAATTTCTCGCATAAGGTTGTAACCAGGTCGAGGTACTTCATCATCTGCTCTCCCCGGGCCTCGTATTCACCTTTGATTTGGTTGACCACGAGTAGGGAGTCCATAAAAACGTGCAGTCGGCAAACTCCGATGGCGATCACGAGTTCAAGGCCCCCGACCAGAGCCTCATACTCGGCCTCATTGTTGGTGGCCGGGAAGCTGAAGCAGACTGCATGGGTGAAATTTTGGCCCTCCGGGCCGATCAGGATGATACCGGCCCCGGCACAAGTATTAGTTGACAATCCGTCCACATAGAGTTTCCAAGGGGGGTGGTTGATTCTTGTGAACTTGGGTGGGAAAGTTAACTCTACTATGAAGTCGGTCAGGGCCTGGCCCTTGATGGCCGTCCTTGGGGCGTATGAGACCCCGTACTGAGCTATCTCTAACGACCACTTCAACAACCTACCGCTGGTGTCCAGCCGGTGTAGGACTTGCCTCAGGGGTAGAGTGGTGAGGACCTCTACTTGGTGGTCGAAGAAATAAGGCCTTAGCTTCCTTACGCTCATGACCAGAGCGTACGCTAATTTTTCGAGCGGAGTGTACCTGAGCTCGGCATCGTGTAGGGCTTGACTTACGAAGTAGATCGGAAGGTGGTTCTGACCGTCTGCTCGGACGAGCATCGCGCTGAGTGCGACCTCGGAAGCCGCAAGGTACAAGTAAAGCTTCTCCCCTGGGACCGGTTTGACTAAGATTTGTGGGTTTGCCAAGTACTCTTTCAGTTTTGCAAAGGCTACTTGACTTTCCCTATTCCAAGAAAATTTGCCATTTTTAATAGTCGAGAAGAAAGGCTTACTTTTATCTCCGAGCCGGGCTATGAATCTGTTGAGAGAGGTGAGGCATCTGGTCAGGCGTTGCACTTGTTTGATCGTCCTGGGCTCTTGCATATCTAGGACGGCCTTGATTTTGACCGGGTTGGCCTCGATCCCGCGCTGGCTGACGATGTGTCCCAAGAATTTGCCGGCCTCCACCCCAAAGTTGCATTTCTTTGGGTTTAGCTTCATATTGTAGGCTTTGAGGATCTTGAAAGTCTCTTCGAGATCCCTGAGATGGTCTTCTTTCTTTAAGCTTTTTACCACAATGTCGTCGATGTAGACCTCCATGGTCTTTCCGATCTGATCTGCAAACATCTTGTTGACTAGGCGTTGGTAGGTCGCACCGGCGTTGATCAGACCGAAAGGCATCCGGAGCCAAGAGAATATGTTCTTCTCCGTGTGGAATGAGGTTTGCTTGATGTCTTCGACGACCATGGGGATTTGATGGTAGCCGGCAAAAGCGTCCATGAAGGACATCATCTCGTGACCGGCCGTGCCATCCACCAGGTGGTCGATGTGCGGCATCGGAAAATGATCCTTTGGGCATGCTGCGTTGAGGTCGGTGAAGTCTATACATAGCCTCCAGGCATTGTTTGTCTTTTTGACCAGGACGGCGTTCGCGACCCATTGGGGCTCGTCCCGGGCTTGCTCGATCAGCTTGTTGTCTAGCAACTTCTTGACATCTTCAGCCAAAGCTTCGTACTTTTCAGGGCCGAACTCCCTTCTTTTCTGATGGACCGGCCTCTTGTTGGAGTCAATCTTTAGACGATGGCATGCGTGTTTTTGGTCTATCCCGACCATGTCTTGGTGAGACCAGGCAAAGACTCCAACGTTGGCTTTGAGGAATTCGATCACTTCCCCCCGCATTTCGGTCGGTATGCGAGAGCCGATCAGAACTTCCAATTCCGGCCTCGAGGGGTCGACTGGAATGTGTTCCAATTCCTCTAAGGCCGTAACTTGTTCATAGCTCCACCGGTCGGAAGAATCGAATTTGGGGTCGAGATCGAGCTCGGATGGTTCGAAACCGATCCTTGGCTCGGGATCGTCGATCTGCATATGCCGGGGTCGGCGGATGTGGATCTGACCTCCGTGATGGGTTCTGCGGCCGGAGTGGCCGTTTCAAGTCGGGGTGTGGCCCGTCCGGTGTTTGGTCGTTGTAAATTGAAAATAAATGAAAGTTGGAATAGTTCAAACACCTTTTAGCCATTGCCTGGTCACCCTTAATGGTGCCGACCACCCCCTCGGGGGTGGAAAATTTGATACAGTAATAGTAGGAGGAAGCAACAGCTTCAAAAACTTCTAAAAAGGGCCTACCCAGAAAGTCATTATACAAGCTTGGCTGATCTACAATTATAAAATCTAACGGCCTAGTTATCCTGACCTCCTCGTTGTAGCAGCAGATGAGTTCCACGGAGAGCTTTATCCTCCCGTACGCAGCGACCGTTGCGTCCCCAAATCCCTTCAGTTGAAGGTCGATTGGCCTGATGAAGTTGACGAGGTCTCCGAGCTGGTCTAGGGCTGTTTTGAAGATGATATTGCAAAAACACCCATTGTCGACCAATATACGCTGAACCTCTTTACCCAGGATTCGGGCGGCAATCACCAACGCATCGCCCTTCGGGAACAGCACCCCGGTCCTGTCCTGGTTGGAGAAAGTTATCTCCAAGCTCTTGTGAATCTTTGGTTCTGGGGGCGTGACCAAGTTGACGTTGGTCGCCGCCCGGACCTCTACTTTCCATTTCTGGTTGGACTGCGTCGAGATGGGGGTGAGGCCGCCTAGGTTCCCTCCACCGGCCTGGATCATGTTGACCCAACCGCCGGGATTCATGGGTGGGAGGAGGTCATCCTCGTCATCGTCTTCCTCCAAAGCCGCGACCGGCCTGAGAGGCCGGCCGCCTTCTTCGTTCCTTCGAGGGTGGCGTTGGGGCTGCTGCTGCTGCTGTTGGTCCTGCCGGCCGGCTGGCCTCTGTAGGAGGTCGTTCAGACGCCCTTCGTCAAACAGCTTCCAAAGCTGCTTTAGGAGATCACGACACTGGCTCGTATTGTGGCCAAGAGTCGTGATAGGCGCAGAACTTTTTGGGGTCTAGCCGGGACCGGTCTCCAGAATAGGGCCTTGGCCGGGGAAGCACGTCCCGGTGCTGGATCGCATTGAAGATATGCGCGGGGGACTGCCTCATGGCCTGAGTTAGGTGAACTTCAACGTCCTCGAAGGACTTGAAGTTACCGGGCGGTTTGGCCACTTTTCTGGCTTTAGGGCCGTTCCTGGGGGAGGCTTGGGCTGCCGCCTCCGTCTCCTTTGGGGTCGGCTCGGACTCCCCCAACCTTAGTGCCAGAAGCTTCCTCCGAGCCAGGTAATCGCCGGCTCGGGCACGGAATTCGGCGTAGGTCTTAGGGAAGTCCTTGGTGAGATGTTTGAACATAGGAGACCGGCCGTGGAAGCCCCTTAGAGTTGCGTGCAAGGCCAGTTGATCGCTTACCGCCTCGCCGGTCAGCATGACCTCGTCCACTCTGGCCACGTAGTCCTCGTAGGACTCATCTTTCTCCTGGCGGATCCGCATCAGGCGATGCCAGCTTTCCGGTCGGGCAATTTTGGCCACAAAGTATGATGAGAATTGGGCGCTTAAAGTGGCGAACGAGTCAATGGACCATGTCGGGAGGGACACGTACCATCTGTGGGCGAGGTCGCCCAGGGTGAGTGGGAAGAGCCTGCACTTCGTGGCGTCGGTTGCACCGCGCCCGGTCATGTAGATCCGGAACTTGCTCAGATGAGTCTCCGGATCTGTTTTCCCCTCGTAGAGAAGGGTTGGCGGGGGGACGATTTTGAGCTGGACCGGCGCGAGCTCAATATCGACCGCCAGAGGCTCGCTGGCGACTGGCCGGGCCTTAGTTTGGCCTTGCGCTTAAAGGAGCGCCTTCATTTCGTCAAGTTGCTTTTGCATCTTGGCGAATTCAGGATTGGGGGTTTCGACCAGTTGGTCGCCTCGGTCGGCTAGGGGGCCGATTCGGTCGAAAACGGCCGCACGGGGGACTCCGTGTCCCAAAAGGCCGCTTTGGGCGAAGCTTAGCTTGCGCCTGGCGGAGTTTGCCGGGGTCAGGCTGACCTCGGCCGCCCTCTTGTGGGGCATTTGGGCCGTCCTCCCAGAGTTGGAGACGGACTCAGTGTCACCATACCCAGTGTCGTAACTGGGAATGCGGCTCGGATACCACGACGGGTCTGTCGTGCCCAAACGGTCGAAAACCGGATGGGCGGAGCCTCGCGAACGGGCGGAGATGGGGTTCGCCAGACATTGGCTTTCGCCTTGGTGCTCTCTGGCTTTCGCCTTACCCTTGAGAGCGCGAGCTTGGGCCTTCTTTTTGGAGGCAGAGGTGGTGCTCCGGCACCCCCTCGCCTCTTCCGCCTGGCGGCGTCTTCCTGACCCGGCCTGGTCAGGAGTAAGGAAACCCCGACCCTCGGATGGGAGGGGTTCCTCCGGAAAATGAATCGGGGAGGCCACGCGTGTGGCTTTCCCGTGGGCATGGGATGATCTCTGGGGATCCATTGCTTTCAGGAAAAAAAGAGTTTGTGGTTTGAAGACTTGAAGATTTGAGGATATGAAGCTTTGAAGAACAGTGAGTTTTCTTCAAAGAGAGGTGAAGAAAATATGAGTTTGATGGGTTAGAATACCCTCCTTCTAGCGCCAAATATTGTTTACCAAATATTTGTTGCTGGGATTAACTGGCTATTTATAAGTGCTTTGGTAAAAACATCAAATGATTGGGTTCTTAAATGCTAAAATGAATGCTTGAATGAAGAAAGACAATAAATGCATAAGAACACTAAGAACACCAAGAATTGCCAGGGGTTGTTAGTCCCTGGACTTGAATGAGTATGTGTATTGATTATACTGAGAGAGATTGAACCTTTTTTACATTACAAACGTGGGGGTATTTATAGTTTTCTCACTACAGGGGTATTATGGTCATTTTCGGCCTCTCGGGGGACAGGTGCATTAAATGCCTCCTGCCTCTGAGGACGCGCGGGCACCGGTGTAACAGAGTCTGCAGGCGGCCGGCCACTAAGGTGTTGACGCGTGTCCAAAAAGGACGATTCTCTGGCACATTCCCTCATTTGGATGGAATATTCTCTGAGTCTCTGAGTACGGAGGCGGCCTTTTTCCCTCTTGGGGGAGGATTTCGCTTGATCCTATCACGTGCTCCAGATCTCCCTTGCCGGCCGGGGGCGTTAATTGATCGGAGGCCGGCCTCCTGGTGGAAAGTGAGATCGGAGATTCTTCCAGCCGGTTGGTCCCGTCCGGGCGGCCTCCGCTGGTCTTCACCGGTCGTGGCCGGGCCGGTCCGGCCACGGCCGGACTTTACTGTGGCTGCGATAATCATTGACGGGCGCCCCAAGCAGACTTCCAGTCTCGTTTTCGAGGTCGGAACCTCGTGATCGGAGCCCGCTGAGGTCGGATATAGACCGGCCAGGTCGGTCCCATCTCCTGGGCGTCCCTGTGCCTTTTTCGGCTTGCCTCCGACCGGATCCGACATATGGTCCGAAACGGTCACAACAGGTCCTGGACCCTCAACTGCCAGAAGGCCACGCGGACTGTCTCGCTTGCCGACCGGATGAGGGCGGCGACCATCCGCACTTCCCGCAACGCTATTGCCATGGAAGGCATTATGCTGGAGTTCGAGCGCGAGATGCGGACTGCCTCCTCCTACAAGGCGGTCTTCCAGACGAAGAGAGACGAGGTCGCTCGTCTGGAAGAAGAAAACAAAAAGCCCCGGGAAGAGCTAGAGGCCGCCCGCGCGAGCCGGTTAGAGCTGGAGGGCGCCTGCGAAGAGGAGAGGAAGGTGCGCGCCGAAGCTGAGGCGAGGACGGTTGAAGAAGTCCGCCAAGCCAGGGAGGCTCTTGCGGCGGAGGTGGAAAGCGCCTGGAAGCCGAGCGTGCCTGATTGGCCGCTGAGAACGAGTCGGCCGGATCCATGGTGTACATTAATACCTACGCCGACTCGATCCGCTCTCTGCTCCGCCGGAATCCCGAGGCCGACTATTCCGGGCCTTTGGCTGATCTGAGGAGTTATGTCGAGTCCAATCCTCCCTCCCCGGACTACGACATTACCCTGAAGGACCTGGTCGATCGCGGGCTGGACCTTTCGTTCCTCAGAGACCCGGCGACCTTCGTCTACCCTCTGGCCGACGAGGAGGCGACCGAGGATCCGGGCGTGGTGGACGCGGCGGCCCCGTGAACTCTCTTGTATTTTCTTTTGTTTTGTTAAGTTTGCTGGCCGTGGGCCTCTTGTACTTTCCTTTCCGCGAACCTTTTTAGTGAAATCTACTTTACTCTTTATTTCGCTTTCGTTCTTGTTTCTTTGCACTTAGTTCAATGATCGGGTTAATAACGTAATTGGATAATAAAAATTGAAGTGCTCTAGCCGATAGACGGGCAGCTAATTCACGAAGATGGGATTGAATTAACAACCGCTTAAAGAATTAACCAACAGATTAATTAATGAAGTGCTTCAGCCGAATGTCGGGCAGCTACTTCACGAAGATGGGATTGATTTAACAACCGCTTAAAGAATTAACCAACAGATTAATTAATGAAGTGCTTTAGCCGAATATCGGGCAGCGACTTCACGATGATGGGATTGATTTAACAACCGCTTAAAGAATTAACCAACAGATTAATTATAAAGTGCTTTAGCCGAATGTCGGGCAACGACTTCACGATGATGGGATTGATTTAACAACCGCTTAAAGAATTAACCAACAGATTAATTAATAAAGTGCTTTAGCCGAATGTTGGGCAGCGACTTCACGAAGATGGGATTGAATTAACAACCGTTTTTACTCATTATAACTTTGCGCTCGAAGAGCGATTACATCGAGGTTGCTCGTCATGATGACTTAGGCTAAACTACTTCGCCGTCACTGGTAGTATCTCTTGAGTAGGGAGGCATTCCAAGGGTATTGGGCCGGGTTGCCCTCAAATCTTTTCAGCTCGTAGGCTCCGTTGGCTAGGCGCCTGGAGATCTTTAGGTGTCCCTCCCAATTCGGACCAAATGCCCCCTTGGGCTGCCCGACCTTCCGTCGGAGCACCAGGTCCCCGGTTTCAAACTCTCTGATTTTGATTTTCAAGTTGAAGTATTTTTCAGCCCGGCGTTTGTAAGCTATGTTTCTTTGCTCGGCGGACAGCCTTCTCTCCTCCAGCAGGTCCAACTCGCTTAGCATGGCTTGGTCGTTCTCGGTCCCCACGGGTTGCGAGGTGCGGAGGCTCGGGATGATGACCTCGGCCGGGATGACTGCCTCCGTTCCGAAGGCTAGAGCAAAAGGAGTCTCCCCGGTTGCAGTGCGACAGGTTGTTCTGTAGGACCACAACACTTCGGATAACTTGCTCGCCCATGTTCCCTTGCTCTCCTCCAACCTTGTCTTCAATGTGTGTTTGATTATCTTGTTTACTGCCTCGACCTGCCCGTTCGACTGGGGGTGGTAGGGTGACGAGAACAACCTCTTGATCTTGTGCTTCTGGCAAAATCTTTCCATCTCCAGCCCATCGAATTGTTTCCCGTTGTCCGAAATGATTATCTGTGGGAGGCCGAATCGACATATTATGTTGCGCCAGATGAACCTGATAACATGCTCCTGGTTGATCGTTTTCAGTGACTCCGCCTCCGCCCATTTGGTGAAGTAATCCACGGCAACGATTGCGTACTTGACGCTGCCCGGGGCCGTAGGCAAAGGACCAATGAGATCGATCCCCCACTTTGCGAACGGCCACGGGCTCAGGATTGAGGTGAGCTCGGTTGGGGCCTGGTGAATTGCTAGCGAGTAGACTTGACACTTGTGGCATACCCGCGCATAGTTAATCGCGTCCCTCTTTAGAGTGGGACAGAAGTATCCCTGTCGGATAACCTTCTGGGCGAGCACCTGACCACCGGCGTGGTTCCCGCAGCGTCCTTTGTGGATTTCTTCCAAGATCTTCTTTCCTTGCCCCGGCGTCACACATTTTAGAAGGGGTAGGGCGAAGCCTCGCTTGTACAACTGGTCCCCGATGATCGTGTACCGTGCCGCCCAAAGCTGTAACTGTCTCGCAGCTACTCGATCGTTTGGGAGCTGGCCGTTGCGGATGTATTTCAGAATGGGAGTCATCCAGCTGTCTTCCTCCTGTCCCAGATTGGTCACCCGCTGGTTCGAGCTAGACGGGGCGGTCAGGTAGGTGACTGTGATTTGTGACATGTCGGCTGCCCCTTCGGACGTTGCAAGGCGGGCGAGAGCGTCTGCTTGAGTATTGTCGAGTCGGGGTACCACCTCTATGTGGACTTGGTCAAATTTTTCGAGGAGGTTCTTGGCCAATCCTTGGTAGGCCAACATCCTATCTCTACGCGCCTCGTATTCCCCTGAGATTTGGCACGTAACCAGTTGCGAGTCGCTGTAGACTTGGAGCCTCTTCACTCCCATGGCCATGACCATTTCCAAGCCGTTTATTAGTGCTTCGTATTCAGCCTCATTGTTGGTCGCGTGGAAACCGAACCTGATGGCTGTCGTAAATGACTGGCCGGACGGGCTGAGAAGGACAATTCCCGCGCTCACCCGCATAGTCGTGGAAGATCCGTCCACGTACATTTTCCACGGAGGCTGCTCGATCCTGGACATCGCCTCTGGGTAAGTGAGCTCGACAATAAAGTCGGCCATGGCCTGGCCTTTGATGGATGTTCGGGGGGCGTATGTGACTCCGAACTGCCCGATTTCAACTGCCCACTTGAGGCACCTGCCCGCCGTGTCTGGTCGATGTAGCACTTGGCGAAGTGGCATTGTGGTTAGCACTTCTACTTGATGATCGAAAAAGTATGGGCGCAACTTGCGTACACTCATTACTAGAGCGTAAGCTAATTTTTCCAGGGGTGGGTACCGTAGCTCGGCGTCGTGGAGTGTCTGGCTGACATAGTAGATTGACAGATGTGCCTGCCCCTCAGCCCGCACTAGCACGGCGCTGAGAGCTGAGTCTGAGGCCGCCAAGTATAGGAAAAACCTCTCGCCGGGGACGGGTTTGGCCAGCACCTGGGTGTTTGATAGGTATGCTTTCAAGTTATCGAAAGCGAGCTGACTTTGGGGAGTCCAGTTTAGTTTCCCCTTCCGCATGCTGTCGAATAAAGGCTTGCATCGGTCCCCCATGCGGGAGATGAAACGGCTGAGAGCGGCCAGGCTGCCCGTCACCCTCTGCACCTCCTTCACCGTGCGGGGAGGGCTCATGTCGAGGATCGCCTGGACCTTGGTCGGGTTCGCCTCGATTCCTCGCTGGCTGACCATGTGCCCCAAGAACTTGCCCGACTCGACGCCGAAACTGCACTTTTTCGGGTTGAGCCTCATCCGATATTTCCTCAGGATTTCGAATGTTTCGGTTAGGTGGGTGAGGTGGTCTTCTTTCTTCTCGCTCTTAACGACGATGTCGTCGATATATACCTCCATGGTCGTCCCGATTTGGTCGTGGAACATATGGTTAACCAATCTTTGGTAGGTTGCCCCTGCGTTCATGAGCCCGAATGGCATCCGCTTCCAGAAGTACATGTTTTTCTCGGTGAGGAAAGTGGTGTGTTTCTGGTCGTCTGCGGCCATCGGGATCTGGTGGTAACCGACAAATGCGTCCATGAAAGTGAGCATCTCGTGCCCGGTTGTGCTGTCCACCAGATGGTCGATGTGTGGCATCGGGAAGTGATCTTTTGGGCAAGCTTTGTTCAGGTCTGTGAAATCGATGCATAGTCGCCAGGTGTTGTTGCTCTTCTTGACGAGGACGGCGTTGGATACCCATTGGGGCTTGTCGTCGGGGTCGACCATCCCGATGAGCTTGTTGTCGAGCAGCTTTTTGACTTCAGTGGCAATAACCGCGTATTTGTCTGGGCCGAACTTTCTTCTTTTTTGTGAGATTGGCTTGCGGGATGGGTCAATGTGCAATTGGTGTGAACATACGACTGGATTGATCCCGACCATATCTTCGTGGGACCATGCGAACACGTCTAAATTTTCTTCCAGAAATGCGGTCATCGTTGCCCGCATTTCGTCGGTCATCGATGAACCGAGTTGAACACTTACTTCCGGCCGATTCTTCATCGTGACCGAGATCAATTTTTCGATCGGACTGGCTCCCCGCTCGTCGTAGCGTGGATTGTCGATCTGTCCCGTTAGGGTTTTGTCGATCTCCATGGGTTCGTACCCGAGCCTTGGCTCTAGGTCGACTTGGATTTTTTCAAAATTTGGTGAGTCTTCTTCCATCGGGCGGGCAGTGGGTGGGTTTTCTTCGTCTATTTCCATGTCTCCCTCCCCGATTGTGCAGACATAACCTAGATTTGCAAAATTTGAAATAACATCGATATACGACAAACATCCGCGTGCCATTTTCTGATTTCCCTTAAGAGTCCCAACCTTCCCGGAGGGGGTTGGGAATTTGATACAATAATAAAGTGCTGAGGCGGCAACTTCGAACTCGTGCTCGAATGGCCTGCCGAGAAACCCGTTATAGGTTGACGGCTGGTTGACAATGATAAAGTCGAGCTGTTTCGAAGCCTTAACCTCAGCGTCTATACTAGAAACTAATTCTACGGCTAGCCTAACTATCCCGTAGGGTTTCACCGTGGCGTCGCCGAAGCCTTTGATGACCTGGTCGCATGGCTCCACATACTTTTCGAAGGAGCTGTCCAGCTGGTCGAACGCGGTTTTGAAGAGAATGTTGCAGTAGGCCCCGTTGTCGACGAGCATGCGATGGACGGTGATGCCCATGATGTTGACGGACACGACCAGGGCGTCGTGGTTTGGGTAGATGACCCCAGTGCGATCTTCCTCCTTGAAGGCGAGGAGGTCTGTCTCTCTTGCCGTCATGTTGACCGTCATGGTGAGTTGGTGGACGTTATCCATTACCCGCAGCTCGCTCTTCTGCCTGCGGTTGGACAGCGAGGCGGCGGACGCGAAGCCTCCCACCGGGGAGAGCATATTAACCGCCCGTCGGGCCGGCTGCTCTCGCATTGGTGGGCATATGAGGGTTGCTTCTCGGTTTGGCTCTGTGGGGCGGGCAGCGGCTTGAGCTTCCGGCCTGGCCGCTGGTCTTTTCACGAATTCCTCCAGCTTCCTCTCCTCGAAGAGCCGCCAGAGCTGTTTCAGGAGGTCGCGGCACTCGCTTGTGTTGTGCCCGGCGATCTGGTGGTAGTGGCAGTACTTGTTGGGGTTGATCTGTACCCCTGGTTTGTGAACCCATGGTCGTGCCTTGGGCATCATGTTTTTGTCCCGGATCTGCACATAAACGTACTCCGGGGTGGCCGACAATCTTTCGGCCAGCTTCACTTCGACAGAGTTGAAGGGTTTGAACGGTTGGGAGGCCCAGTAGAAAAAGCTTCTTCGGGATGGCGTGTCGCGTGGCTTCTTCTTCTCCGTCGGCGTGCTTTCGCCCAGCTGCTGCGCCAGAATATCGGCGTTGTAGATGATCTTCCCAGCCCGCTGCCGGAACTCCGAGTAGGACTTGGGATAGTCCTTGTTCATGGACCTCCATAATTTCGTTCTTAGGCGGAGCCCGCCTATGACGCCGACGAGCTTGACCTCGTCCCCGATGGGCTCGCCTTCCATGATGATCTGGTCGACCCGGTCGATGTACGCCTGGTCCGTCTCGTCCTTCCACTGGGCCAGGTTGGCCATGCGATTGGCGCCGGCCAGTCGTGGCACCATTGAGGAGAAATGTTCCAGGAACAGCTCCCCCAGCTGGTGGAACGAAACCACCTTCCCCGCGGGCAGCGAGGAGTACCAACGGTGTGCTCGATCACCGAGGGTTAACGGAAACATCCGGCACTGGGTCGCGTCTATGGCCCCCATGGAGATCATGTAAGTAGAATACTTGCTCAAGTAGGTGACGGGATCCGTTTCCCCGTCATATTGGCCCACAACGGCCATGTTGATTTTTGGTTGGGCCGGGGCCCGCACCAGGATGTCTGCGAGGGGCGAGTTGGGCAAGTATGGGACATGATGTTGCCCGTCCCGCCTTTCGAGCTTGGCCTCAAGATCCGTGACCTTCTTTAGGATAGCGGCCATAGCGTTGTCGGCCGCGGGGGGAGAACGGGGATGAGGGTTGTCTCCCAAGCGGTCACGGACCGACGGCCTCGGGGCCGCGTCGTTGTGACGCCTGGGAGATCGCGCCTGCTCTCGCTCCCGGGGCCTGGAGCTGGCGTTGGACTCACAAGGTCAGGCAGCTCCCCGAGCCTGGGATCCCAATCGGGAGAAAACCGATCCCGCAGGTCGGCGAGAAATCCGCTGTGAGTCGGCTTCCTCATCGAGGCGCCTCTTTAGATTCTGAGGCCGAGGGTTGCTGGCGGCCCTCCTGGCCGCTTCTTGCTCCTGTCGTGGCTGGCTGGTGGCCCTGCTCCGGGCCAGCTCCTTTCCAGGTCGGTGAGTGCGGATAGGAGCGGCGTCGATCTCGGCCTGACGGCGTTCGATCATGGCCCTTGCGGCCTGGAGGTCCTCCGGAGTTCTTATGGCCGACAAAAACTCGAAAGGACCCTGGAGGGTTTCCGCCGTGGCCGGAGCCGGAGTGGCGGTTTCACCGATGTCCTCGACTTGCTGCTGGGTTCGTGTGGCCTTTGAAGTGGTCATTTTTAGAATGAAAGTGGATGAGGTTTTGTTCGAGGTGACTAAATGAACGAAATCGAGTGTACTTCGATATTAGTCACCCTCCTTCTAGCGCCAAAATGTTGACAGCGATTTATGCCGGATCTCGCTGCCGGGTTCCTAGCGGGTAGGAATCGATATTTATGATAACAAGAAGTAATAAATGAGAGAGTAAATGAGCTCTCAAGAGTATATTTGCAATAAATGTGTTGTGTGTTCCATTTTGGCATTAAAAGCCCTATTTATAGTGTACAAGGTGGGTGTTCCCATGCTTGGTTGGTGGACCTGTGGGTCCCCCCTACTCCTAGCGGGAAGGTAATAAGTGGCTACAACCCCCCCCCCCTACGAGCCAATGGGAAGATGCCACGTGGCGCTGTCCCCCTGAGATGATTGGACTTAGCCCCAACTGCCTTCTTTGACCCTGTCACATCCTCTGGACTGATGGCACTCGACGTCCTCTCACAGCTGGCGCAGCCTGGGTCGGGCAGACGGGTACTCGGGTATCGGGAGCCGATGGTGCCGGACGAAGGTTCCTTGGTGGTTCATTTGCGGGTAAGCGGGTAGAGTGTTTGCCCCCAGAGCTCGTCGGTGGCCGCCCGACACCCGGGCCGGCGGGTGCTAAGTACCCTGCCCGACAACTCCCAGAGGCACGCGTCGGGTAGCCTCTGGGTCCCCGCCCGTCTGTCTGACCAGACGGCGAACTACTCTTATCCGAGCCCGCTCCAGTAAGTGGGTTTATGTCCGATACCCGATGGGTCGGGTAGTAAATATCGGGTGTAACAGTTATAGAAGGGGTTTATAATATACCGATTTATCTAGGGAGGACGACCGTATCACCTTGGTTAAATAAGGATCTCATTAATTAAGCACAATCTATAAAACTTGTTTAGTGGGTTGTGAAGTAGGTTGATATGACGAAGTATTAGGGTTAATTCTTGAGCTTTTAGTCTTTTAATCTGGTGCTAGATTAGGGAAGTTGATTGCCTAGTTTTAATACACTTAGGATTAATACTTGCACATCACGGTTATTTTAGTTAGCATACTAGCTCCGTTAGTATACGTAGGGATTCCTATCCTGAGCATCATCATCCCATATTTGATTAAACCCTTCGTTATTTTGTGTGATTTCATAATTCACATTGTTAGAAGTAGACTTTAGAGTAGCTTAATTCCATTCTTAAATCAGAACACACACTCATATTAACTATGATGCGTAGATCTCCAAGGCTCTATTCGCATACACACTTTCCCTTGGGTTCGATACTACTTGGTCCCTATACTTTCCCATACTACAGGGATCCCATACTTTTGTGGGGTAACTACTAGTATAGCTAGTATTTTGCGTTCAAGTTGCAACTCTAGTCGAAGAGCTGGAAGCCCTCAAAGTTAATCCCGAAAACGAGGATCTAGAACTTTACATAGGATCTGAGTTTCCGGAACCTTACAGATCCCGAATGGAAGAGTTCCTCAAGACGAATCTAGATGTTTTTGCATGGTCTCATGCCGACATGGTGGGTATAGATCCAAAATATTATTGCCATCGACTCAATATTAATCAAACAAGAAAGCCGGTCCATCAGAAGAGAAGAAAGTACGGCCCAGATAAGTATCAAACCCTCAATGAAGAGGTGAAAAAACTGTTAGACAATGATCTTATCAGACAGGCACTTTGCCCTCAATGGGTGACAAACTCGATTCTTGTGCAGAAGCCGAATGGAACCTGGAGGCTATGCATAGATTTTACGGATCTAAATGCAGCATGCCCGAAGGACAATTTTCCTCTTCCGCACATTGATCAGTTGGTGGACAGCATTGCGGGGGCACGGAATGCTAACATTCATGGATGCATTTGCTGGTTACCATCAAATTCCGATGCATCCCGACGATCAAGAAAGTACAGCTTTTTATACAAATAAAAATTTGTTATGTTGGAAAAGGATGTCATTCAGCCTCATTAATGTGGGAGCAACATATCAAAGATTGGTTAATAAGATGTTCGACGAGCAAATCAGAGATACTGTGGAGGTATATGTCGATGACATCGTAGTCAAAAGTCCCAGAAAAGAAGATCATCTACAACATTTGACCCAGGTGTTTGGCATTCTCCGACGATATAACATGAAACTGAATCCAAAGAAGAGCAGCTTTAGAGTCCATTCAGGGAAGTTCTTAGGCCATCTTATTAGCCAACGTGGGATTGAAGCTAATCCAACAAAAGTAAAGACTATCGTGGATATGCAACCCCCTCGCTCGGTAAAAGAAGTTCAAAGTCTAACAGGCTGTCTAGCAGCTCTGAACAGATTTATATCACGATCAGGAGACAAGTGTCGTCCATTCTTCGAAGCTATCAAAAAGGGAAAGTTTACATGGACGAACAATTGCCAGAGTGCATTCGAACAACTAAAAGATTACCTGGGAGATGTAAAGATCCTATCAAAGCCCATCTCAGGTGAAAAACTCTATTTATACCTAGCAGCATTCGAAGTGGCGATCAGCTCTGTGTTAGTACGGGCAGACAGGTCTCAGGGCCGGAATCAAATAAGAACATTTTGTCTAGTCATCAAGGACGAACAACTACCATTGAAGGCCCTGATGCTAACCAATGAAAGAAAAAACTAGCGAACAACTTATTTGCCCTTCAATCAGAAGGCGACCAACAAATACAAAGGATGAGCAATTGTAGAACCACCTCGTAAACATCGGCGAACAACTTTGAAGGCGAGATAATACAAAAAATAAGACTTTGTAACTAAGTTTCAGCTTAGATAAGGTCAAATGTGGTCAAAATGACACATGTCAAGCATGCAAGCTTGGTAGTCCAAGAGTCTTGTACACCACCTACTTGGTGGTTAGTATAAATAAGTTGCCCTCCTTCAATAAAAATAAGTTCAAATTCACAAATACTTCAATACACACACTCATACACCTAAAAACGCACACACACGAAATAAATACAAATTAAATACTCGTATTTACGATTTCATTACCCGATCTTTCGTATTTACTATAAACGATAGTAATCAATCACACGATCTTGTTTGATGATCCCAAAACCGGTTTAAAACAACCATTAATTCACGCAATTAGAACCGATCACCAGTAATAACTAAACATAAATCACGCCCAAATTACTTTAAAAAAAACTTAAATCACACTCAACTTCTTACGTTAAGGGAAGCTTTAAGTAAATTATTATTTTCTTTCTTTTAAAACACTTAATTAAACGAAAATCACCATTATTTAGACTTAACTAAATAAAAATCACACTTATTAGACATATTTTAACGAATATCTCACATATTACAAAAATATCTCGGCCAATTTAAAAAGAAAAGCTTAAACAAAATAGTCTCCACGAAATTAAACAAACCATCACAAATTTGAAGATAACATTTCCTGGAAAAAGGAAAATTAACAAGGGAAATTAAAAAAACACTTTCACTTAGTACAATCCTAAAATGAATTGAAAAAACATGAAACGAGTAACACTACCCACAATCCCATAAAGAAATCCAATGAGAAGCAGTTTGTTAATCTATTTTCCATCGTGCTTCAAAACACCCGAAGATTCGAAAGTGGCTTCATGAACAATTCGATTTGGTTGAATAGAACTTGGAGCGTCCTTTATTTCAGAGTACCCACCACTTGCTATTTCGTCCTCAAACTTCCGGCCAGCACCTGCAATGTGTTGCCAAATATCTTAATCGCCACCCAATCTTGGTCGATCTACACCAAATCTTGGATTTGGACGACCTATATCCAAGTTTACCTGGAAATACGATGTATACGCATCGATAGCTTCTTCTTCTGTCGGGAAGGACCTGTATAAGCTTCTTTTGAAATCAATGACATGAGATGCACTTCATACCAACTGTCGTAGATCCCATATCGAACGCCCTTAAATACGACATAATACTTCATCCTCGGTGTTTGTTAGCCATTGCCGTAAATCATTGTTACGATTGAGAAGAAAATATAAAGGGTTAAAAGGAGTGGAGGAAGTATATTGTTACGGTTAGAAGAAGTGGAGGAAGTATTTTTTAGAGTTAAAATGAGTGAAAAAAGTGTCTTAGTGGAGGAATAAATGTTAAAGATATTAAAAATTGTAATGTAATTATATAGTCCTGAAAAAATAAATTGAAGAGAGAAGATTCAGCTTCAAAATTCAAACTCAAATTATTTTAACTTTGCCATTAAATTTTCATCAAGAAGATATTAATTATTACAAACCAACTTAAATAAGTAATTTACTAAAATATCTCATTAGGGATATCCGTAATATGAATACTTAGGCCCACCTGGGTTTTAATAGATTATGCTCAAAGTTTATTTGAAAAAGTAGAATTTGATAAAACCCATGCTTCGGAAAGTGATGTAGCCCATGCAAATTTCAAATTGCATAAAATTATTTTCCTTGATCATTTTAATGAGTTTCCCAAAACACCCCCAGTCAACATCAGAAGTCAACTTTCACGAAAGCGAATGCTGTCACCCACCTGCAAACCTATTTCTGTCATTTTCTCTGATCGTTTCATAATTACCAGACCACCCCCACCCCCACCCTCAGCAAAAATAAAATTCCAGTCGCTAGTAGCTACTCTGTGCAAAATGCACCACCACAGCGCACGTTAGCTGTCCCCAGCAATCATTACGCCCCTCCAAAGCCATGCATTTAAATCCTTCTGCTTAACCTACGCACCCCTTCACTGACACCACTACCATTAATTGGATCTGCAGCTCTACTTTCACCTATACATACACACTTTCCTGTATCTATCTCCCGATCCGTGACTATATAATTATCACTCTGCCATTTCTCATTTTCTGTACTGGTTCTCTACTCATCATATGTCATATTCTCAGAATCATTGCCCGATCCATCTCCGGTTGGGTGTGGAGCTCCGGCAATTTTCTCGATCCAAAGAGCTATCGTTTACGAGATCGGAGCCTATTTCGCGCTGTCGTTGATTGAGGCATGAATCCGCTGTGCTGCATTGCTCCAGTATCGGTTGAGAAGGATCGAGCTGTGGTGAAGTCGCAAACCCTAAGTCAAGAGCTGGTTGTAGATAATATCTGTTATGATGAAAGTGTTGGTTGCAACACAAGTAGCAATGCGGTTTTGCGGCCGGTAACATTTAACTCGAGGAGGAGTTTGTCGACCAATGGCGGTGGGGGAGGAGATCTGTACTCCGGCGAGAAATGTGAGGAGAATGATGAGATTAAAAGTGTGGTAGGGATTTTGTATAAATGGGTGAATTACGGCAAGGGATGGAGGGAGAGGTGGTTTGTGTTGGAAGATGGGGTGCTTTCATATTATAAAGTTCACGGGCCAGATAAAATTGTGGTGAGTTCAGGCAGGGAAAAGGGGGTGAGGGTTATTGGGCATGAGAGTTGGAGGTACATGAGGAAGGGTAGTAGTGGGAATGGGAGTGGGAGTGGGGGTGGAGGTGGGGGTGGGAGTGGTAGTGGGAGTGGGCAGAGTGTTAAGGGGAAGCAGTGGAAGCCATTTGGGGAGATACACTTGAAGGTCAGTTGATTTCCTTCGTTAGTACTTGAAACATAATTTTTGTAATTGCTTTTTGTTACTTTGCAAGCCTTGTATATGAGAAGTCATTGATTTGCATATCATCGCTTATAGTGAATAGGCAATGACAGTTAGATGTTGCATGTGCTATTGTTCAGTAAAGTGTTTATGAAATGGGGGAAAGACGAGTGCTCTGTATTTGATACTTTACTGTAAAATTTATTGCTATTTTAGAGGAATTTAGTTGCATTGTTTAACTGAAAGTTAGTATTTACTAAATACGGTCATCAACATTCATGGTTAATGTTACTAAAGAATGAAATTGAAGTATTATTCCTATACTCTTGCATCCGTTGTTCAAAAATTTAGTGAAGAAAGCTCGTGTGACTATATGGATTGCAGAAAGTAGCTTATGATGGGAGAAACTGGAAAACGCTGTTGCTGAGAACTGCTACTACACTGTTAAAAATTAAGTTTATATTCTCAAGGATATGGTTTCCTCGATTTTTATTTGTAGTTCTGTTATACACTAATTCAACAGTATCAATTCATGTAATTATGGATATGCTTGAGACATGGGGTTTTGAGATTGGCGGAAGTAATTATCATTTGGTCTATCACCTGAGTTATGCAGACTAAGTTTTTCCCTTTGTTGTTGTCATTGATTTGATGAGAATGTCAGCCTCGGAACTTGGATGCCAAATATCAGTTAGTTATTTTCTGTCTGTCTTTGGAAAAATGTCCGTCTAAAATGGAGCATGATTGTGAATTGTTGCTATATATTCTACATGCTATCTGGTTGAGATATATCCAGGTAGAACCGCTGCTTTGTTTATAAGCTTATTCTGACATGGACTTGTTATTTAAAGATACATGCATACAGTACTGAAATAAAGGTTATTAAACATTTCATTATATTGAACCTTATTGGTCTAGCCATTAAACATCAAAAGTATGTTAAACAGGTTTCCTCAGTTCGGGCCAGCAAGTCAGATGACAAAAGACTTTCCATATTCACAGGAACAAAAACTCTTCACCTGCGTTGTCAATCCAAGGAGGATAGGGCTTCATGGATTGAGGCTCTTCTGGTTGCTAAAGATAAATTCCCCAGGCTATTGACAAGCAATGACTTAGCACCATCTGAAGACTTTGTTGTTTCAACAGAGAAATTACGATCACGGTTAATTCAGGAGGGTATCAGTGAGCCTATAGTAAAGGATTGTGAGTCGATAATGCTAGGTGAACTTGCTGAGATGCAGAATCAATTGAAGACTATTAAACTCAAGCACATCTTGTTGTTGGACACATTAAGGAGACTGGAGGTTCACATTTTATCCCTTCTCTTCTGAAGGAATTTTGCTTCACTAAATCATACCTGTAGTTTGTAAGCATAATGACTACCTTTTATGCTTATGATTGGGTCCACCTCTTTTTCTGTAGGACAACTATTAAATTTTAGTTGAAACGCTCTCTCATTCGCCGAATACTATGAGTTTTGAGTCTCAGTAACATTGATGTTATAAAACATTTGCTATTCCTATTGGGCACAAAAAGTTTCTCTGTCTTCTTGGTGTACCTTGGTCATAGTTTAATTTTTAGCTAAGCTGAAGTGATTAGTATGATTTTTCATTTTTGTGTAGCTGATTTAAAGTGTCATTGACCATTTTGATTTATCTGAACATTATACTCCACTGTGTCACATCAGTTGGTTCTCATTGTACTTCTTTTTAGTCACTTTTCCCCTGTTGAGCTCCTTCATCATTTAAGGATTTTGACCTATTATTTTGCTCTGCAGACAGAGAAGATAGAACTGGAAGCAACGGTGGTTGATGAAACAAAAGGGCGAGATTCTTGCTGTGGACAAGGGAATAGAAGATTCAGTGGTTGGTTCAACTTTCTTGCCCACCTCTTTGTGTAGTCAAATTGAACCATAAATTCTGTTGTCCCACTGGTAGTTCAACTGAATAATTTTGCTTATTTTTGTTTTTGGAACTGTTGCAGATTTCTATTCAGTCATGTCTGAGGGCAGTGCAAGTGACTCAGATGCAGATAATGAAAGTCAATATGGAGTAGACAATGAAACAGATGATGATGATGGAATATTCTTTGACACTAATGACTTTTTGTCTGCTGAGTCCTTAAGAAGTGCTTCCATTCGAAGTAGAGACAATCCATTATATGCCTATAGCCAATGGGGCTGTGAAAAGGAATCTTCCTTTTCTGGTCATGTAAGAGAAGGTGGGATGGAAATAAAAGCAATCGAGTATCCATACATTGAAAGAAGGGATAGTTTACCAGAACCAAAGGAGAAAGAGAGGCCAGTTGGGTTGTGGTCAATCATAAAGGATAACATTGGCAAGGATTTGTCTGGTGTTTGTCTTCCTGTGTACTTCAACGAGCCTCTATCCTCTCTGCAAAAATGCTTTGAAGACTTGGAATACTCGTATCTTGTTGACCGAGCATTGGAATGGGGGAAACAGGTTAGCTCTTCATCCAAACTTTTGTGTATTTATATATTTTTTTGGGGTTGGGGGGAGGGGGGGTGGGGGGATGGAGAATGGTCTGGGCTTGGCTAAGATTTAGACTCTTAGGGTACGTTTGTTTCTAGTTTCACAAGTGACTTTTGGAATTTCAAATCCAAATCCCTGTTTGTTTATCCGGATTTTGGAATTAAAATTCTACTCTATAATACCTATTATACACCTATTTTACTTTTTTCAAACACAATTTCCAATCAACTATCAATCATCTATTACAGTCACACACTTTATTATTATTATTATTATTATCCAACTCAATGCTCTCTCTTCTACTTCTTTACTTTACACAACCATTCAATCATTTAAACCTACTTTTTACAATATAATAATCTTTCTATCATCTACTGATTCAAAATTCTACCCTATCAAATCCTACAAAATCCATACTCCCAAACATATACAAAATCCTAATACACATTTTACTTTATTTCAAATCCACCTTACATGATTTCAAATTCCCTCTAATATATAAACAAACATACTCTTAAGGTGTTCTTATAAATTGATAGTTATCTCATGTGGGTCCACTTTTTTAAGTTGTTGCATGTTGGACTGTCTTTGTAATTGCTGGTTTTCTTAGGTGTTCATGATATTTTCACATTGAAAAAGCTGTGACTGATTTACTTTAAGATCAGTATCAGATCTAGCTAATTGTTGACCAGGTCATTAGATTGGAGTTTTTGGTTACTATTGAGCCAGAAGGTTATAAGTTATAGTTAAACTATGTTATTGGATATGCAGCATTTTAGTTGTCCAAGTCCGGCTGCATATTAATTATTAAAACTTTAGCAGCATCTTGTCATAGTACTGCTACCGCAAGCAGAACATTATATATACAATTGAAATGACATTGAGAATGGGAACTCTGTGGCGAAGAAGACTCTTTAGTAAACTATGGAAATTGGTTACATCTCCTAGTCTGAAGAGATCCTGTTTGCAGGAATCTTCAGATCATTAAAATGACCTGGTCAATATGCCTATGCAATAGGAATGTGACTGGCTAAAGTGCATGATTTTTGAATTTGATGCCCAATCCTCTCATCATAAATAAATAAATTGCTGTGGTGTGGTCTGGAAAATTGAGTCATCCAGAAATTCTGTATTATTTTCTGATTAAGTCAGTAGACATTTGAAGGAGCAAATATTTGAAAAGTAGTTCTAGATAACTAGCTGCTTCAAAGTCTGTTTAATTATCTTCGGACAATTAAGATTGTAATCGAATTTATTATCATGCTAAGAGTACAGACCTCATATATTTTATCTTGCAACCCTTTCCATTGCTGTTTTAATGGATTTTATTTACAGATATTCCTGTTTTGGATTACATGCACTTGATTTCATTGTCCTTTGATTTGTTGAATTAAAATAAAAAAAAAATTGTATCGAAATTGAAAATTGAATTTTGCTTCTGCAGGGAAATGATTTGATGAGAATTCTAAATGTAGCAGCTTTTGCAGTGTCAGGTTATGCATCAACAGAAGGCCGGCAATGCAAACCCTTCAATCCTCTCCTTGGGGAGACTTATGAGGCCAACTATCCTGATAAGGGCTTACGCTTCTTCTCTGAAAAGGTTGCACTTCGTTATTCAGCAAATTTCCTTTATGTCATGAAACTTTCTAATGATTTGCATCCCTATTTCTGCGATTCTCTAATTAGCTTACATATCTTAAATATGGAAGACTTGCATTTGAGTATCACAATTTTGGTCAATGATTCTTTTAATTTTTCAGGTTAGTCATCATCCGATGGTTGTCGCTTGTCATTGTGAGGGCAGAGGTTGGAAATTTTGGGCAGATTCTAATCTCAAAGGCAAGTTCTGGGGCCGTTCAATCCAACTTGATCCTGTGGGAGTTCTTACCCTTCAGTTTGAGGATGGCGAGACATTTCAGTGGAGCAAAGTTACTACTTCAATATATAACATCATAATTGGTAAAATATATTGCGATCATTATGGCACCATGCGCATAAGAGGCAGCGGTACTTACTCTTGCAAGATCAAATTCAAGGAGCAGTCTATCATAGACCGGAATCCGCATCAGGTAAATTTTGCTTTAAAAATATTCAAGTTAATTTGGAAGCCAAACCATCAATTCCCCACCCTCCATAACCAATTGAGTTTAGAAAAAGATTAGTACATTTTGTTTCATGGAAGAAAGAGAGAGAGAGAAGGTTGTTGATCATTCTGCTATTATTTATTGGATGAATACCTTATTCATTAAATATTGATATGAACTTAGAGTAAGTCTTTTGTGCACTAGGTGCACCGTGCAACTCAAGTGCATTTTGGAACAATTGGGTTGTTTTCATTGAACAATTAGAGTTGTTTAGTCCAACCGTAATTGTTCAATGTAATCATCTCTACTTGCTCAGTGAAAACAACCCTAAGGGGATGTTTGATTTGAGATTTTGATATCTGGATTTTACTTTATGTGTGTAAGAGTGTGTGATGTTGTATTATTATATTACTGTTAATTGTAATTGTAATGATTGGATAATTGTGTAATAATTAATATTAGTTATTGGTGTAAAAGTGATGGAGAATGTGCGGAAAGTGATAAATAAAAGAAAATAAGAATAAAAAAAATTATATTTGCATTAATAATTCATTGGAGAGAGTTTGACGGAGAATAAATAGTTTTGTTGGGTTTATAGGTATTTATACGGTTAGATTTCAAAATAAGATTCTAAAATCTCAAAGTAGAACAATATTTAGATTTTGAAATCTCAAATCAAGTTTTCACATCCCAAATCAAACATATCCCAACTGTTTAAAAATACACTTGAGTTGCACGGTGCACCTGGTGCATATAAGACCTTGGCGTGAACAACTTATTGTTCTCGGGAGAATATTCCCATTCATCTTTAGCACCTGTTTTTATGATTTTCCTTGGTTATGGTCAATGGATTGTGATTTTCTGTCTTCATGTTTCAAATCTTCTTATTCATGGAGAACTATGCATTAGTTCTTCTGAAGTCGAAATAGTGTGGTAAGAAAAGTGCACGCCTGAAAAAAAAAACGCATCTATGAATATCATGCATATAATCCAAGCGCTATACGTATAAACCATTATATTTAGGCACAATGCATTTTAATGTTCCTAAAGTAAAAGTTATTGGTTAGAAAAGACTTGAGGTATTTTTTGTTTTGTTTTAAAAGTTACTAAAGTATTGAAATCTGATATCATGAGGTGGTTTTTTATGGACTGTCAAATTTTGGGGTGCATGCCCTCAGTACTACGATAGATTGTGGATTTCTAATGACAAGTAGGATAAAACGATGTTTTTCAATCATTTTCTTTAAGTTTTGTCAAATGATAAAATGCTGGTTCCCTGTCATTTTATTTAAATTCTGTTAAAACTTAACATCTTTAAAGCATCAATCGCAAACATACATGTGCATGGTTGTTCATCAACAGTGTCAAATTCAACACCAATTATTGTAGGCAATGAGGTTCACGTTCCATTTGATATTTAGATACTTGATAAATTGAATTCCCATAATTTGGAAGCCAATTTTCTAGCGCTATGGTTCACTTCCTAACCTGCAGAAACTTTACGGAAGCATCCAGAAGTTTTTGACAATTCCTGTCAAGAGGGTTCACTTCCAAGCCAAAATTTGTGTGCTATCTAATTGAAAATAGTTGGGGACTTCAAAGTAAAAAAAAAAACTTTAATGACCTTTTGAAACAGGAATTAATACTTTAAGAACCTTAAAATGCATTTGGCCTTAATATTTTTACTTCAATATTTCCAAGATCAAAGTGAAAGAATGTGTACATGCTCTAAGAAGGTATTTTGAACTGTGAGTTGGACTATTGGATTGATAATAGATGATTGTTTGTGTCAGTATTCTTTTACAATGAATTGAAGTAATTACTGTTATTCTCTCAGCCTTCTCCTGTGACTTTTCAGAGTGTATTCTTTTAAACCAGGAATCAGGAGTGTACATTATACTAATGTTTATACCATATTATACTTTGTTGATTAATTTTCGTCTCTCTTTACATATATTAATATGAGTATATTTTTTAAAAAGAACAGGTCCATGGGTTTGTGCAAGACAATAGAACTGGGGAGAAAGTAGCGGTTCTTCTAGGTAAGTGGGATGAAGCAATGTATTACGTGATGGGTGACCCAACTACAAAGCCAAAGGGGTATGATCCAATGAGTGAAGCTATTTTGCTATGGGAAAGAGATAAATCTGTTGTCAAGACAAGATATAATCTCACACCATTTGCAATATCATTAAATGAACTGACTCCCGGTTTAAAGGAAATTCTCCCTCCAACTGACTCAAGATTGAGACCCGACCAAAGGCATTTGGAGAATGGAGAATATGAGCTGGCAAATGCAGAGAAGCTAAGGCTTGAACAGTTGCAGAGACAGGTGCATACACTTTATTGTTTGCACATGTGCCTCCACATTTTCATTACATATTCTATCCGCCAAACCAGATGATTATACTTTCTTATCTGTGCAAATTTTCATTTTACTGTCATGTGCATTAATTATCTGAAAGTGGATTGATCTTGCTAAAGATCCCTCACTATTTCTGAGATTTGTTCTAAAATGATTTCACATTCTTTTCCAAGAAAAGGAGAGATGATTCTGGCCTGAAGTTGTTTTGACATCATAAATACAAAGTTGAAGTAGCAACCTTGTGTCTAGTGCATGCTGAATGAGTTTGATTTACAAGCACTCATCAAACATTGTCCATTCTGCTCCCTCCTTGTTTGAGATCCAAGTAACCAATCTATTTTTAGATCCTTGGCACCAAGAGGATGCATTACAAAATTTAGATATTCTCATGAAGTCCTTGAACTTATGAAGTTGTTCTTTTTATTTTATTTTATTTATTTAATAACTAATTGTTGGTATTGGTGCAGGCAAGGAAGATGCAAGACAGAGGATGGCAACCAAGGTGGTTCGGGAAGGACGAAGATGGTTGTTACCGATATATGGGCGGGTACTGGGAAGCAAGGGAGAAAGGTAACTGGGATGGAATCCCCGATGTATTTGGGCAGCCTTGTGATTTACCTGTTTCTGCTGCCACAGACTTGGCTTCTGCGTCTCAGCTGATGAGTCCTCAGTGATTTCCACAATTTTACCAGCCTGAAAAAGCAGGATTTATCAGGTCTGGAGGCAACAAATTTTGAAGTCAATATCCTGCTTGCCACTTAAGAAATATATATAGGGCAGAAGTAGATACCGTTACCCCGGCTGGTTATCCTGCTACCCAATATATTTGTCATGTGTAAATCTGTAATACTATATGTTTCTACCCATTTTCCAAAAGTGAGTAGTGAAACCAATTGCAATTTGGTTATTCAACCCTTGGGAAGATTCTAAGCAACCAGTTTGATACTTCCCCAGGTAACCAATGGCAAATCAATCTCCAGGTTCATATACTGTATTGTCATTATATATACTACTCCTTCCATTACTCGGTTGTCTCACAATTACTTTTACACTCTAAAAAAAGAAAATAACCCCATCCTCATAAAAGTCAATAAAAACATTAAGTTATTATTATTTTATTCAACCCCACACTCACATACCCTATTTTTTCTTTAAAAATGTGGCTCTCAAATGTGAAAGAAAATGTGCGATGGACTCACAGAGGGAGTATCTCTGTACAATTTTACTAGTCCCTATATTTTTCTTCTACATGATATGTTGGAGGGTATAATGTGATATTGTGAAGTTCATTTATATATATATATATATATTTTTTTTTTTCATAAACAGATTTTACAATATTTCATAATACCTTTCAACATATAACGCAAAAAAAAAAAAAAAAAAAAATTAGGCCTAGTAAAATTAGATGGAAGGCCGAAGGAATAACAAGGGTAAGTCTCTTGTCCACTCATTCAACCGTTGACGTTATTTATATTAGAAAGTATGGACTAATTACACAGAACAATGTTGGTTGATTACAGTTTTCAGTGTAAATTTTTCAGTGCAATCAATCTAAAATTTTCAATATATGTACATTAGATGCATAAAAAACCTTGGCTAGTAACAAATATGTATATATATATATTGCTTTTAGAGAAGAAAAAATTAAAGTAAAAAAAAAATTAAATCGAAAGCACTCTTTAATTCGACGGTGAAGGCATAGAAGACGTCGGTATTTAGAGAAGTGACAATCTCCAATAGTCAACACTACGCTATCGTTAATTCAACAATATTATATTATATTCCAAGTAACAAATTTCGATTTTTTGCTAAAATAAAATATTTTATAAAGATTTATTATAAAAAATTAATTTTTATTCATACAATAATAATCTCTTTTAATGTACATTTGAATAAAATATTAATGTTTGTTTTATATTTTAATTAAAAAAATATTAAATTGATATAACAATATCAAGTAAATTAAAAGTGAAATTCATCATAATATTATAATAAAAATTTAAATTTGTGTGCAGTATTTTAATTTATAGTTTACATATTTTTAAATTACTTTAGATTTTTAACAATTAACTACTGCACCCGTCCCAAATTTTTTTAAATTTGTAAAACCACTCAAAATAAGAAAATTGAGTAATTAGTAGAAATTTGAGGGGTAATTTCGTAATCATTTCGGTATAAAGTAATAAAAAAAAAGTTGAATTGTGTATTGTTACCCGATTTATATCGAAGTGGATTAAAGTGTGCATGTGACAAGAGATTTGGTAAAACAAGTACTCCCTCCATTTCAAAATAAATATTTTTTTTTAGGTTTCTTCACACATATTAAAACACCTAATATTTATCATAATTACCCCTATACAAAATATTACTTTTTAAAAAAAGAATTGGTTTAATTAGTTCAAAACAACTTATAGGCTATTTTATATGCGTTAATAAGTATTGCAAAGGCTAGAAAGACATTTATTTTGCAAAAGATGAAAAATGCTAAAAAGACATTTATTTTGCAATGGAGAGAGTATTAAATATGTGATTGAAACAATGAATGTAGATATAACACTTGAAGGTTCAACCAAGATTAAGAATGACAATGAGGCGTGTATAAACTCGGCCCTGCTACAAACCCGATCTGTACGGGACGGGTAAAAATCTGGTCAAATGGGTCCAGGGACGGGTCTGAAACAGGTCCTAGTATTAGGTGGACCTGCGCCCGTATATATATGTGTATTAAATATATATTAATTATATAAAATATTTAATTAATTAATTTATTATTTTAATATTGTATCTACTTAATTTAATATATATGGCAGGTTAACTGTTCGTCTTCTTCATTCATAACTCACTTCTGCTTGTGCCAAATCAACCAATCCCCGCCTCCCCCACCCACCCCATGCCGTCGGCCAACCACCGTCTCTCCTACCCACCCAATCCATGCTGCCGCCTAGCTCCTGCCTCCCCCACCCATACCACCTCGTCGGCCGCCTCGGATTGCACAAACTCACAGCCACCGAGCCATGCTTTCTCTCTTAACCGTCCTCCGTTGACCTCTCTCTATTGTGAGTTCATTAGTCCCTGCCGATCTCTCTTCTTCTCAAGTACTTAGATTTAGTGTTTCTTTTTATGTTGCTTAGATATATAGATTTGAGATTTATGATTCTATACACAGTAGATTGGTACCTGCGTATTATGTTTATTAGGCTTGAGAAAAAAAAAAAAAAAAGGAAAAAAGAGGCGGGGCGGGTAAAACTCGTCGGGTTTGCGGGGCCGGTCCCGGGTCTGCAAAAGTTCTGGCGAGGCGGGTTTGGGACAAACCAAACCTGTCCTAGACCCGCCCCTTGCCTCCCCTAACTAAGATTGGTGAGGTCGACCGTTAATATTGATGTCGTTGCGCTGAGCTCCTGTCTAATGATCGCGTGACTTCATCGTGGTCGCGCCCCAAAGTGTATAAAACCCGGAAGAGAAATGGGAAGCTCGTCCGCCGAGCTCCATTGGAGAGATTCTTCGAGCTAGAGTTGTAAACGAAACAAATACTTTTGATTCAATTCGATATTTGTTCAATTCGATATTTGTATTCGAACTTTTATGATTTGAATTCGATTATAAATATTTGATTTGATTCGATTATTATTCAAATACAAATACAAAATTATGATATTCAACTACATATTTAAATATAATAATAATAATCATAATAATAGAAGAGACTTAGGCTCACTTGGTAGGGAGTATTAATTTTAGTAAGGGGTACAAATTTAATATAGAAAAGTCATATAAAATTGTTTGGTAGGACATATAAAAAAGGTCCTACTAATTTATGCAAAATTCTTATATTTACTTGGTAGGAAGTAATAAAAAAGGTAAAAATTAGGAATAGTGGTGGTCCGGCAGCCTCCGGCGACGCTCCGGCACGACGGCGGACGGCGGCTCTCCGGCGGTGGCGGCGGCACTCCGGCGGCGGTCCGTGTGACAAACCAATAATAAAATAGTACGACCTTTCGGACCGAATTAATTTTGTAAAGGTGAATAGTGCTTTGGAGGTATTACGCCTTACTATTTTACAGGGTCGGACATATAAAAAACGGGTCGATATTATTTTAGTATGCCCTACCAAGCAAAATATTAACTATACAACACCCCATAATATGAGCTTATATGCCCTACCAAGTGCAGTCTTAGCCCTTATTTAGGGGATCAATGCGTTAGCTAACCTAACCCATTATTTTCCTTTTTTTTCTTTATTCTTTCTTAAATGTGAAGTTCCTTATTTCTTATCTTAAAAACTTAAGGGAGCATTTGGTAATATCTATATACTAGAGTGTATCCACGCGAATTTCGCGTACTGAAAAAGTATATTATATTTTTTTTCTGTAGATATTTAAAATAAGAGTATTTTTGTTTAAAAAATTTCGAGGTATATACAATAAATTATAGGGTTTGTTTAGCTGTGGTCCGTGCCCTTCACTAAACCCTATAGATATATCCTACAAACTAAATAATTAAAAAAAAAAATCAAAATTCACATAAATTAATAACAATTATGGAATAACATTACTTAGACTAATAATTTAATAATAATCAATTTTCATTTCAATATTGAATAATTTATAAATTAATCAACATTATTAGTTATTGAGAGTATACGGTAAGAAATTAATTTATATAAGAAACAATACAAAATTTAAAATAAACTTTAACGTTACAAATACCTGTTCATCGATTAAAATGAGTTCCAAGTAGAACTTGTCTCTATTAAAATCATTAAAAAATATTGTCCAACTTTTTCAATCCTAACTTTAACGGTCAATTTTTGGCTCTCACTCTTGATATTAGAAATCAGAGAAAATTGAGGTGTCATACTCTTGAAATTTAAAATGAGATTTAAATTACAACAATTAAACCATCATAATTATTCAGATAAAAATATATGGTATAGTTAAATATATTATTTTTGCACATGAAGAATATTTAAACTGAACGATGTAGAGCATAAATAAAAAATCATTATTACATTCATATTGATATTGATATTTAAATCTAATCAAATTGTGAGCACTTAAAATGATGAATTTAATTATAAAATAAATATACTAATAACAATATATATATAACTAACCAACAATTGATGAGAGAAATATCAGGAACAAATGAAACTTTGATGTGAAAAAATGAAATACAATATACTCTTATATATAATAAAAAAAATGCATGCAATATTATATCTTGTCTATAATAAGAATATATCACATAAGAATATTCTTTGGAATATATATAACTATATACATTTTATTTTAGGAAAAAATAATCGAACATTATATTATACTATATATACTAACTCAAACTTAGAAATGATAAATTTAGATTCATTCAATAAGTAGATTATATTTAATTACATTCAAGGTTAAAAATATCGGTATCAATGGATATATCGAGACCTTAAATTTATGGAAATATCGATGGATATATCGATATCGAATATCGATATCGGTAAATTTAAAAAATTATAAAAATTTAATAATAAATTTTTAATACATAAAATTTACAATAGAATTTGACCATATTTTACATTTGTGATATTTAACAAAATTATGGATATTTTCTCGATATTTCTTGATATTTTTTCGATATTTCTCGATACTTTTTCGAAATTTACCGATATTTTTCGATATTTACCGATATTTGACCGATTATATGTTCAATATGCACAAAAATATAGTCAAAATTGATTTTATATACTGATATTTATCGATTTTTTACGGATACTATGGAAATATCGTTACCCCCCAATATCGATATCGGTGACCACAAAAAATGGATAAATCGGGGATATATCGTGGAAATTTCCGGATATTTTCATCCTTGATTACATTAAGGTTTTGAAAAAATAAGATTTATAAAAAATTCTAAATAAGAAAATGGAAAAAATATCTATGTGCATTAATTATGCAGATATAAATTAATGGTTTAGATTTAGTGAAATAGAACCGAGGGTCGAGATTAAAAGTTTAACCAACTTTTAATGAGAGCGCAATATTTCAAAATGGAGAGATTTGAGACATGCCACATCAGCCTAAGAATAAGGTGGTGTTGACACATCATCTTGGAGAGGTTTGAAAATATATTATTATAAGATAATTGGTCCAAATAGACCAAATATTTTATCGGCCTAGATTAACCATCTTTTAGTTATTTAATGTAGGATTTGGCGTGTACATATTGGAAGCGAGATATGTGCGGGGTCAACAATGTAAATTACATATAACTTACCATCTTATCCTCTTGTAAATAGTGAATTTTCAAAAGTAACCTTATGATACTTCATCAAGTCGATCTCCTCTTTCACTCGTGATGAATTTTGTGTCAACCGTGAAATCATAATTGGAGTTTGTCTTCAACATCAGGTACTTTTCTGGGATATACACATTCATCAATTTCAGAATCACGACCATAACTTTCTGGGATAGACAATAGAGTGCAATATATATGGAACACACAGATAATTTTGATTACTAATCCGAGTATATACATCTAACATTGTGTATGTGTATGAATTATGAGTTTAATTTTAGTTATTTGAGAATCTAGTGTTTGGGGATTAGACGAATTACGGATACCTAAGCTTTGATATGAAGTAATTTAGTTTTTATAAAAAATTGTATAGTTATGGCAATTGAAATTGAAATTGTTTTGATTTTTTATCATACTGTGATGAGTGCAAATGTTTTACACATATTTCTAGTTGTAAACGGTCTTATTTTTTATTTTTAAAGCATTTGATGTTGTGTTTGATATGATTTTATCTTGTGGTTTGAACATTTAAAAATATTTTGGACAAAAACTACACAAATGCCTAAGGGGAAATGAATTCACCAAACAACACACATGCCCATTAATAGTGAGTTTCAAATTTCCCAACGTACAATATCCCATTTTATGATATATAACATGAACGTTAAATAATAGTTAGCTCATAGCTAATCTTCCACATGGTTGAATTTGTGCCTGTTAGTAATGGCAACTTATGGAGATATTATTTAAGATGGAGATACGGAAAATCTGGAAAATATATGATACGGTCAAATCATATCAAATCGCATCTCTGTAAATATTGTAGACGGTTTTATTTTCCTTGTATATCTCGTTCCCTTATTTATAAATCTGTTGTAATCTCTTATTATAAATAGTGAGAATATCAGTCACCATTTCCCACGGTGATCAAATCATTCGTCTCTTAAGGTATCAACAAATACACACTGAAAATCCCAAATCCTAATATTCTCTCTTTACGCACATAAACCCTATTCTCTTCCTTTCTCTCTCTCAACTTTTCCGCAGCCACATATCCCATTTCTGCTATATCCTAAATCCTTCTCCTAATTCCTAGATTTGAAGTTGTAGACCACAAAACCTTTTATATCCATAACACTCACGCATACCTTATCTTCTCTCTCTATTAATTTTTATTCCCGTGGAGTTCATCCCCTTTTCACCACCCCAATATCCAATTTCTCCTTCTTTTTTTTTCCCTCTCTCGTGCAGCTTTCATCCATGGTGAACGTTGCAAATCCCAGTTCGCGCTAGCCTGGTTCACGCTCCACCAGCAGCCCCTACTCATCTGGACGTGGTCGCTCCCCTCTCAACTGTGAATGTCCCGTCCAGCGTGACAGCCCAGTCCATCGTGATGGCCCAATCATCGGACATAGCAGATGCTCTCGATCCCAGTCTACTAGTTCCCGGCGTTCATGGACTCCTAAATGCCAGATTTGCAAAGGTCCCCACTACACGGCCCACTGCCCCGATCGGTACGCTCGCAACTCGAATCCGGCGGCCAACATTGCCCAGACATTCCATACTCAGTGCTCCATTTATCCACAACCTCCTTCGAATTGGTACGTCGACTCGGGTGCATCCGCTCACATGACTTCATCCACGGAAAATCTGGATGACTTTGCTCCGTATTCTGGTAATGGTAGTGTTATCGTTGGTAACAGTAACTCCCTTTCTATCTCTCATTTGGGTTCTCATTTTGTTCATAATACTCTTCCTTTATTAGATGTTTTAGTAATTCCCCATATTACTAAAAATCTGTTGTCTATTAGCAAGCTCACTTCTGATTTGCCAGTTGATGTTGTTTTTTCTAATAATTCATTTTTTGTTCAGAAACGATTGACAAAGGAAGTCCTAGCTCGGGGAAGATGTAGAGATGGATTATATATTTTAGATCAAGGGTCTTCATCTCTTGTTGCCGCTTTGCAGTCTAGTGTCACTAAGTCTTTTTTTGAGTTGTGGCACTCCCGTTTGGGACATGCCCCTACGTCTATTATTACTTTGTTAAAACCTTTAGGCTTGTTAGACGTAACTTCTGTTTTGCCTAAGCCTACTGCATGTGAGTCGTATCAATTAGCGAAGAGTAAGCGTTTACCTTTCTCTCTTAATGAAAAACGTGCTTCCAATGTGCTTGATATTGTTCATTGTGATTTGTGGAGGCCTTTCCCTGTTACTTCTACTGATAGTTTTCGCTACTATGCTTTATTCTTAGATGATTACTCTCGTTTTTCGTGGTTTTATCCCTTATGCTCTAAATCTGAGTTCTTTGATGTGCTACAACGTTTTACAACTCTTGTTTGCAATCAATTTGAGACTTCTATTAAAAAAATTCAAAGTGACGGGGGTACTGAATTCACTAGTCATAATGTTAGGAACTTTTTTGCTAGTCGGGGTGTCTTACATCGTTTTTCGTGTCCTTATACGCCTCAACAAAATGTTCGTGTTGAAAGAAAACATCGTCATATTACTGAAACTGGTTTATCTATGCTTTTTCATTCTCATGTGCCTATCTTTCACTGGTCGATGCTTTTTCAACCGCTACTTATATCATTAATCGCTTACCCACTCCTGTTCTTGATAATAAGTCTCTCTTTGAGCTTTTATTTAATTTATCTCCTAATTATAGTTCGTTTATAGTCTTTGGTTGTCGTGTTTACCCATATATCCGAGATTATGCTCCTCACAAGTTAGCTCCTCGTAGCAAACCATGCATATTTCTTGGTTATAGCAGTATTCACAAGGGTTTTCGGTGTTACGATCCTGTCACTTCCCGTATTTATATCACTCGTCATGCCCAGTTTGATGAGTCCTCTTTTCCTTTATCCTCCACTTCTGATAGTCGAATGCCTACTGACTTGGATTGTTCTATCTTCTTTGATTACCAGGATCCCTCGCTCGGCTCGCGGTCGAAGTGCGATCGCACCTCCTCGTCCGCCTCAGTTCCTGCTGCCTCTCCATCTGTTTCGACTCCTATTTCTCCTTGCTCATTGTGTTTACCAACGTCGTATCCTTCTGGACCTACCGCCTTACCTATCTTGCCTCCTTGCGATGTTGAGGTCCTACCTACACCCGCTTTAGGTGGTGTTGATGTTCCTTTACATATTCAAGATGTCGCCCTTGACCCTGATCTCCCTGCTATCTCTGCACCAGCTCCTCCCTCGCATTCTATGCAAACTAGATCAAAAAGTGGTATCTTTAAACCTCATTATTTTGTTGATATTGCTACTACTAGTCTTCTTCATTCACTAACAGCTTCTGCAGAACCTAAGGGTTTTAAATCCGCCCTGAAAGTTCCACATTGGTTAACTGCTATGCGTGAAGAGATGGACGCCTTGGATACCAACAAAACTTGGGATTTGGTCCCTCGACCGCCCGATGAGAACATTGTTGGATCCAAATGGGTATTTCGTACCAAGTTCAAATCAGATGGTTCCATTGATCGTTATAAAGCCCGCTTGGTGGCTCAAGGTTTCACGCAAGTCCCTGGTTTTGACTTTTCTCACACTTTTAGTCCTGTTGTATGGGCTGCCACAGTTTGTGTTATTTTAACCCTTGCAGTTCAACATCGTTGGCCTTTTCACCAGCTCGATGTAAAAAATGCCTTTCTACATGGCCATCTTAACAAGCCTGTTTACATGTCACAGCCTCCGGGCTTTATTGATCCTCGTTTTCCTAACCATATTTGCAGGTTAAAGAAAGCACTTTATGGTCTTTGTCAAGCCCCTCGTGCCTGATTTGATCGTTTTAGTGCCTTTCTTATTTCTTTGGGCTTCATTCGCAGTCATTCTGATATTTCCCTATTTTTCTTACATAGCTTTGACTGCACTATCTTTCTTTTGCTTTATGTTGATGATATTATTGTCACAGGGAACAATGCTGACTTATTGCGTAGATTTATTGCTCGTGTCCACAAAGAATTTGCGGTCAAAGACCTTGGCAAACTGAGTTACTTTCTTGGACTTGAAATCACCCACACTGACTCTGGTCTTTTTCTTGGTCAAGCCAAGTATGCTCACGATATTCTCACTCAGGCAGAATTACTCGATTTCAAACCTGTTTCCACGCCTTTGGCCACAGACGAATCTCTTATCTCCACTGGAGACCCATTACAGGATCATACACTCTACAGGTCACTGGTGGGCGCTTTACAATATCACACTATCACACGCCTAGACCTCTCTTTTGCTGTCAATCATGTTAGCCAATTTCTTCAGGCTTCTACTGTGATCATTTTTCGGCTGTCAAAAGGATCCTGCGCTATGTTAAGGGAACCGTCCACCTTGGACTCACTTTTTCGCCTTCTTTGGACTATTCGGCCCTTGGCTACTCAGATGCAGACTGGGCTCGTGACTTGAACCAAACTTTACTAACTTTTACTAGAAGTTACCCCGCAAGCGTACGGGTTCATTGTAGTATCAACAAGTATAGAGACCAAGTATATCGTACCTCAGGATGGAATGTATGCGAATAGATCCCTGAAGATCTACGCATCGTAATTAATACGAGTGTGTGTTTTTAGGTTTTTAAAGAATTATTATAAACTAAAATTAAACTAATTATGCTAAAAAATTGAAAAAAATTGAATTAAACTAATTAACTAAGGGTTGTGTACAAATATGAATGGGTGATGCTCAGGATAGGAATCCCTACGTATACTAACGGAGCTGGTACATAATCAAAATAACCGTGATGTGTAAGAAATAACCTAAGTATAAGATTGTAGAATGAAAGTTCAAGAATTTAAACCCTAATACTTTATCCTATCAATCAACTTCACTAATCCACTAACAAGTTAATAGATCGTGCTTAATTAACGAGACCCTAATTTAACTAAGGTGATGCGGTCGTCCTCCCTAGATAAACCAGTAGATTAATTAACCCCATCTAAACCCTTTCGTTAAGCTTACTAGTTGTTAAAGAGTGATAAGGTTGTCCTCTTTCTAACACTTTTCGTGCGAAATTCAAAGGTAAATCTAAGATTAATTTTAAGAATTCGTTAATTAAGAGAATTAAAACTAAACATCACGAATTACCCTAATTATGTACCCACATCCTACTTCTACGAGTTCATCCTACCCTAAGCATACAAGTGTTTTAGCCAGACATGGTTTTAACAATATAAAAAATAATTAAACAAGCAACGAACGAAAACATAATTAATTCAAGTGAAAAACTAACAAGCATAAACTAGGGTTTTTGAAAGAAAGAAATTTAATCTAAGAACTGAAACTGAATTAATAAAAAGGAACGTAGTCTTAAGTATTCAAGAACAAAGAACTAAAGAAAAAAATAAAAAATCAAAACCGAACTATAAATTCGTAACGTAAAACCTCGATTACACGTAAAATAAGCTTGCTAAACTCTCGGTGCTCCTCTCTCTCTAAAAACTGACTCTATGTCTGAAGTGATACTAAAAAACGTGTTCGGAAGGGGTATAAATAGGCAACGGGTCGAATTGGGAGTTAATGGGCCAAATCTGCGCTTGCTCGAGCACAACTCGTACACTATGTGCACGAGCATATACCACTCGAGTGCTCAAAACGTATACAGGCCAAAAAGTGCACGAGTACTCGAGCTCGTGCACTAAGTGCACGACTTGGAGTTGCTTGAGCACCATGCACGAGCACGACCTGAAGTTGTTCGAGCACTATACTCGACCACTCGTGCACTGAGTGCACGAGTTCTTCTCGCTTGTGTACTCCAATGATACTTTTGCTCCCTCGAACTAATACTTTTCGTATTTCTTCGATATCTTCTCATCCGGGCATCCGTTTGAGTCGATTCAAAGTCCTACGAACTCCTCTTTTCGCCCTCTATCCATCTATGAGCATAAAAGAGACAAATTCATTAGTTCATGAAAATGATACTCAAATGACTCTAAATACTCATTTAAATCAATCAAAACACAGACATTTCGAGCTATAAATTCCGACAATTTCACGCCTAATCAACCCCCCAAACTTACCATGTTGCTTGTCCTCAAGCAACGAAATAATAAGTCAAGTGAAATTGTTAGGAATGAATCAAGAATCAAATCATGCAAGTAATTGAGCTCAAGTTTCAACAATCGTTCACACGTATACGAACTCACCCCCTTCATCATACTCATGCAATAACAACAAGAATTACCAAGATCGAACATGGATGTGCACTCAACGATGTGTTTCACTCCCTCATAAGTGTATAACAGTATTAAGGGACTCACTCAATCAATCAATCACACATATCAGCAGCCATAGGCTTGTAAGCACTCTCAACTTCGACCATACTCTAGAAATCAATGCCGAATCAAAAAGGACTTTTCTTAAGGTTGTAATGTAGGCTCTTTGGACAGGTCGGTTAACTATATGGGGTAAGTGACTCAAGTGAATGGAGAATAGAAAATCAAACTCAATATTTCGAGACGAGGAACAGAACACTTCAAACATCTTCATGCAATACACTTTCAATTCCACTACTCTCAACACTTCAATTTTTTTTTCTAACTCATTTCACTTTTTCAATCACCACATTTTTCTCTTTCACACATACATATGAGCTCATTTTTTTTTGCTCATTCTCAAATTCTTGGTCTTTCCCACAACTCAAAATCTCATTACACCTTCTTCTCAATTACACTCAAGCATTAATAATTCTCTTTTTTCAACTCAACTCAATCCCTTTCCATTCACACTTTTCCTATTCTCCACTCAAATTGGGACAAAAGAAGTTTAGGAATTTGGATAAGTGTTAAAATGTGCTAGCAAATAAAATAGGCTAAGGCTCAAACGGGCTAACAAGGGATAAATGTCATTGGTAGGGAAAATTTAGGCTAAGTGACTCAATCAAATCAAAGATGGCCTAAGATCACATTCGACATATCAAACTAGACACAATCAAGAATCGAGAGCACACACAAGTTCTAGCATCCTCTAAGGTGACGACTCACTCACAAACGAAGAGATCAATTAATGCATCTTAATCTCAAAAGGCTCAAATCTCACGGCTTTCACATCCATGCTAGTTCTAGTGAATTATCACTCTCATCACACAAGTACTCAAAAGGAAAACTCATAAGTACACTAGTTCCTCTCAAATCAACTCTAACTCCTATACTTCACACAATAAAATTCCTAACTCAACTTCACAACTCACCAATACTCATCAAATCATACTCAAGAATAACAATCAGCAAGTAGCAAGGGTTAATAGGCATAAAATAATTCAATCATCTCAATGAGTTCAACACAAATCAAAACCCGATAGTTTGAATAACAATTCCATCACAGCCCCATAATCGACCACATCACTCAAACCAAACAGTTCACACTCAAAAGCAAGAAATAAGGAAAGAAAAGAAAAGATAAGAAAAAGGAAACAGAAACTGGGGGAATCCCCATGATCCTCAAGCATCAGGAGGCGGTGGCGGGTGGTAGCTCGGGTGATCCGATCCTAAGTGGGAGACAAAGAGTGCCTCCATCCATCTTCTCAAATCTGAAACTTCTGATCGGACCTCTTGAAACTCCCCTCACATACTCGTAGCGTCCGTGTACCACTGATTCTACGTTGTGTGAAGAAGCGTAACCTCGGTTCACAGATCTTGAATATCAGTCCTCATTCCATCCCACTGAATTTGGGTTGGGTACCACGACTCGGGAGTGGACACTTCAGGTGCCTCAACCTCCATCTCTTGAGGTTCTTGACCTCCTCCACCAACGTCGGCCTCTTCTTCCTCAGGTGTGTTCCCTCCTTCTTCATACTCGTCTTCCTTTTCTTCATCGAGATCCCGAACTCCGCTGGATCCGGCTCCACTTGTTCCTGCTGCACTCCTATGCCTCTTCTTTGGCCTCTAATCCCATAAATCGCAGCTCTCCAATCTTGCCTTGAATTTCTCCAATACCTTTATGTTGTGCGAACCATCCATCTGTATATTCTCCTTCTTCAAACCTTTCAAGGTCACCAACTTCTCATTAGGCATCGGGAACAACTCATTATCTCGAAGTCTCATGCAATATTTACCACTCCAATGCTCACACATCCACGTGTGATACATATGCTCAAAATCGATATCTCTTCCATCACAAGGAGCTGCCATCGGTCTGATATCCAGGCTCTTCAAGAATGCACAAATAAGGCCTCCTCCTCGTATCCTATAAGTCTTCGTCCCACACTTATATGGGGCCTCAATTTGCATCTCGAGAAAATCTTTACCAAAGTCGTGCTCTCTTCGATGAAGCAAGCACCACAGTCCATAAAACTCTTTTGAAGTCACCGTGCCCGTTTCAGACCGAGCATAGATGGTGTTCCCTAGGATTCTTTCAAGATATCAGATCACAGGATTCCTGATGGAAGAAGCTCGGGCCGTCCTCAAAGAGTTCTTTCCAGCTAAACCTCCGGTGATAAGCTGCCAGAATTCATCAGCTTTGAACCTACCTGATCTGGTGTTCCTGTCACTTGGTTGGGGTAAGTGTAGGGCTGTATTCACCATCCCTATCTCATAGGCGTGCCACTCATTCCTTATCATGAACCGGAAAGTGGCATCCCCTTGCATCTTCACTGAGGCTAAGAATTGCTCCACTAAGTCTTGGTGAGTCTTCATGGAGACCAAAATCTCATAAAATTCCTTCATATTGTTCCTCTCGAAAACTCTCTTGATCTTTTCTTCGATTCCCAACTGCCTCATGAACTCAACGCAAGGTCGCCGAGTCTTCTCCACTTTTCCAACAACCAAATTCCACCGATAGGCATGAGCAAACCATCTCTCCCCATATGTTAAATTATCCCAACGAGAGGGCATCAATCCCTTCCTCGTCAATTCTGCAGTCAAAGCTAGCAACTCATCCCCCTCAACAAACCTATCCTCGTATTTCTTTGGAGGAGCCATCACCTAATGCATCACAACAATCCACCAAACACAACTCATGAATATCTAAGACAATCACAATCAAGTTAAATAACCTTTTCAAGCTCAAATGTCATCAATGGTGCACAAGGTTTCACACACGGGTGATATCGTCATATCAAATCAATTTACCACTCTTATACTCTTTCACAGTTTACAAGAACTCCAAAACAACAAGTCTAACATGAAGTAACATCACATATACATGCAATTTACATGCTCAAGACTCTATTCATCACTCTCACTTAACAATTCAATCCCAATATTCCAAATTTCACAATACCCATGTCAATTCCTACTTTCTCTCTCTAGAAATAAACAAAATGCACTCATGCAATTTCAAAATTGAAGCTTGGATTCATAAACCCATAGCATAGAGGCATCATTTATCAACAAAGAAGCAAAAACCGACAAGAAATGTAAAAATCCCCAATTCTCCTCAAGAACACATGAACCCTACTTTCTCATACTCAATCCATGCCAAATCCAAGCCTAAACTACGAATTGAATGAAAAGAATGAGAGAATACATACCTTTTATTGAAGAATCGAAGGAATTCGTGGGAGAAATTGAATGATACGTGGAGAACTTGGTGCAAAGAGTGAATTTTTTTGCAGCCAAAATCGCACCTAGGGTGTGTGTGGTGTGTGAAAAGTGTGTGAAATGTATTTATAGGGTGGAAAATTCGAAGTTGGGCATCAAAATCCGGAGAGTGCGATTGCTCGAGCACTACTCGAGCACTAGGTGCACGAGTAGATCCGCTCGAGCGCCCCAGAGTTCCAGTGACCAAAAAGTGCATGAGTACTCGAGCTCGTGCACTAAGTGCATGACTTGATTCCGCTCGAACACTCTGCACGAGTACTCGTGCAAAGAGTTCACGACCTAGCCAAGCTCGAGCACTTAGTGCTCGAGCACATCCACTTCCCAAGCTCGAATTTCAACCTTTTCAAACCGAATTGCTAGAATTTACGACCAACACGAGTACTAACCTGGAAAACTCCTAGATTTAAGCCCGATCGCTCATTCGAACGAAGAGTTGGGGTCTCTTCCAACGTGATTTTCAACGAACCAAACCATTACCCAATTAAATCACATTCTCCTCACTTTGCACTCACTTCATGCATCAATATTTTTGAAAAAAAAATTTGACCAAATTTTTCACTCGAATTCGTGTACAACTCGAAGTACGAATGTACACCCCCTCAAACTTTGTTCTTGCTACGCAATAATAAAGTTTGAAAAGAATGAGTACATACGAGTACGTACACTAAATTCTCATGAACTTAAATCACTATCAATGCAAAACAATGAACAACAAAAACACCACCCCCAAACTTTGACTTCGCAAAGAGGTCTATGTTTGGGGTTCGGGTTACCTCATACACCAACAATCGAATGCTTTACTACTTGACACATCTCCATCTTCATGAATTGCTTTTCCTTTGACTCAAATACTCGAATCAAGCACCACAATCCAAGCCTACACCAAAAATCTCAACAAATGAGTTTAACACATACGATTCACACAACGACAAAACGAACAAAACACATAAAAGCAAGTAAAAATTGGTTGCCTCCCATTTAGCACTAGTTTTAAGGTCCTAATGCCGGACCGAGCTCGAAGGAGCTCACGGGACTTGAGACTCTAAAATACCTCCCTTATTCTCATAAGAGAACTTGTAGAATTTCTTTATTCGATGCCTGTTCACCATGAATCCATGTCCATCCTCCTTCTCGACTTCAAGGAATTCACTCTTATGAACTTTCCTCACAACATACGGCCCGTTCCACTTGAACTTGAGCTTTCCACCAAACAACTTCATCCTCGAATTGAATACAAGGACTTGATCTCCCACTTGGAACTCATTTTTCCTCAATCGAGCATCATTCCATCTCTTAGTCTTCTCCTTGAAAATTTGGGCATTCTCATAAGCACTATCTCGAAACTCTTCCAACTCATGCAATTGAAGTAATCTCTTCTCACCCACCAAGGCACTATCAAAATTCAGCTTCTTGATTGCCCAATACGCCTTATGCTCCAACTCCACGGGCAGGTGGCATGTCTTTCCAAAAACTAATTGGTAAGGAGACATACCAAGAGGGGTTTTGAAGGCTGTCCTATACGTCCACAACGCATTATCAAGCTTCAATGCCCAATCCTTCCTACTAATGCTCACCGTCTTCTCAAGGATCTCCTTGATTTGACGATTCGATACCTCTGCAAGACCGTTAGATTGAGGATGATAAGCAGTAGAGACTCGATGACTTACCTCATATTTTAACAGCAACTTCTCCATCCACTTGTTCACAAAGTGACTACCCCCATCACTAATCAAAGCTCTTGGGACTCCATATCTAGCAAAAATATTCTTCCTCAAGAACTCAATCACCACTCGGGAATCATTCACTCTTGTAGGGACAACTTCAATCCACTTCGAGACGTAATCGACGCACATGAGAATGTACAAGAATCCATTGCTAGGAGGAAATGGACCCATGAAATCTATCCCCCATACATCAAATACCTCGACTTCCATGAATACGTGCAGCGGCATCTCGTCCCTCTTAGTGATAGAGCCACATCATTGGCACTTGTCACACCTTCTTACCCATTCCATGCAATCTTTCAAGAGAGTTGGCCAATAAAAACCAGATTGAAGCACTTTCCTTCCGGTCTTCTCTCCACCCAAATGTCCTTCACATGGCAAGGCGTGACAATGCCTTATGATATCACTTCACTTCTCCTCTGGCACACACCTTATCAACACATGATCAATCCCTCTTTTGAACAAGTATGGATCGTCCCAAATAAATTCCCGAACTTTCTTAAAAAACGCCTTCTGGTGCAACGAGTCCATCTCCGCCAGTAACTCTCCACTTGCTAAATAATTAGCATAATCAGCAAACCACGTCGCTTTCCATTCAACTTGATATACCGGAATATCTCCTAAACCAAACAACTTTTCGTCTGGAAATTCATCGTCCACCTCTCGATCTTCCACTGTGTTTTCCTTTGTAAGCTCCAACCTCGAAAGGTGATCAGCTATCACGTTCTCACATCCCTTCTTGTCTCGAATCTCAACATCGAATTCCTGGAGTAATAGGATACAACGAATGAGACGGGGCTTTGCATCCTTTTTACTCATAAGGTACCGAATCGCTGCGTGGTCCGTATATACTATTGTTTTCGTCCCTACTAGGTAGAGCTAAAAATTATCAACGACATACACGACCGCTAACAGCTCCTTTTCGGTCGTAGTGTAATTCACTTGAGCAGAATTCAGCATCTTCGATGCATAGTAAATAGCGTGAAAACGCTTCTCTCGAATCTGCCCCAAAGCAACCCCCATCGCAAAGTCACTCGCATCACACATAAGCACAAACGGGCTAGACCAATCCGGGGTCACAACTATCAGGGCATTCACCAACGCTTCTTTCAATCTGTTAAAAGCCACTAAACACTCATTAGTAAACTCAAATGCGACTTCTTTTTCAAGAAGCCGCGAAAGGGGTTTAGCAATTTGTGAAAAGTCTTTTATGAAACGTCTATAGAATCCCGCATATCCTAGAAATGACCGAATCCCCTTCTCGGTCGAAGGTGGTGGAAGCTTCTCAATAGCAATCACTTTCGCCTTGTCAACTTGGATACCTTTCGAGGACACATGATGTCCAAGAACAATACCCTCTCTCACCATGAAGTGACACTTCTCCCAATTTAGCACCAAGTCCGTCTCTTCACACCTGCTTAAAACCACTTCAAGATTTGTTAGACAATTATCAAACTACTCCTCGTAGACGGAGAAGTCGTCCATGAAAACCATCATAATCTTTTCTATCAACCCATGAAAGATGGCCATCATACACCTTTGAAAGGTGGCGGGTGCATTACACAACCCAAATGACATTCTCCTAAAAGAAAAAGTCCCATAATAGTAGGTGAAAGTGGTTTTCTCTTGATCCTCGGAGGCTATCATGATCTGATTATACCCCAAATACCCATCTAAGAAACAATAATACTCAAAACCACCTAATCTATCAATCATATGATCAAGGAACGGTAGAGGAAAGTGATCCATACACGTTGTCTTGTTCAACTCCCTATAATCTACACACACGCGCCATCCCGTCACTAATCTAGTGGCTACCAATTCATTAGACTCAGTCTTAATCACCGTGGTACCCCCTTCTTAGCAACTACATGTAACGGACTCACCCATGGACTATCAGAAATCGCAAAGATCATGCTGCTATCTAACAACTTTAAAACTTCCTTATGTATCACCTCTTGAATCACCAGATTAACTCTACGTTGATTTTGCACTACAACTTTTCTACCCTCTTCTAATCTAATCATATGCATGCAAATGGAAGGACTAATTCCCTTAATATCCGCGATCGACCATCCTATAACAGATTTGTGCTTACGAAACACTACTAAAAGTCTCTCAAGCTGATCATCAGATAAAATGGCAGATACAATTACCGGGTACTTTTCGGTCTCATCCAAGTAGGCGTACTTGAGGTGATCCGGGAGTGGTTTAAGCTCCTTCTTCGCCTCCAATGGTGGCGCCTTATCAAACATCTTCTCGAAAGTCGACTCCTCAGCTTCCAAGTCATCCTCATCCTCTACTTTCTTCATCTCCAAGAACTTGACATCTTCATTATCTTTCAAGTTGTCAAAATAATCAAGATCATAAGAATCATAAGATAGATCGTCAAGGATATGATAATCAAACTGATGAACATAGAAAGAACAAGAGTCTAGAAGTGTGTCTTCAACATAAATGTCCATGATGTCAATGAAGTGACAGTTCTCATCTCCCATGGGGTATTTCATAGCTTCATAAATAGCTATCTTTACTTCTTGATCATCAACTTTGACCGTAATCTTCTCATTTGCCACATCAAGTACCATCCCGGTTGTGGCTAGAAACGGCCTCCCTAAAATCAGCGGCACATGCTCATCCTCCTCCATATCGAGTACCACGAAGTCGGCGGAAAAAACGTGAATCTCCACCGTCACTAGAACATCCTCCACCACTCCTTGAGGTCTAGTGATAGACCTATCATCAAGCTGGAGAGTCATCATCGTGGGTTGAAGCTCACCCCCTTCCAACTTATTGAACAACGAAAGAGGCATCAAATTAATGCTCGCTCCGAGATCACACAAAGCTCCTTTCTTGATCCCGTTCCCGATATCACATAAGATGGTAAAGCTGTCGGGATCCTTCAACTTGGGAGGAAGCGCCTTGTGCACCATAGCACTCACCCCATGGTTCAAGTGCACTAGCTCGGGTTCATCCACTCTACGTCTCTTCGCTATCAAGTCCTTCAGGAACTTGACGTAGTTAAGCATCTGTTCCAAAGCATCATAAAAAGAAATGTTAATATGTAGCTTTTTAAAAACATCAAGGAATTTTGCAAACTTTTCATCTAGTTTCATTTTCATAAACCGCTGTGGATATGGGACATGTATCACAGATTTGGGTATCCCCCATTCATCCCTCTCAGTTTCTTTCACATTCTTCCTTGCTTCCTTTGTCTTCTTCCACTTTGGGACTCTCTCAATCTCCTCAATGCCTTCCTCAAGGTCTTTACCCTTCTGAGACTCATCCATATCTTTACTTTTCTGAATGCCTTCACCCTCAGCCCCTTTCTCAATTTCTACCTCCTCAATCTCATCTCTAACTTCCTCAGGCTCTTTTCCTTCTATCTCAACCTCTCCTTGGGGGCGTCTCTGAGTCAGCAGGCATCTGAGGACCATCATATTTGGTCCCACTTCTCAACTCAATAGCTTTGCATTGCTCCTTTGGATTTCCCTCGGGCATTGAGGGGTACTTGCCCGACTCTCTCGTCTGTGACTTTGCAATTTGACTGATTTGGTATTCGATAGAAGTGAACCTACGGTTGTTTTCCTGTTGAGCTCTATTTAGATCAATGTCCCTTCTTTGGAGTTCTTGATCACGTTGATCACCTTTCTTATGCAATTCTTTCACATCGTACTCCAATGAGGACAATCTCTTGCTTTCTTCCCCCACCTTCTGAAGGATAGTTCTCAACATCTCCTCAGTTGAGGAACTGCTTTCTCCACCCGGAGATTTTGAATCTGGGGTCAACACCTGGAGGAACTGTGATTCTGGTCTTTGGATTGGCATATGAGAAATTCTCGTTCTTCTTCCACTGGTTCTGAGGAGGCCAGGTTATTCCTCCATTGATTCTGAGGAGGTTGAGGACCAGGTGGTACAAATGGTTGGCCATAAGAAGGTTTTTCAAATTGATTGCCACCTTGTGGGTACCCGCCTTGATTATAATCAGGCCTTCCCATTTAATTGACCTCCTCTTGCTGACTCGTGGGTTGATCTACTTTCTCACTCACTACGGTATTCCCTCCAACCAGATTTTGTCCCATCTCGAGGTTACTTATGTTCTCCATCAACAGCTTTCTCGTTCCCTCATTCTCCTCCAACTGACATGCTCTCTGAAATTCTGGGTCCTCGTTCCATTGCCCGACATTCGTGACAATATTATCAATGATCTCTCTACATCTAGCTGTACCATAATTCAGAAATGCTCCACTAGCACATGCATCAAGATGGGCTTGACCAGCCTTACTGGCCCCAATGTAGAAGAAAACCATGATATCCCCCTCATTGTATCCGTGCTGCGGGCACTCAATGAGCATGTTAGAGTATCTCTCCCAAGCCTGACGTAAGTCTTTTCCTGACTTCTGTCAGAAAGACGAGATCTCTATCCTTGCTCCGATTGTTCTCGACGGAGGGTAGAATCGCTCGAGGAATAGACGCTCGAGCTCAGCCCATGTGGTTACACCTCCCCATGGGTGCGTGTTATCATACCACTCCTTTGCTATTCCCGTTAAAGAGAATGGGAACAACCTGAGCCTCTTGGCATCTTCAGACATGCCGTTATAATTGAAAGTTGAGGCAATCATCAGAAAACTTCTCAGATGAGTATGAGGATTCTCCTTCCCGACCTCCCCCTTGAATTGATTCTCAGTAAGTAGTTTCAGGATCCCAGGGGAGATATAGAAGTTATTTGTCTCTATAGGAGGCAATGCCACTCCATCATAATACCGTTGCGGCTGTGCCGCAAACCTTTCTCGGATTGCGATGTTATGATCGGCGTTCTGAGGAACGTGCTGAGGATAGACGGGTGGTATAGGTACTTGCTGGACTGGTGGTTGGTTATAAGCAAGAGGTGGAGGATACGGGTATGGTGGATAAGGATATGGTGGGTATGGGTAAGGATAAGGTGGGTTATTTTGTGGGTAGACAGGGTTATTTTGAGGATTTTGGACAAAGTTGTGAGCTGGATTATTTTGATTGTGTGTACCCGGGTTTTGGCTCTGGCTTTCCCCTGACGGAACTTGATTCTTACTGCTATTCCCTCCAGTGCCCGCAACACGGTCCACTGCCTGATTAAACTCACCTGCAACATCATCCAACTCATTACTGATGTCTATGTTATCGTTCTATCCTCCGGCAGTATTCATCCTTCTTAAAAAGACTCGGTTTCTTCTTGCTATTGTCTCAGGATCTAGCTGTATTCTCTCTTCGCCCTTTTCTCCTTGCGAGCGTATTTTCATAAACTTAAAATACTAACAAAAGAATCAAAACACAACTGCCGAACACGTAAGAATTAACAGAAAAGTAAAGCACTCACTACTAACTACTAAGATATTTACAAGTCTTATTCAAATGACATACATCGCCATCCCCGACAAAGGCGCCATTAACTTGAACCAAACTTTACTAGCTTTTACTAGAAGTTACCCCGCAAGCGTACGGGTTCACTGTAGTATTAGCAAGTATAGAGACCAAGTATATCGTACCTCGGGATGGAATGTATGCGAATAGATCCCTGAAGATCTACGTATCGTAATTAATATGAGTGTGTGTTTTTGGGTTTTTAAAGAATTATTATAAACTAAAACTAAACTAATTATGCTAAAAAATTGAACTAAACTAATTAACTAAGGGTTGTGTGCAAATATGAATGGGTGATGCTCAGGATAGGAATCCCTACGTATACTAATGGAGCCGGTACATAATCAAAATAACCGTGATGTGCAAGAAATAACCTAAGTATAAGATTGTAGAATGAAAGCTCAAGAATTTAAACCCTAATACTTTATCCTATCAATCAACTTCACTAATCCACTAACAAGTTAATAGATCGTGCTTAATTAACGAGACCCTAATTTAACTAAGGTGATGCAGTTGTCCTCCCTAGATAAACCAGTAGATTAATTAACCCCATCTAAACCCTTTCGTTAAGCCTACTAGTTGTTAAAGAGTGATAAAGTCGTCCTCTCTCTAACACCTTTCGTACGAAATTCAAAGGTAAATCTAAGATTAATTTTAAGAAGTCATTAATTAAGAGAATTAAAACTAAACATCACGAATTACCCTAACTATGTACCCACATCCTACTTCTACGAGTTCATCCTACCCTAAGCATACAAGTGTTTTAGCCAGACATGGTTTTAACAATATAAAAAATAATTAAACAAGCAACGAACGAAAACATAATTAATTCAAGTGAAAAACTAACAAGCATAAACTAGGGTTTTGAAAGAAAGAAATTTAATCTAAGAACTGAAATTGAATTAATAAAAAGGAACGTAGTCTTAAGTATTCAAGAACAAAGAACTAAAGAAAAAAATTAAAAATAAAAACCGAACTATAAATTCGTAACGTAAAACCTTGATTACACGTAAAATAAGCTTGCTCAACTCTCGGTGCTCCTCTCTCTCTAAAAACTGACTCTATGCGTGAAGTGGTACTAAAAAATGTTTTCGGAAGGGGTATAAATAGGCAACGGGTCAAATCGGGAGTTAATGTGTCAAATCCGTGCTTGCTCGAGCACAACTCGTGCACTATGTGCACGAGCATATACCACTCGAGCGCTCAAAACATACAGAGGCCAAAAAGTGCACGAGTACTTGAGCTCGTGCACTAAGTGCACGACTTGGAGTTGCTCGAGCACCATGCACGAGCATGACCTGAAGTTGCTCGAGCACTATACTCGACCACTCGTGCACTGAGTGCACGAGTTCTTCTCGCTTGTGTACTCCAATGATACTTTTGCTCCCTCGAACTAATATTTTTTGTATTTCTTCGATATCTTCTCATCCGGGCATCCGTTTGAGTCGATTCAAAGTCCTACGAACTCCTTTTTTCGCCCTGTATCCATCTATGAGTATCAAAGAGACAAATTCATTAGTTCATAAAAATGATACTCAAATGACTCTAAATACTCATATAAATCAATCAAAACACGGGCATTTCGAGCTATAAATTCCGACAATTTCACGCCTAATCAGCTCGTTGTGAAGAAACTCGCCGATCTACCTATGGATATTCTATCTTTCTTGCGGGTAACTTAGTCTCTTGGAGTGCAAAGAAACAGCCTACAGTTGCTCGTTCCAGTTGTGAATCTGAGTATCGTGCACTCGCAAATACTACTCAGGAGATGGTTTGGCTGTCCCACTTACTCCTGGAGCTTTGTGCACTTCCGTCCTCCACGCCGCTTCTATTATGTGATAACAAGAGTGCCATTTTCTTGAGCCAAAATCCCATTGCTCACAAGCGAACCAAACATATTGACATCGACTATCATTTTGTTTGAGAACTTGTTGCCAATGGTACTCTTGAAACTCGGTTTGTACCTTCCGAGCTTCAATTAGCGAATATCTTTACTAAGAGTTTACCCCGTCCCATGTTTGATTTGTTGCGGTCCAAACTTCGCGTTGCATCCAATCCATCGCTACGCTTGGGGGGGGGGGGGGGGGGGGTAATAGAGGAGATACGGAAAATCTGGAAAATATATGATACAATCAAATCATATCAAGTCGTATCTCTGTAAATATTGTAGATGATTTTATTTTTCTTGTATATCTCGTTCCCTTACTTGTAAATCTGTTGTAATCCCTTATTATAAATAGTGAGAATATCAGTCACCATTTCACACGTTGATCAAATCATTCGTCTCTTAATCTCATACATTTGATTCACAATACAAGAGTATGACAACCACAAGGCAGTCTATACCACCACCAAACTGTAGGTGTGGCAATGGAAAAATAATTAGGCGTATTGTTGGAAAACATGCCACATATTTTCTCGGGAGGCATTACTACAAATGCCCGCTGGATTTGAATCATTATAAGCACTTCATTTGGTGTGATGAATTAGATTTAGATCTCCAGAAGAATACACATATACACTAATCGATTGCGACGAACTCATTCACTCCATCTTCAGGCATTCAAATTGAGTTTACAGATAGCACTTCTCACAGATCTCCAAAGTCATCACAACAATATTGCATCACAAATTGATATCGATGCTCTATGAGCAAATATTTCCACGACACCATACAATGCCATGACTCATTTAAATTCTTTCATGATTTGTATTGGACTTATCGTTTATATGTGTTTCCTTGGATTAAATGTGATGATGTTGGAGCTTCTATTAGCAAAAATAATTTGAGATGTATAATTACGATTGACAAGTACAACTTTTTTTTTTTGGATACTTCTAGCTTGATTATGTTCTAAAAGCTTTCTGCTCATTTGTAATTGTAATTTTGTTGTTGACTATTGAATTATGATTCATGTTTATGAAATTATTTTAATTGTCTTTTTCACTCAATTTGAGAGTGACAAGTTGTTAGTGTTAGTGTCCTAGAGACAATCCTTTGTAAGAACATAATACTAAAATGATATTCAGTTTACGGTTTAATATTATTGTTTGGTTTAGTATTAAATGTATGGCTTTACACTTATCTAAATATTATGTTTGATTGTTTGCATTATTCATATCCGTATTCCCTTGAATTGATACTGTCATTGAGTGAGTGAGAACTTAGATGACCGAAGTACGATTCTCAAATAGCCCCGATCAAGGATCATCAAGAATGAGATATTGATGATGCAATGGAGATTAGTGTGCGATCTGCATTATACTCTATGTAGAGAGTGTAGTAAGATCTTACTTACTACGAGATACTAGGTATCTCATAATGGATGCACAAATACCTTAGAGGGTATTGGTATACCCATCCGAGAAACCGTTTGATGTAATTCCACATAATGTGTCTACGGGTGTCTCGGTTAGTGAGAGCGATGTGATACTCCTCAGACTTGAGGTCAATACACATGATATGTGCGGAGTGATGAACTTTGACCATGACCGATGCTTTCACCCTCCAATGGTAGATATGACATGGATTGAGTTCATCACGAAGTACATGTGCGTGGTAGTTGAGCCAAGAATATGATTCATTCCTCAATGTGGATTTAAGAGAGAATACTCGTCTTCTCATCATAATTGGATCTAAGACATTGACCGATGCAAGTCGACTTGGACTTTGTGGCCAAGTGCGACGCGAGTGACCACTTAGTGATTTGAGATAATATGATTAAATTATTTGAATAAACACTTCATCATGTTCAAGGCTTAATCGACTATTCGCGAATGAAAGAAAGATATCACAATAGCCTACAGTATTACAGGTAGTTGCAGATTTCCTCGCAACATACCTCGTATATTGAAAATGTCTGATTTATTGTCTAGAGTTCAATTAAGACCGTTAGTTTGACTAATCACTCGATATACGAGGGCCTATGGGTCACACAACAAGCAATGACAGTTCGCCGAATAAAGTTGGTTGATTAAGTATTACACTGGATATAATATTTAATTTATGGAGAATATAATAATAATTATATTTGGAATTTATTATTATTATTTAATTAAATAAGATTTAATTAAATATGAAATCCCAATAATAATATTTGGAATATTATTATACAAGAATGATAGATATGATAAATATATTATTCGTAGAGACATATCTAGGGAGATATAATCCGTAGAGATTATATTATGCAGGTCAAGCATATTATCTTGCTTAGAAATTAAACTAAGATAATCTCTATAAATATGTGTCATGTGGGAATTCAGAAAAATACACAAGAAATATAATTTCTCCATAAAATCTCTTGTTCGAGTTTTCCTAGCAAGTTTGTTCTAGAGATTCAACGCTGGCACCCCGGTGCAGATCGGTTGATAGCTGTTGCGTGGATACCATAGTAGAGGATTCCGCGTACGAAGCGCTATAATATTTCTTGGTTAAGATATCTTGTGTTTTAATTATGCAATTAATCTGTTCATTGTTGGTGAACGATATTTCCGCTGCGCATGTTACGTATTTTATGTGCCTATAAATTCCAACACAAGTGTGTAAGAAATCTAATAAATGTATCAAACTAACACGAATATGAAAATATGTATTGATTGGCTTATATTAACTTGCATACACCCATGCATTTAATGAAAAGTTTATGGGTGGGTGATGCACTCTATTACCTACAATTTTTTAGTAGCTGGTGGTATACGAATAATAAATGTTGTATAATTGATATATCAAATAGGATCTAACCAACATATCTTCTCAACACTAAACATCATTTCACATCTGTTGCAATTTTTTTTTTTTGGGGCTCAACACGTCTTGGCTGTAATAATGGAGTTGACAACTTTAACAGCTGGAAACTTAACAAGGGAACTACAATATTTTTCTATATAATGAGCAAGGTGCATGAATAAATACTACCGTCTTATTACACACGATTTGATACTCTCCTCCAAGCAATGACATTCCAAACTATACTTCCTCAAGAATTATTTTTCTATGAGGGTGAGTGGAGTGAAACCACCTGTAATGCTTTCATCAACCCTTTGTTGGATGAAAAGAATAAAGGCTTCTGGAAGGTGAATGGTGATAACGAAGCTCCACACTTGACTGCAATGTAGTTCCTTAATACAAGCATGGAGTCGAACTTCACATTAGATGATGTGTTGGCACAACATAACATGCTCAAGAAACGGTTCCTGACTTTAAAGACAGTTATCGATGTCAATGGGGTTTACTTGGATCGTGGTATCTACCATGTGTATGCACTTGAACCATTATGGATTCAACTAATTACTTGCTTATTCTAATTTAAAAAATTTCTTTAATATCTACTTCCATTGTAGTGTATGTTGTTGGTCAGTTTACTATGTTATTAATTTGTGAAACTTGTGTGCGGTCCAACCCATTTGCCCGAGCATTTTACCACAAAGGTGATGCCATGCACGATAAGCTTGAAGACTTGTTTGGAGGGGATCATGCAGTGCCAAACACGATCATACATATCAACTCATAGGGATGTAATCAAACCAAGCCGTTCGCAAGTTATTCGGGTCTCAGCTCGAAAAAATATTTATTCGAATTCGTTTGTTAAATTTCATGAGTCGAGCTCGAGCCCAATTTCGAGCTCGATTATTTTATCAAGTCGAACTCGAGCCTGGTGGTATTCGGCTTGAAAGCTCGCGAACAGGCTCGTTTACGGAGCTCGCGAACAAGCTTGTGAACAGGCTCGCGAATAGACTCACAAACAGGCTCATTTAATTTTTTTTATATATAAATATTTAAAAAATATTCATAAGCATGTAACATAGTATTATAGTGTGTTATTTGGGATAAATTTATTTTAAACCATTAATTGTCTTTGTTTAGCTTCCGAATTAGTTAGTTTTTGCATGGATGCTGTTTTTATTATCAAAGACAATTACTCCCTCCGTCCCAAACTTAAATTCCCGTTTACTGTTTGCACGGTTATTAAGAAAAGAATTGCTTATTAGTATTTAAAGTGATAAAGTGATGATAAAGTGATAAAGTAGATGTTTTGGTTATTAGTGTATGGAGAATATAATATTAAAAAGTATTGTTACTTTTTTGCCAAAAGTAGATGTAGCAAATGAGTATGGAACAGACCTTTTTGGCAAATGAGAATTTAAGTTTGGGACGTAGGGAGTATGTTTTTAATTAGATATAGTTTAGATGTGATATTTTTGTATAATTTTTAAAATTTTAATTAATTTTTTGAGTCGAGCCTTTCGAGCTCGAGCTCGAATTATGCTTGATTAAATTGAAAACGAGCTTTTATCGAGTCAAGCTCGAGCTATTCGCGAGTTAAAAAATTTACACACGAGCCGAGCTCGAGCTCAACTAATAGAGCTCAAGTCGAGCTCGAGCTTAAAAAAATTCAAACGAGCTGAGCTCGAGCTTGACAGTAATGGGTTCGGCTCGGCTCATTTACATCTTTATCAGCTCAAGAGTAAGTCCGTTTAGTGGACCAAACTTGGTCCATGATCTTATCACCATCAATTGATCAGATGATGATCAAGAGGTTGACTCCCTAACATTGACACTCGAAAACTACCACGCCGATGTCTGTTTGATGAACCCGAAGTGGCTATGAGGGGAGATCTCATGAGTGTTGAGTCCAACAACAACACCGGTGCAATTGTTGTGTTTTCCACTTGAGTTTGTATCCTATTTTCCCCAAAGAGTGCATTTTCGCCAAGCTTGAATCCAGTTCATGTGTCTTCAAGTCCTTACAAGTGGCTTGCATCACCTTCCGAGAAGCATTAGTCAGTTTTCTATGAGTGTTGTGTTTGTGCTTATATAAGAAATTGTGGCTATGATAATCTAGTATCCCTTAGTTAGGTAAGTGACATTATGTGTAATTGAAATATAAGAACACAACATTATGTGGTGCTTATATAAAAAGTTGTAGCTATAGTAATTGTGTACGGACTTGAGTGTTGTGTTTGTGCTTATAAAAAGTCGTGGCTATGATAATCTAGTATCCCTTAGTTAGGTAAGTGACATTATGAGTGACTTCACCCAAGTATTTTGGTCATGGTTGTTGGGAAAATAGGGGTGCCCGGAATCTATTCGGGATGAATTTTAAATACGAATTTAAATACAATTATTACTAGCATGAATTAATCCTAATTAATTCAAATAATAATTCCAACAACTAATTATCATCATGCATGTTAAATTTATTTCACATATTTAACTAGGCGGAATTAAACAAGTAAATATGCGATTAACGTACCTCTCGTAGTAATGGCCTTTGGATATACGGGACACTTGTAATCTCGTTCTATCAACCCAAAGCCTTCTCAAGTATTTCCCTTTTCACCTCACTTGATCGCCGGTGGGAGACGCTTTCAAGTAATTTTATAACTAAGGAAAAAGAAAAATATCTATGCTTCTTGATTTTTCCAACACATGGAATTATGTACTTGGAGATGAAATAATCATCTCCTATTTATAAAGGGGTATTGGACGAAAATTTAGAGATTAATGGGCTTGGAGAAAATCTTTTCTTAATCTCTAAGAAATCTTGAATATATCTCATATATTCTTTTCTCCAAAATAAAATATTCCACAAAGATCTCACACCCCTAAATAAATATGAAACTTTCGAAATTTACATGGAGAAAATCCAAGAGTTGGATCTTCTTGAATATATGAGATATTCTTGTATTCCTAGAATACATATCTTGCATAATATCTTTCCAAGAAAATCAACAAAATCTTTTTCCTCCTTATCATGTATTTTTCGAAAATTAAAGGAAAAAATCAGCATTTAATTTATTTTTATTTTAATCACCTTATCATTATTGGGCTACTTAATTGGGCTACTTGAGGGGCCTTAAGGAGAATTAAGATTGGACCTCCTAATGGACTTCTGAATTTCAATATTGAGCCCCAATATAATTCAGCCCATTAATATTAATTATTACCACTAATAAATTAATATTGCACTATCCATCTTAATCCATATTACGATAATATGGGCTCCCGGTTATTATTTCCCGCGTTTAAGATTATCAAGTCCATTAATTAATCAAGCTTCCGAATAGCTCCAAATTAATTAACATCTTTCACCTTGGAGTAAAGACAGCTCAACATTATTATTCGTACCGAAGAAACTAATTCTTCACTTGCAAGATTTGGTACAATAAAACTTCTGAGCCCACCAAGGGGACTAATCACACGAGCCATACTCGCACGCGTTTCTCCGTATTAAATCTTAGCAACCGTCGTATGATTAATATTACTGCCCAAGACACAAAGTTCGAAGTCGCAATGATTCTCACCCAACATGAATCAAAGCAGTAACTACTAAGCACACACGGTCCTATTTAAGTGACGGAGATTAAGAAATCAACAACCACTGAGGTCTAATTCTTCACCTTTCAGAACAGAAGAATTTATCCTCGCTGTAGGTCCTCTTCAACACATACTAAATGTGCTAGTGCAATCTCTTGGTCAAGACAGACCAATCTGAGCCTTATACATTGACCTTTCACGGCGGATTGTTCAATTCCACATGGGTCGTGAAAATGTACGTTTAGTTACAAGTAAACTGTTAATGTCGTCTTCCGTGATCGGGTATCACCACATTAACTACAATGTAACACGTACTATATATTGAACGGTTTGCAATAGAAATTCAACATTCAATCATGACTAAAGCAAATGCGATAAAAGAATTATTCCCATAAAACGAGTGTTTGATACACGAGTTATACAAAGTAAAAGCATACTTTCACGTATAACTCCAACAATCTCCCACTTATACTTAAAGTCTGCTTTTAGTCTACATCACGCATGTCTTAGTGTAGTAGCTCTCCGTGACATCTAATGTCAACCTACACTAACCTAATAATTCCTCCCACTTATACTTAAAGCAGATTGGCAATAGTCTTGACTCCCATTCCATCCACATGTCTCTCGAATGTATTCAGAGGCAGACCCTTTGTGAATGGATTTACTAGGTTGTCCCCGGCGCATATCTTTGCCACCTCTTTATCTCCCCTCTTAACGATTTCTCGTATAAGATGGTGTTTTCTTTCAATGTGTTTGCTGGCCTTGTGGGCTCTCGGTTCCCTTAAATTTGCAACTGCTCCGACATTGTCATAAAAGACAGTTATCTTGTCGGGCAAATTCGGAACAACGTCCAAGTCCACTAAGAAGTACTTGAGCCAAACCGCTTCTTTCGCTACTTCACAAGCAACTACTTATTCGGCTTCCATGGTCGAATCTGCGATGCATTTCTGCAAATCGCTTCTCCATGTCATGGCTCCTTCTCCCATGCAAAACACACTACCCGAGGTAGGTATTTTGGAGTCTATGTCTGATTGGAAATTTGAGTCCGTGTATCCCATGGGAATTAGATTGTCTGACTGTTAAATCAGCATTCCATACTAAGTTCTTTTCAGAAACTAAAGGACGCATTTAATTGCAATCTAATGTGCTTTCCCGAGATTTATTACTTTATTATCTTGCCATCATGTCCCCGACAAGGCAGATATTCGGTCTCGTACACAACGTTGCATACATAAGACTTCCTACGTCCGAAACGTACGGAACGTCTTTCATGTCATCTATCTCCACTTGCGTCTTAGGGCATATTTCTTTGGATAGATGGATTCCGTGCCTAAAAAGGTACAAAACCTTTCTTGGAATCTTGCACGCTGATATGCTTTAAAACAGTGGCTTTGTATGAAACTTGCGATAAGCCCAACATCTTCCTCTTGCGATCTCGAGTGAACTTGATCCCAAGGATGTGACCGGCTTTCCCTAAGTCCTTCATATCAAATTGTTTTGACAGCCATACCCTTACGTCTGACAATACCTTTACATTGTTTCCAATGAGCAGAATATTGTCTACGTATAATACTAAGAGTACCACCGCAGTTCCGTCACATCTTTCACACAACTTTCGAACTTGTTTTGATCACAAACCCATAAGACTTAATCAATTGATCAAAACACTGGTTCCAAGTACGCGATGCTTGCTTAAGTCCATAAATGGATCTCTTAAGCTTGCATACGAGGTGCTCTTGGCCTTTTTCAACGAAACCTTTGGGCTGTTGCATATAGATCCCATCAAGACTTCCGTTAAGGAAAGCTGTCTTGACATCCATTTGCCAGATCTCGTAATCTAAGTGCGCAGCGATCGTCAAGAGAATACGGATGGACTTAAGCATAGCTACAGGCCACAGGCCACAAGCCTTGCTTTGAAGGTCTCTACCCTTCCGTCCGGTCCTCTTTTCCTCTTGTACACCCACTTGCATCCAATGGGCTCTACCCCATTAGGTGGATCAACCAACTCCCACACTTGATTATAATCCATCGAACCCACCTCGGTTTCTATTGCGGTTTGCCACACTTCCGCGTCTTTGTCTTGGATTGTCTCGTCGTACGTTCATGGGTCTGATTCATCGCCGGGAATCAAATCCGAAGATTCTCCAATTCCCATGAATCTCTCGGGTTGCCTTGCAATCCTCCCACTACGACGGGGTTCCGGTTGTGAAGGTATGACGTGTGGTATATCATCTTGTATACTTGGTATAGGAGTTTGCCCTCTTAACTCGTCTAAGGTAATCTCACTTCTGGGCTTTCTTTTGTTCATATAGTCTTCCTCCAAGAATTTAAAGTGCGAACTAATCACGGTCTTTTAATCCTTGAGACTATAGAACATACACCCTTTCGTTCCCATGGGATATCCTATAAACAACCTTAATTCCGAACATGGATCCAATTTACCGGCTTCCTTGTCTAGCACGTATGTCGGACAACCCCAAATCTGCAAGTGTCTTAGACTGGGCTTGCGCCCCGGTCCACCATTCCATTGGGGTTTTAGGAACCGATTTGGATGGCACCAAGTTTAGAATGTAAGTCATTGTTTCCAAGGCGTTACCCCAAAACGACTTGGGTAAATCCGAATAACTCATCATGGATCTGACTATTTCTAAAAGAGTCTGGCTCCTTCGTTCCGCCACACCGTTCTATTGAGGGGTTCCCGATGTGGTCAACAGTGATACAATCCCTTCTTCCGATAGGTAGTTCAAGAATTCATTGCTAAGGTATTCGCCTCCACGAACAAATCGTAGAGACTTGATACTTCTTTCCCTATGCATCATAAGGTAGATGTATCCGTATCTTGAGTGATCATCAAATTACTCATACCTCTTCTTGCTATGATCGTCATTGAACCACACATATCGGTATGAACGAGTTCTAACACTTCCGTAGTTCTATTCCCCTTGGCTCCATATGCCCTCTTGGTCATTTTACCCTCTAAACAGGACTCACAAGTTGGAAACGGTTCGACTTGGAATGATTCCAAGGATCCGTCTTTCACCAATCTCTCTATCCACTTTAGATTAATATGACCTAGTCTAAGATGCCATAGAAGTGTTTCGTTCATCTCCGAAGAACGCTTTCTTTTATTACTCGAAATAATCGATGTGTTATTAGATTCAATTTTGTGAGTGGTGTGCCCAAATAATGGTATAAAGATCATCCATTAAAGTTCCGGAACGGATAAACTCATCGTTTCAAGCAATAATAACATCCTTATTAAAAGAAACTGAATATCTGTTCAAACAGTTTAGAAACTGAAGGTTGAGTTCTTTCTAAACTAGGAACATGAGGAACGTCTCTCAAGACCATAACTCTATCTTCACAAGATAGGCGCACTTCTCCCACTGCTTCAGCTGCCACTCTCGTAGCATTGCCCGATGTGATGGGGATCTCACTTCCGTTAAGTCGTCGGGTTAGCTTAAACCCATGAAACAAATGTGATCAGTAGCTCTCGTATCCACTATCCACGAATAGACATCATACGCCACTTCACAAGTTTCGACGACTAAGGTGTGTGAATTACCTAACTTTCCTAGCCTCTTAGGCTTGGAACAGGCAGACCTCCATTGTCCTCTCTCACCGCAACTAAAACACTTCCCCTTCGATGCTTGCCTTTGCATTTTCCTTTCGCAACAATTGGATTTGCTTGGATCCGGCCTTTGGTTCTCTTCCTCTTTTTCCCTCCCTTGGGACCAAAAGAGGTAGACGAACCATTAGCCACCATAGCACTAGACTGGTGCTCCATTATCACCTCCACCGAAACTAAAGCTTGCAAGAGCTCGGGCAAACGACTTGTCCGTTCATTCATCTGACAGTTCAGATGAAACTACTCAAAGCTTCTCGGTAGGGAATGGTATATGAAATCAATCAAAATCCGCACCAAGTACTTCCAACTTGTTAAGGTATGCCATTATCTTGAGAACGTGCTCCCTCACGGGCGTTCCTTCCACCATTTCCAACTTGACCGAGTCATGTTTGGTGAACTGATTAGTCATGGGATTCTGATGTGCAAATATCTCTTCAAGGTGTTCCATGATTTCAACAGTGGATACAATGTCCTCATGAACACGCCTCAAATCCTCAGACAGAAATGTCAAGATGATGCACTTCATTCATTGTCACACTTCCAATCATAAACTGCCTTTTCCCATTGCTTGACTTATCATTAGGCTTGCCGGGTATATTAACATAAATAACCCAATTGTGTTTTCGTGCAGTAAGGACAAATTTAAAAAAAACTTTTCCAATCGATATAAATCACTCCAAAAAGTTTATTAAATTTAAGTATATTAAACAGTGGATTAAAAGGTTGCGACATGATGAAATGAGAATAAAACATACATTCATATCAATATCTAGAAAAATATGAAATTATCACATAATTCGATCACATCAATTATATTGAAATCTTAAAACAATATAATCATGCATCAGCCAACATCTCGAAACAATTTAAATGCGCCACGAGGGGTGGTCTATACATTTAAATACATTCAAGCAGATTACAAACTTAAAAGTTACAAATCCTTAATTCAAAATTAATAGTTGGCTCCCACTTTGACCACATAGAAATTGAAAGGGACTCCGAGGGGAGTAAGTTAATATCAATTTCCTATGCCTAAGTAATAACCATAATTAAATACAAGATTATTATTTCGCTTTGAGCAAGCCACTCGTAATAATCCACAATCACCCTTTCGGAATTTATTCATGTGAAATCCGTTCTTTTGGCCGATCCGAGGGGGAAATGTATTCCAAAAGAACTTCACAAATAAATAAATTATGGAGGCCAAAATAATCCAATTTTAATATCCGGAATAAAATTGCGATTATAAAAATATACTTAGTAATTTTCGAAAGTAAGGTTTTTCTTGGACAATTAAATTCATGCAAACACATATTAACAAATAATAATAAGTGCACGAAATAAAACATCCATCAAAACAAAATTAAACACATTGGAGCACTCGAATCCAATTGTCACGGTTTAATTTCTTCACGTCTTGATGCGAAAAAATTGTCCTTGTTGCTTTCCGACGTTCGTCTCGACGTGCTCCCACTCGAACAACAACACTTCTTCAAAAACAGCATCGTTTGGGGTTCGGGACGACGTTTAAAATCACACGTAAAAAAAACACGAACCGAAAAAATTCCACGGACTGAGATACAGCGCGCGTCGGCCCACGAAGTGGGCCCGCGCGCTTTTCAGCCCGAGAAGCGCTGGAAAAACGCCCGAGGCGCGGCCGAGGCGCACCCGAGGGGCCCCGAGGCGCTACAGGCCCTCGCCGATGCGCCGTTTTTTCGCCGTTCGTCCTCGTTTTCTTCACCCCTAGCATGATTTTACCTCCATACACGCTCCACGCTTGTATGCGTCGTCCGGGTACGCCGTTTTTAATTCTTCGTTCTTCGTCACGATCCGGTTACAATTTATTTTTACAAAAAAAAAAATACTAGATCTAGACTAGTCTATTACAATGATCGAATCAAAATAAAAACAACTAATCTACTCGTGGATTTTCTCACGAGAAAAACGAATTCGAACGAATCGAATTAAAAACCAAATTAATTCACACGCATGAAATTAACAACATTAAAAACCATGACAATTGGATACCTGCAAAAAAGATCTAACAATTCTACTATCCAATTTCAATTTAATGTTCAACAATTTAAATTCCAATTTAAAATTCAGAGCCCGAAACCGTGGCTCTGATACCAGTTGTTGGGAAAATAGGGGTGCCCGGAATCTATTCGGGATGAATTTTAAATACGAATTTAAATACAATTATTACTAGCATGAATTAATCCTAATTAATTCAAATAATAATTCCAACAACTAATTATCATCATGCATGTTAAATTTATTTCACATATTTAACTAGGCGGAATTAAACAAGTAAATATGCGATTAACGTACCTCTCGTAGTAATGGCCTTTGGATATACGGGACACTTGTAATCTCGTTCTATCAACCCAAAGCCTTCTCAAGTATTTCCCTTTTCACCTCACTTGATCGCCGGTGGGAGACGCTTTCAAGTAATTTAATAACTAAGGAAAAAGAAAAATATCTATGCTTCTTGATTTTTCCAACACATGGAATTATGTACTTGGAGATGAAATAATCATCTCCTATTTATAAAGGGGTATTGGACGAAAATTTAGAGATTAATGGGCTTGGAGAAAATCTTTTCTTAATCTCTAAGAAATCTTGAATATATCTCATATATTCTTTTCTCCAAAATAAAATATTCCACAAAGATCTCACACCCCTAAATAAATATGAAACTTTCGAAATTTACATGGAGAAAATCCAAGATTTGGATCTTCTTGAATATATGAGATATTCTTGTATTCCTAGAATACATATCTTGCATAATATCTTTCCAAGAAAATCAACAAAATCTTTTTCCTCCTTATCATGTATTTTTCGAAAATTAAAGGAAAAAATCAGCATATTATTTCCTTTTTATTTTAATCACCTTATCATTATTGGGCTACTTAATTGGGCTACTTGAGGGGCCTTAAGGAGAATTAAGATTGGACCTCCTAATGGACTTCTGAATTTCAATATTGAGCCCCAATATAATTCAGCCCATTAATATTAATTATTACCACTAATAAATTAATATTGCACTATCCATCTTAATCCATATTACGATAATATGGGCTCCCGGTTATTATTTCCCGCGTTTAAGATTATCAAGTCCATTAATTAATCAAGCTTCCGAATAGCTCCAAATTAATTAACATCTTTCACCTTGGAGTAAAGACAGCTCAACATTATTATTCGTACCGAAGAAACTAATTCTTCACTTGCAAGATTTGGTACAATAAAACTTCTGAGCCCACCAAGGGGACTAATCACACGAGCCGTACTCGCACGCGTTTCTCCGTATTAAATCTTAGCAACCGTCGTATGATTAATATTACTGCCCAAGACACAAAGTTCGAAGTCGCAATGATTCTCACCCAACATGAATCAAAGCAGTAACTACTAAGCACACACGGTCCTATTTAAGTGACGGAGATTAAGAAATCAACAACCACTGAGGTCTAATTCTTCACCTTTCAGAACAGAAGAATTTATCCTCGCTGTAGGTCCTCTTCAACACATACTAAATGTGCTAGTGCAATCTCTTGGTCAAGACAGACCAATCTGAGCCTTACACATCGACCTTTCACGGCGGATTGTTCAATTCCACCTGGGTCGTGAAAATGTACGTTTAGTTACAAGTAAACTGTTAATGTCGTCTTCCGTGATCGGGTATCACCACATTAACTACAATGTAACACGTACTATATATTGAACGGTTTGCAATAGAAATTCAACATTCAATCATGACTAAAGCAAATGCGATAAAAGAATTATTCTCATAAAACGAGTGTTTGATACACGAGTTATACAAAGTAAAAGCATACTTTCACGTATAACTCCAACAATGGTTGAACCACTTGTGTCTGGTTTTGTCTTGTGTTTCTTTCCGAACATCCTCGTGGGTGGAGCTGATCTTGTAGTATATGTTGTACTATTTTCTTCTTGCTCCTCGTTTACATTTTGTTGAGTGTTATTTGCTTTAGTCTCAACGTCAAGGTCTATATAATTCTCACTGTTACACTCTATATCGATATTCATTTCTAGGATATTATCAGGACACTTCATTTTCTTGACCAATTTAACTACATCCTTCGCCTTTTCGCCAGTTGCCCGATCTTTGCTAAATATCTCAACCCAGTCGGGGTAGAGAGACCACTCTTTATATCACATTTCATGCATTGTGTGATCCCTTTACAAAGATTGAAATTTCTATTGAGCACAATTTCAATATGGATATCATAAAAGGTATATTAAACAACTACTGACTAATTGAAACAGATTGTCACATGGCTAATGTTCTAGCCTAGAAAATCTGGAATACTTTATATTATAACAACCATGCTCAAATATTAAAATGTTCTTCTTTATAAAATTTTATAATCGAGGTACTAATGTTTTTCTAAATTGTTTCAATTTATTCAAGAAATGTACATTATGTCAGCATCATGTTCTGTTTTCTCAGAGCGTTATGAATACTAATTTCCCTCCAGTGTATGCCTAGACAAATAAACTAGTATTTTTCCTCTCATTAAGCGTTTTCTAAAATATTCAACCAAAAATAAAATAAAATACTCAACACAAGACCATACATGCCTATAACATGAGAAATCATCATCATCTTTAACAAGAGAAATACAAAAATCCAACATAATACAAATAAACTTAGCCATTAAATACTAAAAATAAAATAAAAAATTTGCTATGAGCTTCTATTTTAAAAACCACAAACAATTCTTCAACACTTCTATTCATTGCTCATTTGTGACATCGAGTTGACTTGACACACAATTAAAACAAACACATGTCGTGAGATGTGTAGTAACAATTGAACCATAAGATTTTTTTTCATGTAGTCATCTTCGATGTAATAGTAGGAGTTGCAACGAGATTAATCATTGGGAACTCTTTCTTTAGTGTTTCTTCAAGCTTAGTTAGATAGCCCACTTTGAACCCATTATCACTCTTTTAGCCTTTAGCGACCAAATTCTTCAGTGCATTAATGAGAACCTTCTTTTGGCGATTGGTCCACACACATCGAGAGTTTCCGACTGGTTTCTTCGGAGCACCTCAATCTCACCCCTAATCTTGTTCAGATGCCATGCATGAGTTTACCTACAATGTTCCAGACCAATGCATATATTAATTAGCAAACTTCTCAAATACTCTCAATATTAATTAAAACTACTTACACATAATACAACTAAACATTAGTAATGTAGTAGTAACAATTACAAAAAAGTTTGTCACATATGTTATAAGCACTTAACAAATATATCAACAAAATCATACGACAACTGAACAAAAATAACCATAATAATAATCTAAGAAAGTAAGAATATTGCAATTGAACTAATACTTCAATATCTCAAGATCAACATTACCAAATTGAGTCATAGTGAAACGTCTACAATTAGAATTATATATACATAAACATCTAAAATTGATGTTATGCATATCATAATCTTTTCTATGACTTTCTTGAATCTAGATAAATTGTGATGATCATTACAAGTCCTTCTACCAATTATGATACATTTGATGGGCAAATCTATTTCTCCACTTCGTCCATTCATTCATGGACTTAACAGTTGAAATGAACTAAATATCATCAACATGTGCTTCCTCAGCTACCATTGCGTTGTCATGTTCCATTTCGTCAGGATCAACCGATATCTCACTCCGTATGAAGTTATGCAACATGAAACATGTTATGATCTAACGAATTTAAGTTTCAATAGGATAAAAGGCTGCACTGCGGAGGATGCTCCAACCATCTTTCATTACACCAAAAACACATTATATTATGAGCTCAGGTATGCCGCATATTGAAATATTCTTTATAGGAGTTTGGTTTTCTGTTTTGCAGTCCCCACTTGTTTAAATGATAACAAACACCCCTGTACGGTGAAAAAAATTCAAAACTGTTAGCATACACATTATCATACAAGTAGTATACCTGAGAATATACATCATAGTAATTAGGTCAATATGTGGAAAATGTTCAATTAAGGGTATCATTAATTAATACGAAATGAGTTTAAAGGTTATAACATTAATTACTAATAGGAACTTTGAGTCCATGCTCTCGATTAACAGAATCCCGTAACACCCTAGCATCCAAAACTGGCCCTCTCCCATCCAGGTAAGACGTAGATAAATCTCAACTCAGGGTCACAAACAACAAGAACATTGGTTGAGAGATTACCCTTCCTTGTCCTGTATTGTCCTCTATCAGCGACATAAGTATTGACATTTAAATAGGTTCCATCTAGTGCACCTAAACAATACTATACACACACAGTGAGATGATTGAATTTCAAAAGTTAGTCTCAGTTTATGCTGCGACAACCCAAATAGTACTTAAAAAAAGTATAAACTAATTGTGCAAAGTACCTTGAACCACTTCCACCGATAATCAGTGCAATCGTCTGGAACAGGTACAAGTTTCACCAAGAAAATGGAATGTAATTGCAACAAGCAACCCAGTACTATATACACGTAATGAGATACCATTTGGCCAAACAGAAGAAAACCAAATATAAGAGCACCATTTTTTGTGTGATGGCCAAACACGTAGAGAAACATAGCAACTTGCTCCTCAACACTAAAAAATTTACCATTATTCAATTCACCTAGATTACTCAAGAGAAAACAGAGTCGACCAATTGTATTTCGAACCATCCTTATATTTTCGATACAATCAGAATCACGACCAACAAAGAGCCTCTGTCTGTATGTTAATTGATGGGGTAAATGAGAGATCATGTTATACTTAACATCACACTTATGTTTTTTATTCCTAGCGGTAATATACTCAATGATTACAATAATTATTTCACGAGTTATCTCCTCCAACAATACGTAAACGATTTCATTCTTCTTTCGGATTGAATTCATCTTAAGAAATACTCTCTCCATCCTATTTTAGTAAGCCTATTTATTTTGGCATAAGTTTTAAGAAAATAAGCATATTATAGTGTGTAAAAGTAAAGTGGTTGTGCCCATATGTGTGTGCGTGTGCGTAGCTGTCTTTTTGTTTTATACGGAAATTATTTAACTTGTGGCTCAAGATGGGCCTTATCCACTCTATTCCAAGTAGCTGTTTTCACAACACTTTAATTAATGGATGAGGGCTGACCGCACATGGGCCTCCAATTATTTGGACCATAACTTGCTAAAAGTAATCGTTAATTGGGCTAGTATTTTCACACAATTTTCGCGAGTGTATCTGGTTGTTGCACACCAATCTTATTTCGCTCATATGTTGAGCTCCCGAACTCCGATTGTCTTAATTTTCTTTGTTGCGATCCTGGTTGCGAGACGCTTCACATGGTTCAAGTCTCTTCTTCATTGCTCATCTGTATCAACCCTAGTTATTTTTCTCCTCTAACTCAAAAAATTTCAAAATACCAAGAATTCATAGAAAAATATAAAATTAAAGCATAGAGACCATAATAGCATAAGTCGGATACTTACGAGCAAAATATAAAATTATTGATATAAAACAACCAATTAAAACACACATTTTAAAACACAAATTCCGACTTATCATAAAGTAAGTAGTAAGTTGAGAGTGTAAAATATTTCTTTTTTGGAAAATAGGTCTAGTAAAGTTGAACATCCACAAATAAAAAATAGACCTAATAATATTGGACGGGGGAAGTAATAAGGTAATTTAGGAATTTAGGGGGTAGTGTATTCTTTATCTGAGTAGCGTCTTTACCAAAGAGGTTAGTGACAATAACCTGGCCTAACAAGTACTACTCCCTTCATTCAACAATAATAGACAAGATTGTCATTTTGAGATGTCTCAATATATAGACTTGTTTTGTATTTCAATGAGCATTGACTATATTTTTTTTCCTAAAATGCCCCTCTTTAATACCATATAGTGTCTATAATTAATTTTATAATTTTATATGTATAGGAATAAAAGAGGAAATTTATTTTGGATTTAATGTGTTGATTATAGTTTCAATAATATGTACAACTCTTGAAAAATTGGAACCTATAGCAAAAAGAAATGGACCAAGAATAAGGAATAACGAAGCTGGCCCAAGAGGTAAAAACAAAACCCAGTGCTGAAAACGGATCCAAAAAGCTTGATACCCGCTCCGAATTGCAAAACCGGATCGCAGAAGCCACCGCTGGTACTGAATCTTACCGATAGCCGTCGACAATCTGACTTCAATGGTGAACCCAACCACTGGAAAAAATATCTTCCCAAATTAATACAGAGGAAGAAGGAACTCAAATCAGTATGTTGCCCCGAAATTCAGTAATTTCTGCTCTCAGAAGTGGGCCACCTCTAAATACTACCTCTCAGGTCCTTCTCTAATCCCTCTTTCCCATTGTTTCATGTCATTCATTCTTACCTCTTTTCAAATATGATGATATTCATTATATCTTTTGTAATTGAATTTAAGAATTTATGAAACTTCTCTTTCTTTATATTTGAGATGTTCTTGAGCAATTTGCTATGCCTGAGTTAAAAAAGAATATGTGTGTTATGGATAAAGAATAAAATCACCAAGCAGCAATGGCTAAAGTTCGGAAATATACTGATATATCCATTTTTTCGATTTTTTTTTTAATAAATATTGGTATGCAATATCAATTTCCATCATATTTTTGTGCAAAGTTAGCCTAATATTGGTAAAATATCAAGAAAATATAAAAATGTCAGAATAATATAAAAAAAAAGTCAAAACTTGTTCTAACTTCTATTGTTAAATTCATGTATTAAAAGTGTGTTTTTAAAAATTTTCATTTTTTTTTTTAAATTTCCATATTTAATATTGATATGTCCAATTTTCAACCTTGGTATCGAGTGCCCATTAACTATTTTGTGATTTGATTTTGCATGCATGTGTGTATATGATGTTTGCAACAATTATTTCAGGGTAGTCTGAGTCTGTTAAACGATGAATTAGTGTCAAAATTACTGGATAGAAGGTGGTCCTTGGGCTGCCCAGATGCCAAGATTCATCAGATAATGATTTTGAATCAAAACGAAGGCATTTCTTTTCAAAATATTACTCGACCACGTCTTGGTGCGAAAGGCCAGGTGAATCCGTCATTTTATGTGGTAAGGGATGACATATTGCATCCTCTGGTAAATGGTAACAAGGCAAGGAAATTAGATGCTCTGCTTCCTCTCCTCGAAGATAATGCCATAACCGACGTGGTGAGCTCATCCCCCCCCCCCCCCTCTCGATTTTCGATTATTTGATATCCAATCTTTAAGATGAGAGTTTCGTTTCCCTTCCATTTGCATGCCAACTTTTCTGCTTATGTCAAAATAGTCATGGTATTAACATAATTTGTGGACTATTAATAATGGAGAGTTTATAGGTTACTTGTGGAGGCTGCCAAAGTGCACATACTGCTGCAGTTGGTATGTTCAAAAATAGGATTCTGTTTTTTTTTTTTCCAATTACAAATTGTATTCTAGTTCTAACCATTCATTTCAATTTGGTGCAGCCGTTTCTTGTGCCGAGAGAGGAATAAAGTCGCATTTACTTCTTCGAGGAGAAGAGCCTGAAACTCTTACTGGATACAATCTTGTTTCTAAATTATTCGGGAATGTGGTTTACGTTCCGAGATCTATGTACGCCAAACGAGAGGAAATGCTTGCAAAGCATGCAGAATCAGTTGTAGGCACCAACGGAACCATTATAAGCCTCAATGACATTATGCAGGTTAGCTCCAAAAATCATGCGTGTAGGCAAGACAAATTTTCGCAACCCGATCCTGTAACATTAACCGAAAAATCAAAGAAGGTCGTTATTATTAATGAAGGTGCTGGAGATGCGGTAGCCTTATTAGGTAATTAACATCCTTCCCTAATGATGTTGTCTTTCATTTCGTTGCGTCAAACTTGCACTCCTGGAGCTGTCAAATGTTATAATTGGGTTTCGAGTTCATTCTGTCAATGATATATGGTGGAAATGTGTATTACACTTAGTTTTTCGTCTGTCTGAATGATATTATCTTTCATACTCGTTTCTTATCTTTTGCAAAAGTTGTATATTATCTGCGTGCTTTGTGAGGATGCTAGTAACGTTCTTGAATTCTATATTGTGTAGACGGTTTTTATACTATCTGTATGTTTGCTTATTTTGCATAGGATAGTTTGTAAGTCGTATTTTCATTAAGCCAGACTAGCTTTATCGATAGATCATTCCTCAACAGGTCTCATGCGCTTGATAAAATATTTATCGGAGAAGCATTTGTTTGGGAAAAAACAGGCCCTGAAGATCGTTGTAGATGCTGGCACTGGAACGACAGCTGTTGGTTTGGCTCTCGGAGCTCTATCTTTAGGGTGATACCTACTTTTGTTTATCTAATGGCTGTAAGATTAGCTTTATTTCCCTTTCACAATAGTCTTGGCATTAACAGAGCAACTAACTTCGACTTTTCTTTCATTCAGGCTGCCATGGAAGGTATGCGCTATAATGCTGGCCGGCAAAATTGATGCCTACAAACGAAAGGAGCAAAATTTGATTACTGAATTTTTAACGAGTTATACATCTTCAAATCCGTGCGAAGAGAATGCAGGAATTGTGCAGTGGATAGAGCGCAGCTCGCCTAGAAGGTAAATAATTATTTGTTTACGGTTAAAAAAATTAAGTTGCGATTTTGCAATTACTTGGTGCAGATTCGGGAAAATATTGAAAGGCGAAGTCGAAGAATGCCAAAAAGTAGCACAACAAACAGGTATTCTTGTAGATCCAATCTATACTTTGGCAGCTTGGGATGTTGCAGCTAAGCTAAGTCGAGACGGAGAAGAAGAAGAAGAAGAAGATACGAAAGTAGTGATGCTTCACACAGGAGGCACACTTGGAATGTTTGGAATAGCCCAGCGCTACAAGTCTTATTTTCAAATGCCTCAAGAGGATTTATAATTTTCAGAAAATTTACTTTTTGGTACAGCTTTATGGTTAAGGCCAATTTGATTTTAGGGATGAAATTGGGTAAATTTGGAGTGGGAGAAATGCCACCCATTATCTTTTCTATTGGAAAGAAAAGAAACATATACTTGTCTTTACATAAATACATATTTTTTCTTGAATAGGACTTGTGTGAGACCGTCTCATGGTAACTTGGGCATGAAACATTAACACTTTAAGAGGGATGAATATTAATTTGTGTTGTCTCATGTCATGAGACGATTTCATGCAATTTTTTTCCTTTTTTCTTATATTAACACATAGACAAATAATTATTTTTGTAAGGCCTAGTAATACATACTTGCTCTTATAATAATACAATTTAAGAGCGAGTATTTCTGTTTGTCTTTGCACAAATTTTTTTTGGGATAATTCATTTAACCTAGTATGACCCACCAAGGAAGCACAAATTTTTATTTCTTTCTTAAATGTGCTAATATTGCTTCTGCAATATTGTATATAACATTTGTTATTTTATATAGTTCTCTGGAGTGAGATAATAAATGAAATAAAACTTTCAAAATAAGATTTTAGCATTTTATATTATAAATTGATTATACTAAATTTGTAATTAAATTTTAACCCACATTTTTACCTACCACCTTGCCTTCCCTATCATTATCCATCATTCCAAAATTGTAATCACAAAATTAAAAAATTAAATTCATTCACATTAAAATAAATTCACTACCCAAGAAATTGAATCTCTAGACAGTCAGAAACCGTTTGTACGCATACCACCACTTTTAACATATAATCTCTGAGTGATTATGTATTTCTCTAGGATTAGATTGGTTTGAGTGAGTTCAAGACCTTAGGTTAGGTAGGAATATCATTGTAATCTGAGTGAAAATCTGAATGAAGCAAACAAGTGTGTAAAACTTGCTAGTTATTTGGCATCTCCCAGTATAACAGTGGATGTAGGAGGATTACACCACCTCTAAAACACTATAAATCGATGTCTTGCATATTTTACTATTTACTTAAGTTACATTCATCATATCATTCAAAGGTTTGCATTCAAACTGGATAAAATTAATCAAGTGTGAAAACTTGTATAGTCATTCAGTTGTATATTTATGTTTATATAGAGTTTTTCATACACTTACACTGTTTTTATTCCATTACACTTAGACCTCTCAATACACTTTCCAAAGTATGAGAATCTAATTCTACATATGGTATAAATTGTTTATAAAGAAACTTGGTCAAATTCGGTTTATTTTTAAAAGGTTGCAACTGCATATATGTAATTTCTTGAGCTATAAAGTTTCTAAATTTAAAAAAAAAAAAAAAAAAAATTAAAAGTAGGACTATCCATCCCTCCCCCTCTAGCCTTCTCCACTTGAGACCAACATAATTTTATTTATACACATAATAATTAAATATTTCATAAGGTTGTGTTTAAATGAAGTCATTTTGAAATCCAAGAAATTTGAAAATGAATGGATTTAAAAATTATATAGATTTCAAATGACATGATTTTGCTAAGTATATATATTTTTTTAATCGGTAAATGTTAGTATTTAGATTAGTTCACCAAGCCCCCAAATACTCCAAGAAATCTCCAAATCACCTTATAACTCCCATAATTCGTTCCCAAATGAAATCGAACTCAGGTCACTCACTAGAGTGGGTAGGGGTGGAAATAGGCCGAGTCGAGCTAGACTTCTCGTTGGACGGCCTAGGCCTACTATTTGATCTTTGAGCCTAAATCTGGCCTGTTAACTGTCATAGGTTTTTTTCCAGAGTCTTGGTCTGACCATTTTAATAAATATGCATGACCTGAAAGCCTTTTAGGGGCCTCTTTAATCATGTTTACAAAATTATATTCAATAATTATATTATTATTAAATCATAACAATTAACTATTTAAATCTTAAAATGAAGAATAAAAGCAATTTACCAAAGGATTATCAAATAATAGTATAATAACAAATTTAAATAATATTTAATATATATTTAGCAATATTCTTACATATATATATATATATATTTAAATATTTATTATATTATATTATATATGTATTGTATTATTATATATTATATTATATATATATATATATATATATATATTATAGTTAAATAGGCTGGTCTGTTGGGCTTAAAAAAACTTATAGAAAAACCCAAGTCTGGCCTATTTAAATAAATAGACTTTTAAAAAAGTTTAAGCCTGACTCGTTTATTAAACGAGCCGAGCTGGGCTTTAGGTAGGCCGAGTCATAGGCCCCTGTCGGGTAGCCTGACCTATTCCCACCCCTAAGAGTGAGGAACCCGGTGGTCAGGTGGACTAAGCCAGCTGGTTGGTTTTGCTAAGTATTTGAAATCCATCCATATGAAAATTTTATCGAAAGTATATAATGAATTTTGATCGTGAATTTTAAAATATATAGCCCAAATACAATCATCCAAATACAACCTAATTGAAATTTTAATATCCTAATAAATTCAACTTAATGACAATAGCAAAATATCCAACGACATCTCACACACACAAATTGAATAGTTTAATATCTTGGAAGGAAGAAAAGCATGTATGACTACATTGGTTTTAGCCCTCTATATATTACTATATATATATAGTAATAAATGTATGCATGGACATTCTTGGCCAAGGTGAAGTCGTAAATTAAACCCAAGAAGAAACAAGAAAGCACATTGAATCTCTAAATTACACAGTAAAACTAATTAAAATACAAGCATTTCCTTCTCCACACACATGTTCTATTAATTTCCTACAAGACAAGAGTCCCAAGATTTAGTTGACTGTCAACCTAGTGGAGCACTACTAGTACTAGGTGGGGTGGTGGCGCGGTGGTTATTGGCCACTCGCGGTGGTGCCAGCATTAATTCCTGGTAACAAGGGAGACAAACATGGAAAATTATTTTTCCCATTTCTTTATATTATGGGCCAAAATTGGGCTGTCTTTGTTAAAAGGAGAGCTAATTATAGTGGCCTTTTAATTTTCCTTTTTATCTTCCTTGTAGCAATCTGCCACCCAGGAACCAACTGAGCTACGCCCATACGGACTCCTTTTTCTCTTCCTTAACGAATGGAATCCATCGTCCATGTTGAAAACATAACGAGGGATTTTTCTTCGCTCTTTTGTATGTCTATTTCACCCCCTTGGCGAACTATGATAGAAAAATTGTTCATAATAAATTTATCATGAAACTATTTTAAAATATCAAATATTTAATATGAAGTATCGATAATCTCATCAGAGATATCATTAATTTAGGTCAGTGGTATTATATTGTAATTGTTGTAAATTTTCTTGAACCAGATTAACGATACCCCTTATAAGATTATCGATACTCCTGATTAAATATTCAATACTTTAAAACAGTTTATGATAAATTTATCATAAACCATTTTCATATAAAACATACTCTTCACCCTTTATATTAACACGATTTCTTGTGCACCAATTACAATGTGTGAACCTCAATCATCACAAGAGGGGGACCACCCGAACCCGCAACTTGGAACCACAACCGCACTGCAGCCGGAACCGCAACCACCACAGGAGGAGATAAATTTCCTCTCCATGTCTCGAACTCAAGACCTTTGAGTCTTAGGTGGTGGACTCAACCAACTGAGCTACCAACTTTGGATAATTACAACGTGTGATTGAATACAAAGATAACACTCAATATTAGTTTTGACTAAAATGTTTACTAGCTTTATCTCAATCTAATATATGGGCAATTAACGTTTTATATAAAGAGCGTCAAAACTGTCGCCTCCACTCTCATTTTAAGGCCATGTCTAAGCATAAGTCATCATTGTTTATACTAGGAGTGTTGAATTTTGTTTTGTGTTCAGAACCAAAGATTGTAAATGTAAACCATCTTTTTTTTTAAAAAAAATGGCCGTGGAAGGGAATGGAGCAGACATCCCTATCACTTACTTTTTCAAGGTATGTCAGGGAAAAAAAAGATCTTTCAAATATTTGCCCCATTACCACTTGTGAATCAAATGAGGAACATGCTATAAACCTGCACTATACACCATTATTTGTTAATGTGAGTTAACACATGTGAGACAACCACTAACTTATCAATAATAATTGCCAAAAAGTACCGTACCCCAACTTTACCACATTATTTTATAAATTTATAGTATAGAGAAATATATGAATATAAAATATTTATGACTGAAAAAAAAATTGTGAATCATAATCAGGTTGCATTGAGTCAAATGGACCTTTCTATTTTATTTTTAACAAAAATAAAATATAAACACTCACAGCTAAATTGAATAATAAGAGCAAACATGTGTTATTATAAAAATAAATATATGTTAGTGTAAAGATGAGTAAACAAATATGTATAGATGAGTAAACAAATATGTATCCTTGTAGTTAGCATAGATAAGTGTTATCATATTAGCACAAAGAATATAATAAGAAACATATATTTGTCTTAACATAAAAAAAAAAAAATTTGTCCTTTGTTGGACCCTGTTGTTACTATTTTTACCGAAATTATAGGGGTAGGATCGGGTAACGGGTAACAAACATATAATAATGATACAAGCACGAAAAACACAAACGATGGCGGATGAACCGATGAGTTCTTCCCTTAAAGGTGAATTTGGGTGTTCTTGGAGAATAACTTTTAGCCTTGAGAGTGAATATATGTGGGTCTCCTTTTATGAGGGAGGAGAAGTCATTTTTACAATGAGTTGATGTTTCTATTTATAGAGCCGCAAGTGTATCTTACTGATATTTTGGTATATACCGGTCCATACAGAAATATCTGTTCATACCAAAATACCGGCCATGTCGATATACCGGCTCATACCGAAATATTTAACTAACTATTTAATATGAAAATAAATTAAATATTAAATTTAAATAATAAATTATCGGCACGATATATAACGAATTACAGAAATACCGAAATATTATCGGCATACCAAAATACTGTCGGTATACCGAAAATACTTTGCTATACCGGTATATACCGACACACACCGAAAATATCTCGGTATAATACCATATACCAAATTTTTTAAAATATTGATACCGATACTGTACCGAAAATTTTGGTACAGTATCATATCGTACCGAAAATTATGGTATACCGATTTTTTCTTATAAATTCGATATCTTTCGGTATGGTAAGTGCAGTGATGGATCGCGCCGGTGAAGGCGGTCCGTCCCCAAGATCGTTGTTGGGATACCAAACGTGTATAAACAATTAAAGACCTAAACATGCATCTAAAGACAAGTTTAGATCTGTTACCCTTGAAGACCGAGGCGTTGATTCCACTACTGATCTTCTAATCTGTCTCCCAACCTCGTTCGTACACCGGGTGGACGGCGAACTAGCGAACGTGGAGAAAAGTGCCTCTCAATTTCGTCTCTTCAAAAACCCTTGCTCACGAAATTCTTTTAGTGCTAGGGTTTCAAAGAACGAAATTGAAGCCTTTATATAGGTTTCATGGGCCAGACTAGGGATCTGTTAGAAGGTATAGGTTTGGGCTCCTCATGGACCCAAATATTCTTATGTTCAGCCCAAAATATATATTTGGCCCGTGAACATTAATTCATTCCACTAGAGAATTAATGTTGCACTCCCGTCCTATCCCGAACCGAATCAGGGCTTCTATTAGACTCTATAATTCCCCGTGTTAAAGATATCGCACGTCCATTAATTATTAAAGCTTCTGACCGCTTTAATTAATTAACATCTATTATTCCTTGAGTAGTACCACTCAACCTTGTTGTCGTACGGATTAAATCCACCTGCAGGGTTTAATACGACAATCCTTTATGAGTTTCCTCAAGGGGACGTCATCAACCTGGATCACCAGGACACGGTGCCCTAATGCCAATAAATAGACATCGTGCAAACGATGTCACTACCCAAAATACATAGTGCATTGAATCTAACAAGATTCTCACCCATAGTAAATCAAAGTAGTGAACAAGCGCTCCACATATCTAGATATCACAATTAGGGTTAAGAATTACAAGAGTCACCAAGACCTTTAGTTCTTCATAACAGTCAGAATAGAAGAACATGTCTTAACTGTGATCCATTCAATACGACATAGCGTACTAGTATGAACTAATGGCCAAGACAAGCCACTAACAAGTTCATACTACAACTTATACCAATAGTTATGTCCAGAACTATCTTAGTTGTGAATACTGTTTATATCTTATAAGGAACTGACAATGTGATCTTCTGTGTGACTACAAACCCACCACATTATCTACAATATAAGATAAATAGACATACAAGTAATACAAGCAATTAATAAGATTGCAATAATGTGAAAAACCATTTATTTCAGATAATAAGGAAATTGAATATATCCATAAAAGCCCAACAAAAGTTTGCTTTACAGTATACACCAACATGCAGTATACCGGTATTTTCGATATTTGCTCCACCCCTAAGCTTAATGACTAAGGAACAATACCGACCTCTTATTTTAGGGTATCAATTACAAGTTACAACCATAGATCTAACAAACTTCACTAAATCTACTTTACAATATCTTGTCTGTACTTTGATATCTTCTTTGATGTTGACCCTCGATCTTGTCGGGACAATGTATCTTTAATGATATGGCATTTGGACAGTCGAGGTCGCACGTCTACCAAGTTATTCTTTGCTGAGATGCTCTTGTCAAACCTTGAATCTCGATTTTGGTAGACCCCGGTTCTGTGGTAGAATTTAGGCCAATTCTGGGATAATTTGTGCCATGACAGTCCCGATTCTTAAAATCAGCGGTTTAAGATTATCCATGTATTTTTCAATTTAAAAAAATTAATATATAAATGTACATAATTAAGTATGTTTTTATTAATTAAAAATTTGAGTCAATACTCCAAATTTTTATAACTAAAAGTGCAGGAATTTGGATTTTTGTTTTGTGTACATTTAATAGCTAAGAATGTACAAGTCAACTTCAAAATCTACAATTATTGAAAGTCTACAGTTGTGATTCTTCGGTTGTATGAACTCTACAGTTGATTATGAGTTTAGAGTTGTAGACTATGAAATCTACAGTTGCGTAACTTCATAACTGTAGGTTTTGAGGTATCTAACTGTATATTTTCCAACCGAGTGATTTCTAGTTATCTCAAGTCGTATCATAACTGAGAAAAAAAGTTATTTGGTCCCATAACTTATCAAGTGTCCGATTTTGGTCCCAAAAATTTTGACTCTTCGATATTGGTCCCGTAACTCCTAGGAATTGTCCAATTTTGGTTCCATTTTCTTCCAAAATACAAAAATGGTGCTCTTTTTTGTCATGCTCAACTCACATTCTGCCCAAATTTGGGCCTTTACGGTACCCTCTAGTATGTGTCCGCAAAACAATATTTTTTTTTGTTTTGTATTTTTTAATCATTTTTTCCATATCACTAATATGTGGTTGACAAAATGGACAAACCATAGGAGCTACAGGACTAAAATTGAAGAGTCAAATTTTTGGGACTAAAATCGGACATTCGATAAGTTATGAGACCAAAAAGAAATTTCCCAGCAAGAATGGGACCAAAATTGGGCAAATCGTAGAAGTTATGGGACCAAAATTGAAGAGTCAAAATTTTTGGGACCAAAATCGGACACTCGATAAGTTATGGGACCAAAAAAATTTTATTCTCTATCATAACCCTAACATCCTAGTTCACCTCTCAAGATTGAAAATCTTGATTCACAAAGAAGTTTAGTAAAGATATATGCAAGATTTTAGATGAATGTGAATATTTTCCATTTTGATATATTTCTTTTCAATATGATCCCTTATGAAATGATGTCTCACATCAATATGCTTCGACCTGGAATGAAGAACTTGGTTCTGTGTAATTGCAATTGCACTAGTATTATCACAAAAAAATGTTGTGTTCTTTGACTCAATTTCATAATCTTTCAGCTGGTATTGCATCATAAAACTTGTGCGCAACAACTTCCAATAGCTATATATTCTGCTTCGGCTGTTGATAAAGCAATTGGATTTTATTTCTTGTTGTGTCAAGATACAAGTCTTTGTCCAAGAAACTAACATATTCCACTAGTACTCTTTCTATCAATCTTGCAGCTTGCAAAAGTCTGAGTCTGTATAACCAGTCAATTCTATTCCATCCTCCTTAGGATACCATTATCCAATGTTTTGGCTAGACATGATATACTATATGATTTTCTTAACTGCATTCAAGTGTGATTTCTTTGGATTTATTTGGAATCTAACACATACACCTACAACAAAACATCCATACTTTTTTTTGTATCATTTTTATCATGTATCGTTGATGGTGACATTGGAACATATGTACGTTTAAAATTATCTATTTCAAACTTCTTGATTAGTTCCTGAATATACTTCATTTGACTTATGAATATTCTTTTATCCATTTGTTTGACTTGTAGTCCTAAGAAAAAGTTTAGATCACCCATCATGCTCATTTCAAACTTGTCTTGCATGCAATGTGAGAACTTCTTGCATAAGTCTTCATTGACAGATCTAAAGATAATATCATCCACATAGATTTGTACAAGTAGAATAACTTCACCGTGTTTTATCCTGAATAATATCTTGTCAACCACTTCTTTATTGAAACCATTCTTGATCAAATGATCACATAAGGTATTATATCGTGCTATATGAGCTTGTTTTAATCCATATAGAACCTTTCTTAGCTTGAATATTTTGTCTCCATCTATGTGATCTTCAAAGCCTGGTAGTTGTTCAATATATACTTCTTATAAGAGAAGTCCATTCAGAAATGCACTCTTTACATCCATTTGATAGACTGTAAATTTCATGTGTGCAACACAGGCTTAAAAATCCTAATGCCCTCAATTCTTGCAACTGGTGCAAAAGACACATCAAAATCAATTCTTTCAGCTTGACAAAATCCTTGCGCAACAAGTCTTCTCCTTATTACAATTCCTTCTTCATCAAGCTTATTCTTCAAAACTCATCTTGTTCCAACAAGTCTTCTCCTTAGATACAAGTTCTCAAACTTGATTTCTTTCAAAATCATTCAATTCCTCCTGCATTGCTATAATCCATTTTACTGCTTTCAAAGCATCCTATATATTTGATGGTTCTGTTTCAGATAGAAAACTAACAAACATGGCTTCAAGTTTTTGACTCCTTGTTTTCACTCTACCAGTTATGTTTCCAATAATCTGTTCAGGGGGATGATCTTTCAACATCTGGTATCTGATATAAGATCTTGATGGGCATTATGGTCAGCTGTAGGTTCTTCAAGTGCAGATTATTGAATCTGTCTACTGATGAATCTTCAGTTGTTGGAATGCCATCTTAATTTAGTTGAGAGCTTTGTTCTTCAATAAGTTCAGCCTCATTAGATTGGTTTTCTATAGTTGGTACTTCTATAGTTATACTTATAGTTCTTTCACCTTTATCAATTAATTCAACAGGAATTTTAACACTGACATATTGTTGTAAGGTTGTCTTTCTGTAGCTATATGATTATCCTCTTTCTGTAGATTTCCATCAAATTCTTCATTATTGCAATGTGGTTCATCAAATACAACATGTGTTGATTCTTCCATGAGCATTGTCATTTTGTTGAGAACTTTTAATGTTTTGCTTACTACTGAATATCCAAGAAAGATACATTCATCTGATTTGGAATCAAATATTTTTAGATGATCCTTCCAATTATTCAGAATGTAGTATCTACATCCAAAGATGTGAAAATATGACTCATTTGGAGTTCTTCCTTTCCACAATTCAGAGGGGGTCTTATAGTGGGTTTTGTTCACAAAACCATGTTATGAGTATAGCAAGTTGTATAAATTGCTTCAGCCCAAAACCTTTTAGGTAAGCGAACTTTTGCAGTCATTGTTCTTTTATCTTCTTTGAGTGTTCTATTCTTCCTTTCAACTACACCATTTTGTTGAGGGGTTCTTGTAGCTGAATACTCATGATATATTCCATGCAGTGAGAATTTTTTTTCCAAAACTTGATTAGTGAATTCAGTTCCTCTATGAAACCTGATTTTCACTATCTTCATACTCATTTCATTTTGAAATCTCTTCATCAATTTTGGTAGTCTCTGTAGTGTTTCACTATTTTTTCTTAGAAATACAGTCCAAGTGAATTTTGAGTAATCATCTACAACCACAAGAGTATATTTCCTTCCACTTATACTTACTGGTTCTAAGGATCCAAAAAAATTCATGTGAAGCAGTTCTAAAATCTTAGTAGTACTTCCATGAGTTTTGTTTTTTAAGGATTTATTTGTTTGTTTGTCATTTTGACATGCATCAAAAAGTTGTTCATTCTTAAAACTAGTCTCTGGTAAGCCTCTCACAAGTTTCTTTTTTACTAAATCATTTATTATTTTGAATTGACGTGATTCAGACTCTTGTGCCACAACCAGTTGGCTTATGTAGAGTTAGTTGCTAAGAAGCTGTTAGGATATATTTTTAATTAGTTTTGAAGATGTTAAAACCAGATGATGTAATACGACCAGTTGAACCTGTTAGTCAGTTGATGACTAGTGTATGACTTAGTCTAGGGGGAATAAGCATGACAAGAAGACCAGATCAGAAGACTAGACCAAACCAGAAGACCAAGATCAGAAGACTTCAACTAGTTGAGTTACCAGAGCAGGAGGCTCTCCAGCTTACCCCCGACCAGAAGAGTCCTACGGGCCAGACTAGGCTGGTGATTTTAGAATGCCTTAGAATCCGTACAAGAATCATGGCACTCTGTCAGATCACTAGTCTGGTCAAGACCAGAAGACATCCCAGTCTTCTGGTTCCTTCATCTACATACATAGATATGAAGAAAGATATAAAAAGAAGTTAAAGATCGTTGGTGATTAAAGACAAATTGGAGATTTGATCTAAACAAGTCAAAGCGCTTTAATCAATTAAGATCTCACCAACTCAATCAATCAATTGGTCATTGATTAATTAACTTCCAAGAATAGGGGATTTAATTAATTAGTCTTCCAACGGCTAACTTCACCCTCCCCTATAAAAGCAAGAAACTGGAATGAAGAGATACACGCGCAAGAACTCTTACACCCTACGCAATATTCAAAAGTTATTCCAGTATTCTTAGAACCATATTTATATTCATTTTTTTAGGAGTTTTTACTCAATCCTTTAGATATCAAGAAGGATTGTAGTAAGTATTGAGATAGATTATTGTGATCTACTCAAGGTTGTACAATACTTGTCAATTCCAGTGAAGTTAGTAAGTAAGATAGTGAGAAGAAGAGTGGACGTAGGATATTCAGATCTGAACCACTATACATCGTATGTTCATTTTAATATGTTGCATATCTTTTGTTCTATTTTTAAAAGGTTTTTGTTGCATAAATATTTTCTCAAACACTTAAGTTTAAATCCGCTTCCGCACAAACCAGTCTAGTTAAACCAGACTACTCTGATCAGAAGACACCAAGTCTTCTGATATTTTAGTTTGTCAAAAATTGGATTTGGAGATAGAAGTCTATTCAACCCCCCCCCCCCCCCCCCCCTTCTAGACTCCTTATCCCTTTCAAATACTTAGTGGGACCAACAAAAGCAAATAGTCTCTACAACTGAATTTTATTCAACAATGTAAACATTTCATTTTCTTGTACCAAGTAGCTTTATATCCTTGAATTCAATATCCTTAATCATACATGAGTGTGATGTAAAGTCTACAATGTAACCTTTATCACAGAATTGACTAACACTCAGTAGGTTATGTTTCAGTCCTTCTACAAAGTAAACATCATTGATCTGCATATTTTTGTTTCTAATTGAACCAAAACCATTGGCAGTTCCACTGATATTGTCTCCAAAAACCACTCTAGGTCCTTTAAGTTCTCTTAAATTGGATAGTGCTTCTTAGTTTCCTGTCATATGTCTTGCACAACCACTATTTATGTAGGTAATCTCATTTTGTGTGGTTGTCAAATGTCCTTGTAAAATAAAATGAGTTAGTTCTTAGGGATCCACAAGTTGAAATCTCCTTCAGTGACATTCTTTGCAATTCAAGCTTGTTTGACAGTTGTAGCTTTTATGTCAATTTTGTTGGTCCTCCTTTAGTATGAGTGAGTAACTATTGATTCGGTGAGGGGGGACATCCTTAAAGTTTTTCTTTTTCCATTTTAGAAAGTATTGAAAATCCCTTTTCTGTTTAAATCTAAAGTTTTATCTGGTTATAAACTTTTCAACTGTAAGGTTTGATCAGTAATTTAATCCTTACACATGTTGGTGATCCTTTCAAGATACATAGTCTTCTTGTCTTCAGCAGGATTATCTAATTTAGCATGGATGATATCAAGTATCTTCCTTTATTTTTCTTCAGACAAATTCCTGATCATTCAGTGTACAACAGGTTGTTCCAGTTCTTGTGTGCGAATTCTTTCCTTCTGGGTTTCCCGTTGTTGTCTGTTGACAGCGATTTATGACTGGTCTCGCTGCCGGGTTCCTAGCGGGTAGGATTTGATATTAATGATGACAGGGAGTAATAAATGTGAGAGTAAATGAGCTCTCAAGTATGTCTTTGCAATAAATGTGATGTGTGTTACAAATTGGCATTCAAAGCCCTATTTATAATGTACAAGGTGGGGGTTCCCCAAGCTTGGTAGGTGGACTCGTGGGTCCCTCCTACTCCTAGCTGGAAGGTAATAAGTGGCTACAGCCTCCCCTACGAGCCAATGAGGAGACGCCACATGGCACTGTCACCCCTGAGGTGATTGGACTTGGCCTCAACGGCCCTCTTTGACCCTGTCACATCCTCTGGATTGATGGCACTCGACGTCCTCTCACAACTGGCGCGGCCTGGGGTCGGGCAGACGGGTACTCGGGTACCGGGAAGCGAGCCCGGACGAAAATGCCCCGGTTGGCCATTTGCGGGCAGGCGGGTAGAGTACCTACACAGGGGCTCGTCGCTGGCCGCCCGATATCCGGGCATGTGGATTATAAGTACCCTTCCCGGCCGATCCCAGAGGCTCATGTCGGGCAGCCTCTGGGTCCCCGCCCGTCTGTCTGACCGGTCGAAAGACTGTTCTCCTCCGAGCCCGCTACAGCAGTGGGCCTGTATCCGATACCCGATGGATCGGGTAGTAAAATATCGTATGTAATAATTGCCCCACCAGCCCGACATCGGGGGGCCGCAGTCGTCGGGTGGCGGGCTGGTCGAACTGCAGACTATTTCGTTTTCGAATTTGAATTTTGGGGGTGACGTTTCGGTTTTCAAGACGACGCCTCGTCTGCCGCGCCTGCTGACGTCACGGGATGGCGTGACTGATGCGCAGAAACCCAGGGGTCACGTCCGCCGAACCTGTTCCCAATCGTTGCGCGCGTGACCCCCACGCGCCCCCCAGAACTTTGTTTTATTTCATTTTCGACCCCGTTTTTTGCTGTTTAGTCCCTCATTTTTCTTCTATAAATAGGGGCTCCCAGCCCATTTTCTCATTTTCCCTCTCTTGCGAACTCGTGCCCCCTTAAGGATTTTTAAGTTTTCCGGCGAATTCCTCAGATTCCGGCGAACTCCCCAGATTCCGGCGATCTTTCCTGAGTCCCAAGGTAATTTCTTGCTTCTTTCATCGACACTTCTTCTTCTTACTCTATTTTCGTCATGAGCGACTCCGTCGAGAGCATCGGCGCCGCCGATGCTTATCACTTCCGCCGCCGTGCCGCCGCCGATGCCGAGAGGCCTTTCCAACCGGCCGGGGAAGGAACGTCCCGTGCCGCCGCCAGAGAGGGCGAGGGCAATTCCACGGATGTGGATGCCTTCGCGGACGATTTGGAGGGGATGAGCCCCCAACGAGAGGGGGAAGCCCTAAGCGTTTCCCCGGTCTCCGCCTACCCGCCCCGGGCCGAAGATTTCTTGTTCGAGCGGGAAGCCGTGCCCGACCAAATAGACTACGCGGACAGCCGGCTAATCGGGTTCGACTACTCGAAGTATATGAGCCGGTTCGTGCGAAAGCGCCCTCCCCGCGCATATCTCGAGGCCCAGGATACTGACTTTGGGGCCTCTCGCCGCCCCAGCTGCCTTCCCCCGGACGCCGACGTGAAGGAGTTGTACTGGACATTCCAGGCGCCCTCCGGCGTCTTCTTCTACGCTCCCCGGGAGAATGAACGGGCTGACCAACCTCCGGAAGGCCTTATCGCCATAAATGCGGACACCCTTCATGCCGGGCTCCGTTTCCCGCTTCACCCGGCCATCTCTAAGCTACTCGCAGCCTGGAATCTGTCGATCACCCAGATCACCCCGAATGGGTGGAGCTACATCCTGGGGGCAATGGTCGCTCTCGGTCGGCGCGGGCTGCACCGTATGCCCACTCCGTCCGAGCTCAACTATCTATATTACACCGTGGCCTCGGTCGGGCGGATGAACCTTGGGTATTACTCCGTGAAGCCCCGGGGTGGAGATGCCATTGTCTTCGGCATCTCGCCGAAGGTGACGCACTGGCAGGAAATGTGGTGGTGGGTCGGCGGCGCCTGGGAGAGTGTTGGCATAGACGGGCACACCATCCCGGTTCCACGGGAATATCGGGAGCGCAACCGTCGAGGTAAATACTGAATTTTTCTTCGTTTCTTAGTACTGATCTAATTCTTCTTTCATTGTGCAGGTTGACCGGTACCAAATCAGGCCGACCTGACCGACGACTTCAGGCAGGCGCTTGCCTTGGTGAGATCCGAGAGCGTGGACAATCGCGACGTCGAACTTCTCAACGACGACGAGTACAGAAGGCTCTCCGGACTTCAGACTTTCCCGCGCCACTTGGATTTCGGTGGTAAGACTCTTTCCTGCCCGACTCTCCTTATACTCGTTCTCGCTTCTCGATTTCTAATCTTGTCGCTTTTCTCGCAGAGCAACGTTTCCCGGCCGAATCCTCCACGCCATCGACCTCCCCGGCAGTCTCCCCAAGGACCGCACCCGAGGCCGGCCAGGCAGCCATCCCGGTCGTAAACGTTGAATCGTCCGAGGAGACCGTTGACATGGCGCCCAAGAAGAATGCCCTGGCCAAGCTGGCGAAACGGGGAGTCGTCCGTGCCGCCGGGGTGGTGATCCGCAGCCCACCCGCGGCCCCGGTGCCTCCGACATCCTCCTCCCCGGCAGACGGGCAGCGCCCACACAAGCAGGCCCGGGTCGAAGGCCAGACATCTGTCGACCCGGCCATGGTAACGGTCAACCTGGACCCGGCGACTGGCGGGCTCGTGGCCGGCACCGTCGAGGCGATTTTAGGGGGCCCGGCCTCCCCTGCCCGCGATCGCAGCGACTTCTCATTCTTGGGCTGGGGCAATAACCTCACGTAAGTATTACGTTTTCTTCTCTAAGTTTTCTAATCGATTTTGTGATGTAGGATTTTTAACATATCTTCTCTTCCCGTGTTCACGCAGGCCTGAGCCTCTGTCCCCGCCCGAGGTTCTTCAATTCCTGCGCTCGCAGGAACCTCCGTACTCGTAGGCCGTGCCTGAGTCTTGGCCGGAGGAACTACGCCGCGCCGTGCTGAATCTTCCCCGGTCCTGGACCCTCAACTGCCAGAAGGCCACGAGGACCGTCTCGCTCGCCGACCGGATGAGGGCGGCGGCCATCCGTACTTCCCGCAACGCTATTGCCATGGAGGGCATTATGCTCGAATATGAGCGGGAGATGCGGACTGCCTCCTCCTACAGGGCAGCCTTCCAGTGGAAGCGGGACGAAGCTACCCGCCTGGAAGAGGAGAACAAGAAGCTCCGGGAGGAGCTGGAGGCCGGCCGAGCGAGTCGGGCTGAACTAGAGGGGGTCCTCGAGGAGGAGAGGAGGAAGCGTACCGAGGCGGAGGCGAGGACGGCTGAAGAAGTCCGCCAAGCCAAGGAGGCTCTCGCGGCGGAGGCGGAGAGGCGCCTGGAGTCCGAGCGTGCCCGATTGGCCGCTGAGAGCGAGTCGGCTGGGTCCATGGTGTACATTAATGCTTACGCCGACTCGATTTGCTCCCTACTCCGTCAGAATCCCCAGGCCGATTACTCCGGGCCTCTGGCCGATTTGAGGAGTTATGTCGAGTCCAATCCTCCCTCCCCGGACTATGATATTACGCTGAAGGACTTGGTCGATCGCGGGCTGGATCTATCGTTCCTTGGCGACCCGGCGACCTTCCTTTACCCGCTTGCCGACGAGGAGGCGAATGAGGACCTGGGGATGGTGGACGAGGTGCACCCGTGATTTTTCTTTTGTTTTGTTAAGTTTGCTGGCCGCTGGCCGTTTTGTATTTTCTCTTTTCCTCCTTAATGAAATTACTTTGCCCTTCATTTCGCTTTGTCTTCTTGAACTTTTAGTTTTCCAGCCGGGTAAATAACGTAAATAACGTAATCGGATAATAAATAATAAACGGTAGTGTTCTGGCCGAATGTCGGGTAGTGACTTTTAACGATTGCCCAAAAGAATTTACCAACGAATTAATTAATGAAGTGCTATAGCCGAATGTCGGGCAGCGACTTCACGAAGATGAGATTGATTTAACAACCGCTTAAAGAATTAACCAACAGATTAATTAATGAGTGCTATAGCCGAATATCGGGCAGCGACTTCACGAAGATGGGATTGTTTTAACAACCGCTTAAAGAATTAACCAACAGATTAATTAATGAAGTGCTATAGCCGAATATCGGGCAGCGACTTCACGAAGATGGGATTGATTTAACAACCGCTTAAGGAATTAACCAACAGATTAATTAATGAAGTGCTATAGCCGAATATCGGGCAGCGACTTCACGAAGATGGGATTGATTTAACAACCGCTTAAAGAATTAACCAACAGATTAATTAATGAAGTGCTATAGCCGAATATCGGGCAGCGACTTCACGAAGATGGGATTGATTTAACAACCGCTTATTAATTTTTACAAATTTGCGCTTCGAGTAGCGATTACAATGAGCTCCTACTGGTAGTATTTTTTGAGTAGGGAGGCGTTCCAAGGGTATTGGGCCGGGTTGCCCTCAAGGCTTTCCAGCTCGTAGGCTCCATTGGCGAGGCGGCTGGAGACCTTTAGGGGTCCCTCCCAATTCGGACCAAATGCCCCCTTGGGCTGCCCGACCGTCCGTCGGAGTACCAGGTCCCCGGTTTCGAACTCCCTGATCTTGATCTTCGAGTTGAAGTATTTTTCAGCCCGGCGTTTGTAAGCTATGTTTCTTTGTTCTGCGGACAGCCTTCTCTCCTCCAGCAGGTCTAACTCGTTTAGCATGGCCTGGTCGTTCTCGGTCCCCACGGGTTGTGAGGTGCGGAGGCTCGGGATGACGACTTCAGCCGGGATGACTGCCTCTGTTCCGAAGGCTAGAGCAAAAGGAGTCTCCCCGGTTGCGGTACGACATGTCGTTCTATATGACCATAACACTTCGGGTAGCTTGCTCGCCCATGTTCCCTTGCTCTCCTCCAACCTTGTCTTCAACGTGTGTTTGATTATCTTGTTTACCGCCTCGACCTGTCCGTTCGACTGGGGATGGTAGGGTGACGAGAATAACCTCTTGATCTTGTGCTTTTGGCAGAATCTTTCCATCTCTAGCCAGTCAAATTGTTTCCCGTTGTCCGAAATGATTATCTGTGGGAGGCCGAATCGACAGATTATGTTGCGCCAGATGAACCTGATCACGTGTTCCTGGTCGATCGTTTTCAGTGATTCCGCCTCCGCCCATTTGGTGAAGTAATCCACGGTGACAATTGCGTACTTGACGCTGCCCGGGGCCGTAGGCAAAGGGCCAATGAGATCGATCCCCCACTTTGCAAACGGCCACGGGCTCAGGATTGAGGTGAGCTCGGTTGGGGCCTGATGTATTGCCGGTGAATAGATTTGACACTTGTGGCATGCCCGTGCGTAGTTGATTGCGTCCCTCTTCAGGGTGGGCCAGAAGTATCCCTGTCGGATAACCTTCTGGGTGAGAACCTGGCCGCCGGCGTGGTTCCCGCAGCGTCCTTCGTGGACTTCTACCAAGATCTTCCTTCCCTGCTCCTGCGTTACGCATTTTAGGAGGGGCAGGGCGAAGCCTCTTTTGTACAACTGGTCCCCGATGATCGTGTACCGGGCCGCCCGGAGCTGCAACTGTCTTGCCGCTACCCGGTCGACTGGGAGTTGGCCGTCACGGAGGTATTTCAGGATGGGGGTCATCCAGCTGTCTTCCGCCTGCCCCAGGCTACTCACCCGCTGGTTCGAACTCGTAGGGGCGGTCAGGTAAGTAACTGTGATCTGGGACATGTCAGCTGCCCCTTTGGATGTTGCGAGGCGGGCAAGTGCGTCTGCTTGAGTATTGTCGAGTCGGGGTACCACCTCTATGCATACTTGATCGAACTTTTCGAGCAGGTTCTTGGCTAATCCCTGGTAGGCCAACATCCTATCGTTGTGCGCCTCGTATTCTCCTGATATTTGACATGTAACGAGCTGTGAGTCGCTGTAGACCTGGAGTCTCTTCACTCCCATGGCCATGGCCATTTCCAGGCCGTTAATTAATGCTTCGTACTCGGCCTCATTGTTGGTCGCGTGGAAACCGAACCTTATGGCTGTCGTGAATGACTGGCCGGACGGGCTGAGGAGGACAATTCCCGCGCCTGCCCGCGTAGTTGTGGAGGACCCGTCAACGTACATTTTCCAAGGTGGCTGCTCGATCTTGGACATCGCCTCCGGGTAAGTGAGCTCGACTATGAAGTCGGCCATGGCTTGGCCTTTGATGGATGTTCGGGGAGCGTATGTGACTCCGAATTGCCCGATCTCAACAGCCCACTTGAGGCACCTGCCCGCCGTGTCTGGCCGATGTAGTACTTGGCGAAGTGGCATTGTTGTCAGTACTTCTACTTGGTGATAAAAAAAGTATGGGCGTAACTTGCGTACGCTCATTACTAGGGAGTATGCTAACTTTTCCAGGGGTGGGTACCGTAGCTCGGCGTCGTGAAGTGTCTGGCTGACATAGTAGATTGGCAGATGTGCCTGCCCCTCAGCCCGCACTAGCACGGCGCTGAGAGCTGAGTCCGACGCCGCCAAGTATAAGAAAAGCTTCTCGCCGGGGACGGGTTTGGCCAACACCTGGGCGTTTGATAGGTACGCTTTCAAGTTATTGAAAGCGAGCTGACTCTGGGGAGTCCAGTTTAGTTTCCCCTTCCGTATGCTGTCGAATAAAGGCTTGCATCGGTCCCCCATGCGGGAGATGAAACGGCTGAGAGCGGCCAGTCTGCCCGTCACCTTCTGCACCTCCTTCACCGTGCGGGGAGGGCTCATGTCGAGGATCGCCTGTACCTTGGTCGGGTTTGCCTCGATTCCCCGCTGGCTGACCATGTGCCCCAAGAATTTGCCCGACTCGACGCCGAAACTGCACTTTTTCGGGTTGAGCCTCATCCGATATTTTCTCAAGATCTCGAATGTTTCGGCTAGGTGTGTGAGGTGGTCTTCTTTCTTCTCGCTCTTGACGACGATGTCTTCGATATATACCTCCATGGTCGCCCCGATTTGATCGTGGAACATGTGGTTGACCAGCCTCTGGTAGGTTGCCCCAGCGTTCATGAGCCCGAATGGCATCCGCTTCCAAAAATACATGTTTTTCTCGGTGAGGAAAGTTGTGTGTTTCTAGTCGTCTGCGGCCATCGGGATCTGGTGATAGCCGGCAAATGCGTCCATGTAAGTGAGCATCTCGTGCCCGGCCGTGCTGTCCACCAGGTGGTCGATGTGTGGCATCGGGAAGTGATCTTTTGGGCAAGCTTTGTTTAGGTCCGTGAAATCGACGCACTGTCGCCATGTGTTGTTGCTCTTCTTGACGAGTACGGCGTTGGATACCCATTGAGGCTTGTCGTCGGGGTCGACCATCCCGATGAGTTTGTTGTCGAGTAGCTTTTTGACTTCGGTGGCAATGATCGCGTATTTGTCTGGGCCAAATTTCCTTCTTTTCTGTGAGATCGGCTTGCGGGATGGATCGATGTGCAGTTGGTGTGAACATACGGCTGGATCGATCCCGACCATGTCCTCATGGGACCAGGCGAACACGTCTAAGTTCTCTTCTAAAAATGCGGTCATCTTTGCCCGCAACTCGCCGGACATTGACGAACCGAGTTGGACACTTACTTCTGGCCGACTCTTCATTGTGACCGAAATTAATTCTTCGATCGGACTGGCTCCACGTTCGCCGTAGCATGGATCGTCGATCTGCCCTGTTAGGGTTTTGTCAATCTCCATGGGTTCGTACCCGAGCCTTGGCTCCAGGTCGACTTGGATGTTCTCAAAAGTCTGCGAATCTTCTTCCATTGGGTGGGCAGCGGGTGGGATTTCTTCGTCTATTTCCATGTCTCCCTCCCCGATTGTGCAGACATAATCTAGATTTGCAAAATTTGAAATAACATCGATATACGCCAAACATCCGCGTGCCATTTTCTGATTTCCCTTAAGAGTCCCAACCTTCCCGGAGGGGGTTGGGAACTTGATACAATAATAGAATGCTGAGGCGGCGGCTTCGAACTCGTGCTCGAATGGCCTGCCGAGAAACCCGTTATAGGTTGACGGCTGGTCGACAATGATAAAATCGAGCTGTTTCGAAGCCTTAACCTCAGCGTCTATACTAGAAACTAATTCTACGGCTAGCCTAACTATTCCGTAGGGTTTCACCGTGGCGTCGCCGAAGCCTTTGATAACCTGGTCGCATGGCTCCACATACCTCTCAAAGGAGCTGTCCAGCTGGTCGAATGCGGCTTTGAAGAGGATGTTGCAGTAGGCCCCGTTGTCGACGAGCATGCGATGGACGGTGACGCCCATGATGTTGACGGACACGACTAGGGCGTCGTGGTTCGGGTAGATGACCCCGGTGCGATCCTTCTCCTTGAAGGCGAGGAGGTTTGATTCCTTTGCCGTCGTGTTGACCGGCAGGGCGATTTGATGGACATTGTCCATCGCTCGCAGCTCGCTCTTCTGTCTGCGGTTGGAGAGCGAGGTGGTAGGTGCGAAGCCTCCCACCGGGGAGAGCATGTTGACCGCCCGTCGGGTCTGATGTTCCGGCATTGGTGGGCATATAAGGGCCGCCTCCCGGTTTGGCTCCACGGGGTGGGCAGCGGCCTGAGCCTCCGGTCTAGCCGCCGGCCTCTTCACGAACTCCTCCAGCTTCCCCTCCTCGAAGAGTCGCCAGAGTTGCTTCAGGAGGTCGCGGCACTCACTCGTGTTGTGCCCGACGGTTTGATGGTAGTTGCAGTACTTGTTGGGGTTGAGCTGCACCCCCGGTTTGTGGACCCACGGCCGCGCCTTGGGCATCATATTTTTGTCCCGGATCTGCACATAGACGTACTCCGGGGTGGCCGACAATTTTTCGGCCAGCTTCACTTCGACGGAATCGAAGGGCTTGAAAGGCTGGGGAGCCCGGTAGGAAAAGTTCCTCCTGCTTGATGTGGTGTCTGCCGAGGCGCGTGGTTTCTCCTTCTCGGCAGGGGTGCTCTCGCCCAGCCGCTGTGCCAGGATGTCCGCATTGTAGATGATTTTTCCGGCCCGCTGCCGGAACTCCGCGTAGGACTTGGGGTAGTCCTTGTTCATCGACTTTCATAGTTTGGTTCTTAGGCGGAGTCCGCCTATGATCCCGACGAGCTTGACCTCGTCCCCTATGGGCTCGCCCTCCATGATGATGCGATCTACCCGGTCGATGTACCCCGGTCCGTCTCGTCTTTCCCCTGGGCCAAGTTGGCCATGCGGTTGGCACCGGCCATTCGTGGCGCCATCGAGGAGAAGTGCTCCAAGAACAGTTCCCCTAGCTGGTGGAACGAAACCACCTTCCCCGCGGGAAGCGAGGAGTACCATCGGTGAGCCCTGTCCCCCAAGGTTAGCGGGAACATCCTGCACTGGGTGGCATCTGTTGCCCCCATGGAGATCATGTAGGTGGAGTATTTGCTGAGATGGGTGACGGGGTCTGTCTCCCCGTCATATTGGCCCACGGCGGCCACGTTGATTTTTGGTTGGGCCGGGGCCCGTACCAAGATGTCTGCGAGGGGCGAGTTGGGCATGTAGGGGACATGATGTTGCCCGTCCCGCCTCTCGAGCTTGGCCTCGAGGTCCGAGATCTTTTTTAGGATGGCGGCCATAGCGTCGTCGGCCACGGGGGGAGAACGGGGACGAGGGTTGTCCCCCAAGCGGTCACGGACCGACGGCCTCGGGGCCGTGTCGTTGTGACGCCTAGGAGATCGTGCCTGTTCTCACTCCCGGGGCCTGGAGCTGGCGTTGGACTCACAAGGTCGGGCAGCTCTCCGAGCCTGGGTTCCCAACCGGGAGAAGACCGATCCCGCAGGTCGGCGAGAAACCCACTGCGAGTCGGCCTCCTCGTCGAGGCGCCTCTTTAGATTCTAAGGCCGGGGGTTGCTGGCGGCCCTCCTGGCCGCCTCTTGCTCCTGCCGGGGCTGGCAGGTGGCCCTGCTCCGGGCTGGCTCCTTTCCAGGTCGGTGAGTGCGGATAGGAGCGGCGTCGATCTCGGCCTGACAGCGCTCGATCATGGCCCTTGCGGCCTGGAGGTCCTCCGGAGTTCTTATGGCCGACAAGAACTCGAAAGGACCCTGAAGGGTCTCCGCCGTGGCCGGAGCCGGAGTGGCGGTTTCGCCGATGTCCTCGACTTGCTGCTGGGTTCGTGTGGCCTTCGAAGTGGTCATTTTTGAGTGATAGTGGATGGGATTTCGTTCGAGGTGACTAGATAAATGAAACCGAGTGTACTTCGATATTAGTCACCCTTCTTCTAGCGCCAAAATGTTGACAGCGATTTATGACTGGTCTCGCTGCCGGGTTCCTAGCGGGTAGGATTTGATATTAATGATGACAGGGAGTAATAAATGTGAGAGTAAATGAGCTCTCAAGTATGTCTTTGCAATAAATGTGATGTGTGTTACAAATTGGCATTCAAAGCCCTATTTATAATGTACAAGGTGGGGGTTCCCCAAGCTTGGTAGGTGGACTCGTGGGTCTCTCCTACTCCTAGCTGGAAGGTAATAAGTGGCTACAGCCTCCCCTACGAGCCAATGAGGAGACGCCACATGACACTGTCACCCCTGAGGTGATTGGACTTGGCCTCAACGGCCCTCTTTGACCCTGTCACATCCTCTGGATTGATGGCACTCGACGTCCTCTCACAGCTGGCGCGGCCTGGGGTCGGGCAGACGGGTACTCGGGTACCGGGAAGCGAGCCCATACGAAAATGCCCCGGTTGGCCATTTGCGGGCAGGCGGGTAGAGTACCTACACAGGGGCTCGTCGCTGGCCGCCCGATATCCGGGCATGTGGATTATAAGTACCCTTCCCGGCCGATCCCAGAGGCTCATGTCGGGCAGCCTCTGGGTCCCCGCCCATCTGTCTGACCGGTCGAAAGACTGTTCTCCTCCGAGCCCGCTACAGCAGTGGGCCTGTATCCGATACCCGATGGATCGGGTAGTAAAATATCGTATGTAACATTGTCTAACAAATAGTGGTATTATTTTTTCTAGGTGATCCATCCAATCACATGGATTGTATCCAATCACTGTCAGATCTCCTGAAGGTCTTTATTGTAATGACATTTCCTTCAGTTATTTTGATGATTTTCCACAATAATCAAGTTTCTTTTAAAGATAGACTCTGTCCTTTTCAAGATCAGTAATCTTCTTATCTTTCAATTCAATTTCCCTTTCATAAGCTACACAGTCTGCAGGTATCTTCATCAAATAGTTCTTCATGACTCGTCTTTAGGTAGTCAAATTCCTCTTTTAAATTATTCATCTTAGATAGCTTACTCTCTGTTTCTTTAGTTTTTGTAAGCATTTCCTTGATGTTTTCCTTAAGTTTTTTATTTTCTACCTTTGGATCTTCATAATCACTTTTGATAATAATAAGTTCCTCAAAACCTTTTTAGAGAATATGAATCATATTCCTGCGAGAATGCTTATCAGTTAAAGAACTTGATGATGATTGTACCTCTTCATCTTTAGCAATTAGACAAATGAGAGCCTCATTATCTCTGAGTCTGTAGATTCACACTCTTCGGTTGACTTTGAAGAAGACTGACTAGTTTCCTGGTCTTTTCCAAACTTTGAAAGTAGTGCCATACTTCTTTCCTTGTCAAACTTCTTTTTTTCCTCCAATCTTGCAGCTTTTTCTTCATCTGTATACTTCTTAGTCTCTGGGCATGGACAGTCTTTGATAAAGTGGTTGGTTTCTTGTATTTATAACACAAATAAGTTGAGTTAGTACTATTAGTCTTGGAAACCTTACCTTCTTGATGTGCTTTGGATGAGCTCTTCTTACAATTTGATCTTTTGGCTAACTTCTTGAATTACTTGATGAACAGGACCATCTCATCTTGTTTATCATCTAAATCTGCAGCTGGAGCATTCTCTGTAGCTACTAGAGCTGTAACTTTTGATGTGGATGATTCTTTATCCTTTCTACTATCAATATTAAACTCATATGCTTTAAGGCCTGAGAATAAATCAAAAGTAGATATCTTAGAGAAGTCCTTGGATTCTCTCATTGCTACTACTTTCATATCCCATGCAGGTGGTAGACCTCTTAATACTGTTGATAGGCGAACATCAATCATTGCTGGGCGAACAAGGATTAAAGCCTTAAAAAGGATTATGAAGAACCAACCCCAAATCAAAGATGATTAACAAAGAAAATTAAATTAGGGTGCATAAATCAATCCAGGGAGTGTATAGACTGACGAACAACTCTACTGACGAACGACATATTGGCGAACAGGTCTAGAGACCCGTCGCCAAATAAGGACCCTCCACCAAGTCAATAATGGCAAATAACATTATGAAAGATGGTGCATTTACCAGCTTAAAAGATGTATGGAAACGAACAAAGGACCAAGATCCCAAAGACAATCTATGTAAAACACAAAGGCGAACAACTTCAGAGCCATAACCTCAAAAGGCGAACAACTTCTATGGAAGAACCATTCTGGATCAACTAAACCGACCTGGACGAACAACAATGAAGTCCGAGATAAGACCAAAGAAGACTTTGTAACTAAGATTCAGCTTAGATAAGGTCAAACAAAGGTCAAAGGACACATGTCTAACATGCAAGCTAGGAAACCCAAAAGTCTTGGACACCTCCTGCTTGCTAGTCTCTATAAATAGTTGTTCTCCAGCAATAAAAAAAACAAGTTCAAATTCACAAATATTCCTAAAACACACACTTAAACACCTAAACGCACACATACACGAAATTAATACGATTTCGACTTTCGTATTTACCATTCCACATCTCGAATCTTCGATTTACCATTTACGGTGGTAATCAATCACACGTAATTAATTGGTGGTCTTAAACCGAATTAAAACAGTCACTAATCCTATTGATTAAATTTGATCACCAACAAATACGTTCATGTTCATCTCTCTCTGTGAGTACTCTTTTCCAAGTGACTCAAGTTCATTCAATATTTCAATGAATCTTGAATCAAACTTTTCAAGAGATTCTCTAGATTTCATCTTTAAATTCTCAAACTTTGGAGCATCTATCATCAATTTGTTTTCCTTGATCTGGTCTATTCTTTCACATATCATCTCAAATTTTTTCCATATCTCATTTGCCGTCTTGCAAATTGCAATGCTTGATTTTGTTGAACACAATTTTATCAAGTGAGTGATAAATGGTGTTCCTTGTAATGTTATCAAGATTAGTTCTTTTCTTGTCATCATCGGTCCATTCTTTTCTAGGCTTTGGAATAGTCTGAGCAGTTCCAACAATCTGCTCTCCTGTAGTGTTAACTTTCTCTATGACAATAGGCCCATCTTCAATAATAGACCACATTTCATCATTCATTGCACATAAATGTGCTTGCATTCTTATTTTTCATTCATCATAATCTTCTGTTGAGAACATATGAACCTCGAATTTCATCATCTTAGGAGCCATGCAAAATGAAAGTGAGTTTAAAAAAAAAATAAGGATCTAGCTAAGTACTGACCAAAGTAGTGGTAAGTCAACTGCTCTAATACCACTTGGTGATCTCAAGTGGTAAAGGTCTAGGGGAGGAGAGATGAATAGACCTTCACTAAGATTTTAAAAATAAACTTTTTTACAAACAAAGCTTAACTTTAGACAAATAATTTTGCAGCTGTATATTTTAAAAATTGAGTTAAAAGAAAGATACAAACTATATTAAGCTTTGAAGCAAAAAATACAACAAATAAAGAGTTAGATTATCACACTTTTAAAAGTGTATTGAGAAGCCTAAGTGCAGCGGAATAAATAAGTGCATGTAATGAAAAATTCTATGAACAAGCTTACAATTGAGTGATTATGAGAGTCTACAGCTAGTCAACTTGTTAAATATTAAGCAAAGTTTAAGATTAAGATGAATGCAACAAAAATAGAAATAACATAGGAATTTATAATGGTTCAGTGTTGGTGTAATCCTCCCACGTCCTCTGTTACACCCTCATGTGTCATTTGTTGGGTTTTAAGGGCACATAAACAAGTAATCCATGAGCAACGAAAATTAAACAGTTCACCAACAATGAACAATTAATTGCATAATTAAATATTCGAAGATGTAAATAGAATTCTTACTGTGATTTGTACACAAATTCCTCAACTATGGTATCCACGTAACAGCTTGCACCGATCTGTCAGCGTTGAATCTTGAGATGAACTTACTAGGAAAAGTCGAGCTAGAGATTTTATGGAGAGAATTAATTTCTTGTATATTGGAATTCCCACTGGAATTGTATTTATAAGGATGGACTGACTTAATTTCCAAGCAAGATAAAAAGCCCTAGTCCATTAAATAAAATCTATATGGATTTTATTTCCTTGTAAATAAAATTCCTATATAATAATATTCCAAATATTATTATTGGAAATTCCTATTTAATTAAATCTAATTTAATTAAATATCAATAATAATTAATTCTAAATATAATAATTATTATATTCTCCATAAATTAAATAGTATATCTAATACAATATTTAATCAACCAAGTATAATTGGTAGATCACCATTACTTGTTATGTGACCCATAGGCCCTCGTATATCGAGCGGTTAGTCAAACTAACGGTCTTAATTGAACCCTAGACAAAAAATCAGACATTCTCAATATACGAGGTATGTTGCGAGGAATTCTGCAACTACCTGTAATACTGTAGGCTATTGTGATATCTTCCTTTCATTCACGTATACTCGATTAAGTCTTGAACATGATGAAGTGTCTATTCAAATAACTTAATCATATTATCTCTAATCACTAATTGATCAAGTATATCACACTTAGCCACAAAGTCTAAGTTGATGTGCATCGACCGACAACTTAGATCCAATTATGATGAGAAAACGAGTATTCTCTCTAAATCCACATTTGAGGAATGAATCATATTCTTGGCTCAACTACCACGCACATGTACTTCTTGATAAACCCAATTCATGTCATATCTACCAATTGAAGGGTGCAAGTGTCGGTCATGATCAAAGTTCATCGCTCTACGCATGTCATGCGTATTGATCTCAAGTCAAAGGAGTATCACATTGCTCCCACTAACCGAGATACCCATAGACACGTATTGTGGAATTACATCAAACGGTTTGTCGGATGTGTATACCAATACCCTCTAAGGTATATGTGCATCCATCATGAGATACCCGGTATCTCGTAGTAAATGAGATACCCAAGAGTATGATGCAGATCGCACACCAATCTCAACTGCATCATCAGTATCTCATTCTTGATGATCCTTGATCGGGTCTTAATTGAGAATCATACTTAAGTAATCTGAGCTCTCACTCACTCACTCAATGATAATAGTGATTCAGTGGAACACAAATAAGAATAAATACAAACAATCAAAACATAATATTCAAACAAGTGTAATCTCATACATTTAATATTAAATCAACAATAATATTAAACAAAAACTGAATATTTTCTTAGCATTATGTCCTTACAATGGATTGTCTCTAGGACACTAACACTAACATCATTAACTATGCAAGACTTACACATTGCTTGCTCACTTAGATCACTCAGATTACAATACAATTCCCTCTAAAATCTAGACATCACTTAGACGGCCTAATTCTAGTGAAATTCAAGTTGTTACTCGGGGAAAACTGGCAAACGAGGAAACCTGTTATTCTTAGAAAGTTCAAATTACAATTTTTAGTGTAAACTTTTCAGTGTAATCCAACTACACTTTTCAGTGTAACTGGAACAAACTTTTCAATGTAAACAGGGTCAACTGTTGAGCGAGTGCACCATACACCAAGTGCATAAGAGAGTTACTCAATTTTATTACTTTTAAAATTTAGACTATGATAATATGAAATCAAATGCAACTCTATTTGAGTCTTCTTTAATATTTATCCAATTATTTTATATTTTTTAATCCTTCTACTTAAATAGAAATGTGTTTTTTTTTTGGAAAAATTATACACTCCCTCCATCCCAATAATGTTGGCGCATGTTATGATGTACAAAGATTAAAAAAAAATGAATAAAATTTTTAGGGATCTTTTGGTAAACTTTAAAGTTAAAAAAAAAAGTTGGTTTGGGTGAGTGTGGGCCCAAAGGTATTGACATTTTATATAAATATTTGAATATCGTGAAGGTGGAGTGTACAAAAGAATTTTCTTTTGTTGGCGTACAAACCATTATGAAACGTACGAATACGACAAGTGTGCAAATAATTGTAAAACGGGGTGTAATTATTAAATTAACAAGTACTTATAATCCAATTTTTCGAATATTTGACTGAATCAACTATTTTGATTTGATTATAGTTCGATCTTGAAACAATTCGATTTAGTTTCGATTTGAATATTATAAAGTTTATTTTATTTTGTTTATAATTCGGTTCAATATTATAACTACTTGACCGTTGCATACCCCTAATTATGGACCAAATTAAAGAAAATATTTAAATAAAATTTCCAAATTACTCAGTAATTAATTGTGTAAACCCTTCCAAAATAAATCTTAAATTGTCTATATATTTATTTATAAATAAGTAAAAAGAAGGTGGTTGGATAGGATATGTATACAAGGACATAAGTTGGACGACAAGAGCATGCAAAGCAAAACTGGCAAGTTTTGTGTAATTTGGTTTATTTAAGAGATGGTGGAGTGGAGGCATTGAAAACCTCATGTTTGGTCTCTATGGTCAATATAATCTCTGGTGCACGTGCACCACTATTTAGTTATCTTCATTTAATATTGGTTTAACATTATTAATCTATTTTTCTGCTAAACTTGTCAGAATGTTCAGTATTTCCTTTTCTTTTACATACCTCCAGTAAAATATACACTCTCCCCAGTATAAATTTGCACACTTATTTTTATTTGAATGTCTAGTATAAATTTATACACTATAAAAAAAATTAAATTATATGTCTATTCATAAAAATATACACATATTAATGTGTTACTAATTTATTAAATTAAATGTGCATTTTTTAAGTGTAAATTTTTGTGGGACGAAAGGAAGTAAATGTTATGTGTGTGTGAATAATTTTTTATAGGGAAATCTTTAAATATTTACCTTTATTCAAAAGGGGAAAGGGATTCACAATGCAAACAAACTACTTTTGGAAATATGACAAAGTGTCATGAGCTATTTATGGCATCAAATCGACTTTACACAGAATTAGAAGCAAATTATATGTTACAATAACTTTGGCAACACAGTCTCGTAGATATATATTTTTAATGAGATGAAATTATGATCACTGTCTTACTTCATGAAACATGCACCAACAAGTGAATTGAACCAATTTATGATCATTATCTTATATGTGAATTTATTATATTTGGTGATTGAATCAATTGAATTTTAATTAAAAACTCAATTCTTTTAAGTATAACTGTGAATTAAATAACCACCTTTCGCATAATTACAATATGATCTAAAAGTTTATATAATTGTTATTTTTTTTTTAAAGGTAAAAAAGAAATATATTGCAAAGGGAATACAAGAGGTACTCCAACCCTTACCATAGATTTAAAGTGCACTTACATGAGCCGCACTTTTAAACAGTGAAATAGGACCAAAAAGAATTAAAAACCTTCTCCCAAGCTAATACCAGTTTTAAATGTTATTGTTAATCCGTCTACCAAACAATATTTTTTGTGGTTAAACTTGACATAGCTTATTGTCGTGACACTCTCCTTAATCAAACGATGTCATTTTTTTAACCTGATTTAATTAATAAATAATTAAAAAGCATGTTAAGGGAGCAAAACGGGTTACCAAGAAAACTAATTTGCAACAACATTTAAGGTTAAGTATTATATGAAAATAGTTATATGATAAACTTATCATGAAATAATTTTAAAGTATTAAATATTTGATCAAGAATATCAAAAATCTTATCAAGAGTACCATTAATTTGGGTGCCTCTAAGAGCACTAAATCTGATTCTGATCAACAACTTTAAACACTCTATTGAATAAGTAGATGAAAGTTTTGATGATAATGATGAAACCCTTGAACAAACGATTTCTAGGCTGAGTAAGAGGAATCTATTGATTGAGAGAAAAATTAACTAGATGAATTTGAATATAAGGGTCTTGTTAGATATTTAGAGGAAATGAATCTGATGCATGATGTTACTTTTTTTATTCTTTTGTTACAAATTGGGCGTATGAGTTTTATGCTTGATTGAAGGAAGAACATTCTAGGAGAAATTCTAGATGGTATGGAACTGTTAGGTTTAGAGAGAGAGATGTCCCTTTTACTTCTGGGATGATTAATGAATTTCTGCATTTTGAGAATGTTGAGGAAGAGGATGTTCCTCACATGGATGAAATTATACATGATCTTACTGGGGGTACAGTGAACAAATGGGAGAGGAATATGCTTGTTGCCTTTCTTACTTTCCTGTATTCTGTTTTACATAAGCTTCTTGTGTATAATTAGATATCTTCCACCAACTCAACAAAACTGATCAGAGATCAAGCTGCATTGATGTATATAATTGGTGTGATGAAATTTTTCAATCTGGGATTGGTCATTTTCCATCACATGATGAAATTTACTGGAAAGATCTCTGAGAAAGGTAACTTGCTTTACCCTGTGTTGATCTATGGCTATTTGAGGAGTCATGACTTTATCCACAGGAAGAATGAGTTGTTGAGGGGGAGAGTCACTCTTATGGAAATTTCTCACTATCTGCTGTCTGGAAATAAAGTACTGGACTTGCCTTTACAAGTGAGTGATGATGAAGAAGCTCCAGAACAAGACCAATATGTTCCTGATCCAGCTCCTGCACAGAATGTTGCTCCTGATGCTAGGAACATTGCTGCTCCTGCTACATTTTCTCTGAACATTTCTCCAGAGTTCATCCAGACCTAACTCAAGCACTTTCATGATTCTATTGATGAGCTCCAATTTCTGAAGAATCACTGGACAAACCTCATTTCTGCCACAATAGGGGGAGTACCAGTTGCTGCTCGAGGAGTAATTATTCAAGAAATGGAAAGAGATGCTGAGGTGCATGAACCTGCTCAAGCTGAAGAGGGTGGAACAGTTGTTGATCAAGATACTCCACAAGCTGATGCTGGTGCAAGAAGTGAAACTACTGCAACTGGACCTGGTGATGCTGGAAACACTGGAGGAAATGTTGATGATGTTGTTGCTAACCTTGCAACAATCAATATCTAGGAAATTGAGGAAGATGAAACTGATGAACTATATGGTGATTTAGACTTATCTGATAAAGTCTGAGAATGCATAGAGACTGGGGGAGTACAACCTATTGGGGAGCTAGTGCAAGATGATTGAAGTTGCAGTTGTATTGATTATACAGTGATATCAAGTTCCCTTGTTGTATTTCTCTTGTACTCTTGTTTATTTTGCTAATTTCTTTCTTTTGCTCTAATGATTGCTTTGAAACAATATTATTTTAATTGATAGGTTATTATATCAGACTGATAGGATGTTTTTTTTAATTCAAGTTGTAATTTGAGTAAGTAAACTCCATGTTACTCATTTTGTTTGAATGGACATATTTATAATGTTCATTTTGTTTGAACGAACAACTGATTGTTCATTTTGTTTTGATGAGTTAACTTATAGTTACTCATCTTGATCTTGGTTGACTGCTTTGCTACACTCGAGTGAAAAGCTTAGTGTTCGATATGATGTGAACCTCTATCGTGCACACATTACTGACTTATATATTGAAAAAAATATACATCAGGTGTGTTGTAGAAGAAAGGTCAAATTGGGGGAGATTGTTAATGTTGTTGGTAGTGAATTAATCACTATTCATTTAAACAACATTATGAATTTGTTCCTTCTTCATATTGACTAACACTTTATAATCACATGTTGCTTTAGATATTTTGACATGCAGGTTGAAGATCTAGAATATTCTGCAAGGATCTGGAAGATCGAATGTTGCAAGCTATGTTACAGCATGGCGGTTACAGCATCTAGAAGGATTTACAAGGACCTAGACGATTTGAGCTATTCCAACTTATTTAGAAGGATCTAGATCAGATGGTTGCAGTCAAATATCCAGAATAATCAAATCAACATGGTCGGTTAATAAAGGAGATCATGGAGGTTACATATGAAGTTATTTTGGAATGAAGATCGAGATCTTCCATCTATAAATAAAGGACGAGATCTTCAATGCCAAAGTGTGGAATAATCGAGTACACCTACTCTAGTGTTGATTCTGAGCTCAAAGGTGATAGTGTCATTATTTCAACTTGTATGTAATGCCTAGAAGTTAAGTACATCTCACATAACAATAGATCAATCATTATATCAATAGATATGGAGATCATTGATAGATTGAAAGATCAACTTTGACGGTGTATTTTATACACTTAGTCAATTTAGATTGGATAGGTGATATTGAGTCTTGTTTCAGTTGTGGAAGATCTATCTTAGAATCGTTCCACACAACATTTTGTATTCAATACTTTGTTATAGTGAAGGTTTCGCTGTAAAGCTAGCACAAACTATTTATAGTTTGTGTTAAAAGTTTATTTCATCTTGCAATAGTGTGTTTTATCTTCCGTTGTATACTCTTTACATTCTGTTCTTCAAACTATCGTAGTGTTTGTACAACATTCATTACAATATTTACACTTAACACACACGGTACACTTCCTCTCCCAGTTTCTTCTTTAAAACGATTTCCTAGTTTGAGAAGGTGTTCTGGCCCATCTCATTCACCAATAGAAGGAGGTCCTCCACCACTCATTTTCTCTCTTGGAAGACTGTCCATTCAGGAAAGAATTGAAATTTTCTTTTCTGAACATGTTGTCCTTATCTTTCATAGGTTGAGGTATTTTGTTGGTGTCACTCTTAATCTGACTTATCCTTAGATAGCTATAAAGATACAACTGTAGCTTTTCTGTCCTTAGTTCCTCTCCTTAGCTTTTTTGTCATCTTCCATACATATATCTTGATAGCTATAAATATAAGACTGTAGCTTGAATTTACCAATGGAGGATTACCACACAAATTGGTTATGACCTCTTTTTGTTGCACCTAACTCAATGTCTAAAAAAATCCGATGAATGGTTTTAGGCTTCTCAACAGCTAGTTGTTTTCGTCAGTCATTATTCAGTCTCAATTCTCAGGGAATGAATTGATGGATTTCTTGTTCTTACTATGAGTCGTCTTGTCCTTTGATTAAAACAGTCATATGTACAATTTCTGGGACTATTGCATATAGGAGTGAGTTAATAAAATGCAGGGACTATATCCCAATCCAGTGTATCTCCTACAGGACTCTATTATTTTAACATCTCTTGAAGTTGCCTAGAGGATTTCCCTAAATAAGCAAGCTTGTGTTGAAAGTATTTAACCTTAATCTCTTTCTCAATGCATTCTCTATCAAAACCTTTTTATTCTCCTAACTTAGCACACTTAGAGACTTTACAAGTAATTTATGGAGCAACCTCTCATAGCTAAATCTCATATTGAATAAATCATCTTCAAGTTCTATCACCCAGGATAGTTTGCTATTAACTTCTTCAAGTCCAGCAAACAATCTTTGTTATTTTTCTTAGTGATGTGATTATTTTGTTCCTTTTCTATTATGCAAGATCCTCATGCCATCCATCATTTTCTTGAGTGTATTAATTATTTTATCCCTACAACTTTCATCAACAGAATTAGGTAAAGGGTTAGAATGTATCTCACTATCTTTTTCCATAAGGCAGATCAGAGCTTCATTGTCATCTGGCTCACTAGAATCTCCCTTAACAAACTCAGCAGTTGTCTTTGATGACCCTGTGGGGCTTGCTTTCTTAGCTTTCTTCAACTCAAAGAACAGAGTTCGGATCCTTTCTTTGTCATGTCTTTTTTCTTTCAGCTCTAGCAACCCTCTCATCGGTAAAGTATTATTTTTACCTCAGGATAGGGGCAGTCTTTGATGAAGTGACTGACTTTCTACAGTTATAACACAAATAACTGTTAGGAAATTTCCTATGAAACTTATAAATAAGGTTATTTATTCTTGACCATCTTCACTATCGATAGTTGTCTCAGAGTCGACAACTGCAAGGACATTTACCTTTGAGGGAGTGACTCCATCTTCCTTTATTATGTTGATATCAAACTCATGTGCTTTAAGCTTTCAGAATATTGTAAATGTTGATACCTCTGAAAGGTTCATTGACTCTCTCATGGTTGTAACATTCATGTCTCGCTCTTCTAGAAGAGCTCTAAACGCTTTCATATTCCTTTTGGGAGTACTCATTTCCCAAGCTCTCCATCTCACTCAAGATAATTGTGAATCTTTAGTCAAACTTGCCCAGATTCTCATCAGTCTTCATCTTGAAGTTTTTAAATTTGTCTCTTACTAGTTGTCAACTCTAGCAGTCGGCTCCTGGTTGTCGACACTGTCTATCAACTTTTTCACTCTCAACAGCTGCAATATTTTACGTTTCTCATCTTTCTTATGTAGCGTTTTCCTTCACATATGATTTGTTGTTGCTATTTTAACCATCAACTAACCAAAATTGAGGGGTCTAACTTTCTATTAGTTGTACATTTTGCCTAATCAAAAGTTAATCACATATTTCTCAACACAAAGTGCAAAGTTGGGACTGATACTCATGAACCAATTTGTCATTTGTTTCATTTCTTAGCTCCCACCAAGCACTCTTGCTACTTCAAGCAAGAGGTTCATATTCCTAAACACATCAACAATACATAATCAGACTTCAAAATACTCCTTCCGTCCATCAATTTTGCTCTCACTTTCTTTTTTGATTGTCCACCAATTTTATTCACATATTCTTTATGAAAATAAGTAATACTCACAAACAATTATTTTAATTCATACATGAACCTCATAATACTCATGATATTCTTACTTTATCTATTTTTTTTATAGAATACTAGTTTTCATTAAAACTCGTGTCCAAAAATTTTTGGTCACAAAATTGGTGGACGAATTGAGTAATTAATTTGAGAGATGAACAAGATATATTATATGTATAAGATATAAATATGCAAAGTCTTTTAGGAGACAGTCTCACCGTGAAACCAGTATCACTATATAATAAAAATATTAATATTTCTCAAATATATATATATATATATATATATATATGTGTGTGTGTGTGTATCATTTCATGACAACTAATTTAAAAAAAATGTGCATTGTACATTAAATAAAATTATATTACTTTTCAAAAATCATACGTAAAATATTTCATTTTAAAATGAAAATTTGAAAAATAATATATTTCATATTATAAAGTGATACTCCCTCTGTCCAAATTTACGGCCTATTTCTGAGCATGTTATAATATTATGGAATATTATGAAATTTATTTATAAATAAAGTGGTTATTTATGGAAAATTTATATATCATGTCCAAAAATAAGTCTAATAAAATTTTATCATGAATCTCATAATACCCATAATATTTTCCAACATGTGACAAAAAATAACATGCCCAAAAAAAAAGTGTAGTAAAATTGGACTGGGGTAGTAGTAATATTCACACTCACTCCGTCCTAACTCTATCTTCACACTTTTTAATTTGGTATGTCTTAGCTATATCTTCACATTTTTTAAAAGGAAATAAAATTCAATATAAATATTTATATATGACCACTTTATAAATTAGAAAGGAAAAACAATTCACTTTTATTGATTGAATACTTGAGAAAGTAAAATAAATTTTAAATATGTATACAAGATAGAGTTGGGGGAGGAAGTATTGAACAGTGAAAATGATCCTCTCAGGTTTCACACAGAGTACAAAATTTTCAACTACTTTACTTATAACAATAATAATAACAATTAATTAAAAAGAAGAAACTAATCGTAATTTGCAGGAGGTATACCTCCGGTTTTCTCTCTTCCATATATACATCGAAACCCGCACCTTTTAAAGTGCCTACGAATAGATGCTTCATTATTTCCGATGCACCACAACTTTTTATTAATGTCCAAATAGTAATAATAAATGAGCATAGAAATACAAAAGCAAAAATAAGAAGACATGATTTCTGAAAGAGAAAATAAATTTTAATTGAAGGGTTGGTCCAAGTAAACATACTACCATAGGCTGAGAGAAGAAAATACTAGGAAACCAGGGGGTGAAACTATAAACCTAAGTACCTATATCATAAACATTTTTTTTTTCAAGTAAAAATATGATACAAACAAACAAAAGACAAACACATTTGGGAGGATTGGTGGTGGTTGTGTTCCATTCATGTCATGGGGTGGCTCGGAGATCGACGAGCCTGCCTGCCCACTCGCTATCTATCTGCTTCCAACTTTCTAGAGCCAGTAGTCAGTACTTAAGAGAGAGAAACAACACATTCTTCATTAGCATTAGCATTAGCATTAGCATTAGCATTAGCATTAGGATTAGAATTAGCTTCTTCTCCTTGAGATTGAGATGAAGGGGCGACTATGGGGACAGGATGGGTGAGTGTCCGGCCGTCTCGAGGGGGGGAGAACACGACCGGCATATACTCCTCCGTGTCTCCCGGGAACTTGGAGTTCTTGAAGTGCTCTCTTAATGCGTCTAATCCCTGTATTACGAGAGAAGGATTATGTGAATGATATGATATTCGCAGTGAAACTTGCATGAAAAGCATTACTCCTAGTAAATTACATTAAAGGTATCATGATTAGTAATTGCATTAAAAGCACCCGCTCCGGGTATTTATTGAAGTGAATTAGGTATTTTGACTAAAGGTATTACTTGTGTCAACATAAAGTATTACTCTATCCATTTAAACATATATACTTATTATTTTATGTTTCTTCACACCTATTAAGACACCTAATTTTTGTCATAATTACCCCTACACAATTTTATATGCATTGAAAAGTGTTTTAAATGCTAAAAGGATATTTATTAAGTAAAAGATGCAAAATGCTAAAATGACATTTATTTTGAAATTGATAGAGTAGTAAATTATTTTTTTTATAGTAGCTGTTACCGAGAATATAATTCACATAATATTCTGGTGTATTACAAACAACATTATTCACACTCAAAACAAAATAATTAAGGCGTTTGATTTGAAGGATTGGTTTTGTACCTGCAATCTAGCGTAGGTGACTTGGCATATCTTCCTTGAGTTGAAGACTTCCCAATTTTGATGGTGAAAGGCTTTGTAGAGTCTTAATGTAGCCTCTGGGGAAGTCATGTTCACGAACCCATACCCCACATTGCATTTATTGCTAAAACCCAATCCAAAAAAACATTATTATGAATTTAAATAAAACCTAGAAAGAGAGAAGAAAAAGAAAATCACATGAAATCAATGGGGAGGTAGACGAAGTCGTAAGAGGATAATGGCTGGTCATCGGCGCCGCCGGTAATCTGTTCATTGCAGTGGATGCAGTGGTTGTCCAGCATGTTCAGCAGCAGCTTCTGACTATACCACATTAAATAAATAAATAAATAATAGAAAGTCAAATAAGCAAAAGATTCAATCTTCTTAATCAATAAGGAATATTTTGGCCAACATAACAAGCAATACCAATTCCAATACCTGTACTTGTTGGGGATGTTCTTTATCATGACAGTGGTTCTATCATCCCTGCAATTTGAATCCTCATCCGCCACTATCATGGCATCTTCGTTGATGAGAAACCGAGGATCATAATCTTTTCCGACCCGTCTCGCCCCCTTCCACGGCCTCCCCGCCTGCTGCTTCGAACCAGTATTTGTTTTCTTGGAAATAATCTTGTTGTGGGGTCCGCACTCTTCATATGATCCGATGCTCAGATTGGTGAGTGAGAGGGAGGAGGATCCACTTCCACTGCTTGAACTCTCACTACTCCCATTAGGGTTTTGCCGCCTGGAGGAGGAGGAGGACGAAGAACACATCGGATTTGAAAATTTGGGTTTCTTTGATTGGCCACCATGCCTGCTGTACTCAATCATCACCTTTCTTCCGTAGATTTCTTGGCCGTTCATGGCAACCTTGGCGTTTGCGGCGTTTCTAACATCATAGAACTCCACGAATCTTTGGTTCCTTTTGTTGGGTGTCTCCCTCAATTCCTTCACGGGCCCTATTAATTAACATCATTTACAAACAAACGCATTAATTGAAACACTACCCAACAAACAAACAAACCAAAATGAATGATTCACAAAGACAAAGTATAGAGTAAAATTGGTTCAAGCATGAATCCTCATAACAACTAATATTCTTGAGTGAAACAATTAATACTTTTGAATAATTCATGTATTAACCAATTTGGCACCATACATACACATGCACAAAAGACAACTTTTTTTATTTCACATAAATGTGGTCAAGAAAAGGACCCTTCGCTTCTTGCGCCTCCCAAAATCAACCCAATTCAAAATGCACAAATATTCGTACAACACCCTTACACCCATTCACATGTGTAACATAACAAGCTTAAAATAAAAAAAATAAAAAAAATTAATTACATACCAAAGGTCTCAAAAATTTGTTTGAGAGAATTAGCAGAAACTCCCGAGTCCACATTGAAAACCACGAGGGTTCCCTGATTATTCCCTTCCGGAAGACCGGACGTGACCGGAACACTAAACTGGGCCCACACGACGCGTCCATTAATCAGACCACGCGCCGTCGGAGGGGGGAGGGGCGGCGCCTGAACGGCATGGTTCAACACGGCGTCGTAGTGGCGGCCGAGCCGGAACTGCTGCTGCATGTGCTGTTCTTGGATCGCCGCCAACGCCGCCTGCGCGTCCCTCACGTCGTAGAAATGCACCGTCACCAAACCGTCGCGCCGCCGCTCCATCTGCACCGCCCTCACGTCGCCGAACACCTCCAGCTCCCGCCGCACCGCCGACTCGCTCGCGGTGGTCGGCACCATGCTCAGGAGCAACGTTCGCGACGGCGTCGTCGAGGCCGGCGGAAGACAAACCGGCAGCGGCGGCGGCGGAGGAGGGTAGTGGTGAGGGAAGTAAATTTGAGGAGATGGGGGCGAGGGCAAATTGGTCATCATGCCAGGGAAGAATTCTTGGGCGCCCGGGTCGAGGTGGTGGTGACGACCCGGGACCCGGGAAAACCCGGATTCGTTCATCGTCGGAGGGTTTTCCGATGAGGGTTTTTGTTTCTAGAGAAATGTGGGCCGGTTCTTGATCTTGTTATATTTAGTTTCAGTACAAATCTTCGTTTCTCTCTCTAGGCTTTGTTTCATTCTATATGGGCATAAACTCTGTTGTGTGTTAGTCTCTCTCTCTAGACTCCTCTTGTGCCTAGGTGGCTATGTATAGTAGGACTAGTGTGTGTGTGTGAGAGAGAGGGAGAGTCGAGAATGACAGAGGATGAGATGATACTGATATAAAGAACAAAGGAGTTGCCTATTACGCGACTCCCTCTTTTTCCACACAAGAAAAGTTTACTAAAATTGCTATTACGAGTTTCGACCACTCTTTAATATGACATGGTTATGGTTTCTTGGGCAAATAACGGTCTTATTATGCTTTGAACAAAGGATGTCTTGTGCCCTATAATATGTTTAAGACCACGGAATTCCGTTTAGAACATTTTAATATGGTTGGTCATCAACCATTAATATTTTGAAGTGATTAATATTGATTGTACTGGTTCATGAATCATTTTATCATTACATCATATCTAGCTCATAGTATACAGGTTTTTTTTTTTTTTTTTTTTTTTAAATGTATGATAAAAAAATTATTTAATGCACTTTTTCAATAATCGTTGTAATTTTTCTACAAAAGGATATTGTGTGCTCTATTATTGTTTTTTGGCTTAGAGGAGATGTTATATATGTCATACAACAAAACTTTTTTTACCTAAAGCAGAAGAATAGTCATCTCAATATTAGAAAGATCATTCATAATCGACGAAAATTCGAACAGAAGAAAAATTAGGAGCTGCTCTAACAAAATGATATGCCAAGATATTGGTGTTTCACTTAATCAAAACAATAAAGGTGTAATTAAAGAGTCTTGTACTCACTTACAACTACTAATAAAGTTATCAAAGATTGAATGATTCATCGTTGAGGACCGAATAGAGCATCAAATACTAACTTCACATTTACTTTTACAATTAAGCGCACTTTAATAATCTCAATACTAGTTACACGGATCAGTGAGAGGAGGGAGACGATTTGTGAAGATAGAATATGGCTACAGTAGCATCGTATGTTAGGAGAGGGAATTCTTTAAAATGAATTGAAAATACAAACGGAAAAAATTCAAGTAACCCTAAAATGAAATTAACGATTGAGATTAAAAAGCTTAAAATATAATAATAGGATTAACTTTTATAAAAGGGGTTAATGAAAATAGCTATATATTGAAACGAGAGATTTTAGCTTTGCCACATAATTTTTCCAAAGTTTGTCCGTAGAGTATGTATAGTGTGAAACTTATTCATGTATAAATCACTTTACAATATTTTTTAGTAACCATTTAATGTAAACAGCTAATACCCTTTAGTGAACACTTCATACCCTTCAACTCATACTCTTTAATAAAAACAATTTGTACCCTCCATAATTAATACTTTTAGTGAACATTACTACTCCCTCTCTCCACAAAAAAATGGTCCTCATTTTTTGGACGTGGTTTAATGCGATGTGTCAAAGGGTATTACGGAGTATTGTAAGGTTCATTTTTAAATAAAATGATCATTTATGAAAAGTATGTTTTATTAAAAAAACGATCATTTTATTCAAAAGCAGACATCAAAATACCCTGTAATACCCTCCGACATATCGTATTTAACCACGTGCAAAAAAAAACAAGATTATTTTTTGTAAATGAAGGTAGTAATATACTCCCTCCGTCCATGAGTAAGTTTTTCATTTTTTTTTTTGTTGAATGATTTAAGAAAGTGTATTTGTTTATTAATATATGGTGGGCCACATGTTGACTTTTGAGATAAAGTAATAAATAGTGTTGAAAAATGAATTGAATGAGTGATATTTTTAGTAATATTGTGTGAATTTGAAAGTTAAAATTTATATGTAGTAAAATGTTATTTTTGTCATTTATGGAATGAGAAATTAACTGGGGGACGGTCCGAAAAGGAAAGTGAGAAGTTTACTCAGGAATAGGGGAGTACCTTTTAGTCAACCAATAGATACCTTTCAAAGTGGTTCATATTACAGTTTCATTCAATATTTTTATCTTGTATTTACGGGAGATTTAAGATATGATAAGGTGTATTCCTAATCTAGTTATTTTGCAATAGATTCTCTTACCATTTTTTCACTTTATAGAAGTGATATTTTTAGATCAAATCATCCGTTTTAGTTCATACTTTTTATTTTATTAATCTATTCTAAGCACATACTTTTTCTCTTAACTAAATTATACCTATACTTTTTATAAATAAAATCAACTTAATTTTTTTTAAACTTACTTTTTAATATTCTCAAATTTTTAAACTAAAAAAAATCTAAAATTATATAATATGTTTTACCAAACTAAAAAAAAAAATTAAAATAATTTAAAGAGTCTCAAAATATTTAATATTAAATAAATTCCATGAATATAAATGTATTACCAATTGTAGTATATACACCCTCCATTCCATATGAATTCACAACTTGCCTTATTTCTACGTCTTATATGAATTTTCACACTCCAAAATAAGAAACTTACTCACAACTTTCACCTAAAAAAAAATGCATATATATCAATATTTTATTCAAAATATGTATTTTTCTTAAATATGGACACTCCTTAGTGTGCAAATTTATCTAGAATGGAGAGTGTACTATTTATCAATTAATTAACAATACCAATAAATAAAAAGTTTATAATAAAAAAATATAATACTTAAAATTAAGAATAATTATTTTAAACACATTTATATTAAAGCTACAATCTATAAATTTAAGAAAAATTAAAAATACTTGAAAATTTAAAAGATTTCTTAAATTATTTAATTAAATAGAGATTTACAAAATACATAAGAATTTTTTAGTAATACTGAATAATAATTAAAATAAATTGTATAATTTTTTCTATATTTTTTACATAATATTTAGAGTTTAATTTTTATTTATTTAATTAATAAATATGATGTGATTTTGCAATTTGACCATTTTAAAGAAGTAAGGTATTTTTTTTAACTAATTTGATTATATTAATAAAAAGTATGGTTATAATTTGGTTATTAGAAAAAAATATGCATTGTATTCTATGAAAAGTGAAAAATATGGGCTGAAATTGATAATTTGACCTATAATTTATTTAAAAGTATTGCTACCTTTTGTCCACCTATAAACTTCACATAGATTTTTTATGGAGATTAAAGAGTATTAATATAAAATAGAGTGTATTACAAATAATGTGATTGAATAACGGGAATAAAGTGAAATGATGTGATTGAATAAACAAAATAAAGTGAAGTGTGAGAATAAAGAAAAATAAAAATGGTGTAGGTGAGTTTCCAAATATGGTACAAAAAGATTATTGAAGGACGTCTAAAAAGAAAATATGGGAAGTTTATTGAAGGACAAATAGAGTAGTTTTCAAGTAAAAAAATGACACTCCCCCGTCTATCAATCTTTTACCCGGTTACTATTTGTATTTTATTGAAAATATAGATAAAATAAGGGTAAGCACATTTTGGGTTTAAAAAAATTGGATTCAGATTTTGCATTTTAAAACTCATTCTAGTTTGAGTTTTATAATAAGATTTTTGAAATCTGAATGTTACAACCCTATAAATAACATATACAACGTCATCTACTTTTACATTATAAGTTAAAACATACCCTACTAAAATCAAAATAAAACACTGATTTTAAAATCCTCTGAATCTAAAAACCCACTAGTTTTCAAAAATGGATTTTAAAAATTACTATGAGACTCATCTATTTATTTGTGAGTGTTGTTTATTTTCAAAAGGGGAATTAGAATATGTTTGGTAGAAACTTAAAAGAAAATGAGAATAGATTGATGGACTGAGGGAGTACATTTATAAAATGGGATACTTATTAAATACTCTCTGTGTCCCCAAAAAATGGTTTTGGTTGTCTTATTAGGCCGTCAACAAAACACTGTCTTGTTGCCTAAAATGAAAATAACAAACTTTATCTATATTTTTCAACATACACACATAACATTTTTAAAATAATTTATTTTGTACTTGATATAACACAATATTCTTACTTTTTACATATTATATCAACTTTCTTAATAACATTTCAAAAAGTAACAAGACCTAATTTTGGGGATGGGGGAGTACTTAATAGCTAATGAAATTATAAGTGGTATTTTGGAATGCCGATTTAAAATATATACATTTTGATTAAATCCCCATAGGTTGACCTAGTGGTGAGGGATTGAGATTTATAGGTATGCTCCTCTTTAGGTTTTAGGTTCGAAATCCACAAAATGTAATGAATTTTTTAGGTTGGTTAGTCCTTAAAAGCTTTACCTAGAAATGATACACCACTAGTGAATGATGGATTACGAGTCCTCACATTAATCTTAGATAATATTAAAAAAAATATTAATATTTGTAATATATAAAAGTGAACCTGGGCTTTTTCATCTGATATCTGAAGTTGAGTTTCTGTCCTATTAAACCAGTCTTGGGGAAGGATTTCACACAAGAGCTATTAAAAAAAATATTAATATTTGTAATATATAAAAGTGAACCTGGGCTTTTTCATCTGAAATCTGAAGTTGAGTTTCTGTCCTATTAAACCAGTCTTGGGGAAGGATTTCACACAAGAGCTTTTGTTTTGTATTTTTCAAAAACCACCTAAAATCAAAATTGGGATATTAAAATATTTTTTGGTTATAAAAGATACAGATAGGGTGGGGTTGATTATTTTGATGTTTTATCAATTGACTTACTCCAGAAAAATGTCAAGAGAATGGCAGCAAAACCCTGGCCGTCCACGTGTTGAGATACTGTGATGGTACAATATCTCAAATGCAGATATATCTGAACTAAGCCAAAATAATAATTGCAGCTGAGTAGCGTAGTACTTTATCATGTGGGCAGGGTATTTTGACCATTCCTCATGCTTTATTTTGTGTACCTATTAACGCTTGTGACTTTTTTTCTTAAATTTTATTTTATGTACGCAATTAGAATTTGTGGTAGACAATTTCACGAAATCTCATGTAAAATCTATTGTATATATACTTATACATAAATTTTGCTATGAAAATTTATTAATTGTATGAATATTATTAGAGATATTAATGTGGTGGGTTTAAATTTAGATTTGCATTGAACACAGGTTTGGACCCGATCAAATGGGTTCCAAGCAGGTCGTGGTTTTTATAGGACGCGTCCTGCGAACATATCTCATTCAATATTGATATTATTTTATGTACATATATATTGGTCATATCCTTGGGATCAAGATTACTTGAGATCGTCAGAAAAAGATGATATATTTATCTCAAGCTTCATACATCGACAATGTATCGAACAATTCAACATACAAGATTTCACGAAAGATTTTGTACCTTTTAGGCATAGAATTCATCTATCAAAAGACATGTATCGGGAGACACAAAAGGAAATAGATGAAATGAGAAAGGTTCCACATGCGTCAGCAGTTGGAAGCTTCATGTATGCTATGTTGTGCGCGAGATCGGATATATGCTATGCAGTAGACATGTTGGCTAGATATCAAAGTAAACCGAGTAAGGATCATTGAATTGCGGGTGTTAGTGTATCAACCGGACAACCTAGGCCCTGTGGGTTACACGGACTCATATTCCCAATTAGACTACCTCAGGTAGTGTGTTTTTCTTGGGAGGTGGGGCCATAGTATGGAGGAGTGTGAAGCAGAAATACATTGTTGACTCAACCATGGAATTGTGAACTTCTTAGTGGACTTGGGTTTGATACTAAATTTGCCCAAGAGCATCACAATTTATTATGATAATGCTGGTGCAAATGCAAATTCAAGGCAAGCAAACACATTGAAGAAAATATCATCTTATACGAAAAATCTTTAAGAGATGAGACATAGCGGTGATTAAGACTGCATCGGCAGACAACCTAGCAGATTCTTTCACAAATAGTTTGTCTCATAGTACATTCAAGAAACATGTGGAAAGAATGAAAGTCAAGTAAGTTGTCTTGCTGCTTGACTTGAAGCGAAAATACTAACTTTCTACTAGTAGTTTCCCCACAAGAGTATGAGTTCACTGTAGTATGGGCAAGTATAGGGACCAAGTATTATCAAACCCAAGGGAAGGTGAGTATGCGAATAGATTCCTGAAGATCTACGCGTCGTAGTTAATATGAGTGTATGTTTTTAGGTTTTTAAAGAAAATATAATCTAAACTAAATTACTCTAATAATGCGAAAAGGAAAATTAAACTACGAACGTAAAAGTGTGTTTTCAAATATGATATGATGATGCTCAGGATAGGAATTCCTACGTATACTAACGGAGCAGGTACATAATCAAAATAACCGTGACGCGCAAGAAATAACCTAAGTAAAAGATTGTAAGATGAAAGCTCAAGAATTAAAACCCTAATACTTTATCATAACAATCGACTTCACTAATCCACTAACAAGTTAGTAGATTGTACTTAATTAACGAGACCTTAATTTAAACTAAGGTGATGCGGTCGTCCTCCTTAGATAAACCGGTAGATTAATTAACCCTTTCTAAACCCTCTCATTAAGTCTACTAATTGTTAAAGAGTGATAAGGTCGTCCTCTCTCGAACACTTTTCGAACGAAATTCAAAGGTAAAGTTAAGATCGATTTTAAGAATTCATTAATTAAGAGAATTAAAACTAAACTTCACGAATTACCCTAATTACGTACCCACATCCTACTTCTACGAGTTCATCCTACCCCAAGCATGCAAGAGTTTTAGCTAGACATGATTTTTACGGATACAAAAACAATCGAAGAAGTAACGAACATGAACATAATGATTTTAACTAAGAAATTATCAAACATAAACTAGGGTTTAAAGAAATAAATGCTAAGAACTGAAATTAAATTAATAAAACGAAGTCTCAAGTATTCAAGAACAAAGAACTAAATGAAAGAAACTAAAAATTAAAACCGAACTATGAATTCGTGAGTAAAACCTCGAATACGTAAAACTAAAGCTTGCTCGTCTCTTCTCCTCTTCCTCTCTCAAAAAACTAACTCTAAAAGTGATGTGGTATCAAGTGGTTTGTAAAAACGTGTTCGGGACGAGTATATATAAGCGTCGGGCCGAATCGGGAACTCATGGGCCGAAAAACGAATCCGGAAGCCAAAACTTGAAAGTGCTCGAGCAGACCCGCTCGAGTGGCCGATTTGTTCAGTAAATTTTTCGGCGCTCGAGCAACATGCTCGACTGGTCGAATTTCTCTGTACAATTTTGGCGCTCGAGCAACATGCTCGAGCGTTGGTGCTCGAGTAGCTCGAATGGCAAAAGTTCTCTGGACGATTTTGGCGCTCGAGCAACATGCTCGAGCGGTGGTGCTCGAGTGACTCCACTCGAGTGTCTCTCCTTCTTCTTCAACTGATACTTTTCTTCTTGCACACTAATACCAATCGTATTTCTTCGATATCTTCTCATCCAGGCATCTGTTTGAGTCGATTCAAAGTTATACGAACTCTATTTTTCGCCCTCGATTCACCTATGAGCATCAAAGAGGCAAATTCATCAATGTGTAGAAATAATACTCAATTTACTCTAAATTCTCAACAAATTCGACCAACACTAGGGCATTTTTAGCTACGAATCATGACAATTTCACGCCTAATCAACCCCCCCAAACTTACCATATTGTTTGTCCTCAAGCAATGAAATAATAAGTCAAGTGAAATTGTTAGGAATGAGTCAAAGAATCAAATCATGCAAGTAAATGAACTCGAGCTTCAAAGATCAATCACACATATACTAACTCACCTCCCTTCATCATACTCATGCAATAACAACAAGAAACACCAAGATCAAACATGGATGTGCACTCAACGATGTGTTTCACTCCCTCACAAGTTTATAACAATAATAAGGGACTCACTCAATCAATCAATCACACATATCAGCAGCCATATGCTTGTAAGCACTCTCAACTCCGACCATACTCTAGAAATCAATGCCGAATCAAAAAGGACTTTTCTCAAGGTTGTATTGTATGCTCTTTGGACAGGTGGGATAACAATATGGGGCAAGTGACTTAAGTGAATGGAGAACAGAAAATCAAACTTTGGTACTTCGAGATTAGGAACAGAATACTTCAAATATTTTCAATCAACACACTTTCAATTCCAATACTCTCAACACTTCAAAAAAAATTTCTGACTCATTTCACTTTTTTCAATCACTTCACTTTTTTTCTTTTTCACACAACTCACATGAGCTCATTTATTTCTTTTGCTCATTCTCAATTTTCTCTTTCCCACAACTCATATTCTTCATCACACCTTCTTCTCATAATCACTCAAGCAATCATAATTCTCCTTTTTTTTAACTCAAATCAATCCCTTCACATTCACACTTTTCCTATTCTCCACTCAAATTGGGACAAAAAGGCTTAGGAACTTGGAATAATGTTTAAATGTGCTAGCAAATGAAATAGACTTAAGGCTCAAACTGGCTAACAAGGGATAAATGTCATTGGTAGGGGAATTTTTGGCTAAGTGACTCAATCAAAACAAAGATGGCCTAAGATCACATTCGACATATCAAACTAGACACAATTAAGAAGCAAGAGCACACACAAGTTCTAGCATCCTCTAAGGTGACGACTCACTCACAAACGAAGAGATCAATTCATGTATCTTAATCTCAAAAGGCTCAAAACTCACGGCTTTCACATCCATGCTAGTCCTAGTGAATTCTCACTCTCATCACACAAGTACTCAAAAGAAAAACTCGTAAGCATACTAGTTCTCTCTCAAATCAACTCTAACTCATACACTCACACAATAAAATTCCTAACTCACCCTCACAACTTAACTCTACTCATCAAGTCATACTCAAGAATCATCAATAAGCAAGTGATAAGAGTTAAGAAGCGTAAAATAAATCAATCATCGCATCAATCCATAACAAATCGTACCCCAATAGTTTTAAAATACTTCCAATGCAATCCCATAATTCAACCAAACACTCAACTCACCACACATCAACAAAGAAAAACAGAAAACAAAAGACGGAAAAGAAAAATGCAAGAGTAAGGAAAGCGGGGGAAATCCCCATCATCAATGATCAGGAGGAGGTGGTGGAGGGCGGTAGTGAGGATGATCGGCTCCCAAATGAGACACAAAGAGTGACTCCATCCAACGGTGCATGTCGGAGAACTGGTCCTCCATGCGGGTTGTTCTCGTGTTCATCCTCTCTTGCGCCTCTCGTATATACGTCATGTCCGTCTAGAGTGTCTGAATCTGGTTTCCCATCTGTGTCCATTCGGCATACGTAGGGTACCACTGCCCGGGTGACTGCACTCCGGGTGACTCTACTTCCATCTCTTGCGGTTCTTCACCCGCTGCTCCTCCCTCATCATGTCCTGCTTCATACTCTTGCTCCTCATCTTCTTGCAAGTCTCCCACTCCGCTCGATCTGGCACCACTTGTGCATTCTCCTCTGTTCCTCTTCACGGACCTAGTATCCCGGAGTCCTCGGCTATCCACTTCCGCCGTGTACTTAACACCTATAGCAAGGTGCTGCTCTCCATTCATCCTTATGTTTTGCTTCTTCTTTCCCTTCAGAGTCACGAGCTTCTCGTTAGGCAGAGGAAAGAGACCATCTTCATTGTATCTGATGCAGTAGCTCCTCATCCATCGCTCGAACATTAGGGTGTTGTTCAGCTGGTCGAACCCCAAATCCATGCCAGGGCAAGGACCCGAACAAGGCTCGAACCCCAGACTCTTCACAAACACTAAAATCAATCCCCCTCCTTTAACTTTCGAGGTCTTAGCACCAAGCTTGAACGGGGCCTCGTAATGGTGCTCCAAGAAATCCCTACCAAAATCATGCTCCTTGGTGTACAAAAGACACCAAATCCCATATAACTCCTTACTCGTCACCGTTCCTGTCTCCGAGCGGGTATAGATGGTGTTTCCTAAGATCCTCTCCAAATAGTGAATCACCGGGTTCCTGATTGCCGAGGCTCTTGCGTTCTGCCCCTTGTACTCTCCGGCCATGCCACCCGTGATGTCATTCCAAAACGAATTTGCATGATATAACTTTGACACACGGTTGGGCCTCAATAAGGCTGGAAGCCCAAGTGCAAGGTTGACAGCTCTAACCTCGCAATGCTGCCACTCATTCCGGTACTTGAACTTGAAGGAATTTTCATCCTTATTCTCTACAGTGGCAAGGAACTGCTCCACCAAATCGGCATTTGTTTCCATGGTCAGCAGTAGCTCGAAGAACTCCGTCATGTTGTTCCTCGTGAAGATTCTCCTGATTTCACCCTCAATCCCAATTTCTCGCATGAAACTAACAACGGGCCTCCGAGTCTTCTCCACTTTCCCGGTTATCAAACTCCATCGGTAGGCTATATAGCGCCAACTCCCCTCATAATCCAAGTTGTCCCACCTCGAGGGCAGCAGACCCTTTCGCCTAAGCTCACTCGTGACCTCTTCCAACTCAGCAATACACAAGATTTTATCCTCATTTTTCTTTGGAGCCATAGTACCTAAGCAAAACACAACAATGTATTTCAAAACCATTCATGACATTCAATTCAATTCCAATAATCTCAAGTCGCTATCAACTCCAATTCGTTCAACATTCAATCTTAACTTATGTTCGTCAAGTTCAATCCTTATGCTTTCATACCAAAGTGCTCAATTAGTTACCAAACAATTCATCCATCTCAAATCAAAATTGCCCATACTAAGTCTATCATGAAGTAAAATCACAAGAATAATGTAATTTACATGCTCAAGACTCAATTCATACTCATTCATGCTCAATACAATCTCAATTCAAAAAAAATCTTCTCAACAAGCAAAACCCATATCCTTTTCTCAAATTCCCTCTTTCTCACTCTAGAAATTCACCCATTCTTCTCATGCAATTTTGAAATTGAAAGCAAAACAAGCAAACCTGTTGGTCCCACTAGATTGATAAATTGCGGAAGCTTTAAAAGGAGTGTCTTATACAAACTTCTTTTTACAAGAGCACAATAGAATAAACAAGAGAGTAAATATGAGAACAGTAAATAAGATCGGATATATAGTGGTTCGGATATGAATATCCTACGTCCACTCTCCCTTAATCAAAGGGGTCTCACTATCCAACCAACAACCAACTTACTTACTGGAATTGTGAAGTACCAGTTCCTTCTTACAAACTCTTTAGATCTAACTTCGATCTAAAGACCACAGCCTTCAACCTTATCTTGTAGATGAACAGGTTGAGGTCCAACAACTCCTTAAGAGTGAATATTAAAGTATGAACAGAATAAGAGTGTTATATGCTTTGTGATCAAGAGCTTTGAGTATGACTTCGTACGCGTATATTTCTCTCTAGCCCTTTTTCTTGAGTTGCACTCTGTATTTATAGAGGTGATTAGGGAATAGCCTTTGGAGAGCTAATCCAATCAGATCCTCTATCTAGGGAAGCTTCAATCAATCAATTCCCTAATTGATTGATTGGGTTGGTGAGATCCTTGGATTGATTTACTTCAAGACTTTCCAATCCTGATCTTGTTGACTTGATTTGAATCACCAACGGTCAATAGCTTCCAATGCCAAACTCGTATTCTCTCCAGAGAAGGCAATACCAGACACCAGGCAACCAAGATGTCTTCTGGTCCTGATCTGGTTAAGAAACAGAATGCTCATCAGAATCAGGAGATGATTCTGAGCATCTTTTGTTTCACCAGACTCGTCTGGTCCGGACTCGTCTGGTCTGGGGAAAGTTCTCTGCCTCTGGTCAGTCTCATCTGGTGACGTCTTCTGGTGACTCTTCTGGTGATTCTTCTGGTGAGGTCTTCTGGTCTGGCAATTCCCCCTAGACTAAGTCCTATTCTAGTTCATTATCTGGCTAACAGGTCCAGATGGTCCTATTACAACTTCTGGTTTGTTTTTAACTCATCAAAACTATACAATATTTATCCTAACAATTTCCCCTTTTTTGATGGAGTTAAAACAAAAACCAGAACTGATCAAATAAAACTTAAGCATAAAAACAGTAAAAGGATAATGTTGGTCCCACTAGTTAGATTAATTGCGGAAGCTTAAGTTGAATGTCTTAACAAATTCTTTTTACAAAAGCACAAAACCAATAAGAGAATAAGTAACTGAAAGCAATAAAGAACACAAGATATATAGTGGTTCGGATTTGAATATCCTACGTTGATTAGGCGTGAAATTGTCATGATTCGTCGCTCGAAATGCTCTTATTTTGATGGATTCATATAAGTATTTAGAGTCATTTGAGTATTATTTTCTCAAACTAACAAATTTGTTTCTTTGATGCTTATAGATGGATAGAGGACAAAAAGAGGAGTTCGTAGGACTTCGAATCGACTCAAACGGATACCCGGATGAGAAGATATGGAAGAAATACGAGAAGTATTAGTTCGAGCGAGCAAAAGTGTCATTGAAGTACTCAAGATGAAGGTGCTCGAGTAAACACTACTCAAGCACTCGAGTAGACTACTCGAGCAGAAGCCGGTCGAGTAGCCAATACTCGGGCACTCGAGTAGTGCACTCGAGCAGAAGCCGGTCGAGTAGCCAGTACGCGGGCTCTCGAGTAGACTACTCGAGCAAGGACCGGTCGAGTAGAACTACTCGAGCTGAGGAGCTCGAGTACTTTTCACGTTCTGTACAATTCAAACACTCGAGCTTGCATTGCTCGAGTACTTTTACTCGAGCTCTACTCGAGCTCGACGGGAATTTTGGCCCATGAGATCCCGTTTCGACCCATTGCCTATAAATACCTCTTCCAAATACGTTTTGAAGGATCCCCGAACGCACCACATCACTTTTACACATAATTTTTAGAGAGGGAAGGAAGAGAAGAGACGAGCAAGTTTAATTTTACGTTTATGAGGTTTTTGCTTACGAATTCACATTACGATTTCATGTTTTAGTTTCGTTTCTTAATATATTTTGTTCTTGAATACGTGAAAACCTCGTTTTGCTAATTAATTTCAGTTTATTCTTTTATATCTTAAAACTCTAGTTTATGTACAATCTTTTCTTTGATTTAATTACCATGTTCATGTTCGTCACTTGTCTAATTGTTATTGTTTACGTTAAATCTATGTCTAGCTAAAACCCTTGCATGCTTAGGGTAGGATGAACTCGTAGAAGTAGGTTGTGGGTACGTAATTAGGGTAACTTGTGACGTTAGGTTTTAATTCTCTTGGTTAATGAATTCTTAAAATTAATCCAGACTTCGCTCTTGAATTTCGTTCGAAAGGTGTTAGAGAGAGGACGACCGTATCACTCTTTAACAACGAGTAGACTTAACGAGAGGGTTTAGGAAAGGTTAATTCATCTACCGGTTTAGCGAAGGAGGACGACCGCATCACCTTAGTTAAATTAGGGTCTCATTAGTTAAGCACAACCTATTAACTTGTTAGTAGGTTCGTGAAGTCGAGTGTTAGGGTAAAGTATTAGGGTTTAGAATCTCGAGCTTTCACCTTGCATTCTTAGACTTAGGTTAATTCTTGTGTCACAGTTATTTTGATTATGTACCTGCTCCGTTACTATACGTAGGATTCCTATCTTAAGCATCACCATCTCTCATTAGAACACAACCCTTAGTTAATTTGATTTCTTTAGTATTTTAGTTTACTTAGTTTAATTTCACTTTAGTTTAATTACTCTTTCAAAAAATCCAAAAACAATACACTCATATTAACTACGACGCGTAGATCTTCAGGGATCTATTCGCATATACACTGTCCCTTGGGTTCGATATACTTGGTCGTTATACTTGCTAATACTACAGTGAACCCGTTCGCTTGCGGGTGAGCGACTAATAGAAGTTAGTGTAAAATCGCTTCAAGTCAATGGCGTCGTTGCCGGGGATGGCGTTGTATGCTTTTTGAATAGGACTTGTCGATTGCTTAGTAGTTAGTAGTGAGTGCTTTCTTTTCTGTTTTATTTTTATTTTTATTTATTCGGCAGTTGCGTTTTGATCCTTCTGCTAGTGTTTCAGGTTTATGAAAACACGCTCACAAGGCAATACGAGCGAAGAGAGGTTACCTACAGATCCTGAGACAATAGCTAGAAGGAACCAAGCCTTCTTGAGAAGAATGACTACTGCCGCTGGAAACAAAGACAAGATTTCTGATGAACTTGGGGAGTTAGACAAAATAGCTGCAGAGTATACTGCTCTTGTGGAACGGGCAGAGGGTGCCAATGGAAACAGCAGTAATCAGCAGATACCCATAAGGGGAACTGAGAGCCCACACCCGAACCCACAAGACACAATCAACTCTGCACAAACACAACCCCAAAACCAGAACCAAAACCCTGCTTACCCACAAAACCCGAATAACCCTTTCAACAACCCAGTATACCAACATTACCCATACCCACCTTATCCTTACCCACCATACCCGTATCCTCCACCCCCAGTCTATAATCAACCACCTGTTTACCCACCACCACCCCAACAAGTACCAGTACATGCTGCTAATCCTCAACACGTTCCTTAGAACGTAGATCACAATATGGCTATTCGAGGGAGGTTTGCAGCGCAGCCACATCGGTACTATGATGGAGTGGCGTTACCTCCTGTTGAGGCAAACAACTTCTCGATTTCCCCGGGAATTCTAAAGTTGCTTACCGAGAATCAGTTCAAGGGAGTGATCGGGAAGGAGAATCCTCATACACATCTGAGGAGCTTTCTCATGATAGCCTCCACATTCAATTACAATGGCATGTCTGAAGATGCCAAGAGGCTTAGGCTGTTCCCATTCTCATTGACGGGAATAGCTAAAGAGTAGTATGACAACACGCTCCCACAGGGAGGTATAACCACATGGGCTGAGCTCGAACGTCTGTTCCTCGAGCGATTCTACCCTCCATCTAGGACGATCAAGGATAGAATTGAGATCTCGTCCTTTCGCCAGAAGTCTGGAGAGGATTTACGTCAAGCGTGGGAGAGATACTCAAACATGCTGATTGAGTGCCCGCAGCACGGGTACAACGAGAGAGACATTATGGCATTCTTCTATAGTGGTGCAAACAAGGTGGGGCAAGACCATTTAGACGCCTGTGCGGGCGGAGCATTCCTGAATCAAGGCATAAAGAGGTGTAGGGAGATCGTGGACAACATTGTCACGAATGCCGGTGCTTGGGGTGTGGATGCAGATTTTCAGAGAGTGCATCAGGTTGAAGAGGGAGAAGGAACAAGAAGGCTATTGATGGCCATGATGGAGAAGATCAACAACCTCGAGTTGGGGAAGAATTTGGTTGGAGAGCATGCAGTAGAAAATGAGAGAGTAGACCAACCAAGTGGGCAGCAAGAGGTAGCCAATTACATGGGAGGCCCGTATTACAATCAGAATGGCTACCAAGGTGGGAATCAGTTTGGAAGACCTTCTTATGGTCAGCCATTTGTACCTCTAGGCCCACAGCAGCCTCAAAATCAATGGAGGAACACACAAGGAGTTCAAGGAGGCCAGCAGCCTCCTCAAAACACATGGAGGAAGAATGAGAACTTTTCTTATGCTAACCCAAAAGTTGGTATTACTGTTCCTGCAGGTGTTGATCCGGGGTCTAAACCTCCTGGTGGAGAAGGCGGTGCATCAACCGAGGAGATGTTGAGAGCTATCCTTCAGAAAGTGGAAGAAGGAAGTAAGAGGTTGTCATCCTTGGAGTACGATGTGAAGGAGTTGCATAAAAAGGGTGATCAACGTGATCAAGACCTCCAGAAGATGAACGTTGAGTGGACTAGAACTCAACAAGAGAACAATCGAAGGTTCACTTCTATAGAGTTCCAGATGAGCCAGATTGCAAAGATGGTGAATAGAGAGCCGGGAAAATATCCTTCCATGCCGGAGGGGAACCCGAAAGAGCATTGCAAGGCGATCCAGCTTAGAAGTGGAACCAACTATGAAGGTCCTCAGATGCCTGCTGATTCTGAGACGCCTCAAGCTGAGATGGGAGAAAGAGAACACAAGAAAGATGGAGGTGTTACTGTTGAGAAGGGGATTGAAAGTGAAGGGATTGAGAAGCATAAAGATATGGATGAGTCCCAGAAGGGCAAGGAAAGTGAGGAGATTGAGAAAGTTCCTAAGTGGAAAAAGGCAAAGGAAGCAAGGGATAAAGTGAAAGAAACAGAAAGAGATGAATGAGGGGTACCCAAATCTGTGATACCCGTCCCATATCCACAGCGCTTCATGAAAAAGAAGCTTGATGAAAAATTTGCAAAATTTCTTGATGTTTTTAAACAACTTCACATTAACATTCCTTTTTATGATGCTTTGGAACAGATGCCGCATTATGCAAAGTTTCTGAAGGACTTGATTACGAAAAGACGGCGAGTGGATGAGCCGAAGTTGGTGCAGCTGAACCACGAGGTGAGCGCATTAGTGCACAAGGCGCTTCCACCGAAGCTGAAGGATCCCAGGAGTTTCACGATCCTATGTGACATTGGGAACGGGATCAAGAAAGGAGCGCTATGTGATTTAGGGGCGAGCATCAATCTCATGCCCTTGTCGCTTTTCAAGAAGTTGGAAGGTGGAGAACTTCAACCCACAATGATGACGCTTCAACTTGCCGATCGGTCTATTACTAGACCTCAAGGTGTGGTTGAAGACGTCCTAGTGAGGGTTGGAGATCACATTTTTTCAGCCGACTTTGTAGTGCTAGAGATGGAGGAAGATGAGCACGTGCCCCTGATATTGGGAAGACCGTTTTTAGCTACGGTGGGGATGGTGCTAGACGTGGCAAATGGGAAGATTACGTTGAGGGTTGATGATCAAGAAGTGAAGATCTCCCTATATGAAGCCATGAAGCACCCGAAGGAGGATGAGAGTTTGTATTGCATGGATGCCATTGATCCTCGTGTTGAAGACACACCTTCCATCCCTAATCCTTCTCATATTCATGATTTTGTTAGTCCTTCACTTGATTATTTAACCCATGAGCGTTATGATCTTGATTATTTTGATAGGGATAAAGTGAAGAAGTTGAAGGATGAAGAGGTGAAGAAAGTGGACGTGGTCCAGTTAGAAGGGAAATGAGGAGTTAAGAAGAAAAAGTCCAAACTCAAGAAATTGATTAGTAAGACTCCTCCAGATAAAGGTGAGAAGGAGTTGAGACCTATACCACTTGAGGTGGGGAAGGAAGCAAAGGAACTCATGATGGAAGGGCATTAAGGAAAGGAGTTCAAACACCACTCTTATGAGAGTAAGGGAGGTAAATTTGAGTATGATGTTCCTTAAGCTCCTTTGAGCTTGGTCCGGCATGAGGACCTTAAAAATAGCGCTGAATGGGAGGCAACCCATTTTTATTTGCTTTCATTTATTTTTAGTGTCTTTTTATATTATTAGGGTGTTTTGAATCGTAAGTTTTAACCTTGTACTTGAGAGTTTTATTTTGTAGGCTTGTCTCGATGGAGTGCCAAAGAAATGGAGATTGAAGGAACCAACTTGAGACAAGGGAGTGTGCAAAGCTATTGAGAGAAATTGAATTATTTGGTTGAGGTAACCCACAACCCCAAACTTAGACCTCTAGCAAGGTCGAAGTTTGGGGGGGTGGAGTTTTTATTTGTTTTATGATTACATTGCACATGCATGCACGCCCTTATCTTTGAGTTGAGTTTGATTGATTATTGGTTTGTTGAGATACTCCTTGGGGTGATTTTGATTTGACTCGCTATTGCATATTTCATGCCTATCAATCATCTTATGCTTGTTGATTGCTATCTTTGAGTATAATTTGATGAGTATAGTGAGTTGTAAGGGTGAGTTAGAAATTCTTTTGGAGTGTTTGAGTGTGAGCTGATTTGAGAAAGAACTTGTATGCTTGTGAATTTTTCTTTTGAGTGCTTGTGTGATGAGAGTAAGAATTCACTAGGACTAGCATGGATGTGAAAGCCGAGAGACTTGAGCCTTTTGAGATTTTGATGCATGAATTAATCTCTTCGTTTGTGAGTGGATCGTCACCTTAGAGGATGCTAGAACTTGTGTGTGCTCTTGCTTCTTGATTGTGTCTAGTTTGATATGCCGAGTGTGATCTTAGGCCATCTTTGTTTTTATTGAGTCACTTAGCCAAAATTTTCCTTACCAATGACATGTATCCCTTGTTAGCCCCTTTGAGCGTAAAGCCTATTTTATTTGCTAGCACATATGAACACTATTCCAATTCCTAAGCCTTTTTGTCCCAATTTGAGTGGAGAATAGGAAAGTGTGAATGTGAAGGGAGTGAATTGAGTTGAAAAAGGAAAAGGTTGTTTGTTGAGTGAATATGAGAAGAAGGAGTGATGAAGTTATGAGATGTGGGAAAAAGAGAAAAAAAATTGAGAATGAGCAAAAGAAAAAAAAAATGAGAATGAGCTCATGTGTTTGTGCGAAAAAGAAAAAAGAAGTGAAGTGATTGAAAAAAAAAATGAAAGAGTGAGAGAGAAAAAAAATTGAAGTGTTGAGAGAATTGGAATTGAAAGGGTGTTGATTGAACATGTTTGAAGTAGTCTGTTCCTTATCTCGAAGTACCGAAGTTTGATTTTCTATTCTCCATTCACTTCCGTCACTTTACCCTATATTGTTATCCCACCTGTCCAAAGAGCCTACATTACAACCTTGAGAAAAGTCCTTTTTGATTCGGCATTGATTTCTAGAGTACGGTCGAAGCTAAGAGCACTTACAAGCCTATGGCTGCCAATTTGTGTGATTGATTGATTGAGTGAGTCCCTTGATCATTGTTATACACTTGAAAGGGAGTGAAACACATCGTTGAGTGCACATCCATGTTTGATTTTGGTGTTTCTTGCTGTTGTTGCATGAATATGATAAAGGAATGTGAGTGAGTATACTTGTGATGCATCTTTGAAGCTCGAATTTATATACTTGCATGATTGGATACCTTGACTCATTCCTAATAGTTTCACTTGACTTATTATTTCGTTGCTTGAGGACAAGCAACATGGTAAGTTTGGGGGGGTTGATTAGGCGTGAAATTGTCATGATTCGTCGCTCGAAATGCTCTTGTTTTGATGGATTCCTATAAGTATTTAGAGTCATTTGAGTATTATTTTCTCAAACTAACAAATTTGTTTCTTTGATGCTTATAGATGGATAGAGGACAAAAAGAGGAGTTCGTAGGACTTAGAATCGACTCAAACGGATACCCGGATGAGAAGATATGGAAGAAATACGAGAAGTATTAGTTCGAGCGAGCAAAAGTGTCATTGAAGTACTCAAGATGAAGATGCTCGAGTAAACACTACTCAAGCACTCGAGTAGACTACTCGAGCAGAAGCCGGTCGAGTAGCCAATACTCGGGCACTCGAGTAGTGCACTCGAGCAGAAGCCGGTCGAGTAGCCAGTACGCGGGCTCTCGAGTAGACTACTCGAGCAAGGACCGGTCGAGTAGAACTACTCGAGCTGAGGAGCTCGAGTACTTTTCACATTCTGTACAATTCAAACACTCGAGCTTGCATTGCTCGAGTACTTTTACTCGAGCTCTACTCGAGCTCGACGGGAATTTTGGCCCATGAGATCCCGTTTCGACCCGTTGCCTATAAATACCTCTTCCAAATACGTTTTGAAGGATCCCCGAACGCACCACATCACTTTTACACATAATTTTTGGAGAGAGAAGGAAGAGAAGAGACGAGCAAGTTTAATTTTACGTTTTTGAGGTTTTTGCTTACGAATTCACATTACGATTTCACGTTTTAGTTTCGTTTCTTAATATATTTTGTTCTTGAATACGTGAAAACCTCGTTTTGCTAATTAATTTCAGTTTATTCTTTTATATCTTAAAACTCTAGTTTATGTACAATCTTTTCTTTGATTTAATTACCATGTTCATGTTCGTCACTTGTCTAATTGTTATTGTTTACGTTAAATCTATGTCTAGCTAAAACCCTTGCATGCTTAGGGTAGGATGAACTCGTAGAAGTAGGTTGTGGGTACGTAATTAGGGTAACTTGTGACGTTAGGTTTTAATTCTCTTGGTTAATGAATTCTTAAAATTAATCCAGACTTCGCTCTTGAATTTCGTTCGAAAGGTGTTAGAGAGAGGACGACCATATCACTCTTTAACAACGAGTAGACTTAACGAGAGGGTTTAGGAAAGGTTAATTCATCTACCGGTTTAGCGAAGGAGGACGACCGCATCACCTTAGTTAAATTAGGGTCTCATTAATTAAGCACAACCTATTAACTTGTTAGTAGGTTCATGAAGTCGAGTGTTAGGGTAAAGTATTAGGGTTTAGAATCTCGAGCTTTCACCTTGCTTTCTTAGACTTAGGTTAATTCTTGTGTCACAGTTATTTTGATTATGTACCTGCTCCGTTAGTATACGTAGGATTCCTATCTTAAGCATCACCATCTCTCATTAGAACACAACCCTTAGTTAATTTAATTTCTTTAGTATTTTAGTTTACTTAGTTTAATTTCAGGTTAGTTTAATTACTCTTTCAAAAAATCCAAAAACAATACACTCATATTAACTACGACGCGTAGATCTTCAGGGATCTATTCGCATATACACTGTCCCTTGGGTTCGATATACTTGGTCGTTATACTTGCTAATACTACAGTGAACCCGTTCGCTTGCGGGTGAGCGGCTAGTAGAAGTTAGTGTAAAATCGCTTCAAGTCATACGTCCACTCTCCCTTTATCCAAGGACTCACTTACTTACTCACTGGAATTGGGAAGTACCAGTTCCTTCTTACAAACTCTTTAGATTTAACTTCAATCTAAAGATCAACAGCCTTCAACCTTATCTGGTAGATGAACAGGTTGAGGTTTCAACAACTCCTTAAGAGTAGATGTATATTATGAACAATAAGAGTGCTAAGAGTGAATATCAAAAGCTTGGATGGACTTATGCGCGTAGGGTGTCTCTCTAGAGCTTTTTCTTGAACTGCACTCTTGTATTTATAGAGGGGATTAGGAAATAGCCGTTGGAAGGCTAATCCAATCAGATCCTCTATTTAAGGAAGCCTCAATCAATCAATTCCCTAATTGATTGATTGGGTTGGTGGGATCCTTGGATTGATTGTCTTCAAGTACTTTCCAATCCTGATCTTGTTGACTTGGTTTAAATCACCAACGGTTAAATGCTTCCTCTGCCTAACTCTGATTCTTTCCAGAGAAGGCAAGACCAGACACCAGGCAACCTCAGTGTCTTCTGGTCCTCATCTGGTTAACAACCAGAATACTCAATAGAAACAGGAGATCAAACTGAGTATCTTTTGTTCCACCAGACTCATCTGGTCTGGACTCGTCTGGTCTGGGGAAGGTCCTCTGCCTCTGGTCAGGTCTCTTCTGGTGAAGTCTTCTGGTGAAGTCCTCTGAAGGGGTCTTCTGGTGACTCTTCTGGTGAATACTTCTGGTCTGGCAGTTCCCCCTAGACTAAGTCCTAATCTAGATCATCATCTGGCTAACAGGTCCAAATGGTCCTATTACATCTTCTGGTTTGTTTTAACTCATCAAAACTAACAACTTTTATCCTAACAATTTCCCCCTTTTTGATGGAGTTAAAACACTACCAGAACTGATCAAAACAAGAGACATAAGCAAGAAAACAATAAAGGGATAAGACCTTAGAATAGATCTTATCAGGCAAACAATTTAAGACAACAAGAGGTTGTCTTTTGAACAGAGAAGATATAAATTTCATTAATAATAAAGATAGAGTGATTACAAATTATAAGGCAAGTCTGGTCCTAATCTAGACATATCTTCTGTTATCTTTAGGCACTAGAAACCAGTCAAGAAACCAGTCTTGAATGGCCTTCAACTCTGCAGAAGATGCTGGGGTGAAATTCACCAACACCTTTGTCTTGTACAGTTTCTTCAATTCTGCCCAATCAACCTGGTCTCCTGCCATTGGAGTGTTGAGAAAATGGAATTCAGGAGCAGTGACTTCCAGGTTGAACTCAATAGTTGAATCCATCAGCTGCTTGTACAAATCTGCATCATAAGCTTTCATCCAGGAGTGAAAGGTTCTGTTGATGAGAGCATCATCCTCTGGTGGAGGTCTCTGGATGTAATGTTGAATGAACCAGAGAGTCTTGGCTTCTCTCCATTTTTCTATCAAAGGCACAGGAACAGTTGAGTCAAAGGACCCTTCTGTCCTGAGAGGGAGGATGTTCATGACTTCAACAGGCCCTTTCCTCTTCTGGCTGGATCCACTGGCCCCAGGAGTGATACCAGCTTCTCTGCTCTTCTTATTTTGCCCATCGGAGCCTCTGCTCTTCAACTATGTTCTTCCTGATCCTTGCTTGCCTTTCTTCAGGCGTTTCTTCTCTAAATCTCTTCTCTGCCTCTTCCACTACTTCCTCTAAGAAGCTTTTCTTAACTTTTCTGATCTTCTTCTTAGTAGGTCCAGAGATAGAGATAGGGTCATGTTCTGCTTCTGACTCTTCTTCTGCAGCAAGCTGCTTAGCCATAGTAAGAGATTTGAGCTCCTCTTTCTTCTTCTTCTGCAACTCTGCTTGAGCCAATGTGTTCTCTAGCAGATCCAGGCGCGCTCCATGGCTAAAAAGTGTTTCATTGGTGGTCTTCGCCAGATCAGTTCTGGCCTGCTCTCCCCCCTTTTTAACTGCATCAAGAAGGGGCTCCACTACCTGCCTAATGAGATCAGGCAAGGCAGTGTTGGAGGAAGAGTGAAGATCACGCAGCTGCTTTGCCTCCTCCAGGTAGGCTTTAGATTCAGCAACAAGCCTTTCCTGCTTCTCCAACATCTCCTGGAGGGAGTCCTTCAGCTTGGCAGTCTGAATCATCTGGCTGGCCATCTCAACTTTCAGCACAGAGACTGGCCTCATCTTCTCCAGCACGTGCTCCTGGAGCTGCTTCTGGCTGTGCATCACATCCAGCTTGACAAAGAGGCCATTGGCCTTGAAAGAAGTTTTAACCTCAGCCACTGCTTCAGGAAGATCCTCCTCTCCTGCCCGATCTGATGCTCTATCATAGCAGGGGCCATGTGTTGAATAGCTTTGGAGAAGCGCCCAATCTGCATGATCTGCTCGTTGAAGAAGGCCTTCATCTTCTGGAGAACGGCAGGAGTCAAGTCAAAATCTTCCTCATCTGAGTACAGCTCTGGAGGGAAGACAAAGTGAGGCCCAAACTTGTAAGTAGGGCCCTCTGGAGTGAGCATTACCCCTCTCTGGATGAGCAGGGTGCGAATCAAGACTTTAGCTGCACCAGGGGTCTCCAGCTCTGCCGGGTTCTGAATGTTCATCCTCTGCTTTAGCTCAATCTCCCAAGCAGTGAAGTTGGAGGGACCCATTTCCTCAAGCAAAAGCATCAGGTCCTCCACATCTTCAAGTCTGGCTTTGCTCCATACTTTGGCATCAGTAAGCTCTGCCAAGAGGGGTAAGTGCTCCAGAAGAACTGGGAAATGCTCTCTTAGCCAGAGCTGAGCACTTACACTCATACTCTGCCTAATGGGACCCATTTCTGCAGATGAGAAAGTGAAGGGTTTGGGCCCAGAGGCAGAGGAGGAAGGTGCTAAGTTAGCAGGCTCAAGTGAAGCTTCCTCATCTTCACAATCATCGCTTGTTAAACAGGTGGGAGAAGGGGGAGGGGCAGGGAATCCCAGAGCCATAGAAATGGTTGGGTCCTGGTCTGTATGGGTTTGGGGAGGGGTAGGATTTTGTGAGGTAGAAGTGGAGGGGATAGGTTGCTCTGCACCAGATGAAGATGGGATCTCTGGTACAGAAGGTGGAATGGGAATTTGTGATGTGGAAGTGTTTGGGAGGGGAATATCTGCACCAGAAGAGGTTGATGGCACCTCTGGTACAAAAGCTGGGGGGGAGGGGTTTGTGGGAAGATGTGTTTGGGAATTTGGGGGAGAAGGTGTTTGGGTAGGAACGGTTGAGGGAGTATATATGGGGGTATCTGGTAAAGTCTGCTCTGGTGGAATAATAGGGTTACCAGAAGCAGATGGAGTTTGGGGAAGATTATCTGGGGGAGAGGTAGAGGGAGAAACAAGATTAATAGGGGTAGAAGAAGGAATGGAAGGGTTTACCTCTGCTGAGTCAACATCAGCAGTTACAACATGCTATGGAGCAGAGACATCCTCCATCATCAGAGAAGCTTCATCAATAGCCATCTCCAAGGCCTCTCCAAGATCAGAGCCAGAGTCTGACTCTTGAAGAACGGCTCTCTTGGCCTTGGATTTTTTCTTGAGAGGTTCAACCTCTTCTTCCTCTTCCTCCTCTGATGGCTCATCCACCAGGAGTGACTTGGGAGCTCTTCTGCCTGTCTTTGGCTTCTTGGCAGATTTCTTCTTGGCCTCCTCTGGCCTCTTCCTCCTGGCTGCTCCAGCCTTCTTAACAGCTTTATCATCATCACCCTTCTTCTTAAGCACGTCAAGAAGGGGAATCTGGTCCTCCTCTGAGGAACCAGAAAATGCAATGGTTGAGGAACCAGTTGCTTCAGCAGACTTCTTCTGGGTCTTCTGCTTTGGCTGCTGCTTCTGCCCCTTTGCAGGTGAGGGTACAGCCTGTAGAGGAGGGGCAGAGATGGCTTGCTCACCATCAGAATCAGGATGGCCATGGAGAGGGCCATCCTTGGAGAATAGTATCTTGGACTTATGGAATCCTCTGCACCAGGATTCCTTCCATTTCTTCTCCGGAAGCAATGAATCCAGAATCAAAGTTAGTTTCGTTCCCAACGAAACATTTGCAGTGAAATAGAACTGCATCTCCCCTGGCTGGGAAGGACAAGGCTCCTTGTTCACCTTCACCTTGTTCTTTCTCAAGACGCCCCAAAAGAACTCTGCCCAATTGCATTGAACGCCGTCATACAGAGCCCTCATCACACATATCCGTCCGTTGAAAATCACATCCGTGCTGTGATTTTCACACATTAGAACCTTTACCACAATATCTAACAAAACCTTGTATTTTTGCCTCAGATGCTTGTCTAAAAATCCCTTCGTGATGTCCTGGCAAGATGAGCGTGCAAAAAGCTTGAAAGAACCAATAATATCATCCTCCTTGTAGGTTAAAGGATCCACCCCTTCAGCCGAAATATTTCCAAATAACGCACAGAAGTTATGCTTGGAAAACACCAAATCCTCCTTGTCAATCTTTGAAGAAATATGGTCTTCATTAATCTTCATACGGACCAGAAACTGGGTCGCATAACCATCCAGAGTTCGAAAATCCCTGGGGACTGTGGAAATCAGCCTTTCCACTCCGGATCTCCTCAATAATTCCAGAATAGCCAGCGCAGATGAGTTCTTGGTGGTGTAGAAGTCAACCACCATCTCTGTTTTCAGTTTCTTCATCATCAGGGCATGATCAAAGTTGCACGGGGGAGCCATATCTGTGAGAGAGAGAGAGAGAGAGAGAGGGAGAGAGAGAGAGAGAGAGAGAGAGAGATACTTCGTAGAGAGAAGTTAGGGCTTTGAAAATATGGAAACGTGAAAAGACAAAGTTGAAAAGAATTTTGATTTAAATAGGGAAATACACGTGGCTGGATTAATAAATGAAGTGTGAACGCGTGTAATAGAAATTTTAATTTATGGAACAAAATTAATTTTTGAATTGATTGACATATTGCACATTGATTAAATCTGATGGCCACGATGAAAGGCGAGATACAGATTTAATCTGGTGCGTTGGCGTGGTCATTGGGACTGGGCATAAAGGGGTTTTGTGGCAGTCAAGAGAAAAAGCGAAATGATTTCCTAGGCCCTATACCTTAGTCTTAAATACACTCCGAAGTTGAAACGTTTTGAGTGTACTTACTAATTTGAAAAGTGTATCCCAATGATCAGAGGCCAGAGAAGTAAAAGCATACCTGTCACCTGATATTGTAACCAGATGATACCACAGCTAGTCTGGTGTTACATCTCCTCTTGATAGAACTCATCTGGTCCTGGTCAGAGAAGACTCTATACATTTCTTGAATCTGACTCAGCACCTCATCTGGGACAAGTGTCACCTGGTGCATACCTCATCTGGAAACATAACTTCTCTGATATGTCTAATCTGCAGGTATGTTAGTTTTAAATAACAAAGAATATGCAGTAAGATTTAAATAAAGGATACTTCTCTGATGTTCCCCCTAGAACAAATCTGTCTCTGGATCCAATAAGCCCAACTCAAAAGCCAACTCTCTGAATCTGGTCTCAACCAAAGGCTTAATTAAAATATCTGCTCTCTGCTTCTCTGTTGCAATCTTTTCCATCCTTATATCTCCCTTCTCAACATGATCTCTGATAAAATGATGTCTTATATCAACATGTTTACACCTGGTATGAAGAACTGGATTCTGGGTAATTGCAATTGCACTATTACTATCACATAAAATAGGAATATCCTTGGCTCTAATCTGGTAGTCCCTAAGTTGTTGACTAATCCAGAGTAGTTGTGAACAACAGCTCCCTGCAGCCATGTACTCTGCTTCTGTTGTTGATGTAGCAACTGAAGTCTGCTTCTTAGAAAACCAGGATACCAATTTATTCCCTAAAAATTGGCATGTTCCACTTGTAGATTTCCTATCTATTCTGCATCCACCATAATCTGAATCTGAATAACCACTCAATTCCAAGTTGTCATCTGCAGGATACCACAATCCTAAATTCACTGTTCCCTTAAGATATTTCAATATCTTCCTAGCTGCTTCCAAGTGACTCTTCTTGGGATTAGCTTGGAATCTGGCACATACTCCTACATCAAAGGTAATATCTGGTCTGCTTGCAGTCAGGTACAGAAGAGAACCAATAAGTGCTCTGTATTGAGTCTGGTCCACACTTTCTCCAGACTCATCTGGATCCATGTTGAAGTTTGTCATCATAGGAATCTTGGCTGCTTTGCTAGATCCTACTCCAAATTTCTCTAGCATGTTTCTGATGTACTTTGCCTGATTTATGAAGATTCCCTTCTCTGATTGTTTTACTTGCAAACCTAAAAAGTAGTTCATTTCACCCATCATGGACATCTCAAACTGGCTCTGCATGAGTTCACCAAACTTCTCACACAGCTTCTTGTTAGGGGATCCAAATATAATGTCATCAACATATATTTGGACCAGAAGGATGTCCTTCCCTTCTTCTTTCATAAACAAGGTCCTATCAATCTTACCCTTAGTAAAACCATTGTCCAGAAGAAATTGAGATAGAGTGTCATACCATGCTCTGGGTGCCTGCTTCAGCCCATAAAGAGCTTTCTTAAGCTTAAACACCTTGTCACCTTGTTCAAAACTAGGAGGTTGTTTCACATACACTTCCTCAATGAGAATCCCATTAAGAAAGGCAGATTTCACATCCATCTGGTATACTTTGAACTTCATGTGAGCAGCATATGCTAAGAACAATCTGATGGCTTCTAGTCTGGCAACGGGAGCAAATGTCTCATCATAGTCTATTCCTTCAGACTGAGAATAGCCCTGAGCCACTAGCCTGGCCTTGTTCCTAGTAATGACATCATTCTCATCTTTCTTATTCTTGAAAACCCACTTAGTGCCTATCACCTTTTGATGTCTTGGTCTGTCTACCAGCTCCCAAACATCCTGTCTGGTGAATTGATTCAACTCCTCCTGCATAGCAACAATCCAATTTGAATCTTTCAGTGCCTCCTTGATGTTCTTGGGCTCAATCAAGGACACATAACAACTGAATAAGACAGCTAAGTTAAGAGTTCTCCTAGTCTGGACACCCTTAGTTGGATCTCCTAAGATCAGGTCATTGGGGTGATCAACCAGGGTCCTCCTACCCGTGATCTTGCCTGGGTGATCATCATCTGCAGTACCTTGGTGATTATCACCACCTGCAGAAGAGCTTTCCCCTACAGGAGTTCCAACCTCTTCTGGTTCTACTCCTTGTAAAGGCTTCTGCTTCAGAGAACCAGGAGATGGGTCATCATCTGAATCTGAATCTGAATCAAGAATAGGTGGGTTGACTTTGATTACTCTAGGTGTAGTCTGATTCTGGGTCTCATCAGAAGACTTAGAGTCCACCTTGCACTCAAAAGCAGATTCATCAAAAACAACATGAGGTGTTTCCTCCACACAAAGTGAATTCTTATTAAAAACTCTAAAAGCTTTACTGGTGCTGGAATATCCTAAAAATATTCCATCAGCCACTTTGGCATCAAAATTCTTAATTTAGATTTCCCATTGTCATGGATGAAACACTTACATCCAAAAAACATGAAAATATGAAACAGATGGGGTTTTTACCTTTCCATACCTCATATGGAGTCTTATTATGTCTCTGGGCAATTAGGCATCTGTTCTGAGTGTAACAAGCAGTATTAATGGCCTCTGCCCAAAACCTTTGAGGAGTGTTGTACTCTGCCAGAAGTGTTCTTGCAGCTTCTTTGAGAGTTCTATTCCTCCTTTCTGCTACTCCATTTTGTTGAGGTGTTCTGGCAGCAGATGTCTCATGAAAAATCCCATGGTCCTTGCAGTAATCTGCAATGCGTGAATTCAAAAACTCTGTCCCTTTATCACTTCTGATTCTGACTATGCTCTGGTTCTGCTCATTCTAAATCTGCTTGAAGAACTCTGGCAACTTTGTGATAGTTTTATTTTTCTTAAACAAGAACACTACACAAGTGTATCTTGAAAAGTCATCTACTATCACCAAGGTGTACTTCCTTCCACTGAAACTAAGAGGAGAAACAGGTCCAAACAGGTCCATGTGAAGTAGTTGAAGTACTCTGGTTGTGGTTGTGCTCTTGACATCCTTAAAGGAAGTTTTGGGTTGTTTACCCTTCTGGCAGGAACCACAAACCTGATCCTTCTTAAACACTTCATTAGGAAGACCTCGAATGAGACCTTTTCTGGCAATCTTATTCAGTGTCTTGAAGTTAAGATAACACAATCTCTTGTGCCAAATCCAGCTGTTCTCTGCAGATCCCTTTGCAACCAGGCAAGCATTTCTTGGGCAACTGCTAAAATCTGCAAGATAAATGTTACCCTTCCTCAAGCCTATTAGCAAGATATCATTATAATCAGAAGAAAAAACAGTGCATGAATCACTAGAGAACTTCACTGAGTATCCCCTGTCACAGAATTGGGATACTGAAAGTAGATTATGCTTGAGTCCTTCTACATAGTAGACTTCATCTACAGATACTCCATTGAAGGTCAATTTTCCAACTCCTCTGGTGACTCCATAGTTATTGTCACCAAACATCACTCTTGGCCCATTTAATGGCTTGAAATCTTGGAGATTATCCTTCTGGAAGGTCATGTGCTTGGAACATCCACTATCAATGTACCAGACATGGTTGCTTGAAAGTCCTTTCTCCAATGGGCTCTTATCTACCTGCAGAGAAATCAATTAGGTCCCCTACTAGTGCTGGGTCCTGATTGGTTAGTTGCAGGTTTTGTAGGAATCCATAGATAAAGATCATCCCTTGTTGGATGAGGAGATCTTACCTTCCTTCCAAATCTATCTACCAGAACATGTCCTCTTACAATGACATATTGAGCTACTGGTCTGATAAGGACACCTTTCCTATAAACAGTTCTGGTGTACCTTTTCTCAAATCTGGCCTTTGGAATGGCCTGCCTCAAAGACATGGTCTTAAAGGTCTGGTTGTAAGGATACATCCTAGAAGAACCATCTCTGGTGTCATAACTACCCAGATCAGTTGGTTTTCTATAGATGGATCTCTGGTTCTGAAAGTTAGATCTCTTCTGATGATAAAATTCCTTTTGAGGTTTCCTGTTCTGGAATCTTCTTGGAGCATTCCACCTTTGAGATCCCTAATTCTGATTGAGTTCCTCTGGTTCAGTATACCTCCTCTGGTATCTCCTATTCTGATTAGATTTCCTCTTAGAGTCTCCTTTTTGAGGTCCCCTAATCTGCTTAGGTTCCACTCTTTTAGGATTCCTCTGAGGTTCTCTAATCAGATTAGTCATCTGAACAGAACCATCAATCTTTATAGGTTCTCTTTTCTGGTTTGTATTCTCTAGTGTTTTTCCTCCCAGAACATTCACCTCTTCTGGATTATGTTTTGAACTATCAGCAGGGGGGTCCTATTTCCAACCAGGTCTGTGAACCACCATGCGATCAGAAGGATCCTCTTCATTCCGGAGTTCCTCAAGTTCACCAGATCTTATAGACTTGTCTTTAGTAAAGCAATATTTATGAGATCTTTTAATAATTCCAGGATATCCTAAACCACTCTTATCATTTATGCGTTGAGAAGATCCTGAAATAATAGATAGAACATCTGGTTTCAAGGAATCTTCTCTGGGCACAGGTAACTCAATAGTTTGCTCAACTTGTTTTCCCTTGATAAGAGTCTGGTATTTGGCTCTAAGCTCATTGAGCTTATCCTCCTGAGAATTCTTTTCCTTCATGATTTGATCTACCAGAGTATCTCTTTCTTTGATCTTATCGTGAAGTTCAGAGACTTCTTTGGAATGATCTTTCATGAGTTCTCTGGTGGATTTTTGTTCATGGGATAAGGATTGAACTTCAGTTCTGAGCCTACCATTCTCTTTCTCAAGTTTTTGACAAAGTTGAACACAATTTTGGAGATCTGATAGCATTTGTTGCATATCAGATTCTCTGGAGTTACCAGATGAGTTTGAGGATTCAGTATATTTGGAATTTGATAAAACTAAGGTAGTTTCTTGTACCTCATTGATGTCTGCCATCAGACATACATCATCATCAGATCCGAAATCAGAAGAAGAAGAACTGGAACTAGTATCTTCCTCCTCTGCTTCTGCCAGCAATGCTCTCTTATCTGCATATCTCCTATCTCTCTTGATCCTTTTCTCTTCTCTTTCCCTAGGAGTAAGTTGAGGACAATCATAACTGTAGTGACCAGTCTTGTTGCATGTGTAGCAGGCATTGTCTCATCTGGGACTAGGACTTGGCTCTCTCTTCCTCTGGTTGTAGTCTGATCTGGCTGGGCTACTCTCTCTCCTCTGGTAGTCAGGTCTGCCAGAGCTACCATCCCTCCTCTGATAATCTGATCTCCCAGAGCTGCCAGGGTTGTCATCTCTCCTCCTTTCTGGATTTCTGAATCTGGTCTCCCTTGAGTCTCCATATGTCTTCTCCTTCTCTGCAGGCTTGAAGGAACTCTTCCTGTCTCTGGTAGACTCCTTCCAATGCCTTTTGTACCTACCATATTTTGAACTCATTTTATCTAATTTACGGGTTAGAAGTGCTACCTGCTCCTTGAGGCTCAAGTCATCTGCAGTAGACTCCTTTGGCTTGACATCAGGCTTGATAGTTGAAGAGAATGCAACACCTTTCTGATCAGAAGAGGAAACCTCTTCTGTTTGATCCTCCTCTTGAAGATCATACTCATAGGCTTTGAGATCAGACAACAGAAGATGATGATCCAGAGTGTTGAGATCCTTGTTGTCCTTAATCACAGTGACTTTAATTCTCCACCTGCTGGTTAGTGAACGCAAGATTTTACTATTAATTTCCTTTTCAGAATAGGTCTTACCTAAGGCACTAGCCTTGTTCAGGAGGTTTGTGAGATGCATATCCAGCTGGTCAATGGTCTCGTCTGGTTTCATCTTGAAAGTGTCAAATGAATGTTGAACAGCTTGGAGCTTGTTTTCTTTAATCTTATTTGTTCCCTCACAGAGAAGTGCAAGTTTGTCCCACATCTCCTTGGCAGTGGCACATGTTCTGACCTTTTCAGTCACCTCTTTGGTAAGTGTGTTGATGATCTCGGTTCTTGCTACCTGGTCCAAGTTGTAGAGCTTTCTTTCATCGTTGTCAAGCTCATCTATTTTCTTGAGGATTCTTTGCCTGGGGACTCTGTCCTCTGCAGCTTTTTGGGCAGTTTCACTCGTTTCTTTCCTGGACTCTGACCTGCCACTATCAATAGGAGTCCAGTAAAATTGAATGGGTCCACTTTCTACCACATCTAACATGCGGTGGTGAATAGCTCCAAGATGATTGCTCATCATGAAGCTCCAGTGGCTGTAATCCTCGAAAGAGAATTCTGGAAGCTTACGGCTCTTGTAAGAAGATTTTGCAGACATTTTTGATAAAATTAGGGAAAATAACAAGAACTTGAACAAAAGCACTAAAGAGCAATGGATCTGCCCGGTGACCACCAAAAGCTTTTCAAAGCAGTAGTCGTTGGACACACTGCTCTGATACCACTTGTTGGTCCCACTAGTTAGATTAATTACGGAAGCTTAAGTTGAATATCTTAACAAATTCTTTTTACACAAGCACAAAACCAATAAGAGAATAAGTAACTGAAAGCAATAAAGAACACAAGACATATAGTGGTTCGGATTTGAATATCCTACGTCCACTCTCCCTTTATCCAAGGGGTCTCACTATCAACCAACTCACTTACTTACTCACTGGAATTGGGAAGTACCAGTTCCTTCTTACAAACTCTTTAGATTTAACTTCAATCTAAAGATCAACAGCCTTCAACCTTATCTGGTAGATGAATAGGTTGAGGTTTCAACAACTCCTTAAGAGTAGATGTATATTATGAACAATAAGAGTGCTAAGAGTGAATATCAAAAGCTTGGATGGACTTATGCGCGTAGGGTGTCTCTCTAGAGCTTTTTCTTGAACTACACTCTTGTATTTATAGAGGGGATTAGGAAATAGCCGTTGGAAGGCTAATCCAATCAGATCCTCTATTTAAGGAAGCCTCAATCAATCAATTCCCTAATTGATTGATTGGGTTGGTGGGATCCTTGGATTGATTGTCTTCAAGTACTTTCCAATCCTGATCTTGTTGACTTGATTTAAATCACCAACGGTTAAATGCTTCCTCTACCTAACTCTGATTCTCTCTAGAGAAGGCAAGACCAGACACCAGGCAACCTCAGTGTCTTCTGGTCCTCATCTGGTTAACAACTAGAATACTCAGTAGAAACAGGAGATCAAACTGAGCATCTTTTGTTCCACCAGACTCGTCTGGTCCGGACTCGTCTGGTCTGGGGAAGGTCCTCTGCCTCTGGTCAGGTCTCGTCTGGTGAAGTCTTCTGGTGGAGTCTTCTGGTGAAGTCCTCTGAAGGGGTCTTCTGGTGACTCTTCTGGTGATTACTTCTGGTCTGGCAGTTCCCCCTAGACTAAGTCCTAATCTAGATCATCATCTGGCTAACAGGTCCAAATGGTCCTATTACATCTTCTGGTTTGTTTTAACTCATCAAAACTAACAACTTTTATCCTAACAGATAAGACCTTAGAATAGATCTTATCAGGCAAACAATTAAGACAACAAGAAGTTGTCTTTTGAACAGAGAAGATATAATATTTCATTAATAATAAGGATAAAAGTGATTACAGATTACAAAGCAATTCTGGTCCTATTCTAAGCATATCTTCTGTTCTCTTTAGGCACCAGGAACCAGTCAAAGAATCTGTCTTGAATGGCCTTCAACTCTGCAGAGGATGTTGGAGTGAAATTTGCCAACACCTTGGTCTTGTACAATTTCTTCAGTTCAGCCCAATCAACCTGGTCCCCTACCATTGGAGTGTTGAGATAATGAAATTCAGGGGCAGTGACCTCCAGGTTGAACTCTATGGTGGGGTCCATTAGCTGCTTGTACATACTTGCATCATATGCCTTCATCCAAGAATGGAATGTCCTGTTGATGAGTGCATCATCCTCTGGTGGAGGTCTCTGGATATAGTGTTGAATGAACCACAAAGTCTTGGCTTCTCTCCACTTTTCTATCAGAGGGACAGGCACAGTAGAGTCAAAAGACCCTTCTGTCCTGAGTGGCAAAATCTCCATCACTTCTACATGAGCTTTCTTCTTCTGGCTGGATCCACTGGCACCAGAAGAGATGCCAGCTCTCTGCTCTTCTTATTCTGCCTCCTAACATATCGGAGCCTCTGCTCTTCATCTATGTTCTTCCTTATTCTGGCTTGCCTCTCTTCAGGCGTCTCCTCACGAAATCTCTTCTCTGCTTCCTCCACTACTTCTTCTAGGAAGCACTTCTTCACCTTCCTGATCTTCTTCTTTGCAGGTCCAGAGATATGGATGGGATCCTGCTCTGCTTCTGACTCCTCTTCTGCCGCCAGCTGCTTTGCCATGGAAAGAAATTTGAGCTATTTCTTCTTCTTCTTCTGCAGCTCGGCCTGGGCCAAGGTGTTCTCCAGCAGGTCCAGACAGGCACCATGGCTGAAGAGAGTCTCATTCGTGGTCTTCGCCAGATCAGTTCTGGCCTTCTCTTCCCCCTTTTTAACTTCATCAATGAGGGGCTCCACGACCTGCCTAATGAGATCAGGCAAGGCAGTGTTGGAGGAAGAGTGAAGATCACACAGCTGCTTTGCTTCCTCCAGGTAAGCTTTTGATTCCGCAACCAGCTTCTCCTGCTTCTCTAACACCTCCTGGAGGGAGTCCTTAAGCTTAGCAATCTGCAGCATCTGGGAGGCCATCTCAACCTTCAGCACAGAGACTGGCCTCAGCAGCTCAAGCACATGCTCCTGGAGCTGCTTCTGGTTGTGCATCACATCCAGCTTAACAAATAGTCCATTTGGCAGCTGCAAATGTGGACTTAATCTGCTTCAAGAAGATCTTCCTCTCCTGCCGGATCTGGTGCTCAATCATAGCAGGGGCCATATGTTGAATTGCCTTTGAAAATCGCCCAATCTGCATGATCTTCTCATTGAAGAAGATCTTCATCTTTTGCAGCACGGCAGGAGTGACATCAAAGTCTTCTTCATCTGAGTAGAGCTCTGGAGGAAAAGTGAAGTGAGGGCCAAATTTGTAGGAGGGGCCCTCAGGAGTGATCAAAACTCCTCTCTGGATGAGCAGAGTGCGAATCAAAACCTTCGCTGCTACGAGGGTCTCCAGCTCAGCTGGGTTCTGGATGTTCAGCTTCTGTTTGAGCTCAATCTCCTAGGCAGTGAAGTTGGAAGGACCCATTTCCTCAAGCAATAACATGAGGTCCTCCACATCTTCAAGTCTGGCCTTGCTCCAGACTTTGGCATCAGTCAGCTCTGCCAGAAGGGGTAAGTGCTCCAACAAAACAGGGAAATGCTCTCTTAGCCAGAGCTGAGCACTTACACTCATACTCTGCCTGATGGGACCCATTTCTACAGATAAGAAAGTGAAAGGTCTGGGCCCAGAGGCAGAGGAGGATGGTGCTAAGACCTCCGACTCCAGTGAAGCATCCTCATCTTCACTATCATCGCTGGTCAAACAGGTGGGAGAATGGGAAGGGGCAAGAGGTCCCAGAGCCATGGAGAAAGATGGGCTCTGGTCTGAATGAGGTTGGGGAGGGGTAGGATTTTGTGAGGTAGATGTTGTGGGAAAGGGCTGTTCTGCACCAGAGGAAGATGGTATCTCTGGTACAGAGGCTGGGATGGCACCAGAAGTGGAAGGCACCTCTGGTACAGGGGCTGGGGGAGATGGATTAGTGGGAAGAGATGATTGGGAAGGTGGGGGAGATGGTGTTTGGGTAGGTAAGGTGGAGGGAGTGTATATGGGGGTATCAGGGAGGGTCTGCTCTGGTGAAGCAATGGGGGCACCAGAAGCAGTAGAGAGATTTTGGGGAAGGTTTTCTGGGGGAGAGGTTGATGGGGTAACAAGATTAATGGGGTTTGAGGTAGGGAGAGGGGGGATTACCTCATCAGATGGGGCTGGAGCAGAGGAGTCCTGCATGATTCTGGCAGCATCATCTATCGCCTGCTCCAGAGCATCTCCAAGATCAGATCCAGAATCTGACTCTTGAAAAATGGCCCTCTTGGCCCTAGATTTCTTCTTTTGAAGGGGCTCAACCTCTTCTTCCTCCTCCTCCTCTGATGGCTCATCCACCAGGAGTGTCCTTGGAACCCTTCTGCTGGTTCTGGGTTTCTTGGCAGACACCTTCTTGGCCTCCTCAGGCCTCTTCCTCTTGGGAGCTCCTGCCTTCCTGGCAGCTTCTGCACCATCACCCTTATTCTTCAAGATGTTAAGAAGAGGAATCTGGTCCTCCTCTGAGGAACCAGAGAAAGCAATGGTTGAGGAACCAGTTGCTTCAGCAGGCTTCTTCTGGCCCTTCTGCTACCTCTGCTGCTTCTGCCCCTTAGCAGGTGAGGGCACTACTTGAAGAGGAGGGACGGGGATGGCCTGCTCACCATCAGAATCAGGATGGCCATGAAGAGGACCATCCTTAGAGAACATAATCTTGGACTTATGGAAGCCCTTGCACCAGGAATCTCTCCACTTCTTCTCTGGAAAGATTGAATCCAAGATTAAGGTGATCTTTGTGCCTAAGGACACATTGGCATTTAACACAAATTGTTGTTCTCCAGGCAACTGGGCGCATTCTTCCTTCTGTACCTTCAGCTTGTTCTTCCTCAGCACCCCCAGAAGAACTCAGCCCAATTGCATTGGGCACCGTCCAGAATGGCCCTCATAACACAGAGCCTGCCAGTAAAGATGGCATCTGTGCTATGGCTCTCGCACATCAATATCTTTACCACGATGTCGAACAAAACCTTGTACTTCTGCCTCAGATGTTTGTCCAAAAATCCTTTCGTCAAGTTCTGACATGAAGACCTGGCAAAAAGTTTGAAAGATTCCAACGCTTCTGCTTTTTTGTACTTCAATGGGTCCACACCCTCCGCGGAAATGTTGCTAAACAAACTACAGAAATCTGCCTCCGAGAAGACGATATCCTCCCTATCAATCTTGGAGGAAATGTGATCATCATGAATCTTCATGCGGACTAGAAACTGGGCAACATACCCATCCACAGTGCGTAAATCCTTGGGGATCTTGGAGATCAGGTCCTCCACCCCAGACTTTCTTAGCAGTTCCAAAATCTCGAGCGCCGCTGGGTTTTTAGTGGAGTAGAAATCAACCACCATTTCAGACTTCAACTTCTTGCAAACGTACTCCGGATCAAAGTTGCACTTGGGTGCCATTGCTGTGAGAGAGAGAGAAACTTGCAGAGAGAAAATTAGGGCTTTGAAAAATAAGGAAACGTGAAAAGACAGAGTGAACAGGGTTTGATTTTAAATAGGCAAGACGCGTGGCTTGTACAATAAATAAAGCGTGAACGCGTGTAATTGCCAAATTTAATTTAGGGAACAAAATCAATTTTCAAATTGATTGACATATTGCACATTAATTAAATCAGATGGCCAAGATTAAAAGGCAAAATACAGATTTAATCTGGTGCGTAGGCGTGAACATTGGGACTGGGTTCGAGGGGGTGTTGTGGCAGTCAAGAGAAAAAGCGAAATGATTGCTCCGGCCCTATACCCTAGTCTTAAATACACTCTGAAGTTGAAACGTTTTGGGTGTATTAAGTAGTTTGAGAAGTGTATCCCAATGATCAGAGGCCAGAGAGGTAAAAGCATACCTGTCACCTGATAATGTAACCAGATGATACCACAGCTAGTCTGGTGTTACATCTCTTATGATGGAACCCATCTGGTTCTGGTCAGAGAAGACTCCGTACTTTTCTGGAAACTTATACAACACCTCATCTGGATGTACCTCATCTGGTACAAGCCTCATCTGGTGTAACGCACCTCTGGAGATGTAACTTCCCTGGTATATCTAGCCTGTAAGCATGTTAGTTTGAAAATGAAAATTTTAAGTAAAGGAATGAAACAAAGGATACTTCTCTGATGTTCCCCCTAAAACAAATCTGTCTCTGATACTTCTCTAATTTTAAGAAGGAAGAGCTCTGATACCACTTGTTGGTCCCACTAGATTGATAAATTGCGGAAGCTTTAAAAGGAGTGTCTTATACAAACTTCTTTTTACAAGAGCACAATAGAATAAACAAGAGAGTAAATATGAGAACAATAAATAAGACCGGATATATAGTGGTTCGGATCTGAATATCCTACGTCCACTCTCCCTTGATCAAAGGGGTCTCACTATCCAACCAACAACCAACTTACTTACTGGAATTGTGAAGTACCAGTTCCTTCTTACAAACTCTTTAGATCTAACTCCGATCTAAAGACCACAGCCTTCAACCTTATCTTGTAGATGAACATGTTGAGGTCCAACAACTCCTTAAGAGTGAATATTAAAGTATGAACAGAATAAGAGTGTTATATGCTTTGTGATCAAGAGCTTTGAGTATGACTTCGTGCGCGTATATTTCTCTCTAGCCCTTTTTCTTGAGTTGCACTCTGTATTTATAGAGGTGATTAGGGAATAGTCGTTAGAGAGCTAATCCAATCAGATCCTCTATTTAGGGAAGCTTCAATCAATCAATTCCCTAATTGATTGATTGGGTTGGTGAGATCCTTGGATTGATTGACTTCAAGACTTTCCAATCCTGATCTCGTTGACTTGATTGGAATCACCAACGGTCAATAGCTTCCAATGCCAAACTCTGATTCTCTCCAGAGAAGGCAATACCAGACACCAGGCAACCAAGATGTCTTCTGGTCCTGATCTGGTTAAGAAACAAAATGTTCATCAGAATCAGGAGATGATTCTGAGCATCTTTTGTTTCACCAGACTCGTTTGGTCCGGACTCGTCTGGTCTGGGGAAAGTTCTCTGCCTCTGGCCAGTCTCATCTGGTGAAGTCCTCTAGTGGAGTCTTCTGGTGAGGTCTTCTGGTCTGGCAATTCCCCCTAGACTAAGTCCTATTCTAGTTCATCATCTGGCTAACAGGTCCAGATGGTCCTATTACAACTTCTGGTTTGTTTTTAACTCATCAAAATTATACAACATTTATCCTAACAAAACCCATAGCATATAATTATCATTCAACAACAAGGAACCGAGAATCAACAAGCTATGCACAAATCCCCAAAATTTTCAAAATGTTCATGAACCCTAGTTCTCATGCTCAATTCATGCCAAATCCAAGCCTAAACTACGAATTGAATGAAAAGAGTTAGAGATTACATACCTTGTTGGTGGATTGAAGAAGATTCGTGAAGAAAATGAATAAATTGTGAGCAATCGAGTGAAAAGCGCACGAAATCGCCCCTATTCGCCCCTATTTGTGTGTGTAAGTGTGTGTAAAAGTGTGGGGGAGGGGTATTTATAGAGTGGCTCAAAATAGGGCTGAAACCAGTGAAGTGCTCGAGCAGACCCGCTCGAGCGGATGTGCTCGAGCTTAACAGGTCGAACGGCACAAGGGCTCGAGTGGCAAAAAGTTTCTGGACAAATCGGGCATTCGAGCAACATGCTCGAGCGGAGGCGCTTGAGCTATGCCACTCGAGCAGTTCCTCCCTTCAACCTCAAACAATGACGTCCAAAACTCGAAATTTTCATTCGAACCAAGCTCGAAACAATCATCAAACTCATCAAAACTTGAACTAACCTGAGAACTCCTCGATTTAAGCCAGGTCGCTCATTCGACCGAGGAGTTGGGGTCTCTTCCAAACGTGCAAATCACCAAGCCAATTCAAGTCGAACTTATGCACTCACACTTAATTCGATCCAACTACACTCATGCATCGATATTTTCGAAAAATTTGACCAATTTTTCATTAGAATTTTGTGTACGAACTCAAAGTACGAATACACACCCCCCAAACTTTGTTCTTGCTATGCAATAATAAATTTTGAATAGAATGAGTACGTACGAGTAAGTACACTAAAGTCTCATGAACTTAAATCATTATCAATGCAACGTAATGAACGAATAAACACATCATCCCCAAACTTTGACTTCGCAAAGAGGTCTATGTTTGGGGTTGTGGTTACCTCAAACTCCAACAATCGAATGCTCCACTACTCGACATCTCAACATCGTCATGAATTGCTTCACCTTAAGCTCACTTACTCGAATCAAGCACCACGAAACAAGCCTACACCAAAAAATTCTCAACAAACGAGGTTAACACCTACAATTCACAAAATGTTAAAATGAAAAAAACACATAAAAACAAGTAAAGATGGGCTGCCTCCCATTTAGCGCTAGTTTTAAGGTCCTAATGCCGGACCGAGCTTGAAGGAGCTTACGGGACTTGAGAATCTAAAATACCTCCCTTATTCTCATAAGAGAAGTTGAAGAATTTCTTTACTCGATGCCCGTTCACCATGAATCTATGTCCATCCTCCTTCTCGACTTCAAGGAATCCACTTTTATGCACTTCCCTCACAATATACGGCCCGTTCCACTTGGACTTGAGCTTTCCACCAAACAACTTCATCCTGCGGTTGTTCTCTTGTTGAGCTCGATTTAGATCAATATCCCTTCTTTGGAGTTCTTGATCACGCTGATCACCTTTCTTATGCAATTCCTTCACATTGTACTCCAATGAGGACAATCTCTTGCTTCCCTCCTCCACCTTCTGAAGGATAGCTCTCAACATCTCCTCAGTTGAGGAACCGCCTTCTCCACCCGGGGGGTTTTGAACCTGGGTCCACACCTGGAGAAACTGTAATTCCGGCCTTCGGATTAGCATATGAAAAATTCACATTCTTCCTCCATGTGTTCTGAGGAGGCTGCTGGCCTCCTTGATACCCTTGGGTATTTCTCCATTGATTTTGAGGAGGCTGTGGACCTGGAGGTACAAATGGTTGGCCATAAGAAGGCCTTCCAAATTGATTGCCACCTTGTGGATACCCGCCTTGTGGATAGTTAGGCCTTCCCATATAGTTGGCATCTTCTTGCTGACTCGTGGGTGGGTCCACTTTCTCGCTCACTGCTACATTCCCTCCAACCAGATTTTGCCCCATCTCGAGGTTACTTATCTTCTCCATCATCGCCATCAACAGCTACCTCGTTCCCTCATTCTCCTCTAACTTATAAGCTTTCTGAAATTTTGGGTCCTCGTTCCATTGCCCGGCATTTGTAACAATATTATCTACGATCTCTCTGCATCTAGCTGTACCATGATTCAGAAATGCTCCACTAGCACATGCATCAAGATGGGCTTGACCAGCCTTGCTGGCTCCACCGTAGAAGAATGTCATGATATCCCCCTCATTGTACCCGTGTTGCGGGCACTCAATTAACATATTAGAGTATCTCTCCCACACCTGACGTAAGTCCTCTCCTGGCTTCTGGCGAAAAGAAGAGATCTCTATCCTTGCTCTTATGGTTCTAGATGGGGGGTAGAATCGCTCGAGGAACAAACGCTCGAGCTCGGCCCATGTGGTTACACCTCCTCGTGGGAGCGTGTTATCGTACCACTCATTTGCTATTCCCATCAAAGAGAATGGGAACAGTCTGAGCCTCTTTGCATCTTCAGACATGCCGTTATAATTGAACGTGGATGCGATCATCAGAAAACTCCTCAGATGAGTATGAGGATTCTCCTTCCCAACCTCCCCCTTGAATTGATTCTCGGTAAGCAGCTTTAGAATTCTAGGGGAAATTGAGAAGTTGTTTGCCTCTACAGGGGGCAATGCCACTCCATCATAGTATCGTTGCGGTTGTGTCGCAAACCTTCCTCGAATAGCCATGTTCTGATCGGCGTTCTGAGGAACGTGCTGAGGATTAGCAGGTGGTACGGCTACTTGTTGGCCTGGTGGTGGGTTGTAAACAGGAGGTGGAGGGTACGAGTATGGTGGATATGGATATGGTGGGTATGGGTAAGGATAAGGTAAGTTGTTTTGTGGGTATACAGGGTTGTTCTGAGGATGTTGGACAAGGTTATGAGCTGGATTGTTTACGTTTTGTGTACCCGGGTTTTAGCTCTGGCTTTTCCCTAACGGAACTTGATTCTGACTACCATTCCCTCCAGTGCTCTCAACCCGGTCCACTGTCTGATTAAACTCATTAGCAGCATTATCCAACTCATTACTGATGTCTATGTTATCGTTCTCTCCTTCGGCAGCATTCATGCTTCTTAAAAAGGCTCGGTTTCTTCTTGCTATTGTCTCAGGATCTTGCTGTAGTCTCTCTTCACTCGTATCACCTTGCGAGCGTGTTTTTATAAACCTAAAACACTAACAAAAGAATAAAAACGCTACTACCGAACACGTAAGAATAAAACAGAAAAATAAAGCACTCACTACTAACTACTAAGATATCTACAAGTCCTATTCAAAAGACATACAACGCCATCCCCGGCAACGGCGCTATTGACTTGATCCGAAAATACTAACTTTCTACTAGTAGTTTCCCCACAAGAGTATGGGTTCACTGTAGTATGGGCAAGTATAGGGACCAAGTATTATCGAACCCAAGGGAAGGTGAGTATGTGAATAGATCCCTGAAGATCTACGCGTCGTAGTTAATATGAGTGTATGTTTTTAGGTTTTTAAAGAAAATATAATATAAACTAAATTACTCTAATAATGCGAAAAGGAAAATTAAACTACGAACATAAAAGTGTGTTTTCAAATATGATATGATGATGCTCAGGATAGGAATTCCTACGTATACTAATGGAGCAGGTACATAATCAAAATAACCGTGACGCACAAGAAATAACCTAAGTAAAAGACTATAAGATGAAAGCTCAAGAATTAAAACCCTAATACTTTATCCTAACAATCGACTTCACTAATCCACTAACAAGTTAATAGATTGTGCTTAATTAACGAGACCCTAATTTCAACTAAGGTGATGCGGTCGTCCTCCTTAGATAAATCGGTAGATTAATTAACCCTTTCTAAACCCTCTCATTAAGTGTACTAATTGTTAAAGAGTGATAAGGTCGTCCTCTCTCGAACACTTTTTGAACGAAATTCAAAGGTAAAGTTAAGATCGATTTTAAGAATTCATTAATTAAGAGAATTAAAACTAAACGTCACGAATTACCCTAATTACGTACCCATATCCTACTTCTACGAGTTCATCCTACCCCAAGCATGCAAGGGTTTTAGCTAGACATGATTTTTACGGATATAAAAACAATCAAAGAAGTAACGAACATGAACATAATGATTTTAACTAAGAAATTATCAAACATAAACTAGGGTTTAAAGAAATAAATGCTAAGAACTGAAATAAATTAATAAAACGAAGTCTCAAGTATTCAAGAACAAAGAACTAAATGAAAGAAACTAAAAATCAAAACCGAACTATGAATTCGTGAGTAAAACCTCGAATACGTAAAACTAAAGCTTGCTCGTCTCTTCTCCTCTTCCTCTCTCAAAAAACTAACTCTAAAAGTGATGTGGTATCAAGTGGTTTGTAAAAACGTGTTCGGGACGAGTATATATAAGCGTTGGGCCGAATCGGAAACTCATGGGCCGAAAAACGAATCCGGAAGCCAAAACTTGAAAGTGCTCGAGCAGACCCGTTCGAGCAGGGGCGCTCGAGCTGTGTAGCTCGAATGAAGCAGGGGCTCAAGCGGTGGTGCTCGAGCTGGTCAAGTGGCTGATTTGTTCTGTAAGTTTTTGGGTGCTCGAGCAACATGCTCGAGCGGTGGCGCTCGAGTGGTCGAATTTCTCTGTACAATTTTGGCGCTCGAGCAACATACTCGAGCGTTGGTGCTCGAGTAGCTCGAATGGAAAAAGTTCTCTGGACGATTTTGGCGCTCGAGAAACATGCTCGAGCGGTGGTGCTCGAGTGACTCCACTCGAGTGGCTCTCCTTCTTCTTCAACTGATACTTTTCTTCTTGCGCACTAATAACAATCGTATTTCTTCGATATCTTCTTATCCGGGCATCTATTTGAGTCGATTCAAAGTCCTATGAACTCCGTTTTTCACCCTCGATTCATCTATAAGCATCAAAGAGGCAAATTCATCAATGTGTAGAAATAATACTCAATTAACTCTAAATTCTCAACAAATTCGACCAACACTAGGGCATTTTTAGCTACGAATCATGACAATTTCACGCCTAATCACTGCTTTGAGTATAAGTGGGATAATAATTTGGACATGTCGTGGTATACTTAAAAATAGACTGTATAAGTGGGAGATTGTTAGGGATATACTCGAAAGCATGCTTTTAGTGCTACTTTAAATTATATGAATGTTATTGTATAAACATTCAAATACTTTACATTGTAGACAATGTGGTGTGCAATAGATCACAAAAGATCACATTATCAATTTTTTGCAATAAGTATAGTGATTTACAACTTAAATGAAATTAAATAATCCATTGGTAGATGTTGAGGTGTAAGACTCAAATTGGTTTGTCTTGACCAAGAGAGATTACACTAGTGTATATTGACTTAATCTTAAAATACTAGCTTAACTAGTAGTTACCCCCACGAGAGTATGGGATCATTGTAGTATGGGCAAGTATAGGGACCAAGTAGTATCGAACCCGTGGGAAAGTTTGTACGCGAATAAATCCCTGGAAATCTATGTGTCATAGCTAATATGAATGCAATTTTGGTTTATACTAATGCTAAGCTATCTTCTACTAATTATGTTCTAAGAACAAAAATAAAGCTAATCTAACTCCGGGTTGAAGTGCAAATATATATGATGGTGATACTCGGAATAGGAATCCCTACGTAAACTAACAGAATTGGTACGGTAACTAAAATAATCGTGATGTGCAAGTTATAATCCTAAGTGTACTATAAACTAGATAATCAACTTCCCTAATCTAGCACAAGAATTGAAAAAATTAAAAGCTCGGAATTAATCCCACTACTTAGTTCTAACAACTTACTTCACTAACTCACTAATTAAATTATATGAATTGCGCTTAATTATTGAGGCCTTAATTCAACTAAAGTGATTCGGTCGTCCTCCCTAGATAAACCGGTTGATTATAAACCCCTTAAAAAACCCTATCCTTAAGCCTATTCGTTATTAAAGAGTGATGCGGTCGTCTTCTCTCAAACAATTTTCGTACTTAATTCTATGATTATTCTAGGGTATATTAGAATTATTCAATAATTAAAAGAATAAAAACTATACATCACGAATTATCCTAATTACGTACCAACATCCTACTTCTACGAGCTCATCCTATTCTAAGCATACAAGGGTTTTAGCCTAACATGGTGATTATGAGATTAAAAACAATAACATGACCAACAATCATAAACATAATTAAGAGAATCAAGAACATAAATTATCTATGAAAGTAATTGAATAAAATCTCAAAATCAATTCTATAAAATCTGGGAAATTAGGTCTAAGTTTATCAAGAATTCAAAAACCAAAAGAAAAATCCAAACCGTGCAAAGTATTAATTAATCTAATGAATCCGTACAATAAAAACCTCGATTACAAACTTGAAATCCTTGCCAAACTCTCAAAATCATGTCCCAAGACTCTTCCCCTTCGAAAATGGTGTAGATTTGTAAAAATATGCTTGAGACGGGTATTTATATGATCTAGGCCGAAAATTGCCAGGGCGCTCGAGCTGGGCCCTCGCTCGAGCGCCTGACGCTCGAGCCCTCTCCGGTCAAGCGGCTATCGGTCACAGAATAAGGAGGCAGCTCGAGCTCCTCCACTCGAGCGCCTTGCGCTCGAGTATGCTCAGGTCGAGCGCTCATCAGTCACAGTGCGTCTGGGGCGCTCGAGCTCTTGTGCTCGAGCACTTGGTGCTCGAGTGCTTCTCCTTTTGGTGTTAACTGATACTTTTCTTCGCTCGAACTAATACTTTTCATATTTCTTCCATATCTTCTCATCCGGGAGTCCGTTTGAGTCGATTCAAAGTTCTACGTACTCTATTTTTTGCCCTTTTTCCTAATATGAACACCAAAGAGATAAATTGCTGAGTTTATGAAAATTTTACTCAAATAACTCTAAATTCTCGCAAAAAACGCTCAAAATATGGACTAATTGGGCACCAAAACATCACAATTTCACGTCTAATCAACCTTCAAACTTACCATATTGCTTGTCCTCAAGCAATGAAATAATAAGTCAAGTGAAATTGTTAGAAATGAATCAAATTATTAAATCATGCAAGTAATCACTTTCAAGCTTCAATGATCGGTCACCCGCACACAAACTCACCCCCTTCATCATACTCATGGATAAATAATAAAAAAACCACCAAGTCAAAACATGGATGTGCTCTCGATGATGTGTTTCACTCCCTCACAAGTGTTTATCAATAATAAGGGACACTCTCAATCAATCATTCACACAAATTAGTGACCATAGGCTTGTAAGCACTCTCAACTTCGACCACATACTAGAATTCATGCTGAATCAAAAAGAACTTGTTTAAGGTTGTAATGTAGGCTCTTTGGACAGGTGAGGTAAATATATAGGATTAACTGACTCAAGTGAATGGAGAATAGAAAATCATAGCTTCGATATTTCAATACACGGAACAAAATACTTCGAATATCTTCATACAATGTACTTTCAATTCCATCTACTTTCAACACCTCAACTTTTTTTTTAACTCTTTTCACTTTTTTTCCGCTCTTCCTTTTTTTTTTCAAACTATACATGAGCTCATATTTTCTTTTGCTCATTCAAAGCTTTTTCAATCTTCTCCACTACTAAAAAATTCATTACTCCCCTTTTTCACACTCACCCAACCATATACAATTCTACATTTCTCAACTCAAACCCTTTTTCATTCACAACTTTTCCTATTCTCCACTCAAATTGGGACAAAAAGAGTTTTAGAAATTGGATAAGCTCAAATGTGCTAGCAAATAAATAGGCTAAAGCTCAAACGGGCTAACAAGGGATTAATATCATTGGTAGACATATTTTGGCTAAGTGACTTATCAATTCAAAGATGACCTTAAATCATTTCCGGCATTTCATACTAGACACAATCAAGAAGCGAGAGTACCCACAAGTTCTAGCACCTCTAAGGTGAAGATCCACTCACAAACAATGAGATCATTTTAATGAATTCTAATCTCGTATAAGGCTCAAATCTCACGGTTTTCACATCCATGCTAGACCTAGTGTCTTCTCACTTTTTACCACACAAGTATTCAAAAGGAAAATTCGTAAGTGCACGAGTTCCCTTTCAAATATACTCTAATCACAACACTCACACAATCTAGTTCTAACTCAATTCCACAATCACCAACTCATAATTTCACACTCAGTTATAACAATCACAAGTAAATAAAGAAAGAGTCAATAAATGTGAAATAAATAGCACTCAATCAGTTCACATCATCAACTCAACTTTGTGAAGCGGTCTAAGTTTGAGGTTCGGGGTTACCTCATACGCATAATACCGGTTGACACATAGAAATCAAGCATCCCCGTGTATTCCCTTGAGTTGCTCCCCACTATAATTCTCTTTAAAACTCGTGCACCCGCAATACAAGCATACAATCAAATCACTCAAGAACGAGATTAAAAATCATACAATTCATAAACAATTAACAGAAAACAGAACACACAAAAGCAAGTAAAAATAGGTTGCCTCCCATTCACGCTATTTTTGACGTCCTAATGTCGGACCGAGCTCAAAGGAGCTCATGGGTCATGAGACTCAAAGTTACCTCCCTTATTCTCATAAGAGCGGTTGTAGAATTTCTTTACTCGATGCCCATTCACAGTGAATACCTTCCTATCCTCCTTCTCAATCTCAAGGAATCCACTCTTAAATACCTTCTTCACCTCTGGTGGTGGTTTCAATTTCTTTTTAGCTTTCCACGGAGGTGCCTTGGCGAGCAACTTCCTGATTTTTTTCTTCTCTAAATCCACTCTTCCTTTTTCCTCCATTTGGGTCACATATACACACTTCAATTCTTCGCTTTCTTCCTCTCTTGGATATTTCATGGCCTAATAGATGGAAATCTTCATTTCTTGATCATTCACCTTCACTGTGATTTTCCCGTTTGCCACATCCAACACCATCCCGGCCGTAGCTAAGAACAGTCTTCCCAAGATTAAAGGCACGCGCTCATACTCCTTCATGTCAAGGACTACAAAATCAGCTGGAAACACGTGATCTGCCACCTTCACCAGGACATCCTCAACCACACCTTAAGGTCTTATGATATATCTATCGGCGAGTTGGAGAGTCATCATCGTCGGTTGAAGGTCTCCACCGTCCAACCTCTTAAATAGCGACAATGGCATCAGATTTATGCTTGCCCCTAGATCGCACAATACCCCCTTCTTGATTCCATTCCCGATATCGCACAAGATAATAAAATTACCGGGATCCTTCAACTTCGGAGGGAGCACTTTGTGCACCATAACACTCACCTCATGGTTCAAATGCACAAGTTTGGGCCCGTCAACTCTTCTCCTCTTAGCAATAAGTCCTTCAGGAACTTGGCATAGTTCGACATCTGCTCCAAAGCATCGTAGAATGGTATGTTAATGTGGAGCTTCTTGAAGACATCAAGATACTTAGCGAATTTCTCCTCTAACTTCTTCTTCATGAACCTATGCGGATATAACACCGAAATTACTGATTTTGGCACCCCCATTCATCTCGCTCGGTTTTCTTCACGTTTCGCTTAGCTTCTTTTGCCTTCTTCCATTTAGGTACTCGCTCAATCTCCTAAATCCCTTCTTCATTTTTCTCACTTTCTTTCTTGATCTCCCTATGGACTTTCCCCACATCAGCTGGTAGTGGAGGACTATCATACTTAGTGCCACTTCTCAACTCAATCTCTTTGCAATGCTCTTTCGAGTTACCTTTCGGTATAGAAGAAAATTCACCCGTCTCTCTACCCAACGATTTTGCGATCTGGTTAATCTAAAACTGTTGGTCCCGGTACAAGACTGAGGAATACGTGTATGGGGGGGGGGGGGAATACACGTATGCTAATTTTTCAAACTTAAAACCTGACTGAGTCCCCTTTACTCAGAGTGGTAAAGAACTAAGAGCTGATAACACACCTACTGACTACACTTGGTGCGGGTCAGTTGGCTAACTATCAGTTCAAGTTCAGTGCGGAAATGCGTGAGCCCTGATAGTTTAAAGTCTTGTTTAGTTTGCTTTCTGAAAAACTTGTTTTACTCAAAACTGAATAGTGATTAGTAGGGCAGTGCTCTTTTTAAGGATCAGGCTGATTGATTCAAGCCTGATAAACCAAATGCAATGAATGAATATGTAATAAAACAAGCATGCACAATATCAAAGCAATAAGAACACAGGGAGTTTACCGTGGTTCGGAGACTCAAGCTCCTATGTCCACGACCTGATTTAACAGGAAATCCACTCAAGGGATTCTTGTTTTTAACGTGCCAAGGTGCACCAAGACCAGCTAACCTCACTGATCTATACAACTCCACTTACTAACTCACTAACTGACTTACTCCCAACAAACCTAACTTAGGGTTTTGGTTTCAGTTTGGATTCCAACTAGGTTGAGATTATCCTTACAAGGCAAAGCTATGCTAAGGATTGGATAATCTCTCTAAGCTTAAGATAATGCTAGTTCGCTCTTGGAATACAGAATAACTCTCAGTAACTAAGAAACACTTGGGAAATTTAGATGGTTTCGAGTGCTTCTGCTAAAGACTGAATGCTTTGAGTGCTTGAGAGCTTGAGTAATTTCTGGCTTGGAAATTTCCCGTAACCTTGAATGGGTTCAAGGCCTTCTGTATTTATAGGTGATTTGAAAACTATCCGTTGGAGAGATAACCTTTCTTGTCAACTATGTAGAGTGGCTTCAAACACATATCTTCATGCAGCAGCCGTCCTTACATGGATTTGGTAGTTGCATTAAATGCACATTAAATGCTTGCCCGTTGAATATGCAGTCTGAAGTCAGTCTTCTTGTCAGGTTCCGTACGTGCGTGTCCTTCCCGGATTGGTCCACGTCATCAGGTTGGTGAGAATGTCAGAACTTATTCCTGAGCTTCAGGCTTTTTTCTTATTAAGTTCATTTTGTCTTGAGCTCACCGGTCTTGTCCTGACGCTGACATTCCTTTTGCATTGCTTGGCTCTACTTCAAGTCTTTCCCATTAACTTAGTTTTATCCTGTTCCCTTCAGGACTGAGTAGTACTGACCTCAGGGTCATACTCTTCATCACTGAGACTTACTCAGCCAGCTTAGGAGACTGCCATAAGTTCAGGATGGTAAACTTCGTCTTCAGGCTCTGGGTCTTGATTGTCATCAGTAAGTGCTCCTCTTACTGAGTACCTGTGAATTGTAAAATGACTAAGTACAAATCCTAACCAAGACTAGCCTGACAAACAAATGCAAAAATCTTTTCAGGGGCTTTGGGATCTTAATCGAAAACTGACAATGTCCCAACAAAAACTCCATGGAAGTGAACCGCCCGTTGTTCTCTTGCTGAATTCTATTTAGGTCCATGTCCCTCCTCTGAAGTTCTTGATCCCTTTGGTCATTTTTCTTGTTCATCTCCTTCACATCATACTCCAGAGAGGACAACCTCTTACTTCTCTCTTCCACCTTCTGAAGAATAGCTCGTAGCATCTCATTGGTTGAGGTACCGCCTTTCCACCTAGGAGTTTCGAACCTGGATCTACACTTGGAGGTATAGTTATTCCGACTTTCGGATTATTGTAGGAGAAGTTCTCGTTCTTCCTTCACTGATTCTGGTTAGCCGACTGGCCTTCCTGATATCCCTGATTATTCCTCCACTGATTCTGAGGAGGTTGTGGACCCGGTGGTATGAATGGTTGACCATAGATAGATCGCTCCTGCTAACTTCCACCTTGCTGATAGCCACCCTGATTATAATTAGACCTTTCCATATATTTGGCCTCCTCTTGCTGGCATCCTGACTGTTCCACTTTCTCACTCATCGCATTACTTCCTCCACTCAAACTCTGCCCCACCTCCAAATTACTAATCTTCTCCATCATAGCCATAAGAAGCTTTCTAGTCCCCTCGCTGTCTTTCATCTGATACAATTCTGGCCCGTCTGGCCTTCATTCCACTGCTCTGCATTCTTCACTATATCTTCTACTATCTGTCTGCACTCGACTGCGCTTTGGTTCAGGAATGCTCCATTAGCACATGCATCGAGATGGTTTTGAGTCGTCTTACAAGCCCCACAATAGAAGTAGGCCATAATATCTCCCTCACTGTACCCATGTTGTGGGCACTCAATAAGCATGTTAGAGAATCTATCCCAAACTTGACTCAATTCTTCACCGGGTCTCTGCTTAAATAAGAAGATCTATTTCCTCGTCTTCACCGTTCTGGACGGAGGGTAGAAACGCTCAAGAAACAGAAGCTCGATCTCAGCCCATGTATTCACACCCCTTCGTGGAAGTGTGTTATCGTACCATTCCTTAGATATCCCAGTCATAGAGAACTGGAACAATCTGAGCCTCTTTGCATCTTCGGACATCCCATTATAATGAAAAGTAGAAGCTATCATGAGGAAATTCCTCAAATGGGTGTGTGGGCTGTCTTTCCCCACTTCTCCCTTAAACTGGTTCTTCAATAGCATCTTCAAAATTCCGGGAGAAATAGAGAAGTTAATTTTCCTCAACTGGTGGCATAGCTACTCCATCGTAATACCATTGAGGCTGGGCCTCAAACCTCCCTCTAATCGCCATACCAGGAGGATCTGCATTCTGGGGAACCTGCTGTTGGTAGACTGGTGGTGGAGGCATCTGTGGGATTTGTGGTTGGTTATAGATAGGTTGTGGAGGGTAGTATGGTGGATAGTGTTGAAAGGCAAACAATTATACGTTTATGCGACCAAGGATCAGGGCCAAGATGAGGATTATAAAGCAAAACAACTAAGCTAGAAATGACCAGCAAGTGATAATCGAAGGAAGGTGCATAAATCAATTTGGGTAGTGTATCATATGACGAGCAACCTTTCTGACGAACAGCTTGCTGGCGAACAAGTCTTGGGACTGGGGTCGGATCTGGGCATTATGTCAAGTCATTTATGACAAACAACAATCACTAAAGGTGGTGTGCTTGTTGGTGATCAATTTTTATCGGATGGATTAGTGACTGTTTAGGTTCGGTTTAAAGATCATCAAGCAATTACGTGTGATTGGTTACCACCGTAAATGGTAAATTGAAGGATCGGTTATGAACTTGTAAATATGAAAATCGAAATCGTAATAATTTCGTATGTGTGCACGTTTAGGTGTATTACTGTGTGTTTTGGGAGTGTTTTTTAATTTGAACTTGTATTTCTTAAGCTGGAGAACAACTATTTATAGAGACTAGCAAGCATGAGGTGTTCCTGACTCTTGGTCTCCCTAGCTTGCATGCTTGACATGTGTCCTTTGACTCTAGTTTGACCTTATCCAAGCTAAATCTTAGTTACAAAGTCTTCTTTGGTCTTATCTTGGACTTTATTGTTGTTCGTCCATGTCGGTTTAAATTGATCCAGGATAGTTCTTTCATATAAGTTGTTCGCCGTTTGGGTGTATGGCTCAGAAGTTGTTCGCCTTTGTGTCTTGCACAGATTGGCTTTGGGATCTTGGTCCTTTGTTCGTCAGCATACACCTCTTAGGCTTGATAACTGTAACACTTTTACCAATGTTGTTCGCCATTATTGACTTGGTGGTGGGTCCATATTTGGTCTTTGGTCTTTAAACCTGTTCGCCAATATCTTGTTCGTCGGTATAGTTGTTCGTCACTTTATACACTCTTTGGATTAGCTTATGCATCTCGGCTTGAATTTCTTTAATGATTTGGTTGGGACTTGATTTCTCGTAATCTTTCTTACAGCTTTTATTCTCGTTCGTTTATCATTGATGGATGTTAGTCTATCAACAGTGCTAATCAGTCTATGGAGTGCATAACACCTATCAGCCCATCAGAATGACCAGATACCTGACGAACAAGTATTGAGAATCCAGAGGCTAGCCTATAGTAAATATACAGCGAACAACACACGGACCTTCCAATTCAAGGGTTGAACCAGCAAGCAAGAAATAACGAACAGCTACGAATTCGAGATAAGGCCAAAAAACAAGACTTTATAGCTAAGTTTCAGCTTAGATAGAGTCAAATGTAGTCAAAGGACACATGTCAAACATGCAAGCTTGGTAGTCCAAGAGTCATGTACACCACCTACTTGGTGGTTAGTATAAATAAGCTGCTATCCTTCAATGAAAATAAGTTTAAATTCACAAACACTCCAATACACACACTCTTACACCTAAAAATGCACACACATGAGATAAATACATATTCAATACTCGTGTTTACAATTTTACGACCCGACCTATCGAATTTACCATTTACGGTGGTAATCAATCACACGTTCTTGTTTGGTGATACCAAAACCGGTTAAAAATAGCTACTAATCCACACAATTAGAACCGATCACCAACAATTTGGCGCTAGAAGGAGGGCGTCGAACCTCCGGTTAAGTGTGATTATCAAGAACTTCAAGTTTAAAACTTGAAGATTTGAAGAAATCCTTGAGAAACCCTTGAAGATTCAAACAAAAGTGTTCTTGGTGTTCTTCGAATTCAAATTTGAAGATTCAAAGATTGAGAAGATAATTCAAATCAGGATGTCTCAATCTAAAGAAATTCAAGTTTCACATCCCTCGATGAGGGTCTCCCCAACTCGAGCATCATCCGCTGGTCATCGAGACCGTGAGCCACGACATGCGAACAGGGCTCGGCCTTCGGTAGCAACCCACATAATGCCACCAGAATTAGAGGCATTGACTAACAACCCCAATGAACTAGCCAAAACTATTATTGCTCTCCAAGCCATCCAGAGACAACAAGAACAACCTAGACCTTCACAAGCAAGGTCTAGATCTCGACCACTTGAAGTCATGAGAGCTAGATCTGCTCGGGGCGAGCAACATGAGGCCAACAACGCCCAAAATCGAAGAGACAAGGGCAAAGCTAAGATGGTGGATCAAACGGAGGGCCAAGCTGAATCTCCCCACGGGCGAACAACCATTTCTAGCCATGGGACATCTCATCCTAGTGCACAGGACAGACTGGGCCCCAGTTTCAACCGGAAGTTGCTCGCCCAGGGGCAGGGGATGGGCGAGCAGCTTGCAAGCAAATACGCCCATCGGTACATGAAAGATTGACTAGATGCGGCGAGCAACCCAAGGAGGCAGCCTCAGGAGATTCCCCCTCTAAGTGAGGGACTGCGATGAGCAGAAGGACATGCATCCTTGCTCGCCGAACAGCCTCCAAGCCAGGGGGCATCTTTTGATGAGTTTTCAAGCTTGAGAAAAGCCATGGAAAGCATACAAGGACAACTTGATCTACAAAGAGGAATTTGGATGACCAGCATGTCTTCTTCACCACTATCTTCAATCATTCTGAAGGCCCCAATCCAGAAGAAGATACAATTCCCGACAAGCATACAATATGAAGGCATCGCTGATCCCTATGTTCATCTAACAAAGTATCCAGACTATATGATCTCCGTGGGGGCAAGCGATGCTACTCAATGCCAGAATTTTCCCCTAAGTTTGGGGGACAAGGTGCACAAGTGGTTTTCTGCAATGCCGCCAGCATCCATTCACTCATTTGCTCAGCTTAGCTGGGAGTCCCTCTCTCATTTTTTGACTGCAGGATCGTATCTTTCCCAGAAATACCGGTTATCAGATTTAAAACAAAACGACGATGAATCAGACCGGGCTTTTATGGAGAGATTCAATAAAGTATTATTGGAAGGGGAACCAGTCAGTGAGGATACAAAGATTGTAGCCATCATGGCCGGGTTGAAGAAAGGTTCAGACTTGTGGAAAGAGGTACGTCTGAAGTGCCCGAAGATTTATACCGAATTCCAGAATTACACCGGCATCTTTGTCTCCATACACGAAGCTTTGCAAGCAAATTTGGGGGACAACAAAACCACCAGCACTGATCAGAAGAAGAACAACAAGAAATCCAGCAGAACCGGCTATCGAGTCCTAAAAAATATGAAGGCATTCAACGAATGGACGGAATTGAAGGAGAAATTAAACCAGGTGCTAACAGTGTCAATTGATACTGTGTACAACAATGTGAGAGATAAGGAGTTGATCACCCCTCCCCAAAAGATCCGGCAAGAGACTGGCAAACTCAACCCAAACAAGTATTGGACCTACCATCAAAGTGTTGGGCACTTTACTAGTGAGTGCCGAGACTTGCTAAAATAACTTTGATGGTTTTATGAAGAAGGCAAACTCTCCAACTTCGTTATGAGACAAGCTGGAAAAAGAGGTCGGGAGAACAACCGCCAAGAAATAACAAGCTCGGGCGACCAGCCCCCGCCGTTGATGCTCGCCCAGTAGAAGATGTATACATGATGGAGTAATTCGGACCTGCGGGAGGATGTTCTGATGGATGACCCCTAATATCAAATCGTAAGAGAAAAGCAGAATTACAAGAAATAGCACACGTACAGGAAATGAGAGTTAATCCGTCCGTCCTACAAACATCGGATTTGACCTTTACAGAAAAGGACTTGGATGGAATACTGACCCTCCATAATGATTCTCTCGTAATTTGCACCAAGATTATGGGGACAGGGTGCATCGATTGTTAGTAGACACCGGAGCCTATACCAACATCCTTTTCAAAAAGACGCTCGACCAATTGGGAGATTATTTGAGCTACATCGAAGATTCGAATCATCAAATTCTAGGCTTCGACAATGCTGTAATAGTCCCTTTGGGAATAATTAGGTTGTCAGTACAACTTGTATCGACCGGGGAACCCGAGAAAAATATAACAAGAATGGTGGATTTCTTGGTTGTAGATCAAGAGTCAACTTATAATGGGTTCCTTGGTCGCCCCCTTTTGAATGAATTCAAAGCTGCATGTTCAACCTACTATTATTGCGTAAAGTTCCCAACAACAAGTGTAGTTGGTTCAGTAAAGGGAGACCAAAGAAAAGCTCGTGAATGTCTCCTACAAATGCAATCAAATGAAGGACGAGTCTCCATGATGGAAGCCACCACCAGTTACCCCTTTGATGAACCATCAGTATTGAAGGACGTAATGGAGACTGATGGTCCCGTTTTCGAAGGGCAAAATGGGAATTCAGGAGCACAAAACAAATATTTTTTTTTAAAACCTGAGCGTTGCGCTCTGAGAGAGAGTCCAGTGAGGAAACACTCAAGTCACCGCGTTGCTAAGAGGCTGAGCTACCAAGTCAGTGAGACTTGAAGGCTCATGCTCTTAGCAACACAGTGACTCGAGAGACTGAACTCTCGAGCGTGTTGCCTGATCTGGTCAGTGAGAGGAATCTCCCTGACCTGATTGCTTAACCAAAGTTTTCTTATAACAAAGCTCTCAGTGAGCTGATTTTCACAACACTTTAGTAAATACTTTGAAAGATAAGTACGCTCAGTTTAACGTGGTTCAGAGTCTCAATACTCTTACATCCACGGCCTGATTTAACAGGAAATCCACTCCTGGGATTCTTGTTTTTAACGTGCCAAGGTGCACTTACAACTGGACTCACGCCCCTCCACGGAGCTGCCTCTCCTGACAAACAACTTACTCCCAACAAACCTAACTAGAGGGTTTTGGTTTCGGTTTGGTTTTCTCCAACTAGGTGAGGTTTTCCCTTACAATGTGTTAGCCTTAAAGCTAGGATTAGGAAAACCTCTCTAAGCTATGAGTTACAAGCTGAACACTCAGATAATATATGTTAAGACCCTAATGGTCAGTGTTCTAGGTGTAAGATGTGCTTCCTTATATCTCCCTTTGAAACGCACAAAAACTCTCACACCCTCACAGCTCGTAGGTGTAGATTTTCTCCTCTCACACACACTTCAATCCGCAGCTGGAAGCTTGTATTTATAATGGGGATTCAAATGTATCCGTTGGAGGGAAGATACATTTGAATCCAACATTTAATGGTTTCAACCACTTTTCTTGGAATGCGGCCTTTGTCAGTGTCAAAGTTGCTGCCTCGTGCTGATTGGTCCACGTGGCCTGGATTCACGGATCTTTGACTCAGTGGGTTTGACTAAGACCCACTGACTTTAGGTAGTTTTCTCCTTCACTGACAAGATGATCTTCAGTTGGACTGACTCGTCCTCAGTGTAGTTGTCCTTCAAGGACTGTTTGAAGATCACTCCAAGAAGTTTGTCATAAGGCTGAATGACAAACTTCCCTGACCACAGTAGCCTGACTCCTTCAGGGCCTACTTGGTGCAGCACTGATCCACCTGATCAGGCTCTTCACTGAGTGGTCCACCAGACTTGGCTTAGATCAGCCTGACTTGCACTCAGTGGGACATCCTTCAGGCTTCTCTTCAGGTTCAGGTCTTCCTTCAATGGCTTCAGTCAGTTCTCTTGAGATGTCATCTTGACTTCCTCAGGCTTTATCAATGAGTTCCCCCTCACTGAGTTCCCCTTCAGTTGAGTTCCCCCTCAACTGAGTGCTTCCTCAGCTAAGTTCTTCTCACATTACAACCTGTCTAACTGAATACACAAACTATCCTGACCTGAATCTAAAGATACTATCCTGACTGCTTTCAAACCTATTACATGTTGTTTTGGAAAATCATCAAAACTAAAACATATCCCAACAATTTCCCCCTTTTTGATGATTCCAAAACTTCTAACCAAATGATTTTCTATTACAAGAATGATGTCAGAATACAAGTAATAGTATGAAATATGCAGGAATTCCCATAGTTTAAAATATTTAAGATCTGTTCGGTAGACCATTTTTCTTAACAAAACTGGATCAGTGGTCATGTGAACAACCCGCTCTGATACCAATTGATGGTCCCGTTTTCGAAGGGCAAAATGGGAATTCAGGAGCACAAAACAAATATTTTTTTTTAAAACCTGAGCGTTGCGCTCTGAGAGAGAGTCCAGTGAGGAAACACTCAAGTCACCGCGTTGCTAAGAGGCTGAGCTACCAAGTCAGTGAGACTTGAAGGCTCATGCTCTTAGCAACACAGTGACTCGAGAGACTGAACTCTCGAGCGTATTGCCTGATCTGGTCAGTGAGAGGAATCTCCCTGACCTGATTGCTTAACCAAAATTTTCTTATAACAAAGCTCTCAGTGAGCTGATTTTCACAACACTTTAGTAAATACTTTGAAAGATAAGTACGCTCAGTTTAACGTGGTTCAGAGTCTCAATACTCTTACATCCACGGCCTGATTTAACAGGAAATCCACTCCTGGGATTCTTGTTTTTAACGTGCCAAGGTGCACTTACAACTGGACTCACGCCCCTCCACGGAGCTGCCTCTCCTGACAAACAACTTACTCCCAACAAACCTAACTAGAGGGTTTTGGTTTCGGTTTGGTTTTCTCCAACTAGGTGAGGTTTTCCCTTACAATGTGTTAGCCTTAAAGCTAGGATTAGGAAAACCTCTCTAAGCTATGAGTTACAAGCTGAACACTCAGATAATATATGTTAAGACCCTAATGGTCAGTGTTCTAGGTGTAAGATGTGCTTCCTTATATCTCCCTTTGAAACGCACAAAAACTCTCACACCCTCACAGCTCGTAGGTGTAGATTTTCTCCTCTCACACACACTTCAATCCGCAGCTGGAAGCTTGTATTTATAATGGGGATTCAAATGTATCCGTTGGAGGAAAGATACATTTGAATCCAACATTTAATGGTTTCAACCACTTTTCTTGGAATGCGGCCTTTGTCAGTGTCAAAGTTGCTGCCTCGTGCTGATTGGTCCACGTGGCCTGGATTCACGGATCTTTGACTCAGTGGGTTTGACTAAGACCCACTGACTTTAGGTAGTTTTCTCCTTCACTGACAAGATGATCTTCAGTTGGACTGACTCGTCCTCAGTGTAGTTGTCCTTCAAGGACTGTTTGAAGATCACTCCAAGAAGTTTGTCATAAGGCTGAATGACAAACTTCCCTGACCACAGTAGCCTGACTCCTTCAGGGCCTACTTGGTGCAGCACTGATCCACCTGATCAGGCTCTTCACTGAGTGGTCCACCAGACTTGGCTTAGATCAGCCTGACTTGCACTCAGTGGGACATCCTTCAGGCTTCTCTTCAGGTTCAGGTCTTCCTTCAATGGCTTCAGTCAGTTCTCTTGAGATGTCATCTTGACTTCCTCAGGCTTTATCAATGAGTTCCCCCTCACTGAGTTCCCCTTCAGTTGAGTTCCCCCTCAACTGAGTGCTTCCTCAGCTAAGTTCTTCTCACATTACAACCTGTCTAACTGAATACACAAACTATCCTGACCTGAATCTAAAGATACTATCCTGACTGCTTTCAAACCTATTACATGTTGTTTTGGAAAATCATCAAAACTAAAACATATCCCAACAATTTCCCCCTTTTTGATGATTCCAAAACTTCTAACCAAATGATTTTCTATTACAAGAATGATGTCAGAATACATGTAATAGTATGAAATATGCAGGAATTCCCATAGTTTAAAATATTTAAGATCTGTTCGGTAGACCATTTTTCTTAACAAAACTGGATCAGTGGTCATGTGAACAACCCGCTCTGATACCAATTGATGGTCCCGTTTTCGAAGGGCAAAATGGGAATTCAGGAGCACAAAACAAATATTTTTTTTTAAAACCTGAGCGTTGCGCTCTGAGAGAGAGTCCAGTGAGGAAACACTCAAGTCACCGCGTTGCTAAGAGGCTGAGCTACCAAGTCAGTGAGACTTGAAGGCTCATGCTCTTAGCAACACAGTGACTCGAGAGACTGAACTCTCGAGCGTATTGCCTGATCTGGTCAGTGAGAGGAATCTCCCTGACCTGATTGCTTAACCAAAATTTTCTTATAACAAAGCTCTCAGTGAGCTGATTTTCACAACACTTTAGTAAATACTTTGAAAGATAAGTACGCTCAGTTTAACGTGGTTCAGAGTCTCAATACTCTTACATCCACGGCCTGATTTAACAGGAAATCCACTCCTGGGATTCTTGTTTTTAACGTGCCAAGGTGCACTTACAACTGGACTCACGCCCCTCCACGGAGCTGCCTCTCCTGACAAACAACTTACTCCCAACAAACCTAACTAGAGGGTTTTGGTTTCGGTTTGGTTTTCTCCAACTAGGTGAGGTTTTCCCTTACAATGTGTTAGCCTTAAAGCTAGGATTAGGAAAACCTCTCTAAGCTATGAGTTACAAGCTGAACACTCAGATAATATATGTTAAGACCCTAATGGTCAGTGTTCTAGGTGTAAGATGTGCTTCCTTATATCTCCCTTTGAAACGCACAAAAACTCTCACACCCTCACAGCTCGTAGGTGTAGATTTTCTCCTCTCACACACACTTCAATCCGCAGCTGGAAGCTTGTATTTATAATGGGGATTCAAATGTATCCGTTGGAGGGAAGATACATTTGAATCCAACATTTAATGGTTTCAACCACTTTTCTTGGAATGCGGCCTTTGTCAGTGTCAAAGTTGCTGCCTCGTGCTGATTGGTCCACGTGGCCTGGATTCACGGATCTTTGACTCAGTGGGTTTGACTAAGACCCACTGACTTTAGGTAGTTTTCTCCTTCACTGACAAGATGATCTTCAGTTGGACTGACTCGTCCTCAGTGTAGTTGTCCTTCAAGGACTGTTTGAAGATCACTCCAAGAAGTTTGTCATAAGGCTGAATGACAAACTTCCCTGACCACAGTAGCCTGACTCCTTCAGGGCCTACTTGGTGCAGCACTGATCCACCTGATCAGGCTCTTCACTGAGTGGTCCACCAGACTTGGCTTAGATCAGCCTGACTTGCACTCAGTGGGACATCCTTCAGGCTTCTCTTCAGGTTCAGGTCTTCCTTCAATGGCTTCAGTCAGTTCTCTTGAGATGTCATCTTGACTTCCTCAGGCTTTATCAATGAGTTCCCCCTCACTGAGTTCCCCTTCAGTTGAGTTCCCCCTCAACTAAGTGCTTCCTCAGCTAAGTTCTTCTCACATTACAACCTGTCTAACTGAATACACAAACTATCCTGACCTGAATCTAAAGATACTATCCTGACTGCTTTCAAACCTATTACATGTTGTTTTGGAAAATCATCAAAACTAAAACATATCCCAACAGAGACTGATGAAGACCGTATGGATTTGGACGAACAACTCCTCCCCACTGACGAACAACATTTGGGTGAGCAGCTCATTGCCACCAGGGAAAAATCTTCATCTTATGAACAACATCCAAATGGTGACGAGCAGCTTGCTGTCAATAACTTGGAGGGCCGTAACCCGGCAAGCAGCGATGAGCAAAGGCAAGCAGATGACCTTGAACCCCACTTGGAAACAGACCCAATGGACAACGAAAATGATATCAACCTTGAGGGATCTGTGATTGATCCTCATTGGAAGGGACAAAAAAGACGAGCAACTCCAGTCGAAGAACTGGAAGCCTTTAAAGTTAATCCCGAAAACGAGGATCTAGAACTATACATAGGATCTGAGCTCCCTGAGCCTTACAGATCCCGAATGAAAGTATTCCTCAGGCAAATCTGGATGTCTTTGCATGGTCTCATGCAGACATGGTGGGAATAGATCCAAAACATGCTTGCCACCAACTCAATATTAATCAGACAAGAAAGTCGATCCACCAAAAGAGATAAAATACGGTCCAGATAAGTATCAAGCTCTTAATGAAGAGGTGAAGAAGTTCCTAGACAATGATTTAATCCGGCAAGCACTTTGCCCTCAATGGGTGGCAAACCCAGTTCTTGTGCGGAAATCAAATGGAACCTGAAGGCTATGCATAGACTTTACAGATCTAAATGCAGCATGCCCGAAGGACAATTTTCCTCTCATTCACATCGACCATTTGGTGGACAGCACTACAGGCCACAAGATGTTAACATTCATGGACGCATTTGCTGGTTACCATCAGATTTCGATGCATCCCGACGACCAAGAAAATACAAATTTTTACATAAATAAAAACTTGTTATGCTGGAAAAGGATGCCATTTGGCCTCATTAATGCAAGAGCAACTTATCAAAGACTGGTGAACAAGATGTTCGATGAACAAATTGGAGATACAGTGGAGGTCTACGTTCATGACATTGTGGTTAAAAGCCCCAGGAAGGAAGACCACATTCAACACTTAGCCCAGGTGTTTGATATCCTCCGACATTACAACATGAAGCTGAATCCAAAGAAAAGCAGCTTTGGAGTACATTCGGGAAAGTTCCTGGGCCATCTTGTTAGACAGCAAGGAATTGAAGCCAACCCAACAAAAGTAAAGGCTATTGTGGGTATGCAACCTCCTCGTTCGGTAAAAGAAGTTAAAAAAATGACAGGTTGCCTAGCAGCTCTGAACAGGTTCATATCCCGATCAGGAGATAAATATCATCCATTCTTCGAAGCTATAAAAAAAGGAAAATTCACATGGACGAATAATTGTCAAAGAGCATTCGAACAGCTTAAAGACTACCTGGAGATGTAAAGATTCTATCAAAGCCCGTCTCAGGAGAAAAACTCTATTTATTCCTGGCAACATCTGAAGTGGCGATCAGCTCTGTATTGGTGCGAGTAGATGGCAAATTCTATCAACTAATCTATTACGTCAGCCAAGCTTTGCATGAAGCAGAAATTAAGTATTCACCAACCATAAAGCTGGCGTACGCTCTTCTCATGAGTGTGAGGAAGTTAAGACCGTACTTCTTCGATCATCAAGTCGAGGTACTAAAAACTTTCCCACTTAGGCAAATTCTTCATCGCCCTGACACAGCTGGTCGGCTATCAAGAGGGTCACTGGAGATTAGCCAATTTGGAGTGACTTATGCTCCTCGAACAGCGATCAAGGGACAAGCATTAGCCGATTTTATTGTCGAGCTAACTTTTTCCCAAGATCCAATGAGAGGACTTGATCATCCATGGCATCTTTATGTTGACGGATCATCCACCAACATGGCCTTGGGGGTAGGCGTAGTTCTCATTAGCCCCGACAAAAAAGTTTTTACCTCGGCCATCAGATTTGATTTCATGGCAACCAACAACGAAGCTGAATATGAAGCTCTTATTGCTGGTCTCCACTTATCCCTTGCAGTAGGTGTCAGACGTTTACAAATATTTGGCGACTCAGAATTAATCGTGAACCAAGTCCGAGGTGAATACGAAGCAAAGGATGACCATATGGTCGAATACCAACGATTAGTTGCTAACCTGATGTCCTTGTTAGATCGAGTTTTCATTGAGCAAATTCCAAGGACGAGCAACACTCAAGCAGATGTATTAGCTTGACTAGCAACAAGCGATGGTCCGGCAGAGTTGACGGACATTGTTATAACAAAGATGAACAACCCGTCAACAATAAACTATAATATTAATTAGCTAGACGAGCAAACTAGTGATGAAGATTGGAGAACAGAAATAGTCAAATACTTGAAGAGTGGGGGAAAACCAAACAACTCTTTTGAAGCTGCCAAGCTAGTTAAGCAAGCCGCCAGATACACTCTGGTAGGCGAGCAGCTTTACAAAAGGGGAATATCAATCCCACCCCTTAAATGTTTGCCTAGGGGGCAAGGACGAGCAATACTCGAAGAAATACATGCTGAAGTATGTGGAAATCACACTGGGGGACAAGCTTCGGCATACAAAACTATCAGACAAGGTTATTATTGACCGACTTTACGTCAGAATGCAATCAAGATAGCGAAAACCTGTCATCGATGCCAGATTTTTGCCCCAAACATTCACACCCCGACTCAGGGGCTCGTTTCGGTTTATAGCCCTTGGCCATTTGCAAGATGGGGGATGGACATTATCGGTTATTTCCCAATAGGAGTTGGAAATGTTCGATTTGTCTTTGTGGCGGTCGATTATTATACAAAATGGGCAGAAACAGAGGCTATGATGAAGATCACACAACAAAAGATGATCAACTTCATATGGAAGAACATTGTCTGTCGTTTTGGAGTTCCGCAAACTATTGTGATAGACAATGGTCCGCAATTCGATGTGAAATAGTTGAGAGACTTCTGTACAAAATGGGGGATTAGAAAACACTACTCTACTCTCTATCATCCCCAGTCCAATGGACAAGTTGAAGCCGTCAACAAGATTATCAAGCATACATTAAAAATACGATTGACGGAGAGCAAAGGTAATTGGTCTGAAGAGCTCCCAGAAGTCTTATGGGCATATAGAGTTTCTCCCAGGTCTAGCACCGGAGAAACACCCTTTGCAATAGCTTTCGAAACAGAGGTTATTATCACAATCGAGCTCAAAGCCAATACAATAAGGACGACCAACTTTGATGAATGAGCGAACAACTCTGCTTTAGTTACTGAAATGGATCTGCTCGAAGAAAAAAGATTAAATGCCGAGTTAAGAAATACTACATATAAACAGCGAGCAGAGTGTTATTACAATTCCCATGTCAAAACTAGGGAATTCAGAGTTGGAGATTTGGTTTTAAGAAAGTTGCTCGCCCAACCTCCAGGTGTATTGGGACCGACTTGGGAGGGCCCGTATCGTATAACGGACAAGTTCCTTAATGGTGTATACGATATTGAAGACATGAAAGACAACCCAGCCCAATACTCCTGGAATGTCGTACATCTGAAGAAGTACTACCAATAGGGCAAACAAGTTCAACCTATGGGTGAGCAAGAGTATACATGGGCAAGTGAACCAAACAACTTGTATAATTTTTTGAAAATTTTGCCAAATGTTGAATAGAAGGTTCTTCGGCACATTTAATAGTTGGTGTTGTTTATATTTTTTTATTTCATGTGAAGCTGCTCGGCAAAACTGTTATAAGCGAGCAACTGTTTGGTACATATTTGTTAAGGCACTTAGAGTTGTTCGTCAGTTAGTATATGTTAATGGTGAACAGTTTTTTTGACACTAGTAAATTTTCTTGGTGTAAATATAGTTGTTCGTTAAAAAAAGAAGTCTAAACTCGAGGTACAAATCCAATTTTGAGGATCAAGCTATTAAAGGGTTGTTCGCTTTTAAGGCGAACAGAACCTAAGGCTAAACCCTTATTCTATTCAAAGGCAAAGTTCAAATCGAACAAAGCCCAATATCATATGTTATAATTGCAAAGGCATTTAAAAAAAATGTAAAGGCAATTAACATATGAAAGAAAGTGAGCAAATAAAAGACAATTCTATTAATACTAAGGCATTGAGCCTAAAAAATAGTACAAGAAGATTAAGGGAAAGAACAACTGTTACAAAAGATCGACGAGCAACAACTGCAAAGATAGAGAAGATTCTAGTCCTATTCCTGCCTTTGCTTGTCTTGAGATGGAACTGGAGGCTGATCGGCAGGGGGATCAATGATCATATCGGCGACCAGATCATCAGCAGCTTGTTGTTCTTTTTCAGCAATAGTTTGCTCGCCATCCTTTTGTTGCTCGCCTTCAATGTTTTCTTCAGTAGCAGCTGAAGGACGAGTGAGTACGAATGCTGGGATCAAGGACGTCTAGCTTAACCCCTAAATTCACCATATCCCCAAGTTGAAGGATAGACCCAGGAGCTGGGGGATAAGTCCCGAGGAATTCAGTCAAGTCGTTGCTGATATCCTCAACGATATGGGGAATATCATATACACTCACTGCACGAATACAATAAGCACATATATATCCCATATTTGAAGAAGGTCCAATACAGGCTTGCAACTGAGAGTCAAATTCTTCCCGAGTGAGCATCCCAGCCATCCTTTCTTTGAGGCAAGCAACTTCTGCCTCAGACTCGGTGAGCTTCTTTTTGGCATCTTCCTTTTGCTTCCTCTCCTCCTCAAGATTAGCCTTGATTGCCCTTAGCTCGCCAGATACTTGCTCGTATAATTCGAGTTATTTTTTTTGAGAATCATCGGCGAGTTTCAGTTGATCATTGAGGTGAGAAATCTTGCCATTGAACTTATTCACAAGTCCATCTTTTTCCTCTGTCAACTGTCGAACAACAGTTGCATGGCGGCGAGCAGCTTCCTCCAGTTCGGCCATCTGCGCCATTCCTCGTTGGGCCGAGACCAGTGCATTAGCAGCCTGGAGCAAGGAAAGATGAAAATTATCCATTACCCCCTGGGAATGAATGGTCTTTTCCAGGGGCCCAGTCCCAGCATAGGCAATCAATTCAGTGGCTCTGCGGACGTGCTCGCCCGAAATATCCCTTATTGAGGAAGGGGTCTTAGAACAAGCAAACTGGTGAACAACATTGGCCCTACCAGGATGTTCGCTGGCTTGATATTTGCGAATAAAGAGAAATGAAGATTGTTTAACATTTCTCTTGTGAAGAATTCTTTTGCAAAGAAACATAAGTTTGAAGATGGTGAAAGATGCTTACTCGGCAAATTTGAGGGCATCCCAGCCCAGATATGTAATGTCTTCGGGTTCACGAGCGAGGAGGTGCTGATCCTTCCCAGCTTTCCCAGTCCGTTCCACCAGTTCGGTGGAATGTTGGCGGACAATCTCGCCTTCGTGGTGGCGAGCAGGTGAGGCCCCCACCTTACCCTTCCCTTTTCCTGCGGGGAGAGCAGCTTGGGTAATGGGCGTACCATCTCCTCTCTTCAATTTTTTCCCCCGTGGGGGGAAGGCGAGGAAGTATGGAGGGGGGTGGTGGCGATGTAGATGGAGGAAGGGCATTTTGCCGAGCAGTTTGGGCTCCAGTAGCCTTGTTCGTCATGGCAAACACCTTTGAGGGCGGATCCCCTTTCGCCTTTCTCCCTTTTGGAGGTGGCATCTCGTGCACTCTTTGCTCAAGGAGACCGAAGCAAGGGGGGATAGAGACAGTAACTTGTTCGCCTAAAAAAAGAGAAAAAATGAGTCTCTTAGAAAGACGAACAAGTAATTAGATGAAATGCTTAACGAGCAAATATTGTGTCGGGAGTTAGAAATTTTCTATGTACCTGGGGGCATCTCAGCTTGAGCCTTAAGGTGATGGGGGTAGGTGAAGAGACGAGCAGCTTTCTTGCACCTCTCCTTGTTCAAGTGCTCGATGGTCCTGTCTACTTTATTGCGAAGAGCAACCAAATACGAAGTGAAGAGAAACTCTGAGCCGATCTCTTCCTCCTCAGTATTCCATTTCAATAGACGAGGACCTGCAAGCGAACAAGAAGAGTTATATTAGACCAACTTAGCTCGAATGTAAGAAGAAATAAACTTACGTTTGAGTTTTCCATAAGATGTGGGGGAGGGAATACGTCCACCACTACCATAAGGACTACTGGATGCTCGCCAATCACCCTCGATGAAGAAAAAGTGTTCTTTGCAGTTGCGAATCTTGTTTGGCACCCCTTCTACAACCTTAAGTCCTGTGCGAGCCTTCAGATAGTAATACCCTTCCTCGCCAACAGGACATTTGGTGATGGTCATCATGTAGTTAACTTCATCGGGGGTAATGCGATCAATGTATCCTTCAAGGGTGAACATGCCCATTATGCCGAGCAAGTTCATCCACCCGATAGGAGTGATTTGGGTGATTACAAGGTTGGTCGCCTCCAAAAATTGACCAACAACCGGGGGTAAAGGTAACATTAATCCCGCAATTAAGGTATCAACGTTAATGGCTGTACAACCGGGTAGAGGGCGATCTGCTCATTCTTTTTTCTTTGGAGCCCACATGTGAATGTCGTACGGGATCTTGTATATCTCTCGAATCAAGTCAAGTTCATCTGGGCAAACAACACTCTAGATCCTGCTCGCCTGATAGTCGTTTCTCACAAACTTTAAAATCTATCTCTCGGGAGGAGGGAACTTGCTCACATATTCTTCCGAATATGCTCGCCAGTCAAAAGGGCGAGCAACCCCTTCGGGAATATTGTTCTCCATCATGTTAGGGTTTGGGAAATCGACCCCCTCCAAAAATTCCCAAGTCAACTCGTCGAACTCAGGATCTGGCCCCTCTTCAGATTCTGAACTTGAAGAGGCCTCCTCGCCCGATTCCCTGCTCGTAAGTTCCATAACTTCTTCACCGAAGAGGCGAGCTCCAGTATCATCCACAGATCTAACAACTGAATTGACGTCTCGATTTGATGCCGATGAAATTTCAAAAGGAGGGTGTTCTATAAATGGAGTAATCGGAAAAAGTGGATCGAGGGCTTCAAGAGAATCTCTGTTGCTCGAGTGAGAGGACGTGAGTAGTAATGAAATAAAAAGCAATATCGTAAAGATTCGAGAGGTGACAATGGTTTCCGATGGCAAATCCCCAGAGTGAACAGTAAAGGCGATTGCAATTTCCCCCGGTGGTGGTGGCATGGAATGTTGTTTCAAGAAGAAAAAAAAGAAGTAGGAAAAGAAGAAGAAAACAAGTATGAAATTGAGTCAAATACCTTAGAAGATGGAAAGGCACGCCGGAAAAATAGAGAGGTAGCCGGATTATTGAATGAAAAAATGAAAGAGTGGGAAAATTTTCATTTCCCACTCTTATTTATACTTAAGGGAAAAACAGGGTAAACCCCGTATTTTCCCAAAAATATTGGGGTCAAAACGTGAAAAGACGGGGTCCCGTTTGCACGAAGATGAAACTTGAGGGACCTAAGCATAAATATAGGAGTGCGTGGCCTCGATCTTGCCCGCACGTGGGCGGCGTATAATCATGTCGCCCACGTCATCCTTGAACGACTCCCCCAGGTCTTGGGAAATGAAGCGGCGCTACTAAGTTGCTCACACAAGAAGAAGCAGTTCAACCTAATCTGTTACTAAGCTGATATCCTGACCACAGTTGCTCGACACAAAGTTGCTCGTCCAAGGCAACATCTGGCCAGGATAGGGGGCAATTGTTGATAGACGAACAATAATGACGTTTATACGAGCAAGGATCAGGGCCAAGATGAGGATTATAAAGCAAAACAACTAAGCCAGAAATGACCAGCAAGTGATAATCGAATGAAGGTGCATAAATCAATTTGGGTAGTGTATCATATGACAAGCAACCTTTCTGACGAACAGCTTGCTGGCGAACAAGTCCTGGGACCGGGGTCGGATCTGGGCATTATGACAAGTCATTTATGACGAACAACAATCACTAAAGGTGGTGTGCTAATCGGTCTATGGAGTGCATAACAACAATCACTAAAGGTGGTGTGCTAATCGGTCTAGAACGACCAGATACCTGACGAACAAGTATTGAGAATCCAGAGGCTAGCCTACAGTAAATATACGAGCGAACAACACATGGACCTTCCAATTCAAGGGCGAACAAATTCTACGGAAGACATACAAGTGTTGAACCAGCAAGCAAGAAATGGGGAACAGCTACGAATTCGAGATAAGGCCAAAAAATAAGACTTTATAGCTAAGTTTCAGCTTAGATAAAGTCAAATATAGTCAAAGGACACATGTCAAGCATGCAAGCTTGGTAGTCCAAGAGTCATGTACACCACCTACTTGGTGGTTAGTATAAATAAGCTGCTCTTCTTCAATGAAAATAAGTTCAAATTCACACACTCCAATACACACACTCTTACACCTAAAAATGCACACACATGAGATAAATACGAATTCAATAGTCGTATTTATGATTTTACGACCCGACCTATCGAATTTACAATTTATGGTGGTAATCAATCACACATTCTTGTTTGGTGATCCCAAAACCGGTTAAAAACAACTACTAATCCACGCAATTAGAACCGATCACCAACAGATAGTAGGGTGGATAGGGGTATGGGTAAGGTGGGTTGTTGTGTTAGTAAACTGTTGTTGAAAGGGTTGTTTTGGTTCGGTTTAGTGCAGGGTTATTTTGGCTAAGTAGATGTGGGTTTTGGCTGGTGCTTTCCCCTTGGGGTGCTTGCTTTTGACTATTCACATCATTCGCTCCTTCAATCCGTTCCATATTCTGATTAAGCATTCTCCATCTAGTTCCAACTCTCTGCCTAAATCCAGATTCATATCGTCTCCAACTGTAGTAGTCATCCTTCGCTGGAAGGCTCTATTCCTTCTGGTTATAGTCTCATGGTCTAGCTTTGTTCTATCTTCGCTCGTTTCTCCCTTTGAGCGTGTTTTCATATACCTAAAACCTCAAAAGAAATATAAAACGCAACTGGCTAATATATAAGAAAATAGAAAATAAATTCACTCACTACTAACTACTAAACTATTTCTAAGTTTCACTCAATGAGCATACATCGCCATCCACGGCAACGGTGACATTGACTTGACCGTAAAATACTAGCTTAACTAGTAGTTACCCCCACAAGAGTATGGGATCACTGTAGTATGGGCAAGTATAGGGACCAAGTAGTATCGAACCCGTGGGAAAGTTTGTACGCTAATAAATCCTTGGAAATCTATGTGTCGTAGCTAATATGAATGCAATTTTGGTTTATACTAATGCTAAGCTATATTCTACTAATTATATTCTAAGAACATAAATAAAGCTAATCTAACTCCGGGTTGAAGTGCAAATATAATGGTGATGCTCGGAATAGGAATCCCTACGTATACTAACGAAGTTGGTACGGTAACTAAAATAATCGTGATGTGCAAGTTATAATCCTAAGAGTACTATAAACTAGACAATCAACTTCCCTAATCTAGCACAAGAATTGAAAAAATTAAAAGCTCGGAATTAATCCCACTACTTAGTTCTAACAACTTACTTCACTAACTCACTAATTAAATTATATGAATTGCGCTTAATTATTGAGGCCCTAATTCAATTAAGGTGATTCGGCCGTCCTCCCTAGATAAACCGGTTGATTATAAACCCCTTCAAAAACCCTCTCTTTAAGCCTATTCGTTATTAAAGAGTGATGGGGTCGTCTTCTCTCTAACAATGTTCGTACTTAATTCTATGATTATTCTAGGGTTTATTAGAATTATTTAATAATTAAAAGAATTAAAACTATACATCACGAATTATCCTAATTACGTACCAACATCCTACTTCTACGAGTTCATCCTATTCTAAGCATACAAGGGTTTTAGCCTAACATGGTATTATTAGATTAAAAATAATAACAAGATCAACAATCATAAACATAATTCAGAGAATCAAGAAAATCAAGAACATAAATTATCTATGAAAGTAATTGAATCAAATCTCAAAATCAATTCTATAAAATCTGGGAAATTAGGTCTAAGTTTATCAAAAAATTCAAAAACCAAAAGAAAAATCCAAACCGTGCAAAGTATTAATTAATCTAATGAATCTGTACGATAAAACCTCGATTACAAACTAGAAATCCTTGCCAAACTCTCAAAATCACGTCTTAAGATTCTTCCCCTTTGAAAATAATGTAGATCTGTAAAAATATGCTAGAGACAGGTATTTATACGATCTAGGCCAAAAGTCGCCCAGGGCGCTCGAGCTGGGCCCTCGTTCGAGCGCCTGGCTCTCCAGCCCTCTCCGGTCGAGTGGCTATCGGTCACAGAACATGGAGGCCGCTCGAGCTCCTCCACTCAAGTGTCTTGCGCTCGAGCATGCTCAGGTAGAGCGCTCTTTGGTCACAGCGCGTCTGGGGCGCTCGAGCTCTTGTGCTTGAGCACTTGGTGCTCGAGTGCTTCTCCTTTTGGTGTTAACTGATACTTTTCTTCGCTCGAACTAATATTTTTCGTATTTCTTCCATATCTTCTTATCCGGGAGTCCATTTGAGTCGATTCAAAGTCCTACGCTCTTCGGTTTTCACCCTCTTTCCTAATATGAACACCAAAGAGACAAATTGATGAGTTTATGAATATGTTACTCAAATAACTCTAAATTCTCACAAAAATGCTCAAATATGAATTAATCGGGCACCAAAACATCACAATCACGTCTAATCATATATGATGCACTGAATTGGACCAATAGTGAGATAATTCTTCTAGACTGACTTGAAAATAAGAATTAGTAATCAGTGGCTATTGATTTCTTAATTTCTATTAATTAATTGAGATTGTATGTAATTAATTAATGTTGGTTTGATTTATTATGGATAAAGAGTCATTGAGACTCAATACTCTGTATTTTGGGCAATATTCTTAATTACATGAAATATTGTTAAATTAATACAGAAAATCGTATCTTGGTAAATTAAGTTGATTATGTCCCCATTGTGGGCTCAAAATATTTATCATATAAAATCTGGCCAGTGGATTAATTTCCGGTATGATAATAATGTTGAGCGGTCATTTTCCAATGAATAAAAGATATTAATTAATTAAAGCATTCAGTAGCTTAAATTAATTAATGGACATTGAATTTTAAACATGAGAAATAATAACCAAGATGTTGGTGTATACTGTAAAGCAAACTTTTGTTGGGCTTTTATGGATATATTTGATTTCCTTATTATCTGAAATAAATGGTTTTTCACATTATTGCAATCTTATTAATTGCTTGTATTACTTGTATGTCTATTTATCTTATATTGTAGATAATGTGGTGAGTTTGTAGTCACACAGAAGATCACATTGTCAGTTCTTTATAAGATATAAACAGTATTCACAACTGAGATAGTTCTGGACATAACTATTGGTATAAGTTGTAGTATGAACTTGTTAGTGGCTTGTCTTGGCCATTAGTTCATACTAGTACGCTATGTCGTATTGAATGGATCACAGTTAAGACATGTTCTTCTATTCTGACTGTTATGAAGAACTAAAGGTCTTGGTGACTCTTGTAATTCTTAACCCTAATTGTGATATCTAGATATGTGGAGCGCTTGTTCACTACTTTGATTTACTATGGGTGAGAATCTTGTTAGATTCAACGCACTATGTATTTTGGGTAGTGACATCGTTTGCACGATGTCTATTTATTGACATTAAGGCACCGTGTACTGGTGATCCAGGTTGATGACGTCCCCTTGAGGAAACTCATAAAGGATTGTCGTATTAAACCCTGCAGGTGGATTATATCCGTACGACAACAAGGTTGAGTGTTACTACTCAAGGAATAATAGATGTTAATTAATTAAAGCGGTCAGGAGCTTTAATAATTAATGGACGTGCGATATCTTTAACACGGGGAATTATAGAGTCTAATAGAAGCCCTGATTCGGTTCAGGATAGGATGGGAGTGCAATATTAATTCTCTAGTGGAATGAATTAATGTTCACGGGCCAAATAAATGTTCTGGGCTGAACATAAGAGTATTTGGGTCCGTGAGGAGCCCAAACCCTATACCTTCTAACAGATCCCTAGTCTGGCCCATGAAACTTAAGGAGTCTATATAAAGGCTTCAATTTCGTGTTTTAAAACCCTAGCACTCTAAGATAAAACGTGCAGCAGCCGAAATTCGTGAGTGGGGTTGAGAGGGAGACGAAATTGTGAGGCACTTTTCTCCACGTTCGCTAGTTCGCCGTCTACCCGGTGTACGAACGAGGTTGGGAGATAGACTAGAAGATCAGTAGTGGAATCAACGCCTCGGTCTTCAAGGGTAACAGATCCAAACTTGTCTTTAGATGCATGTTTAGGTCTTTAATTGTTTATACATGTTTGGTATCCCAACAACGATCTTGGGGACGGGCCGCCTTCACCGGCGCGTTCCATCAAATGGTATCAGAGCAGTTTCAAATGAAGGATTTGGGAGATGCATCGTACATTCTTGGTATAAAGGTCATTCGTGATCGGAAAAAGAGAATGTTGTGTTTATCTCAAGCATCTTACATTGATACTGTGATTGCTCGTTTCAGCATGCAAAACTCAAAGAAGGGTTTACTACCTTTTAGACATGGAGTTCCCTTATCTAAGGATATGTGTCCTAAGACACAGAAGGAGATAGAGGAGATGGTTAAGGTTCCTTATGCTTCGGCTGTAGGAAGCCTTATGTATGCGATGTTGTGTACGAGGCCTGATATTTGCTATGCAGTCGGGATGGTAGCAAGATATCAGTCTAGCCCTGGTCAAGGACATTGGACTGCTGTCAAGCATATTCTCAAGTAATTGAAAAGGACTCGAGATTATATGCTGGTATACCAGTCAGATAGTATTGTTCCTTTGGGTTATACTGATTCGGATTTCCAAGCTGATCTAGATGAACGGAAGTCTACCTCGGGTTATGTGTTTGTGTTGGGAGGCGGAGCCATATCTTGGAGAAGTGAGAAGCAGAAATGCATCACGGACTCCACTATGGAGGCCGAGTACGTAGCTGCCTCAGAAGCTGCCAAAGAGGTTGTTTGGCTACGTAATTTCCTTTTGGACTTGGAGGTGTCCAAGAGTATGCCAAGGTGTATCACTGTTTATTGTGATAACGCGGGTGCAGTGGCAAACTCAAAGGAACCTAGAGCCCATAAAGCGAGTAAACACATAGAGCGGAAGTACCACATTATATGAGACATCGTAAATCGAGGAGACGTGGCTGTAGCTAAAATTGCATCGTTGAACAACCTGGCTGATCCTTTCACAAAGACTCTGGGGATGAAAGTTTTTTAGCAGCATGTGGAAGGTCTTGGTTTACGATGTATACCAGCTAGACTTTAAGTATAAGTGGGAGAATTGATATGTCATTATGTGTATACTAAAAGTTTAGCTTTAGTATAAGTGGGAGATTGTTGGTGTATACTGTAAAGCAAACTTTTGTTGGGTTTTTATGGATATATTCGATTTCCTTATTATCTGAAATAAATGGTTTTTCACATTATTGCAATCTTATTAATTGCTTGTATTACTTGTATGTCTATTTATCTTATATTGTAGATAATGTGGTGAGTTTGTAGTCACACAGAAGATCACATTGTCAGTTCCTTATAAGATATAAACAGTATTCACAACCGAGATAGTTCTGGACATAACTATTGGTATAAGTTGTAGTATGAACTTGTTAGTGGCTTGTCTTGGCCATTAGTTCATACTAGTACGCTATGTCGTATTGAATGGATCACAGTTAAGACATGTTCTTCTATTCTGACTGTTATGAAGAACTAAAGGTCTTGGTGACTCTTGTAATTCTTAACCCTAATTGTGATATCTAGATATGTGGAGCGCTTGTTCACTACTTTGATTTACTATGGGTGAGAATCTTGTTAGATTCAATACACTATGTATTTTGGGTAGTGACATCGTTTACACGATGTCTATTTATTGACATTAAGGCACCGTGTCCTGGTGATCCAGGTTGATGACGTCCCCTTGAGGAAACTCATAAAGGATTGTCGTATTAAACCCTGCAGGTGGATTATATCCGTACGACAACAAGGTTGAGTGGTACTACTCAAGGAATAATAGATGTTAATTAATTAAAGCGGTCAGGAGCTTTAATAATTAATGGACGTGCGATATCTTTAACACGGGGAATTATAGAGTCTAATAGAAGCCCTGATTCGGTTCGGGATAGGATGGGAGTGCAATATTAATTCTATAGTGGAATGATTTAATGTTCACGGGCCAAATAAATGTTCTGGGCTGAACATAAGAGTATTTGGGTCCGTGAGGAGCCCAAACCCTATACCTTCTAACAGATCCTTAGTCTGGCCCATGAAACTTAAGGAGTCTATATAAAGGCTTCAATTTCGTGTTTTAAAACCCTAGCACTCTAAGATAAAACGTGCAGCAGCCGAAATTCGTGAGTGGGGTTGAGAAGGAGACGAAATTGTGAGGCACTTTTCTCCACGTTCGCTAGTTCGCCGTCCACCCAGTGTACGAACGAGGTTGGGAGATAGACTAGAAGATCAGTAGTGGAATCAACGCCTCGGTCTTCAAGGGTAACGGATCCAAACTTGTCTTTAGATGCATGTTTAGGTCTTTAATTGTTTATACATGTTTGGTATCCCAACAACGATCTTGGGGACGGACCGCCTTCACCGGCGCGTTCCATCACAAGAGCCATCGTAATATGGGTTAGGATGAGGAGTTCAATAAGTCCCTTGATTTCTTTCATAGTAGTAAATTACACTTTTTTTAAGGAAAAAAAGAGTATATGAGTGTGAGGTTGAATAAAATAATAGTAACTTTAATTTTTTTAGGGGCAGTAACATATACCCCCATTTTACTACCCCTAATTACTAAAACTCCTACCAATTTCCCCACATTGCAAAAACCTACAAATGTGGACCCCCACCCCTTCAACTTGCAGCTTTGCAGCTTTTGGTCATGCGTACCATTTTCAAAAATGCAATTTAGCCCCCTTTTTGTTGTTTAATTTTATTTTCTCAGATTTTTCTAATTTTCAAGTTTCTAATTTTGAGACAGGCCCCTAATTAATTTTGTAAAACTGAGTCAGACCCTAATTAATTTTGTAAAATTTCAATTTTTTGGGTCCACCTTTTTGTAGGCCCAAAATTAATTTTACACACTTTATAATCGGCTTATTATTTTTAGAGTTATTTATTTTAATTTGAATATATGATGTAAATTATTGCATAACAATATAAATAGTTGAATAAATTGTCAAAAAAAGTTGAAAATCGATAAACAAAAATTGAATATACTTTATAAATTATTGAACAACAATGTTAAACATTTTGCATAAACATTCATTTCATTACTAAATAAGATTTACAAGAAAATTTACATATGCATTCATTCAAATCCAACAAATCACAGTTGAAAAAATTACAATCAAATTCTAAAAATCTTCACAATACTCCAAAATTCCAAAACCAAGAATATACAATGCCAACATATTTTTACAAATGTTAGGATATAGATTAGATGTTTTGAAGATGTTAAAACAAGAACTTGTAATAGGACTAGTTGAACCTGTTAGTCAGCTACAGATTAGTCTAGGTCTAGAATAGGTCTTTGGTTAAGGGGGAAGAAATCTATGCAGACCAGATGAGGTGACCAGATGAGGTGTCCAGACCAGAGCAAATGAGCTCTGACCAGAGGAGTCTGCCAGAGGAGTCTGACCAGAGGAGTCTGCAAGAGGAGCCTGGCCAGAGGAGTCTACCAGAGGAGTCTGACCAGAGGAGTTTGACCAGATGAGCTCTGACCAGAGGAGTCTGACTAGAGGAGTCTAACCAGAAGACCTCTCCAGATGAGATACAGAGTAGAGGTGTTACCTGACCAGATGAGACCCCAGACCAGACCAGAAGACCCCAGACCAGATGAGTCCAGACTAGATGAGAGAGACGGATTAGTTCACCCACATGGAGGCTGCGTGTTATCTGGAGACAAGGAGATCTTGGAGTTTCAATGATGGAGAAGAAGGAAATCTGGAGAGTCAATTGATAGGAGGATTGATTGATTGGTATCAATCTTGGAAGATCCAATCAATGGAGGAGACCAATCAATCAATATAATCAATCTGTGATTGATTATATTCCTCCAATTATGGTTGTTTGAATTTCTAGCTTCCAACGGCTAGTTAATTCCTACAACTATAAATAGGAGTATTTTGGATAAGTTCATTAGAGAGACAAGTGTCGGGCAAGAGAATAAAGCACACGAACTCTCCACTCACTCACCTTGTTCATTCAAGTTTATACACTCTTTTAAGAGTTTTAGTTGGATCTTATAATCAACCTGTTCACCTTGAATGGTTGTTGTAAGAAAGTGTACGAAGGAGCTGGTACTTCCCAATTCCAGTGGTTCGTGAGTAAGTTGGTTGGAGAGAAAGTCCCATTTGGAGAAAGGGAGAGTGGACGTAGGACCTGTTGTCCGAACCACTATAAATCCTTGTGTTATTTTTTTTATTGCACTTTAAGTTTTCTGCATTTCTTTTAGCACTTTCTTTAAAAGGGTTTTCTTAAAAATAATCTCAAAACGCTTTCTGCTAGATAACATTTTTGGGACCAACAAATGGTATCAGAGCAGTGTGTCCTAGACCACTGCTTTGAAAAGTTTTTGGTGGTCACCAGGGCAGATCCAATTTTTTTTGAAAACCCAAATATTTGTTGTGCTAACAATTTCTTGCAGAAATGGGTTCGAAGAAAAGCAATAGAAGATACACTAGGAGTAACTCCAAAAGAAGCTTAGCAGATGAGGAAGAAGAGGTATCCACTTCTGGTTCATCATCCAATTTTGGACCATACAAAGAGATATGTCTAGTAACAGACGAGGTATGTAATCGAACTTCCTCTTCTTTTTCATCTTCTTCTTTTTCTGGACAATCAGAGGAGTCTGATATGCAGAAGATGCTATTAGATCTCCAAACTTCCATACAACTTTGGCAAAAGTTGGAAGATGAGAACTCAAAGCTGAAAGCAGAAAATCAGAAGCTTTCACAATGTCTAGGCAACTCAACTGATCTACCAGCTGAACAAAATCATACACTGGTCGAAGAGTCTTCTGACTTGACAACCAGGTGTACTGAACAAGTTAAGCTGAAAGAAAGGTTGGTTGTTGAAAATATTGAGAAAGACAATGAATATAACCTGCTCAAAGCTAAGTTTGATGAACTCTTCCACCAAAACAAAATTTTAAGAGAAAGTGAGGACAATCTCAAGATGAGATTGGAGCAGCTGACTATAGCAAACAATGTTGTGTCACACATAGCTGCCTCATCTCAAAGAGAGCATGATAAAACAAGTCTTAGTTATTCCAAATTTGAATCCTCACATGTTCAGAAAGAAGAAAAATCTAGAAATTTTATTAATAAGGGCAAGAGGTCAGCTGACCAGGCTGATGGAACGCGCCGGTGAAGGCGGTCCGTCCCCAAGATCGTTGTTGGGATACCAAATGTGTATAAACCATTAAAGACCTAAACATGCATCTAAAAACAAGTTTAGATCTGTTACCCTTGAAGACCGAGGCGTTGATTCCACTACTGATCTTCTAGTCTGTCTCCCAACCTCGTTCGTACACCGGGTGGACGGTGAACTAGCGAACGTGGAGAAAAGTGCCTCACAATTTCATCTCCCTCTCAACCCCACTCACGAATTTCGGCTGCTGCACGTTTTATCTTAGAGTGCTAGGGTTTTAAACATGAAATTGAAGCCTTTATATAGACTCCTTAAGTTTCATGGGCCAGACTAGGGATCTGTTAGAAGGTTTAGGGTTTGGGCTCCTCACGGACCCAAATACTCTTATGTTCAGCCCAGAACATTTATTTGGCTCGTGAACATTAATTCATTCCACTAGAGAATTAATATTGCACTCCCATCCTATCCCGAACCGAATCAGGGCTTCTATTAGACTCTATAATTCCCCGTGTTAAAGATATCGCACGTCCATTAATTATTAAAGCTCCTGACCGCTTTAATTAATTAACATCTATTATTCCTTGAGTAGTACCACTCAACCTTGTTGTCGTACGGATATAATCCACCTGCAGGGTTTAATACGACAATCCTTTATGAGTTTCCTCAAGGGGACGTCATCAACCTGGATCACCAGGACACGGTGCCTTAATGTCAATAAATAGACATCGTGCAAACGATGTCACTACCCAAAATACATAGTGCGTTGAATCTAACAAGATTCTCACCCATAGTAAATCAAAGTAGTGAACAAGCGCTCCACATATCTAGATATCACAATTAGGGTTAAGAATTACAAGAGTCACCAAGACCTTTAGTTCTTCATAACAGTCAGAATAGAAGAACATGTCTTAACTGTGATCCATTCAATACGACATAGCGTACTAGTATGAACTAATGGCCAAGACAAGCCACTAACAAGTTCATACTACAACTTATACCAATAGTTATGTCCAGAACTATCTCAGTTGTGAATACTGTTTATATCTTATAAGGAACTGACAATGTGATCTTCTGTGTGACTACAAACTCACCACATTATCTACAATATAAGATAAATAGACATACAAGTAATACAAGCAATTAATAAGATTGCAATAATGTGAAAAACTATTTATTTCAGATAATAAGGAAATCGAATATATCCATAAAAGCCCAACAAAAGTTTGCTTTACAGTATACACCAACAATCTCCCACTTATACTAAAGCTAAACTTTTAGTATACACATAAAGACATATCAATTCTCCCACTTATACTTAAAGTCTAGCTGGTATGCATCGTAAACCAAGACCTTCCACATGCTGCTAAAAAACTTTCATCCCCAGAGTTTGTGAAAGGATCAGCCAGGTTGTTCAACGATGCAATTTTAGCTACAGCCACGTCTCCTCGATTTACGATGTCTCGTATAATGTGGTACTTCCGCTCTATGTGTTTACTCGCTTTATGGGCTCTAGGTTCCTTTGAGTTTGCCACTGCACCCGCGTTATCACAATAAACAGTGATACACCTTGGCATACTCTTGGACACCTCCAAGTCCAAAAGGAAATTACGTAGCCAAACAACCTCTTTGGCAGCCTCCGAGGCAGCTACGTACTCGGCCTCCATAGTGGAGTCCGCGATGCATTTCTGCTTTACACTTCTCCAAGATATGGCTCCGCCTCCCAACACAAACACATAACCCGAGGTAGACTTCCGTTCATCTAGATCATCTTTGAAATCCAAATCAGTATAACCCAAAGGAACAATACTATCTGACTGGTATACCAGCATATAATCTCGAGTCCTTTTCAAGTACTTGAGAATATGCTTGACAGCAGTCCAATGTCCTTGACCAGGGTTAGACTGATATCTTGCTACCATGCCGACTGCATAGCAAATATCAGGCCTCGTACACAACATCGCATACATAAGGCTTCCTACAGCCGAAGCATAAGGAACCTTAGCCATCTCCTCTATCTCCTTCTGTGTCTTAGGACACATATCCTTAGATTCCATGTCTAAAAGGTAGTAAACCCTTCTTTGAGTTCTGCATGCTGAAACGAGCAATCACAGTATCAATGTAAGATGCTTGAGATAAATCACATTCTTTTTTTTCGATCACGAATGACCTTTCTACCAAGAATGTACGATGCATCTCCCAAATCCTTCATTTGAAACTGCTCTGAAAGCCACACCTTTACGTCTGATAATACTTTCACATTGTTGCCAATGAGAAGAATATCATCTACGTACAGTACTAAGAATACCACGACGTCTCCATTACTCTTCTTATACACACAACTTTCATTTTGACATTGTTCAAATCCAAAAGATTTGATCACCTCATTAAAACGAATGTTCCAAGACCTGGAAGCTTGCTTTAGCCCATAAAGGGACTTTTTCAGCTTCCAGACCAGATGCTCTTGGCCTTTCTTCACATAACCCTCAGGTTGCCGCATGTAGATGTCCTTATTCAGATTTCCATTAAGGAAAGCTGTCTTGACATCCATTTGCCAAACCTCATAGTTCATGTGATTAGCTATGGATAAGAGAATCCGGATCGATTTTAGCATGGCTACTGGTGAGAAGGTCTAGTCATAGTCGATTCCTTCTTTCTGGGTAAAACCCTTTGCCACCAACCTTGCTTTAAAGGCAATAACCTTCCCATCAGATCCTCTCTTACGTCTGTAGACCCACTTACACCCGATGACTTCCTTGCCATGGGGAAGTTCGCTTAGGTCGTACACTTCCATAGCATCCATAGATTCAATTTCTGAATCCATAGACTTGTGCCAAGACTCTGCATCTTTGTCTTGAATTGCCTCTTTGTAAGTCCAGGGATCGTTATCATCATGTTCATCGCTTGGAATCAAGTCCACAGACTCTCCCACAAACATGAAACGATCAGGTTGACGTACAACCCTCCCACTACGACGAGGCAATGCATGCAAAGGTTCATCAGAGTAATCACGTTGTGCAGTCTCTTGTGGTATTTCCTCTTGCACACTCGGTGTGCCATTGTCTCCCCTTAACTCATTGAGAATGATCTCACTATTGGACTTATGCTCATTCATATAGTCTTCCTCTAAAATCGGGCATTAGTACTGACTATCACCATCTGATCTTTAGGACTATAAAAATAACCACCTTTTGTTCCCTTAGGATATCCTACAAACAACCGTACTTCAGTTCTAGGTGCCAACTTATCAGCTTCCTTATCCAGCACATGTGTTGGACAACCCCAAATCCGAATGTGGTTGAGACTAGGCTTTCGCCCAGACCACAGTTCAATCGGAGTTTTTGGAACCGCTTTAGAAGGTACGCAGCTGTTTCCAAGGCATATCCCCAAAACGAGGTAGGTAATGAAGCATAACTCATCATTGATCTCACCATTTCTAATAGAGTCCTATTCCTTCTTTCAGCTACGCCATTCTGTTGGGGAGTACCAGGCGCAGTGAGCTGGGATGTAATCCCATTCTCTAATAAGTATTGCCTAAATTCATTACTAAGGTATTCGCCACCACGATCAGATCGTAGTGACTTGATACTCTTACCATGACGGTTCTCCACTTCTGCCTTAAATTCTTTGAACTTGCCAAAGCATTCAGACTTGTGGCGCATCAGATAGATGTACCCATATCTTGAGTAATCATCAATGAAAGTGACGAAATACTCAAAACTACCTCTAGCTTGAACAGACATAGGCCCACACAAATCAGAGTGAATCAATTCTAACACATCACTGGCCCTATTCCCCTTGGCCTTAAAAGGCCTTGAAGTCATCTTGCCTTCCAAGCAGGATTCGCAGACTGAGAATGGTTCCACTTGGAGAGACTCCAAAGAACCACTACTTACAAGTCTTTGAATTCTTCTCAGATTGACATGACCTAGTCTTAGGTGCCAAAGATATGTTTGATTCATCTTTGAAGGTTCTTTTCTCTTATTTGATGATGATGAATGAGTTTCAGTCATAGTACGATATGCACAAGTAATAGTGTAAAGACTGTTTTCCAACGTGCCAGAACAGATTAAAAAGTTATATCTCATAATAACAACTTTGTCATTAAAAACAACTGAGCATCCATCCAAAAACAACTTCGAAACAGAAATTAAATTCTTCCGAAAACTCGGCACGTACAAAACGTTCTTTAATACTAAAACATAATTAGAAAAACATAAGTGCACATCTCCCACTGCGACCACTGCTACAGTCGTAGCATTGCCCAAACTGATAGTAATCTCGCCCTCACTCAGTTGCCTTGTTTGCAGAAACCCCTGCAAGGTATAACAAACATGATCAGTGGCTCCTGTATCTACTACCCAAGAAAGGGAAGAACAAGCCGCAAAGCATGTTTCAACAACTAGAGCAAGAGACGTACCAGAGTTATCCTTTTTCAGGAGAGGACAATCAGGCTTCCAATGTCCTGTCTTGTTGCACTTGAAGCATTTGCCCTTCGGCTTTTTCACGCCACCAGAAGGCGCCAAAACCTTGCTCCCACTGCTTCCACCACTACTTCCACCAGCCTTTTTCTGAGAAGGCTTTTTCTTCTTCCCGCCCTTGGACGAAGAAGATCCAGCCTGAACAGAAACATGGGCTTGTGGACCCTTACCCATGAGACCTTCCGCCGCAACCAACTCCGCAAGAAGCTCAACTACAGAATAGCCCTTCTTACTCATGATTATGTTCAAACGGAAGTTTTCAAAGGATTTTGGGAGCGAGTTGAGGATCATATCAACCTTGGCATCACCGTCGATTTCTCCGCCGAGTACCTCTATCTCATTCAGATATTCCATCATCTTGAGATAGTGGTCCCTCACCGACGCTCCCTCTGGCATAGAGGTAGTCATAATTTTCCTCATAGCCTCAAAACGGGCAGCCCTATCTTTCTCACCAAAAAGCTCTTTTAGGCTCAACATCATATGTGCAGCAGTAGGCATGTTTTGATGCTGCTGTTGTAAAACATTTGACATAGAGGCCAAAATGTAACAACGAGCCATCTCATCAGCCTTGTGCCACTTCTTATGAGCCTCCTTTTGCTCTTCAGTGGAATCGGGTGCCAGATCGGCAGGAGCAGGAGTATTGAGCACAAACTTGTACTCATCTGCAACTAGAACAATGTCCAGATTTCTCTTCCAATCCAAATAATTCAGACCAGTAAGCTTATTTTCTTTTAAAATAACCATAAGCGGGTTGAACGTCATCTTATTAAATCTGAAATAAATGAATGCAAGCAAGTATTAAAATCACATAAATTGAAGCATAAAATATTGGAAACCTTCAAAACCAACATTTAACGCAACCTCCAACAGCCCAACAAACACACACGCAAGCCACGTTAGGATGGTCGTTTACGCATGTGTTCATCAACCAGACACCAAGTCTTTAATTTCAATATCACGTCAACTTATCCTTATGATGAATGAAATTAATAGTCGAACCTCAACTGGCCATGTGAATTAGAACAGGAACCCCGTTGGAGGGTTATATCAAAATTCACATCTAAGTGATGACCACAATTTAACTGTAAGAAACATTATTCACTATTGACGGGCTCATTTCAAGAACACATCGCCAGAAAATAATTCACTACAGTTATCTTGCACTAATCTTAACTAATGAACTCATGAATAATACATCCGTTGGGGATGATCACACACTTCATCTAAAGATTAAAACATTTTGATTAGAAGTCTTAACTAGTAAGCTTGTGAATGTTGCATCCGTTAGGGGGGGACTCCCAAGGTCCCACGAGCAACAATCACCTTACTTAAAGACCAATTGTGGAGGCCAATGAATTAATTAAATTAAATTCTACTCACTTAGTTATTTAAAATTGAAGATTATTCGCAGGCATAGCAGATTATAATAAAAAAAAAAATACAAACATGCCATAAAACGATAAATAAAAGCATAAATGAATGCATATCTATCGCAACCCCTTCTAAAACTTATCAAAAACAGCCTATGAAAGCTATTACAATGATAAATAAAGGGCGCGGATGGATGCCTCGCATCGGCCTCTCACGCAAAGCAAGAAATGGTCTCGAACGGCTCGAATTCACGTCACCCGAACTAAACTGGCAGAAAACTTCATCAAGATGATTGAATTAGATCTCGCCACAGGGGGTCATAGCGTAGTGGTGAGGTCTGTAGATAATGTCACGAGGTTTCCGAAATGGGCTTACTTGCAGAAAACAGACTCCCGAGTCAAAAGTTATGGCCAAAACAGTGAACGTCACCGTCTAGGGCCAAAAAACCTTTAACAAGAGAAACCTGAAATCCGTTTCCACGTCCTCCATCCGACATCGGCCGCTCTTGTGATCATATAATACAACCAATACAAGCGAACGAAACCCTAATACAGTGATCTATTGTAAAAGAAACCTATACTACCCACACTTATTATCTGGTGGGAAAAACGATTACAAAATCACACAAGGGTTGCGATAGAGAAACGATCTAAAACCACAATTAACAGAAAACCAGAAAAATAAAATACACATTTCAGGCAGAGCCAACAATCCACGAATCCTTGGCTATGATACCATTTGATGGAATGCGCCGGTGAAGGCGGTCCGTCCCCAAGATCGTTGTTGGGATACCAAACGTGTATAAACAACTAAAGACCTAAACATGCATCTAAAAACAAGTTTAGATCTGTTACCCTTGAAGACCGAGGCGTTGATTCCACTACTGATCTTCTAGTCTGTCTCCCAACCTCGTTCGTACACCGGGTGGACGGCGAACTAGCGAACGTGGAGAAAAGTGCCTCACAATTTCGTCTCCCTCTCAACCCCACTCACGAATTTCGGCTGATGCACGTTTTATCTTAGAGTGCTAGGGTTTTAAACACGAAATTGAAGCCTTTATATAGACTCCTTAAGTTTCATGGGCCAGACTAGGGATCTGTTAGAAGGTATAGGGTTTGGGCTCCTCACGGACCCAAATACTCTTATGTTCAGCCCAGAACATTTATTTGGCCCGTGAACATTAATTCATTCCACTAGAGAATTAATATTGCACTCCCATCCTATCCCGAACCGAATCAGGGCTTCTATTAGACTCTATAATTCCCCGTGTTAAAGATATCGCACGTCCATTAATTATTAAAGCTCCTGACCGCTTTAATTAATTAACATCTATTATTCCTTGAGTAGTACCACTCAACCTTGTTGTCGTACGGATATAATCCACCTGCAGGGTTTAATACGACAATCCTTTATGAGTTTCCTCAAGGGGACGTCATCAACCTGGATCACCAGGACACGGTGCCTTGATGTCAATAAATAGACATCGTGCAAACGATGTCACTACCCAAAATACATAGTGCGTTGAATCTAACAAGATTCTCACCCATAGTAAATCAAAGTAGTGAACAAGCGCTCCACATATCTAGATATCACAATTAGGGTTAAGAATTACAAGAGTCACCAAGACCTTTAGTTCTTCATAACAGTCAGAATAGAAGAACATGTCTTAACTGTGATCCATTCAATACGACATAGCGTACTAGTATGAACTAATGGCCAAGACAAGCCACTAACAAGTTCATACTACAACTTATACCAATAGTTATGTCCAGAACTATCTCAGTTGTGAATACTGTTTATATCTTATAAGGAACTGACAATGTGATCTTCTGTGTGACTACAAACTCACCACATTATCTACAATATAAGATAAATAGACATACAAGTAATACAAGCAATTAATAAGATTGCAATAATGTGAAAAACCATTTATTTCAGATAATAAGGAAATCGAATATATCCATAAAAGCCCAACAAAAGTTTGCTTTACAGTATACACCAACACAGGCAACTCAGCCTAATGGGCAGATGAGTACTGAAACTCAAAAACCCAAAAGGCGGAGGAGGAATTTTAAAAGACCTCAGCCAGGCCAGCAGAGTAGAATACAGTCTGGATCTTCTCAAAAGAGGCAGAACCAGATGACTCCTACTCACCTACAGAAGACCTTCAAGTCATCTGCTAGACCAGCTGGAACCTTTGATGGTTCTAGTAAAACTTATCCTTATCAAAAGAATTTCAAGAATGTTTCTTTAAGGCAAGTTACTTCTTCTATTGGACAAGCTCATAAGAGAAGAAGATCCTCTAGAAGAAATAACCATGTCGGAGCCTCTTGTGTTCAGTGTGTTTTATTGGATATGTATGGAAGAAAGATAAGAACACCTGATTCAAAAAGGTATGATCTATTCTTGTGGCTTCCTAAAAATTGTGCTAACCCCCCTGGACCCAGAAGGGTACCAAAAACTTGATTGCCTACAGATACACAAGAAGACCAGCTGATATTTTGCCCCAATATCAGCTGAGCATACTTTGAAGGGGAAGATCAGTTGACCCAGCCTACTAGATCCTTTATCATGTTATTTCAAATTTTCTTGTCTTGTTTTATTTAAGTTCTTTCAGTTTTAACATCATCAAAAAGGGGGAAATTGTTAGGATATAGATTAGATGTTTTGAAGATGTTAAAACAAGAACTTGTAATAGGACTAGCTGAACCTGTTAGTCAGCTACAGATTAGTCTAGGTCTAGAATAGGTCTTTGGTTAAGGGGGAAGAAATCTACGCAGACCAGATGAGGTGACCAGATGAGGTGTCCAGACCAGAGCAAATGAGCTCTGACCAGAGGAGTCTGCGAGAGGAGTCTGACCAGAGGAGTCTGCTAGAGGAGTCTACCAGAGGAGTCTGACCAGAGGAGTTTGACCAGATGAGCTCTGACCAGAGGAGTCTGCCAGAGGATTCTGACCAGAAGACCTCTCCAGATGAGGTTCAGAGCAGAGGTGTTACCTGACCAGATGAGACCCCAAACCAGACCAGACCAGAAGACCCCAGACCAGATGAGTCCAGACCAATGAGAGAGACGGATTAGTTCACCCACATGGAGGCTGCGTGTTATCTGGAGACAAGGAGATCTTGGAGTTTCAATGATGGAGAAGAAGGAAATCTAGAGAGTCAATTGATAGGAGGATTGATTGATTGGTATCAATCTTGGAAGGTCCAATCAATGGAGAAGATCAATCAATCAATATAATTAATCTGTGATTGATTATATTCCTCCAATTATGGTTGTTTGAATTTCTAGCTTCCAACGGCTAGTTAATTCCTACAACTATAAATAGGAGCATTTTGGATGAGTTCATTAGAGAGACAAGAGTCGGGCAAGAGCACAAAGCACACGGACTCTCCACTCACTCACCTTGTTCATTCAAGTTTATACACTCTTTTAGGAGTTTTAGTTGGATCTTATAATCAACCTGTTCACCTTGAATGGTTATTGTAAGAAAGTGTACGAAGGAGCTGGTACTTCCCAATTCCAGTGGTTCGTGAGTAAGTTGGTTGGAGAGAAAGTCTCCTTTGTAGAAAGGGAGAGTGGAAGTAGGACCTGTTGTCCGAACCACTATAAATCCTTTTGTTATTTACTTTATTACACTTTAAGTTTTCTGCATTTCTTTTAGCACTTTCTTTAAAAGGGTTTTCTTAAAAATAATCTCAAAACGCTTTTCGTTGGATAACATTTTTGGGACCAACAACAAATAATGAAACCCCACAAGAAACCATTCAAATTTTAACAAAAATCAACATCATATTATCCCAAAAAAATCCCAACCTCTGCAAGCCCCTCCCGCAATCAGAGGCGGTGGCGGGAGGAGCCCGATCCTTTCGCGAATAGAGGCGGCGGCAGGGGAGGAGGAGGTGCGACCGCCTCTTCTCGGTAGAAGTAGGTCCTTTTGTGAATAGAGACAGAGACAATCTGAAGCCCCATGGTGGTTGGCGTCGCGCCTGGGCATCAAAACTCACGGCGGTGCCCCTTCAAAACCTGACGGGGGGAGCTTGTTGTCCGTAGATCTAGGCCTTGATTCTCTGGAATCCACCACAAACAGTAGTGGTGCAACTCGTAGATCTAGGAGATGTCTGCGGCGGCACTTGACAGTGGGCGGCACACTTGTGGGGAGCTTGAAGATGATGGGTGGTGGGCGGTGGGTGGTGACCGACGGAGAGAGAAGAGATAGAAATTGTTTAGAGAGATGGGGAGTGAAATGAATGAGAGGGGGTGTGGAGCGTGGACTGATTTAGATGAGGGAGAGAGAGAGAGAGAGAGAGAGTCGGTGGGGGTGTGGGTCCCATATTTGTAGGTATTTGTTTTGTAGGGAAAGTTGTAGAGATTTTTGCAATTAGAGGGTTAAATGTAGGGGGATTTGTAATTATTCTTTTTTTTTAACTTTTGTAAGAGAGAATTATTTTCTTTTTTGTGGAACGTCCAAATAAGGCAAGTGTGACAGTAATCGCAGGATGGAGGGAGTATTAATTCTATAGTGGAATGAATTAATATTAAGCATTATTTTTTTCATAAATGAAGTGGTAGAGAGATGACTTGTGTTTTGATGAATGATTGGGTCTAATTGGTTTATGAATTTTGTATACGAAAATTTAATTCCTCTGTTGATTATTATTTTGGAGAATGTAGTTATCAGATCGTCTAGTGGAGGTATATCAATAAATATTATTAAATCATTGTAAATATATCAATTTTTTATTACCATTATTATATGTTGATCTTAATTCAATATCTTTTTTTCCAGGAAAGGTTATTGTTGTTTATGAACCTGCAACGAAGATTTATTTTGATGTTGATTTTGATTATGATATTTAGGATATGTTCGGTTATTTTAATATTTGATTTTACACTACAAAAAAAGTATTTTTTAAAGAGATGGATTAAAGAGGGAATTTAGGCCCTCATTTTTTAAGAGGGATTTCACGAGGGATGGTATTTTACGAGCAAATTCCCTAGGAAATTAAAACCCTCGTCCGTGAAGAGGAAATTTACGATGAAAATTGGGTCCCACAAGAAATCACGAGGGAATAGACGAGGGATTGTGCCCTATGCATGTTCTCGAGGGACTTTTCCTTGGCTGATACTGACACATGCGCAATGACAAGGGAAGTACAACGCTCGACAACTTCACGAGGGAGTATTCCCTCAGCTTGCTTCCGATCCCGTTTCACGAGGGATGCTTCCCTTGTTTAATTTGAATTTGGTCAAGCTGTGCATGCAACCTTAATTTGCAGGTGGGACCCGAGGGGAATCTAGTGTTGGCGAGGGGATATACTGTCGTCCAATACCTCGTCCAACCTAGCATTTACACCACCATCTACCTCCATTTGAGAACCAGCAGCACAAATCGAATTGCGCATCATTACAATGATTAGGCGTCTGTTTCATACGGGCCGATTGATGAAACAGCAGGATCTAGCTCATACCACGATATAATCACAGGTTTAACTTTCGGTCCCTACTTTGGAAATGTGGATGATGAGCTGCCTATTGAGGAACCCTCTAATCAGTATGCTGCACAATTTTATGATATGCTTCGTGTAGCGGATCGAGATTTGTATCTTGGTTGAGAATAGCACTCGCAGCTGTAATTCAATGCCCGAATGCTGAACATTAAAACTGAAAACAAACTATCTGAAAGGGGTTATAATCAAATAGTTGACTTGGTTCGTGAGATCTGTCCTCCGGATAATTTGGTGCCCAGAAAATTTCCTGATAGCAAACAGTTGATGGGTGAGATTGGGCTTCCGGTGGAGAGGATCGATTGTTGTACATGGAATTGTATGTTATATTGGGGTATGAACATCGAACTTGAACATTGTAAGTTTTGCGGTCGGGCCACGGTTCAAACCCGCTAGACGTGATGTGAATGATTGAATAAAACAGAAGAGTCCTTTTAAGGAGATGTTCTACTTTCCCATCATCCCTAGACTACAAAGATTGTATCAGTCCAATGCAACTGCGAAGGATATGACATGGCATGCAAGTTGTTCTAATAATGACCAGTCTAGTGTTATGTGTCACCCTGCAGACTCGCAAACTTGGAAACACTTGGACCAGTTGTATCCTGAATTTGCATCAGAAATTCAGAACGTGAGGTTGGGCTTGAGCACTGACGGTTTTTAGCTGTTCGGGTAGTCGGGAAAATAATACTCCTCATGGACGGTGATACTGACACCGTACAATCTACTACCATGGATGTGCATGAAGGATCAATTCATATTTCTTACGGTTCTGGTGCCTGGTCCAAAAAATTAAAAGGATAAATTAGACGTACTTTTACAACCATTGATCCGTGATTTGATAATTTTATGGGAATATAGAGTGGTAATGTATGATATTGCTATAATGCAAATTTTTTTATGCGAGTTGCACTAATCTGGACCATAAGTGACTTTCCAGCTTACTCGATGTTGTCTGGATGGAGCACATCTGGAAGGCTTGCCTGTCCATATTGTGCATAATACACTAATGCTTTCACTTTGAGGCTCAGTCGCAAGCAGTCGTGGTTTGACAACTGACTTGAACCAAAAATACTAGCTTTCTACTAGTAGTTTACCCCACAAGAGTATGGGTTCACTGTAGTATTGGCAAGTATAGGGACCAAGTATTATCGAACCCAAGGGAAGGTCTGTATGCGAATAAATCCCTGAAGATCTACGCGTCATAATTAATATGAGTGTATGTTTTTGGGTTTTGTAAAAGAAAATATAATCTAAACTAAATTACTCTATGAATGCAAAAAGGAAAATTAAACTAAGAACCTAAAAGCGTGTTTTCAAATATGAGATGGTGATGCTCGGGATAGGAATTCCTACGTATACTAACGGAGCAGGTACATAATCAAAATAACCGTGACGTGCAAGCTAAGAAATAACCTAAGTAAAATATTGTAAGATGAAAGCTCAAGAATTCAAACCCTAATACTTTATCCTAACAATCAACTTCACTAATCCACTAACAAGTTAATAGATCATGCATAATTAACGAGACCCTAATTTAAACTAAGGTGATGCGGTCGTCATCCCTAGATAAACCGGTAGATTAATTAACCCTTTCTAAACTCTCTCATTAAGTCTACTAGTTGTTAAGGAGTGATAAGGTCGTCCTCTCGAAATTCAAAAGTAAAGTTAAGATTAATTTTAAGAATTCATTAATTAAGAGAATTAAAACTAAACGTCGCGAATTACCCTAATTACGTACCCACATCCTACTTCTACGAGTTCATCCTATCCCAAGAATGCAAGGGTTTTAGCTAGACATGGTTTTTACAGAAACAAAAACAATTGAAGAAGTAACGAACATGAACATAATGATTTGAACTAAGAAATTATAAAACATAAACTAGGGTTTTCAGAAATAAATGCTAATAACTGAAATTAGATTAATAAAACAAAGTTTCAAGTATTCAAGAACAAAGAACTAAAGGAAAGAAACTAAAATCAAAACCGAACTATGAATTCGTAAGTAAACCTCGATTACACGTGAAAATTAAGCTTGCTCGTCTCTTCTCCTCTTTTTCTCTCCAAAAACTAACTCTAAAAGTGATGTGGTATCAAGTGATGTGTTGTCCACCAAAAATGAGTTCGGGACGAGTATATATAAGCGTCGGGCCGAATCGGGAACTCGTGGGCCAAAAAACGAATCCGGAGGCAAAAATATGAAAGTGCTCGAGCAGCACCCGCTCGAGTGGGGGCGCTCGAGCTGTATAGCTCGAATGCATCAAGGGCTCGAGTGCTTGTGCTTGAGCTGGTCGAGTGGCTAAATCGTTCTTTAAGTTTTGGGCGCTCGAGCAATATGCTCGAGCGGTGGCGCTCGAGTTGCTCGAGTGGTCGAAGTTCTCTGTTGAATTTGGACGCTCGAGCAACATGCTCGAGTGTTAGTGCTCGAGTGGCTTGAATGGCAAAAGTTCTCTGGACACTTTCGGTGCTCGAGCAATATGCTCGAGAGGTGGCGCTCGAGTGACTCCACTTGAGTGGCTCTCCTTCTTCTTCAACTGATACTTTTCTTCTTACGCACTAATACCATTCGTATTTCTTCGATATCTTCTCACCCGGGCATCCGTTTGAGTCGATTCAAAGTCCTACGAACTCCGTTTTTTGCCCGCAATTCACCTATGAGCATAAAAGAGATAAATTCGTTAATGTGTTGAATTAATACTCATTTGACTCTAAATACTCAACAAAATTGACCAAAAATGGGGCATTTTTAGCTACGAATCATGACAATTTCACGCTTAATCAACAACTATCGTAAGTTCTTACCCAGGTTTCATCTGTATCGAAAGAACAGGATTGCATTCAGATAAAACAAAACTGTTGATGATGATCCACCGCCCATCCAAACAGGTGTTTCGCTCCTTGAGCAAATTAATTGGATTGGATTCATGAAAGTAACAGAAAAGGGTGTTGATGCTCACAACTTAGTTTGAGAAGGGGGTTGGAAGAAGAAGAATATTTTTTTTTATAAAAACGATCAATATAAGTGTATATATGTACACATGTTAGTAAATAGTGAAAAAGAGTTTAAAAAAAATATTAATTTTACAATTTTATTGATTTATTTTATAAAAATGATTAATTTAAGTGTATATATGTATACATTTTAGTATATAGTAAAAAAGTATTTATTTTACAATTTCATTGATTTTTTTAATAAAAACGATCAATATAAGTGTGTATATGTACACATGTTAGTAAATAGTGAAAAAGAATTTAAAAAGTATTTATTTTACAATTTTATTAATTTTTTTACAAAAACGATCAATATAAGTGTATATATGTGTTGATAGGCGAACATCAATCATTGCTGAGCGAACAAGGATTAAAGCCTTAAAAAGGATTATGAAGAACCAACCCCAAATCAAAGATGATTAACAAAGAAAATCAAGTTAGGGTGCATAAATCAATCCAGGGACTGTATAAACTGACGAACAACTCTACCGACGAACAACATATTGGCGAATAGGTCTAGAGACCCGAAGCCAAATATGAACCCTCCACCAAGTCAATAATGACGAACAACATTATGAAAGATGGTGCATTTACCAGTTTAAAAGGTGTATGGAAACGAACAAAGGACCAAGATCCCAAAGCCAATCTGTGTAAAACACAAAGGCGAACAACTTCTGAACCATAACCTCAAAAGGCGAACAACTTCTATGGAAGAACCATTCTGGATCAACTAAATCGACCTAGACGAACAACAATGAGCCCGAGATAAGACCAAAGAAGACTTTGTAACTAAGATTCAGATTAGATAAGGTCAAACAAAGGTCAATAGGACACTTGTCAAGCAAGCAGGCTAGGGAGACCAAGAGTCATAGACACCTCATGCTTGTTAGTCTCTATAAATAGTTGTTCTCCAGCTAAGAAATACAAGTTCAAATTCACAAATACTCCTAAAACACACACTTAAACACTTAAACGCACACATATACGAAATTAACACGATTTTAACATTCATATTTACCATTCCACATCCCGAATCTTCGATTTACCATTTACGGTGGTAATCAATCACACGTAATTGATTGGTGATCTTAAACCGAACTAAAACAGTCATTAATCCTATCAATTAAATTTGATCACCAATAAATTGGCGCTAGAAGGAGGGTCCAAACCTCCGGTTTAGGGTGATAAATCAAGAACTTCAAGTTGAAAACTTGAAGATTTGAAGAAAGTTTCAAGAAATATTTGAAGATTCAAACAAAAGTGTTCTTGGTGTTCTTCATCATAAGAATTAAGACAAATTAATTTGAAATGCCACAATCCAAGGAAACACAAGGATCACGTTTGTCGAGGAGAGCATCTCCTACCCGAGCTTCGTCGACCGACCACCAGGATCGTAATCCCAGGCATGCGAATAGATCACAGCATACTGCTATAACCCATAATCTCCCACCTGAAATGGAGGCCCTAGTAAATAACCCTAATGAACTGGCCAAAACCATTGCTGCTCTCCAAGCTTTTCAGAGACAGCAAGAACAGAATAGGCCTTCACAAGTAAAGCCTAAGGATAAACCCCTGGAAGTTGTTAGGGCCAGGTCAGCTAGGGGCGAACAACATGAGGTGAATAGTGCCCAAGTCAGGCGGGATAAGGGCAAAGCCAAGGTGGTCGAACCAAGAGAGGGCCAAGCTGAGTCTTCTTGCGGGCGAACAACAGTGTCGAGCCATGGAATAACTCGTTCCAGTGCCCAGGATAGACTTGGTCAACCCCAACTCCAGGAGAAAGTTGCTCGCCAGGAAGCAGAGCGTGGGCGATCAACATTTGAACAACCACGCCCCTCAGTTCATGAGAGACTCTCCCAGTCTGCCTTCGGGCGTCTAGGGCCAAATGCGGCGAGCAACCCTAGAAAACAGCTCCAGGATTTGTCCACTCCAAGTGAGGGACTGCGACGAGCAGAAAGGTTTGTACCTTTGCTCGCCAAACAGCCTCCAAGTCAGGGGGCATCTTTGGATGAGCTATCAAGCCTAAGAAGGGCAGTGGAGAGCATGCAGGGACAATTGGACCAACAAAGAGGAGTAGGGACGACCAGCTTGCCATCCTCACCGTTATCATCTCTCATTCTGAAAACCCTGATTCAAAAGAAGGTCCAATTCCCAGCAAGTATCCAGTACGATGGCCTTGCTGATCCCAGGGTCCATTTAACAAAGTACTCAGATTATATGGTCTCGGTGGGAGCCAACGATGCCACCCAATGCCGAAACTTCCCGTTAACCTTGGGGGACCGGGTGCACTAGTGGTTTTCGGCAATGCCACCAGCATCTATCCACTCGTTCATTCAACTGAGCCGAGAGTTCCTTTCCCATTTCTCTACGGCAGGATCATATTTGTCCCAAAAACACCGATTGTCAGACCTAAAACAAAATGACGACGAGTCCGATCGGGCATCATGGAAAGGTTCGACAAGGTGCTGTTGGAAGGTGAGCCCGTCAGCGAGGACACAAAAATTGTTGCTGTCATGGCCGGGTTGAAAAAAGGATCAAAGCTATGGAAAGAGGTACGTCTGAAGTACCCAATAAGTTATGCCGAATTCAAAAATCAAGCCGGCATATTCATTTCCATGCATGAAGCTTTGCAATCAAACTTGGGAGAGAACAAAGCTGATCCCAAGGAGAACAATAAGAAACCCGGTGGAACAGACTACCGAGTCCTGAAAAACATGAAGGCATTTATTGAAGGGACGGAACTTAAGGAAAAGTTGAACCGGTCTAACAGTGTCAGTCGATACTGTTTATGAAAACGTAAAAGAGAAGGAGTTGCTTTTCCCTCCACAGAAAATCCGTCAAGATACCGGCAAACTCAAACCTAACAAGTATTGTGCCTACCATCAAAGCGTGGGGCACTTTACGAGCGAGTGTAGAGATTTGCTCAAGCAACTTTGGCGGTTCTACGAGGAGGGAAAGCTCTCCGACTTTGTTAAGAGACAACCTGGAAAGAGAGTCTGGGAGAGCAACTCTGAGGATGAGGATGATCAACTTCAGAAGAATAATAAACCAGGACGACCAGTTCTGGCAGTTGCTGCTCGTCCACCTAAAGACCTATACATGATGGAACTCACGGAACCAGCGGGAGGATGTTCTGATGGACGGTCGCCGATCTCCAACCGAAAAAAAAAGCCGAATTGCGAGCGATCGATCAAGTACATGCAATGGGGGTTAAGCCATCCATCATGCAGACATCAGAATTGACCTTTACTGAGAAGGATTTGGAGGGAATCTTGACCCCCCATAACGATTCGCTCGTGATCTGTGCTAAGATCATGGAGACCAGAGTGCACAGATTGTTTGTGGACACCGGAGCCTACACCAACATTCTTTTCAAGAAAATGCTTGACCAGCTTGGAGACTACTCGGGCTACATCCGACCTTCAAATCATAGAATTTTGGGCTTCGGAAATGCTGTAACAGTCCCGTTAGGGGAAATTAGGTTGTCCGTTCAGCTTGTAACGGTCGAGGAACCCGAGAAAAACATAACGAGAATGGTTGATTTCTTGGTCGTCGATCAGGAATCAACTTACAACGGGTTTCTTGGTCGACCTTTTCTAAATGAATTCAAAGCTGCATGTTCAACTTACCATTATTGCTTAAAGTTCCCTACAGCAAGCAGAGCAGGCACAATGAAGGGAGATCAAAGAAAGACCAGGGAATGTCTCCTACAGCTGCAAGCTAAACATGCATTAGTGTCCATGATGGAGGCCACAACTAGCTATCCTGCTGATGAACCATCAATACTCGAGAACATGATGGACATAGAGGACCACATGGATACTGACGAGAAACATTCTGACGAACAATTGTTGGACGAACAACTCATCACCACCCATGGAGAACTTCCATCTGACGAAAAATAAAGGGGGGTGACGAGCAACATTTATCAGATGACTTGGAGGGCCGGGTGTTGACAAACAACAATGAATCAGGGCCAATAGACGATCTAAATCCCCGCTTGGGAGCAGAGCCCATGAGCATCGAAAATAATTTCAACCCTGAGGGACCAATACTTGATCCTCGTTGGAAAGGACAAAAACGATGAGCAACTCCAGTTGAAGAACTGGAGGCGTTCAAAGTTAATCCTAAAAACTAGGATCTCGAATTATACATAGGGTCTGAGCTCCCTGAGCCTTACAGATCCCGAATGAAAGAGTTCATCAGCAAAAATCTAGATGTTTTTTCTTGGTCTCATGCAGACATGGTGGGGATAAATCCAAAACATACTTGCCATAAACTCAACATCAATCAAGCAAAAAGGCCTGTCCATCAAAAACGAAGAAAATATGGCCTAGACAAATATCAGGCTTTGAATGAAGAAGTAAAAAAGTTGTTAGATAATGACCTAATCCGACAAGCCCTCTGTCCACAATGGGTAGCAAACCCAGTCCTTGTGAGGAAACCAAACGGGACCTAGAGGCTATGCATAGACTTTACAGATCTGAATGCAGCATACCCGAAGGACAACTTTCCTCTCCCTCACATTGACCAGTTGGTGGACAGCACTGCAGGTCACGAAATGCTAACATTCATGGATGCTTTCACCGGGTATCATCAAATCCCAATGCATCCAGACGATCAAGAGAACACGACATTTTATACGAACAAAAACTTGTTATGTTGGAAGAGAATGCCCTTCGGCCTCATCAACACCGGAGCCACATACCAGAGATTGGTGAACAAAATGTTCGACGAACAAATCGGAGATACGGTAGAAGTCTATGTAGACGATATCGTAGTTAAAAGTCCCCGAAAGGAAGACCATCTTCAGCATTTGACCCAGGTGTTCGATATTCTTCGGCATTATAATATGAAGTTGAACCCGAAGAAGAGCAGTTTTGGAGTCCATTCTAGAAAATTCCTGGCCACCTTGTTTGTCAACGAGGGATTGAAGCCAATCCAACAAAAGTCAAAGCTATCGTGGATATGCAGGCACCACGTTCGATAAAAGAAGTGCAAAGACTTACAGGATGCCTAACAACATTGAATCGATTCATATCCAGATCGGGGGACAAATGTCGTCCATTCTTCGAAGCCATCAAGATAGGACAGTTCACATGGACTAACAACTGTCAAAAGGCGTTCGATCAACTTAAAGACTGCCTGGGAGATGTTAAAATCTTATCAAAACCCCTCCCAGGAGAAAAGTTATAATTGTACTTAGCAGCGTCGGAGGTAGCAATCAGCTCTGTTCTGGTACGGGAAGACGGAAAATTCCACCAACCTATTTACTACGTCAGTCAAGCTTTACACGAGGCGGAGATCAAATACTCTCCAACCGAGAAACTGGCGTACGCACTTGTCATGAGTGTGAGAAAGTTACGACCATACTTTTTTTATCATCAAGTTGAAGTGCTAACAACTTTCACACTCAGACAAATTCTCCATCGCCCCGACACAGCTGGACGTCTACTAAAATGGTCGCTAGAGATTAGTCAATTCGGGGTGACCTATGCTCCTCGAACAGCGATCAAAGGGCAAGCGTTAACCGACTTTAATGTTCGATCTAACTTTCCCACCGATCCAACGAGAGGACTTGATCACCCCTGGCATCTTTACATTGACGGATCTTCAACTAATGTAGCCTCGGGGGCAGCAGTGTTTCTAATCAGCCCTGACAGACAAGTATTCACCTCGGCGATCAAATTTGGTTTCATGGCAACCAACAACGAAGCTGAGTATGAAGCTCTCATTGCTGGTCTCCACCTATCTCTTGCAGTAGGTGTTAGACGGTTATAAATATTCGGTGACTCACAATTAATTATGAACCAAGTCCGAGGTGAATACGAGGCGAAAGACGATCACATGATCGAGTATCAGTGGATTGTTGCTTACCTAATGTCCTTGTTAGAACAAGTCTTTATTGAACAAATTCCAAGGACAAGCAACACGCAAGCAGATGAATTGGCCCGACTAGCAACAAGCGAAGGACCTGCAGAGTTGACAGACATTATAATTACAAAAATGAATGATCCATCAACAAAAAGTTATAATGTCAACCAACTTGACGAACAAGCAAGTGAAGAAGAAGACTGGAGAACAAGTATAGTCAAATACTTGAAAAGTGGTGAAAACCAAACAACCCTTTTGAAGCTGCCAAACTAACAAAGCAAGCCGCCAGATACACTCTGGTGGGCGAGCAGCTTTACAAAAGGGGAATATCAATCCCACTTCTCAAGTGTTTTCCTAAGGGGCAAGGACGAGAAATACTCGAAGAAATACATGCCGGAGTATGTGGAAATCACACTGGGGGGCAAGCCTTGGCATACAAAACTATCAGACAAGGCTACTATTGGCCGACTTTACGCCAGGATGCAATCAAGAAAGCAAAGACTTGCCATCAATGTCAAATTTTTGCCCCAAACATTCATACCCCGGCCCAACAGCTCGTATCAGTTTATAGCCCATGGCCATTTGCAAGATGTGGGATGGACATTATTGGTCCCTTCCCAGTAGAAGTTGGAAATGTTCGATTTGCTGTCGTGGCAGTCGATTATTATACGAAATGGGCAGAAGCAGAGGCCATGGTAAAGATCATGCAGCAGAAAATGATCAACTTCATTTGGAAGAACATTGTCTGTCATTTTGGAATTCCACAAACCATCGTGACAGACAATGGTCCGCAGTTTGATGGAAAGGAGTTGAGAGATTTCTGTGTAAAGTGGGGGATAAAAAAACATTACTCTACGCCCTATCATCCCCTGTCGAATGGACAAGTCGAAGCCGTAAATAAGATAATTAAGCATACATTAAAAGTACGGCTAGCGGAGAGCAAAAATAGTTGGTCTGAAGAACTCCCGGAAGTCATGTGGGCATATAGAGTTTCTCCCAGGTCGAGCACCGGAGAGACACCTTTTGCAATGGCTTTCGGAACAGAAGCTATAATACCAATCGAGTTAAAGGCCAACACATTCAGAACAACCAACTTTGATGAGCAGGCGAACAACTCTGCTCTAGCTACTGAGATAGATTTGCTCGAAGAAAAAAGATTAAGTGCCGAGCTAAAAAAATGCTACCTACAAGCAACGAGTAGAACGCTACTACAATTCCCATGTTAAAATTAGGGAATTCAGAGTTGGAGATTTGGTTCTAAGAAAGTTGCTCGCCCAACCTCCAGGTGTATTAGGACCAACTTGGGAGGGCCCGTATCGTATAACGGAAAAATTTGTTAATGGTGTATATGATATCGAAGATATGGAAGGCAAGCCGGCCCAATACTCCTGGAATGTTGTACATCTAAAGAAGTACTATCAATGAGGCAAACAAGTTCTTGATTGGGCGAACAAATATCTTGGGGGGCAGGTGAACCAAGTAAGGCAAACCAAAAACTTGCCTAATTTTTTGAAAATTTTGCAAAGTATAGAATGAAAAGTTGTTCGGCACATTGTATAGTCTAATGTTGTTTCATCTTTTAGTTTTAGACAAAGTTGCTCGGCAAATTTTTTATAAGCGAGCATGTTTTTAGTTAGTGTTCAAAGTTGTTCGTCAGGTTGTATATGTTAGTGACGAGCAGTCTTACAACACTTGTAAATTTTTCATTATGTATATATAGTTGTTCGTTAAACGAAAAGTTCAAAAGCTCGAGGTACAAGTCCATTCTGAGGACCAAAGCCAATTAAAGGTTGTTCGTATTTTAAGATGAGCAGAACCTAAGGCTAAACCCAAATTCCATTAAGGCAAAGTTCAAATCGAACAAAGCCCAAAATTATATGTTATAATTGCAAAAGCATTGACAAAAATGTAAAGGCAATTAACGTATAAAGAAAATGAGCGAACAAAAGTAAGACATTTCATTAAATAGAAGGCATTGAGCCTAAAAAATAGTACAAGGATTCTAGAAGAAGTGTACTACAAAAAGAGCGAGCAACTATTACAAAATAAAGACTAGTCCTAAATCTATTGCTGCTCGACGGGAGGAGGATCTTGAGTTTGATCGGCAAGAGTAGGACTTTGAGCCTGGTCGGCCGGTGGGTCGACGATCATATCTCTTGCCATATCTTCGACAGCTTTTTGCTCCCTCTCGGCTTGCTCGTCCGCAATGGCCAGCTCCTCTTCTTGCTCGCCCTCATCGACCATAGATGGAGGGCGAGTAATGGTGATGCTGGTGTCAAGGCAGTCAATTTTAACCCCCAGCTCGGCAATATCCCCCAGTTGCATTTTAATATTGTTCGGCGGGGGATAGTGCTCCAGAAATTCGGACAGGTCCTTGCCCATCTCCTCCACCATATCTCTAAAATCATACGCATCAGCCATGCGGATGCAATCGGCATAAGCGCAGATGTATCCCAGGTTTGAGATGGGGGCAGATCGGGCTTGGAGCTCTGCCTCGAATTGATCGCGGGTAAAGGTGCTGGCCTCCACTTCTCTAAGGCGAGTGACCTCCGCCTCAAGCTCGGCAATCTTCTGCTCGGCAGCAGACAGTTTGTTCTTCTCTTCGCCGAGCATGGCATCTTTGCCTCCCAATTCACTAGATAAACCTTGAATTTCTTCAAGGTATTTCTTTTCATTATCGATGTAGAGGGAGATCTGGTTATTGGGCCGAGCAATCTGGCCATTAAAGTTGTTCGCCATCGTATCTTTTTCTTCTGAGAGTTGGCGAATAGTAGCAGCGTGATGGCGAGCAGTTTCTTCTAATTCCACCACCTGAGCCATTCCCCGTTGAGCAGACACGAGGGAGTTGGCAGCCTGTACCATTGATAAATGAAAATTATCAATGGCCCCTTGGGCACGAACGGTCTTGTTCATTGGCTTTGACCAGGCGCGAGCAACTATCTCAGTTGCCCGACGAACATGATCATCAGCGATGTCACGAATGTTCGCCGGGGTCTTTGAACATGCGTATTGATGAAGCATATCTGCTCGCCCTAGATGGTCACTGGCCCGGTACCTGCGAACAAGAAAGTTTCGAGACTTAGGAAATTTTTAACTTATGGTCCTTGGTTCCAAGTTTAAAAAAAAAAAGTCCTTACTCGGCAAATTTAGCTCCATCCCACCCAAGATAGGTGATGTCCTCAGGCCCGCAAGGAGGAGTGTGCCTATCTTTGCTCAATTTTCCTCCTCTCTCATCAGTTGCAGGAGGGCGAGCAGCTTCGGCTAAGGGCAGGCGACCAGATCCTCCCACCTTGGATTTCCCTTTGTCAGTGATGGGGGGTGGCTGGGATACCTATGAGCCATCACCTTTCTTCAGCCTTTTGGGACCGTGAGGAGAGGAGGCAAGGGCCGGTTTAGGCGATGTGCTCGGCGGTAGAGTTGTCCGATGGGCTTGCTCGGCAGCAGAGGCCTTATTGGTCATCGCCAACACCTTGGAGGGCGGGTCACCTTTCTTCCTTCGTCCTTTCGGTGGTGCCATTTCGAATACTCTCTGCTCCAAGAGTCCAAAGCAGGGAGGGACGGCAACGGTAACTTGCTCGGCTAAAAAAAAAGAGAAAAAAAATTAGACGAGCTAGTTTGAGAAACAAATGACGAACAAACTTGTAAAAGGAAAAGTTAGAAATTTTCTATACCTGGGGGTACTTCAGCTTGGGCCTCTAGGTGGTGAGGAAATGTAAATAGGCGCGCAACTTTTTGACACTTCTCCTCGCTCAAGTACTGGATGGTCCTATCCGCTTTGTTGCGTAGGCCGACCAAACAGGAAGTGAACAGGAACTCCGCACCAATTTCCTCCTCTTCTGAGTTCCACTTGGGCAATCGAGGGCCTGCGAACAAACAAGAAAAGTTAAATTAGAACAATACAGTTCAAAAGCGAACAAAGATAAACTTACGCTTAATTATTCCATAAGAAGTAGGAGAATTAATTCGCCCAATGCCACCGTGTGGACCGGAAGATGCTCGCCAATCACCCCCAATGAAGAAAAAGTGATGTTTCCAGTCCCTAATCTTGTTCGACACTCCTTCTACCATTTTAAGTCCGGTTCTGGCCTTGAGATAGTAGTAACCTTCTTCACCTACTGGGCATTTGGTAATTGTCATGAGATAGTTGATCTCCTCAGCAGTAAGACGATCAACGTATCCCTCTAAGGCAAACAAGCATATTGCGCCGAGCAAATTCATCCATCCGATCGGCGTGATCTGTGTAATGGTAAGATTGGTTGCCTCGAGGAAGCGACCAAAAACTAGGGGTAGCGGCAGCCTCAAGCCTGCGATCAGTGTATCAATGTTGATCGCTGTGCATCCTGGAGGTGGGCGATCAGCTCTTTCTTTTCTCCCAGGGGCCCACATGTGAATGTCATAAGGAATCTTGTAGGTCTCCCGGATCAGATCAAGATCCTCCTCGAGGACAACACTCTTGATTTTGCTCGCCTGGAAGTCAGTTTTCACCAAGTCCATTATTTGTCTTTGTGGGCGAGCAAAGTTGTTCGCGTGTTCCTCAACATATGTTCGCCATTCGAAAGGTCGAGCAACTCCAACCGGAATCTCATTTTCCTGTATTTTTAGAGATGGGAAGTTTATCCCCTCTAAAAATTCGCGAGTCAACTCGTCAAATTCGGGATCCTCTTCCGATTCGGTACTGGACGAAGAGCCCTCGTTGGAATCCCTGTTCGTAACGATCACCACCTCCATCCCTAATGGGCGAGCACCAGTATCTTCCACCGATCGAACAACCGAGTCCACGTGGGGGTACGATGCCGAAGAAATTTCAAAGGGGGGTTGATTATCGTGCTCCACAGTGGGGAAGAGGGGATCAAGGGTTTTCTCCAATTTATTACTCGAGTGTGAAGACATAGGAGGTAGGGAAAGGAAAAACCAGACGGCGGCGATAAAAAGTACAGACGACGGAAAATCCCCGGAGAAGATGGTGGCGCAGGGTCCCACACTGCGGCGATGGGAATTTTTTGAAGAAAATGTCAAAAGAAAAATGTAGAGAAAGAGAAAGATAAGAAAAATAACTACCTTGCTTCGGAATTGGAGGCCAAAGCGCTGAAGAAACGTCACCGGAAAGCTGGAGATCGCCGGGAATGGAAGAAGACGACGGAGCACTGTAGCAAGGAGTGAAAAAGTGGGAAAATATTTGTTTCCCCCTTCAATTTATACCTCAGCTAAAAACTGGGTACAAGATGCAATTCCCAGAAAAATATGGACCAAATTGAAGGAAAACGGGGTCAATTTGCGAAATCAATAAAAAGTTAAGGGGTCTACGAGCAGATATAGGGGCGCGTCCCCTCGGGATTGATCGCGCGTGGGCGGCGCACAATCATGCCGCCCACGTCGTCCTCGTACATCCCCCAGATCGTGGGAAGACGAAACGGTGCACCCGGAGTTGCTCGCCAGATTCAATGATGTTCGTCCGAATCTTCACCAGTATAGTATCCTAACTACAGTTGCTCGCCACAAAGTTGCTCGTCTGGGGCAACATTTAGTCAGGATAGGGGGCAATTGTTGATAGGTGAACATCAATCATTGCTGAGCGAACAAGGATTAAAGCCTTAAAAAGGATTATGAAGAACCAACCCCAAATCAAAGATGATTAACAAAGAAAATCAAGTTGGGGTGCATAAATCAATCTAGGCAGTGTATAAACTGACGAACAACTCTACCGACGAACAACATATTGGCGAACAGGTCTAGAGACCCGAAGCTAAATATGAACCCTCCACCAAGTCAATAATGACGAACAACATTATGAAAGATGGTGCATTTACCAGTTTAAGAGATGTATGGAAACGAACAAAGGACCAAGATCCCAAAGCCAATCTGTGTAAAACACAAAGGCGAATAACTTCTGAACCATAACCTCAAAAGGCGAACAATTTCTATGGAAGAACCATTCTGGATCAACTAAACTGACCTAGACGAACAACAATGAGCCCGAGATAAGACCAAAGAAGACTTTGTAACTAAGATTCAACTTAGATAAGGTCAAACAAAGGTCAATAGGACACTTGTCAAGCATGCAGACTAGGGAGACCAAGAGTCATAGACACCTCATGCTTGTTAGTCTCTATAAATAGTTGTTCTCCAGCTAAGAAATACAAGTTCAAATTCACAAATACTCTTAAAACACACACTTAAACACCTAAACGCACTCATATACGAAATTAACACGATTTCGACTTTCATATTTACCATTCCACATCCCGAATCTTCGATTTACCATTTACGGTGGTAATCAATCACACGTAATTGATTGGTGATCTTAAACCGAACTAAAACAGTCACTAATTCTATCAATTAAATTTGATCACCAACAATATGTACACATGTTAGTATATAGTAAAAAGAATTTAAAAAGTATTTATTTTACAATTTTATTGATTTTTTTTTATAAAAATGATTAATTTAAGTGTGTGTATGTATGTATGTATGCATGTATGCATGTTAGTATATATTGAAAAAGAATTTAAAAAGTATTTATTTTATAATTTTATTGATTTTTTTATAAAAACGATCAATATAAGTGTGTATATATATGTACACATGTTAGTAAATAGTGAAAAGGAATTTAAAAAGTATTTATTTTACAATTTTATTGATTTTTTTTATAAAAATGATCAATATAAGAGTATATATGTACACATGTTAGTAAATAGTGAAAAAGAATTTAAAAATTATTTATTTTACAATTTTATTGAATTTTTTTTAATAAAAATGATCAATATAAGTGTATTTATCTACAAATGTTAGTAAATAGTGAAAAAAAATTTAAAAATTATATATTATACAATTTTATTGATTTTTTTATAAAAACGATCAATATAAGTGTATATATCTACAAATGTTAGTAAATAGTGAAAAAGAATTTAAAAAGTATATATTTTACAATTTTATTGAAATATTTTAATATTATAAGTGTATATATGCAGACATTTGCATAAATAGTAAAAATAATATAAAAAAGTGGTAGTTTAATTTTATATGTAATAATAATTTTCAAATAGAGTATATAACAAATAATTAATATTAAGTAGTATTACATTTAAAATATATAACATAAAATATATATGAGACTGTTGGTCCCAAAATGGTTATCCAGCGGAAAGCATTTTGAGTTTATTTTTAAGAAAACCTCTTAAAGAGTGTGCTAAAATTAAAGTGCAGAAATCTAAAAGTGCAGTAAAGTAAATAACACAAGGATTTATAGTGATTTGGACCAACTTGTCCTACGTCCGCTCTCCCTTTCTCAAAAGGGGTCTCTCCCTCCAACCAACTTACTAACTTTCTGGAATTGGGAAGTACCAAATCCTTCATACACCAACTTGCTTACAACCTTTCAAGGTGAATAGGTTGAGTAAAGATTCTAACTAAAAACTCCTAATGAGTATATAAACTTGAATGAACAAGGTGAGTAAGTGGAAGAGTTCGTGTGTCTTGTGTGCTCTCGCCCGATTCTTATGTAGAACTCATTCAAGCACTCCTATTTATAGTTGTGAGAATTAACTAGTCGTTGGAAAGCTAGCAATTCAAACAACCATAATTGGAGGAATATAATTAATCAAAGATTGATTATATTGATTGATTGATCTCCTCCATTGATTGGATCTTCCAAGATTGATACCAATCAATCAATCAATCCTCCTATCAGTTGACTCTCCAGATTGCTTCTTCTCTATCATCGAACTCCAAGATCTCCTTGTCTCCAGATTACACGCATACACCATGTGGGTGAACTAATTCATCTGCCTCATCTGGTCAGGACTCGTCTAGTCTGAGGTCTTCTGGCATACTCCTCTGGTCAGACTCCTCTGGTCAGGCTCCTCTGGTCAGGCTCCTCTGGCAGACTCCTCTGGTCAGGCTCCTCTGGCCAGACTCCTCTAGCAGACTCCTCTGGTCAGACTCCTCTAGCAGACTCCTCTGGTCAGGCTCCTCTGGTCAGACTCACCTGCTTTGGTCTGGACACCTCATCTGGTCACCTCATCTGGTCACCTCTCATCTGGTCACCTCATATGGTCTGCACAGATTTCTTCCCCCTTAACCAAAGACCTATTCTAGACCTAGACTAATCAGTAGCTGACTAACAGGTTCAGCTAGTCCTATTACAAGTTCTTTGTTTTAACATCTTCAAAACATCTAATCTATATCCTAACAGAGACATACATATTTACAAAGTCAAACATAACAATTAAATTGTTTTGCCCAAACGGCATGACGAAACACGCAAGACCTCCTCCGCATACAAGGAGTTGGCATGTTCGATACCTCCAAGGGCGAAAATTCACCTCAAGCAGCCCCCACTAGGGGGCAAATACCAATTCGTTCGTACAAAAAAAAATTCTCCTATAAATTGAACGAGGGAAATCTCCCCTCGCCACGTCATCCGAGGGAATTTCCCTCGTCAAGCGTGTCAGGTTTATGGAGGTAATAGACCCTCGCCATGTCAGCCGAGGGAATTTCCCTCATCCAAGCTGCAGGCCTTTTCGAGGGACTAGCCGAGGGAACGCTTCCCGAGGGCTGGACCCCCTCGTTCGATCCCACTTTATTTCCCTCGTGAATTTCAAGGGATCTATTTTTCCCTCGCCTATCCATTAGCGACCAACATTTTGAAGAGGGATTATTTCCCTATTCAATGCCCTCTTTAAAACCAAATCTCTCTTCAATTCAATAGTTTTTTGTGGTGTTTGTTGTAAGTGTTTATTTTTAATTAATTTTATGTTTTAGTGTTATTTATTACCTTCAATAAATAAGTGGTTTCTATATTTTTATGTTGGTCATTTAATTTTTTATTATACAATATAATCTACAAGGTTGGTTTATACATCTTTATGTCAACCAATCAAACTTTTACAGTTATTTTAGTTTGATGTTAGGTTTACTAAGAATTGTAATTGATTATATATGTTTGACCAATATGACAAACTTTGTTGTTTATGTCTTAATATATGGCTTAAATAATGTGTTGATTTGTCCAATTTATTTTTCAATTTGTGAAATGATGTGATACGTTAGTAATTTTTGTTAAATGAATACTTTTCAAGTTTCATTTTTGTAATTTAATGTATTCCTAATTTCAAGGAAAGTTCTAAATGCGTTTAGTAACATAATTCATAGGGTGCTGGTAAAATAAATTGATCATGTGTATACCATTATAATAATATTAATTATTGTATTTTGTATTCCTTTAATATTATATTTACTAGTATGATAACCGCAAATTGTTACTACACATCTCACGACATGTGTTGGTTTTAACCGCATAGCATGCACTCAAAGCCTCGTGTACTTTTTTTTAATTCATAACAAAAAACGACAGAAAAGACAAAGAAATTATGCTTGACTACAAAGTTTTGTCGACCAAAATATAGGAAGTTGTATCTTACGTACCACAAAAGAGACAGAGGTTGAGAGGAACCGAGAGAAACCAAGAGCGATAAAAATTGGAAGTGTATGCAGAAATTAAATTTAAAAAAAAACCGAGAGAATATGGAGGTTTGGTAAAGTATGAAAATCCAAAAAAAATATGATAATCTTTTTAAAATTGCATAGATTGTTGCACGAATTTGATATTAAATGAAAAACATGTGATACAATTTTTCCTTAGTTTTTTATGAGTATATACATACACACACACAGAATGTTGCACGGATTTGATAATTAATGAATCAATTCAATATATTTTTTTCTTAATTATTGAATAATATTATTAAGCAAAGTTGAGTAATTATTTTAAAAATTACACTACCACCATTAATTTTTCTAATATAACTACCGAAAATAGTTGATATAAGTATTCTTTAATTGATATTCAATCCAATAAAGTTGAAAAATTAATTTCAATATTCTAGTAATTCATTATAAAAACCCTCCAAGTAATTAAATTACAAATTAAATATTGCAAAATTATAATGATATCTGAATTTTTTTGTTATACATGATATCTAATTTCATATTAAATGATTGACTTTTATTATAGTCAATAATAAAATGATGAATATGGACAAAATGATAGAATAATATAATAAGCAAACGATTCAATATAATTTTTCCTTAATTATAGAATAATATAATTAAGCAAAGTTGACTAATTAATTTAAAAATCACACTACCACCATTAATTATTCTCATATAACTACTAAAAATAGTTGATATAAGTATTCCTTAATTTTTTTATATTATTTTCAGTAAAATGACTAATTTATTTTAATAATCTGGTAATTACGTATAAAAATCCTCCAAATAATTAAATTACAATTTAAATATTGCATAATTAATGATATTTGAATTATTTGTTTTACATGATATCTAATTCCATATTTAATGATTGACTTTTATTATAGTCAATAATAAAATGTTGAATCTGGATAAAATGATAGAATACATTAGACAAAATTATACACAATAATTATAGCAAATATCATTAATTATTCTCATATAACTAACGAAAATAGTTGATATAATTAGTCCTTAATATTTGATATCCAATAAGGTAAAATTGACTAATTAGATATTGAAAATCTGACAATTAATTAATATTATGGTCGATAGTAAAGTGATGAATTTGGACAAATTGATAGAATACATTAGACGAAATTATATCAAATAATTATGCCAAATACCATTAATTATCTTCATATAACTACCGAAAATAATTGGTATAATAATTCCTTAATTTTTTATATTTAATTATGTAAAATTGAATAATTTATTTCAATACTTAAGTAATTAATTAAAAATTCTCTAAGTCACTAAATTATGAATTAAAGATTTTAATATTATATTCAATAATAAAATCATGAATTTGGACAAATTGAGAGAATACATTAGACAAACATATATATAATTATAATGAATATCATTAATTACTCTCATATCACTACTGAAAATAGTTGATGCAATTAGTCCTTAATTTTTTATATCTAATTAAGTAAAATTGACTATTTAGATATCAAAATTCGGTAATTAATTAATATTATGATCAATACTAAAATGATGAATCTGGACAAATTGGAATAATAGATTAGACAAAATTATACTAAATACCATTAGTTATATGTTAACATATACGATGACATGCTTTGCATGCATACATACGCACATGCATGACTCTCATGCATGGCTTATCAAATACACTCCCATGCACGTGATACTCTCCCTGAGAAGTTAGTTTGTTAGGAATTCACTATGTAACCAAATCCGTTGTAACCGACTAGTCTAACAAACTTGCAGTTAACACCTTAGGAAGATTCTAGATCAAGTAGCATTCTATATAAACACATCTATGTAACACAAAATCTTCAATTCAATAAACACGCTTTTAATTTTGTGTAGTGTTACTCAACATGGTATCTTCAGGTCCACGTTTGCGAGTCCTACGATCTTAATCCGGTGGATTTCAGTCCTGATTTGGAGCTCTTTTTGATCCATTTTGGATCTATCTTCATTTTTTTATCCTTCTATGCATCCGCTCGATTCTCAATCATTTAGCTTTCTCCGATCGATCTGCTATCATGACGGTTCCTCACACAAAAATGCCTCATTTCATCAAACTTCATATCAAACCCGATCGCTTCAATTACCGTTTCTGGAGATCTCCAGTCCTTGCAACTGTTCATGCTCACGGATTTAAAGATGTGTTGTTTTGCACCTCCATTCCAGATTTGAGTGATCCTTCTTCTCTACCTTGGCACCGTCATGACCAATTCCTTCTCAGCTGGCTCTATAGCTCAATCGGTGAATCCATGCTTGGATTTATAAACCGCTGCTCTCATGCTTGTGAGGTCTTGGACAAATTTCGAAGTCCTCTTCCAGTCACAGGCTCAAGCACAGGTTCTCAATCTTCGCCTTCAACTGCAGACACTTAAGTAATCTCACCATTGATGAGTATATTTTGCAAATGAGGACTATTGCGGATGGTTTGCATGCCTGGTCATGATGTTTCGGATGAAGACCTAGTTCTTTATCTCCTTGGTGGGCTTGGCCCTGACTTTGATGTTGTGGTTGTGAATATCACCACAAGGTCTTCTGTTCCATCTCTCATGGAAGTCCAGTCCATCCTTCATGTGCATGAAATGAGACTCCTGCAGACCTCCTCCTCTATGCAACTTCCCTCGTCCTCTATATCTCCACAGCCTTCTGCTAATGTCATTCATAGCAACAAGGCATTTGGTCCAAGCAACAACAACAACCGCTACAAAGGAAAAAATCCAAAGTGTGCTTCTGAGTCAAGGATTTACTGTCAGCTCTGTGGAAAGCCTAATCATCTGGCTTCCAAATGCTACAAAAGGTTTGATGAGAATTTCCAAGGTCTGGAATCTGTGCAAAATTTGGCTTCTGTCTCTTCCTCCTTCACTCAATCTCAAGCTCAAGCAAATATTGTTTCCCACTCAGCTATTAGGCCTACTACCTCTGGTCCATTCTCTACTGATGGAGCATCCACTTCTCTCACGGCTCCTTCCTCTGAATGGTTTGTTGATAGTGATTCTACTCATCACATGACCTCTCAACTAGGCAATTTGCACCTTTCCTCTCCATATCAAGGTAAATCTCATCTTATTGTTGGTAATGGATCTGGTGCTTCTATTGCTAATATTGGTATTGTCACTATGCCTTGCACTGATTCTAAGACTCATGTCACTCTTAATAATATTTTACATGTGCCTATGATTACCAAGAACCTTATGAGTATAAGTCAGTTTCTACAAGATAATGATGTCATTATTGAGTTTCATGCTCACTCTTGTTTTGTTAAGGATTTGAAAACAAACAAGATCCTATTAAAAGGGGTACTTGATCAAGGGAAGTTGGACTTCAGTAAGGTTACTAGTACCAGGTCATCTTCTGTTCATCATGGATCTCCTACATGTCATTTTGCAGTTTCTGATTCAAGTTCTAGCTATAATAAAGAGGTCCTTTGACATTTAAGATTGGGTCATCCATGTAATAAAACATTATCTCATATCATGAGATCTTTGAATTTGAGTTTTGTTGCTTCTTCTTTTTGGTTTTGTGATGATTGTAAGTTGGGAAAAATGTATCAGAAAAGGTTTCCATTAGTTGTTCATTCTTCTAAGTCTCCTTTGGAGGTTTTACACATGGATGTTTGGGGTCCTACTTCTACTTTATCTGTTGATGGCTTTAAGTATTATCTTCTTATTGTTGATGAGTTCACCAAAATCTCATGGATATATCCTTTAACACTCATTTCAGATGTGGCTCATATTATTCCTCAGTTCATAAACTTGGTTGAAATGCAATACAATACACTGGTTAAAGCTGTTCAAAGTGATATGGGGGGTGAGTTTGTTGCTTTGCATCAGTTTTTTCTAAACAAGGGCATTAAAATCAGACACTCTTGTCCTAACACACATCAACAAAATGGTCATGTGGAGAGGAAACATCAACACATCCTTGAGCTTGGCCTCTCTATGCTTGCTACTTCTCACCTACCCATGACTTACTGGTGGCACTCATTCACCACTGTTGTTTACCTTATAAATCTCATTCCTTCACCTGTCATCAATAATAAATCCCCACATTTACTTCTCCATAAAACAAAACCTGATTATCATCATCTCAAAGTGTTTGGTTGTTCTTGTTTTCCCTACCTTCGTCCATACAACACATCCAAACTCCGATTTTGATCCACCAAGTGTGTATTTCTTGGGTAAAACTCTCTTCACAAGGGTTACTTATGCTTACACCCTTCTGGAAGAATTTATATATCTAGCATTGTTGCCTTCATTGAGAATGAATTCCCATATCCTTCACTATTTAAGTCTCAGCTAACACTTGCTTCCTCTTCTAGCACTAAAGCCGTGATCCCATCTTTCCCTAGCAATCCTCCTGTTAGTCCTCCTCCTACTCATGTAGTTCCCCCTTCTTCACCTATACACAATCTTTTCGACTCTCATATTAATCATACTTCTCCTTCCATTCCTCATACAGTTTCTCAACTCCCAGATTCATAACCTAATAACGTAGCCCCATACACTAATACTTTCACTGATTCTCTATCTACAAGCCACCACCCTTGTTCTACTGTTAACACTCACCCCAAGCTTACCAGATCCAAAACTAGTTCCTCTAGACCCAAAGCTTTCCTGACTTCACTTGATTATGCTCTTCCTAAACCTGTGAGTGCTTCACAAGCCATTCTTATCCCTGAATGGAAGAAGGCAATGTTTGAGGAGTATTCTGCTCTTATGGAGAATAAGATTTGGTATTTGGTTCCCGTTACTCTGGACATGAATGTGATAACTACTAAATGGATTTTCAGAATAATGTATAAAAATGATGGTCAGATAGAGAGGTATAAGGCTAGATTGGTTGCTCGTGGTTTTTAGCAGACTCCTGGTATTGACTATTTTCACACATATTCTCCCGTGATCAAGCCTCTCACACTCAGTATTATATTTAGCTTGGATATTACATTCAAATGGACTATACAACAGGTTGATATTAACAGTGCTTTTCTCAAAGGGCAATTTTCTGATACAATCTATGTTCATCAACCTGAGGGCTTTGTGGACCCTTCACTTCCCACTCATATCTGTAACTTAACAAATCATTGTACGGATTGAAGCAGGCTCCAAAGGCCTGGTATGACCAGCTACATAACTTCCTTATTTTTCAAGGTTTCAATCACTCATTGGCGGATCATTGCTTATTCCATAAGAAACCTGGGGGTAAATTGTTGCTAATACTTGTATATGTGGATGATATCCTCATCACTGGAGATGATGAATCTGTTATTCATCACATTATTTAGCTGCTATCACCAACTTCTCTCTCAAACAACTTGGGGAAGTCAATTATTTTCTTGGTTTGGAGGAAAAAGTCACCCCTTACTCTATCACACTCACTCAGTCTAAATATAGACATGATCTTCTTATCAAAACAGGGTTGGAAAACTGCTCTCCTTGCCCCATTCCTTCCTGTCTTGGCCAAAAGTTATCCCTCTCTGATGGCCCTCTTTTCTCCAACCATTCTCTCTTTCGTAATATTATTGGAACTCTTCAATACTTAACCCTCACTCGTCTTGACATTAGCTTCAGTGTCAATAATCTTTCTCATTTTCTTCATGCTCCAACTCAGGCTCATTGGACGACTTGCAAATGTGTTCTCAGGTATCTAAGAGGAACTCTAACATTTGGTCTAGTTTTCTCTTATGTCTCTTCTTTCAGGTTACATGGCTATGCGGATGCGGATTATGCGGTAAATCTTGATGATCAAAGGAGCACCTCTGGTTATTGCATCAAGCTTGGTTCCAACCTTATCTCATGATGTTCAAAGAAGCAATTTGTGACTGCCAGTAGTAGCACTGAAGCCGAGTATCGCTCACTTGCTCTTGCCACTACTTACTTTCTTTGGCTCAATACACTATTCATTGAGTTGAGCTTTCCTCTTGCTAAGCCTTCGGTGTTGTGGTGTGACAATAAAGGGGCTATCACTGTTGCCTTTAGCCTAGCATTTCATTCCCGCACCAAACACATTGAGGTCGACGTACATTTTCTTCGAGAAAAGGTCAAGTCTAGGGAGCTGAATGTTTTATACATACCTACAGAAGAACAGCCGACTGACTTGCTCAATAAGCCCCCTGCCTCTGCCCGTTTTCAGTTGCTTCGTCCTCTTTTGGGAATTGGCTCACTGGAAAGCTCACAGCCTTTGGGAGCGTGTTAACATATATGATGACATGCTTTGCATGCATACATACGCACATGCACGACTCTCACGTATGGCTTATCAAATACACTCTCATGCACATGATACTCTCCCTAAGAAGTTAGTTTGTTAGGAATTCAGTATGTAACTGAATCCGTTGTAACCGACTAGTTTAACAAACTTGCAGTTAACACCTTAGGAAAATTCTAGATCAAGTAGCATTCTATATAAACACATCTCTGTAACACAAAATCTTCATTTCAATAAACACACTTTTAATTTTGTGTAGTGTTACTTAGCAATCCTCATATGTCCATAGAAAATAATTGGTAAAATAATCCCTTAATGTTTTGAAACCCAATTAAGAATAGTTGACTAACTAATTTCAATAATTATGTAATTAATAAAAAATGCTCTAAGTCATTAAATTACAATTGAAGACCTTAATATTATATTCAATAATAAAATTATGAATTTGGACAAACTGAGCGAATACATTAGACAAATTTTTTACTGCAATTTGTAAGCCATAATACATAAATAAAATTAATTTAATTGAATCGAAAGACGAAACTCAGAAGAAATAAAAAAATAGTACATTGTATTTCATTGATATATATGATATACATTGATTTCTCCAGAAAAAAGATATAACATCTTGGTAAAAATATGACTATGAAAATAAAAATACACACGATATCCATGATAAACAAGAAGGAGAATTGACTCGTAATCGAAAGAAGGTTCGATCCAAATGTGCTGACAATCTGTAAAAAGTGAAACAGACATACGAAGAACAACGACTCACATCTAAATATCTAAAAATAAAAATAACGATAAAATATACCATAAATAAATTTACATCGAAAATCTGGATGAAGATGCAGACAATCTACAAAAATATAAACAAATAGATGAAGATATATGGTCGTCTTCCTATATCTGCATCAAACCAATAACAATAACGGGAAAAAAAATTTGAAAGTGAAATACGATTTGAATAGGGATGAATGAAATTGGAGGATTTGGATGAGTGAAAAATTGAATAGAGGTTATGAATTTATAGAAGAATTGTATAGAAATGGACGACAAAGATCATTGCAAAAAAAAAAAAAAAAAATGAACGAATGAGATGATAAATGGAAAAATGAAATGTTGAGAGGAGAAAGTTGGAAGAATAGAGAAGTATGGCGCTTAACAATAATAATTATTTTATAAAAATAATTACAACATGTCAAGACATATGTAGATTAAATGAAAACTGAAAGTGTGCGCGTGTTGTTAAGTATAAATGTTGTAATTAATGTTAGAACAATCATCACAACAATCTGGAAAACAGAGATAAAAACGTGTACATCGGAAGACTTAACACACTATTGCAAGATGGAATATTTTTTAATACAAACTATATAAAATAGCTTGTGCTAGCCTTACGGTAAAACGTTCACTATAATAAGATTAATGATACAAAAGTTGTGTGAAGAGTTAAATCATTCACAACGGAAACAAGACTCGATATCACCTACCAAATCTAAATTGGCTAAGTGTATAACACTATACACCGTCAAAGTTGATCTCACTCTATATCTATGATCTCTCTATCTATGGATATAGGATTGATCGCAAGTTATGCGAGATGTACTAAACTTCTAGGCATAACATAAATGTTGGAATAACTGCCCTATCACCTTTGAACTCGGGATCAACACTAGAGTAGATGTACTCGTTTATTCCACACTTGGTACTGAAGACTTCGACTTCTATTTATAGATGGAGGTCTTCATCCGTAGATTACTTCTTCATGTAACCGCTCCATGATCTCTTGTTATGCACCCATGATCTTATCTTTATTTATGATGTTTAAGACTGCAACCGTCTGATCTAGATCATTCTAAATCGTTCTGGAATAGCCTGGATCGTGTAGGTCCTTGTAGATCCTTGTAGAACCTTCTGGAACCCGTAACTGTCCATGTTGCAACCAATGCTTGCAACATTCACTGCAACATTGAGTATTCCAGAGTCTTGTAGATCCTTCTAGATCTTCAACCTGCATGTTCAAACATCTAAATCAACATTTGATCATAAAGTGTTAGTTAATAAGAAGAAATGGCAAATTCATGTTGTTTCAAAGTAAATAGTGAATACTTCCACTACCAACAACATTAACAATCTCCCCCAATTTGACCTTTCTGCTACAACACACCTGATGTATATATTTTTCAATATATAAATCAATGATGTATATACAATAGAGATCAACATCATATTGTATACTTATCTTTTCACACTTGTGTAGCAAAATAACCAAAAAATAAGATGAACAACTATAAGTTGAATCACTAAAATCCAAATGAAATAACAATCAGTTAATTCACCAAAATCAGAATGAACAAACATTTGCTCACTCAAATCAAATGAACATCATCATATATGCTCATTAAAACAAAATGAGTAACATAATATTTACCCATTCAAACTACAACTCAGAAATAAATAAATTAAACAAAAACATCCTATCACTCTAATATAATATTGTCTTTCAGAAAATAAAACTGACCAACAGAGTTAGCTAATTAAAAACATAAATAAAACAAGAGTACTTAGAGTTAACATAATAAGGAACTTGATATCACTGTATAAAATATACAGTTGCAGCCACAAGTATCTTGCACTAAGCTCCCCCATAAATTACGCTTCCTCCAGTCTCTAAGTCAACTCAGACTTTGGCAGAAATGTCTGGTAGATCTCCATACAGCTCCTCTTCCTCGGTTTCCTGTATATTGATTGTTGCAAGGTTTGCAACAACATTTTCAGCAGCATCTACACTTCTCCCAGTATCATCAGGTCCAGTTGCAACAACTTCATCGACAACTGTAGCAGCAGGTTCAACAACTTCATCCATCTCTTGAATCACAACTCCTGGACCAGTAGCAGCAACTGGTACTCCCCCTGTTGTGGCAGAAAGTAGGTTTTCCCAGTAGTTCTTTAGGAATTGGAGTTCATCTATAGAGTCATGCAGGTGTCTCAGCTGAGTTTGAATGAATTCAGGTGAGATGTTTAAGGAATGTGTTGCAGGAGCAGGAATGTTGCTAGGTATGTTCCCAGCATTCTGAGCAGCATCTGGTGCAGGAGCAGGGTCAGGAACATGTTGGTCTTGTTCTGGAGCTTCTTCATCATCATCCACCTGTAAAGGTAAATCCAGTACTCTACCAGACAATAAGTAGTGAGATATGTTTATCAGATTCACTCTCCCCCTCAACAACTCATTTCTCCTATGGATAAAATTATGACTTCTTAAGAAGCCATATATCAACACAGGATAAGACAAGTTGCCTCTTTCAGAAATCTTCCCAGTAAACTTCATCATGTGGTGAAAAATAACCAATCCTAGATTGAAATTTTTCATCACACATATTCTATACAACAGAACAGCTTGATCCCTGGTTAATTTGGTTGAGTTGGTGGAAGATATCCAGTTATAAACAACAAGTTTGTGTAGAACCGGATACAAAGAAGTCAGTGAAGCAGCAAGCATATCTTTCTTCCATTTGTTCACCCTACCTCCAGTAAGAACATGTATGATCTCATCCATATGAGGAACCTCTTCTTTCTCAACATTCTCAACATGTAAAAACTCATTAATCAGCTCAGAAGTGAATAGAACATTCCTATCTCTAAATCTCACAGACCCATACCATCTAGAGTTTCTTCTAGCATGATTTTCCTTCAAACAAGCATAGAACTGATAGACCCAATCAGTAGCAAAGGCATTAACAAAGGTTACAACATGCATCAAGCTCCTTTCCTCTAGGTATCTAACTAGACCCTTAGATTCAAATTCATCAATGTTGATTTTTCTCTCAATCAACAAGTTTCTTCTGCTTAACCTAGCTATCCTTTATTCTAAAGATTCATCATCAATACCAGTACTAGCTTGTGTTAGTGTTAGTGTCCTAGAGACAATCCATCGAAAGGACATAATACTAAGATAATATGCAGATTTGGTTTAATATTATTATTGATTTAAAATTAAATGTGTGGCGTTACACTTATCTGAATATGATGTTTGATTGTTTGCATATATTCTTATTTGTGTTCCCATGAATCACTACTGTCATTGAGTGAGTGAGAACTCAGATGACTTAATTATGATTCTCAAATAGCCCCAATCAAGGATCATCAAGAATGAGATATTGATGATGCAATCGAGATTGGTGTGCGATCTGCATCATACTCTTAGAGAGTGTAGTAAGATCTCACTTACTACGAGATACCGGGTATCTCATGATGGATGCACAGATACCTTAGAGGGTATTGGTATACCCATTCGAGAAACCGTTTGATGTAATTCCACATAATGTGTCTACGGGTGTCTCAGTTAGTGGGAGCGATGTGATACTCCTCTGACTTGAGGTCAATACGCACGACATGTGTGGAGTGGTGAACTTTGACCATGACCGACGCTTGCACCCTTCCACGGGTAGATATGGTATGGATTGGGTTCATCACGAAATGCATGTGCGTGGTAGTTGAGCCAAGAATAAGATTCATTCCTCAATGTGGATTTAGAGAGAATACTCGTGTTCTCATCATAATTAGATCTAAGTCGTCGGCCAACGCGCATCAACTTAGACTTTGTGGCTAAGTGTGATACATTTGATCAATTAGTGATTGAAGATAATATGATTAAGTTATTTGAATAGACACTTCATCATGTTCAAAACTTAACCGAGTATTCGTGAATGAAAGGAAAATATCACAATAGCCTACAATATTACAGGTAGTTGCAGATTTCCTCGCAACGTACCTCGTATATTGAGAATGTCTGATTTATTGTCTAGGGTTCAATTAAGACCGTTAGTTTGACTAATCGCTCGATATACGAGGGCCTATGGGTCACACAAGTAACGACAATTTACCAATTATAGTTGGTTGATTAAATATTGTATTGAATATAATATTTAATTTATGCAGAATATAATAATAATTATATTTGGAATTATTTATTATTATTATTTAATTGAATTAGATTTAATTAAATAAATATCCCCAATAATAATATTTGGAATATTATTATACAAGAATAATAGATATGGTAAAGATATTATTCGTAGGAACATATCTAGGGATATATAATCTGTAGAGATTATATTTACGGGCTAGGTCCGATATCTTGCTTAGGAATTAAGTCAAGTTAATTCCTATAAATATGTGTCCTATGGGAATTTCGAATACACACAAGAAATATAATTTCTCCATAAATTCTCCTGTCGGAATTTTCTTAGCAAATTCGTCTCGAGATTCAACGCTGGCTTATCGATGCGGGTTGGTAGAAAGCCGAATTTCGCGTACAAATCGCTGTAAGGATTTATATGTTATTATTTATCCTTTTGTTTCTATGTTTATACAACCTTGTGCAGATTCGTTGTTGGTGAATCGTGTTCTTTCTCTGCGCCGAACATGGTGTTCGTGCCTCTAAAACCCAACAGTGGTATCAGAGCTTCAGGCTCGATTGTATACATATTTTTGTGTATTATTTGTAAGTAAATTATGTGCGTGTATTTCAAAATTAATTTTGCCCTGATTTGTTCCTAATTACGAGCGTGACAATTGGATTGTTTGTATTGTTCGAAATTAGGAAATAACTTCGAATTTTAATTGTTAAAACCAATTTTTTTTTTATAATAAAATTCGATTTTGTTATTTAAAAAAAAAAACGTGTTTTGCTTTAAAAGCAGATTTTCACGAACGTCCGTTTTATGGAATTATTGTTCACGCCCTTTTGCTATTTTCTATGATTCGTCGCTAAACTAACTGGATCGATATCGCTATTAGAAGAGAGAGGGCTCGCGGGGCGAGTGCCGTCTCTCCGACGATCAAAACAGAAAAGCGCTGATGGTGGCCGGAATTCGGGGTCGCGAGATGCTGGGTGTCGATGGCCGAATACGGCTGACTGAAATCTACTTGCGATCACTGAGATTTCGATTACTGTCGCATACGAGTGATCGAAATCGCCGGCAAAATCATTGACCGCTCCTGGCGATTTTGAGCGGCGGCCGTGGATAAAAAAGAACGGATGCGTCGATCTCTTTCGATAGGCGGTGCATCGTTCCGCCGATGGGGGCGTACTGTCGGCTGGTGGCGGGCGATGGTGATCGACGGCGTGGAACTAGTCTGTACACCGTCTGTGTTGCGTGAATAATTGGGGGCCTGGGTTTGAGAATTTGATTTTCCCCAGGCCCTTCCTTGCAATAATAAATTAAATTGCTGATAAGCTCCTGGAATAAAATTAAATTCTGTTTCTAATAAGCCATGTTTGGCATGTTTTTATTTACTAAAATTTAAAAAACTGGCTAAGGGTCTGTTTGTTGTATCTAAAATTCTGAATTTTTGGAAATTAAAATAGGGGACTGTTTGGTTAGACCAAAATTCTTTAATTTTTGGAAAATTGAGAATAAGTCATGTTTGGTTGGACCATATTTGACAATTTGATGTTTTGGGCAAAAAAAATTTGAAAATGACTTTAGAAATTGACCGAGAGCTTGGAGCTTGTTGGTATTTCTAATTTTAGCAATATTTTACCTACGGATAATTAATTGTTAAGCACGTTTATTTGATTTACGTGCTATTAGATATTTTGCATGTTTGTTTGTCTTATGTGCTAAATATTTAATATATGCTTTATTTATGCAAATTTAAAATTTGGAAATAAAGCATGAGAACTTGATTAGTTGCTCCCCACTTGTATAACTGCTTATGTGAATCGATATTTACATTATTAGTTATATAGCCCGCATTAAATTGTTTGGGTAGGCCGCACCCAATATTTGTCGGACCGTATTAAATGTTTGGGTAGACGGCGCCCTATATATGTTTGTCCGCACATGTCATGTTTGGGTATGTGGCGCCCAATAATTGCTCAAATGTGACGTAGTTATCATGTTGGATCTCGATTAAGCAATTAATACCCCGCCTTGAAAATGTTCCTCACTTAAATATGGTTTTTCATTGGATTGAAAGATATCTTCCATTAAAATTAAAAGTAAACCGGAGATTTCGTTCCAATGAGTATTTAAGGCCCAAGTCTTTTGCTCGGATCTACATCTAACGGGACTTTTATAGGGACATGTTTGTCGCCGCTTAATGGTTGTAAACCAACTTAATTCTGTTTCACCAGCCCAAGCAGGGAAACGAGAATTAGGTGACATCAGATTGAACTAGGTTCAATCAACTAGGAATTGCGTGAGGCAATTGGTTTAGAGACCTACCAGTTCTGTTGTTGCATTGTTCAGCCCAAGCAGTCATTGTAATAGTAGGAAGTAGATCCTAGTCCATTACAATTTATATTAGATATAAATTCGTACTCTTCCGATGAGGTCTTTGAGTATGTGAAAATAATGGAGACAAAATAAATTAAAAGGCCATGTTTATTTTGATTGCTGAATATTGATCATAGGAATTCTGTGTTTAATTTCCATTTTAATTTATTTCTCTAAAATTGTTGAAATGAATAACTTGTCATTTAAAAATGTTCTGGAAATGAACAAATTGGCTGGGCCAAATTTTCTGGACTAACACTAAAACGTGTGTTTGGTGCTAAGGCAAGAAGAGATTGAGTACGTGTTAGACACGAAAATCCCTTTACCCCTGAGGTTGGTTCAGTTGAGGCTGCAGCGTTTGACGTTATAGCTCAAAAGAAGCATTAAGATGATGCTTCCCAGACTCTATGTTATGATTGCTCGGCATGTCTCCCGAATTGCAAGGCAACATGAGAAAATGGATCCCTTCGAGATCCTTAAGCGTCTGAAAGGATCTCTTTGATTCTAGATCTCGTCTGAGATTTATGAAGTGATGAGAGATCTGTTCAGATGTCGATTAGCGAAAGGAGGAAAGATTTCACCTTATTTGTTATCCTCAAGTCGCTCCTCAATTCATATTTTAGTTTCGTAGTAAATTTAATATGAAGAAGACAGAAGCGACAATGCCGGAGCCTCATAACATGCCTAAGACTTTTGAGTCTTCCACTGCTAAGGAAAGACCAGTACTCATGGTGAGTGCTTCTACTTCTTCTGGCCTGAAAGGCGAGAAGAAGCGAAGGAGTAAGGCTAAGAGGGATCCAAACCCAACTTCCTGAAGGCGAAAGGTGGAGTTCAAAAGTAAGAGCGGGTTGATAAGGATGTGTGCTCTACTGAAATAGAAAGGGGCATTGGAAGAAGGACTGTAAGGTTCTAGCAAGCGAGAAGAAAACACAAGGTGTTTTAGCTGCTAGAACAAGTACAGTTGTTATTAAGATAAACATGTTCAATAATTGTTCAAATTGCTGGGCATTTGTTGAGTTATAGACATGATGTTCTTAATATACAAAGTAGGATGACTAACGCTTAATAATCATGAAAACCCAACTTACTTGTGGCATTGTAGATTTGGTTATGCAGACGAGAAAACAATCACAAGGTTAAGAAATTTGGACTACTTAACCCCATTAGACCTAGAGTCTTATGGCGATTGTGAATCTTGTCTCACGGGCAAAATGATCAACAAACCTTTTTCCGGGAAAGGGGTACGTGCCAAAGAAGTTCTAGAGTTGGTTCGCATCGATGTTTGTGGACCATTGTCCACTCTAGCTAGGGGTCAATTCGGCTACTTCATCACCTTTACCGACAATTACTCAATGTACGGATACTTGTATCTCCTGAAACACAAATCCGAATCGTTTGGGAAATTCAAGGGGTACAAGGCAGAAGTAGAGAAACAACTTGGTAAGAGTATCAAGACTCTTCGATCGGATCGAGGAGGTGAGTACATTAGCCATGAATTCGTGGATTACATGAAGCTTCATGGGATCCAGTCACAATGGACTCCTCCCGGAACACTTCACATGAACAGTGTGTCCGAAAGGAGAAGCCAAACCTTGTTAGACATGGTAAGGTCCATGATGAGTTTTTCCTCTCTTCCAACATTCTTATGGGGATATGCATTACAAAACTCAATCTACATTCTGAATAGGATTTCGTCCAAAGGTGAAAATGGTTATTTTGTGGGATATTCTAAGGAGACAAGAGGATATCACCTCTATCTACCGGAGAAACAAACAATGATTGTTTCTAGGCAAGCTAAGTTCCTAGAAGACGAATATGTCTTTAAGGAACAAAGCGGTAAGAAGATAGAACTTGAAGAGATTCAAGAACCACGAATTAACATAGAGACTGATGATTTGTCAAAGCAACATGACAAAGAATCAGTGGGAGCATTCATCGACTCTCATGGTGGAAGTTAATCACTAGGTGATCCTCTTTCAGCTAGTGGGAGCTTAATTGGAGTTGCATAGTTTTCGCAACAACCTCCAAGTGGGCTAAATGAGAATAACATAGTTCAAACTCCCGCCCAAGAGGTATTTGAAAGTGTCACTCTTGAGGACACTCCGGTCAACGATGAAGTCGCTGCACCACAAAATTTTCACAATCAGAATGTACAGCCTGCACAGCCACAACTCCATAGGTTGACTAGGATTCATAATCCACCCACTAGGTATTATGGGTTCCTCATGGAGGAACATGAGACGTGGAGATCCCGGATAAAGATGAAACTAGAACTTATACTGAAGCAACATTAGATGTTGACCCAGAGAAGTGGCATGAAGCCATAAAATCCGAGATGGACTCGATGTACACCAATTAAGTCTAGGACTTAATTGAGTTTCCAGAAAGGAGTTAGACCCATAGGTTGCAAATGAGTCTTCAGGCGTAAGACCAATGCAAATGACAAAGTACAAACCTATAAAGATAGGTTGGTGGCGAAAGGTTATAGTCGACACGAGGTATTGACTATGATGAGACTTTCTCGCCAGTTGCTGAGATCAAGTCCATTTGAATTTTACTTGCGATAGCAGCACACCACATTGATAAGGAAGTGTTTGTGACTCAATCAGAGGGTTTTATATCTAAGCCAAAATCTAATCTTGTGTGCAAGCTTAAACGATCCATCTATGTATTGAAGCAGCTTCTAGGAGTTGGAATATCCAATTTGATGAAGCTGTCAAATCCTTCGACTTCATCTGAAATTTGGAAGATCCTTGCGTTTATCGTAAACGCAGCGGGAAGAGTATTGTCTTTATAGTCGTATATGTCAATGGCATATTAATTATAGGAAATAACATCCCGCCAATGCAGTCCGTGAAAGATTGGTTATCAAAGACCTTCATGATGAAGGATCTTGGTGAGGCATGCTACATCTTAGGGATCGAGATCCATAGGGATAGATCTAAGAAGATGGTAGGGCTGTCACAATCCACCTACGTAGATAAGGTGTTGAAGCGTTTTGTGATAGAGAACTCTAAGAGAGGATCTCTACCGGCAAATTATGGGATAAAGATGTCGAAGAAGGATTATCCTTCTAGCGAAGCTGATGTCGAGCACATGAAGGACGTGTTTGTTGGAGTTATACGTGAAAGTATGCTTTTACTTTGTATAACTCGTGTATCAAACACTCGATTTATGAGAATAATTCTTTTATCACATTTGCTTTAGATATAATTGAATGTTGAATTTCTATTGCAAACCGTTCAATATATAGTACATGTTACATTGTAGTTAATGTGGTGATACCCGATCACGGAAGACAACATTAACAGTTTACTTGTAACTAAAACGTACATTTCACGACCTAGGTGGAATTGAACAATCCGCCGTGAAAGGTCGATGTGTAAGGCTCAGATTGGTCTGTCTTGACTAAGAGATTGCACTAGCACATTTAGTATGTGTTGAAGAGGTCCTACAGCGAGGATAAATTCTTCTGTTCTGAAAGGTGAAGAATTAGACCTCAGTGGTTGTTGATTTCTTAATCTTCGTCACTTAAATAGGACCGTGTGTGCTTAATGGTTACTGCTTTGATTCATGTTGGGTGAGAATCATTGTGACTTCGAACTTTGTGTCTTGGGCAGTAATATTAATCATACGACGGTTGCTAAGATTTAATACGGAGAAACGCGTGCGAGTACGGCTCGTATGATTAGTCCCCTTGGTGGGCTCAGAAGTTTTATTGTACCAAATCTTGCAAGTGAAGAATTAGTTTCTTCGGTACGAATAATAATGTTGAGCTGTCTTTACTCCAAGGTGAAATATATTAATTAATTTAGAGCTATTCAGAAGCTTAATTAATTAATGGACTTGATAATCTTAAACGCGGGAAATAATAACCGGGAGCCCATATTATCGTAATATGGATTAAGATGGATAGTGCAATATTAATTTATTAGTGGTAATAATTAATATTAATGGGCTGAATTATATTGGGGCTCAATATTAAAATTCAGAAGTCCATTAGGAGGTCCAATCTTAATTCTCCTTAAGGCCCCTCAAGTAGCCCATTAAGTAGCCCAATAATGATAAGGTGATTAAAATAAAAAGAATATATTAATGCTGATTTTTCTTCATATTTTCGAAAATAAGAGAATCAAGAAGAAATAAGATTTTGTTGATTTTCTTGGAAAGATATTATGGAAGATATGTATTCTAGGAATACAAGAATATCTCATATATTCAAGAAGATCCAAATCTTTGGATTTCCTCTTGAAGTTTTCGAAAATAAGGACTTAATATGTAGTATGAGATTTTTGTGGAATATTTTATTTTGGAGAAAAGAATATATGGGATATATTCAAGATTTCTTAGAGACTAAGAAAAGATTTTCTCCAAGCCCAAATCCACATGATATTTTCGGCCATTACATATTATAAATAGGAGATGATTATTTCATCTCCGAGTACATAATTCCATGTGTTGGAAAAATCAAGAAGCATAGATATTTTTCTTTCCTTAGTTTATTAAATTGCTTGAAAGCGTCTCCCACCGGCGATCAAGTGAGGTGAAAAGGGAAATACTTGAGAAGGCTTTGGGTTGATAAAGCGAGATTATAATTGTCCCATATATTCAAAGGCCAATTCTACGAGAGGTACGTTAATCGCATATTTAATTGTTTATTCCGCTTAATTAAATATGTGAAATTAATTCAACATGCATGTTGATAATTAGTTGTTGGAATTATTATTTGAATTAATTGGGATTAATTCATGCTAGTAATAATTGTATTTAAATTCGTATTTAAAATTCATCCCGAATAGATTCCGGGCACCCCTATTTTCCCAAGTACATAATTCCATGTGTTGGAAAAATCACCTCTTATAAATAGGGGATGATTATTTCATCCCCAAGTACATAATTCCATGTGTTGAAAAAATCAAGAGATTTTTTTTTCTTTTTCCTTGTTATTCTAATTGCTTGTGAGCACTTCCCACCGTTGAACAAGCAAGGCAAAAGGGACATACTTGAGAAGGTCTTTTCATTGATAGCACGACCGTGATAGTCCCATTGTTATCAAAGGTCATATCTACAAGAGGTACGCAGTCACATAATCTCTTAGTTTTCCGCCATAGATTTTATGTGAATTAATTCAACATGCATGACGATAAAATTATTGTTGGAATTATTATTTGAATTAATTAGGATTAATTAATGCTAGTAATAATTGAATTTAAATTCGTATTTAATTATCATCCCGAATAGATTCCGGGCACCCCTATTTTCCCAACAACTGGTATCAGAGCCACAGTTTCGGGCTCTGATCCTTAAATTAGAATTTAAATTGTTTGACATTAAATTGAAATTGGATAATAGAATTGCTAGATCTTTTTTGCAGGTATCCAATTGTCATGGTTTTAATGTTTATTTTTTTCATGCGTGTGAATTAATTGTTTTTAATTTGATTTGTTCGAATTCGCTTTTCTCGTGAGAACGAGTAGATTAATTATTTTTATTTTATCATTGTAATAGACTAGTCTAGATCTAGTTTTTATTTATTTTTTTTGTAAATAAATTGTAACCGGATCGAGACAAAGACGGAAATGAAGAATTAAAGACGACGTACGCAGACGACGCATGCATGCGTGGCATGTGCATGGACGTGGGATCATGCACGGGGTGGAAAACGAGGACGAACGGCAAAACTCGAAGCACGGCGTGCGCAAGGCGCATGGCGCCGTGCACAACGGGTGCCCGACGCCGCACGGGCACGCGCGCAAGGCATCGCCTCTCGGCGCTCAGCTGTCGTGGCTGAGAGGCGCGCGACCCACCTCCGTAGGCTGACGCGTGCCGTGGAATTTTTTTCTCTCGTTCTTGTTTTTTGTGTGATTCCAAACGTAGTCCCGAACCCCAAACGAAGTTGTTTTTGATGAAGTGTTGTTGTTCGAGTGGGAGCGTGTCGAGACGAATGATGAAAAGCAACAAGGACGAGTTCTCGCATCAAGACGTGAAGAAAATTAAACCGTAATAATTGGATTTGAGTGCCCCAATGTGTTTAATTTTGTTTTGATGGATGTTTTATTTCGTGCACTTATTATTATTTGTTAATATGTGTTTGCATGATTTTAATTGTCCAAGAAAAACCTTACTTTCGAAAATTACTAAGTATATTTTTTAATCGCAATTTTATTCCGGGTATTAAAATTGGATTAATTTGGCCTCCATAATTTATTTATTTGTGAAGTCTTTTTGGAATACATTTCCCCCTCGGATCGGCCAAAAAGACGGATTTCACATGAATAAATTTCGAAAGGATGATTGTGGATTATTACTAGTGGCGGTATTGACCCTCACCACGAGTGGTTTGCTCAAAGCTAAATAATAATCCTGTATTGAATTATGGTTATTACTTAGGCATAAGAAATTGATATTAACTTACTCCCTTCGGAGTCCCTGTCAGTTTTTATGTGGTCAAAGTGGGAGCCAACTATTAATTTTGAATTAAAGATTTGTAACTTTCAAGTTTGTGATCCACTTGAATATGTTTAAATGTATAGACCACCCCTCGTGGCGCATTTAAATTGTTTCGAGATGTTGGCTGATGCATGATTATATTGTTTTAATGTTTCAATATAATTGATGTGATTGAATTATGTGATAATTTCATATTTTTCTAGATATTAATACGAATGTATGTTTTATTCTCATTTCATCATGTCGCAACCTTTTAATCCACTGTTTAAATATACTTTAAGTTAACAACAGTCTCTGAAGGACAACTACACTGAAGACGTTCAGTCCACTGAAGATCATCAAGTCAGTGAAGGATGATGCTACCTAAAGTTAGTGGGTCCTGGTCAACCCACTGAGTCAAATATCCATTGGATCCAGCCCACGTGGACCAATCAGCACAAGGCAGCAAATCTGACACTGACAAGGCCGCATTCCAAGAAAAGTGGTTGAAACCATTAATTGTATGGATTCAAATGTAATTTCCTCCAACGGTTACATTTGAATCCACACTATAAATACAAGCTCATAGCTGCGTATTCAAGTGTGTGTGAGAAGAGAAAATCAACACCTACGAGCTGTGAAGGTGTGAGTGTATTGTGCAGTTTCAGAGGGAGATATAAGGAGGCACGCATCACATCTAGAACACTGACCATTAGGGTCTTCACATATATCATTTAAGTGTTCAAGCTTGTAACTCTTAGCTTAGAGAGGTTTTCCCAATCTTAGCTTGAGGCTAATACATTGTAAGAGAAAACCTCACATAGTTGGAGAAATCAAATTAAAACCAAAACCCTCTTGTTAGGTTTGTTGGTTGAAGTTAGTTAGTGAGGAGAGGCAGCCCAGGGAGTGGCGTGAGTCCAGTGTTTTGTGCACCTTGGCACGTTAAAAACAAGAGTCCCAGTTAGTGGATTTCCTGTTAAATCAGACCGTGGATGTAAGAGCTTGAGTCTCCGAACCACGTTAAACTGAGCGTACTTGTCTTTTAAAGTATTAACTAAAGTGTTGTGAAAATATGCTCACTGAGAGCATTGTTAAAAGAAAACTTTGGTTAAGTATTCAGGTCAGGGAGAATCCTTCTCACAGACCAGTTCAGGCAACACACTCGAGAGTTCAGCATCTCGAGTCACTGCGTTACTTAGAGTATGAGTCTCCAAGTCTTCACACTGACTTGGTAGCTCAGGCTCTGAGTAAAGCAATGACTTGAAGTATAATCTCTCGAGTCACTGCCTTGTTAAGAGACTGAGCCCTCAAGTCATCACACTGACTTGATGTCTCTGACTCTTAGCAATGTAGTGACTTGAGTATTATTCACTCTTGCTGAACTCCCTGAGGAAAGGTTTAAAAAAAATTGCTCCTGAATTCCCATTTTAGCCCTTCGAAGACGGGACCTTCAATTGGTATCAGAGCGGGTTGTTCACATGATCACTGATCCAGTTTTGTTAAGAAAAATGGTCAACCGAACATATCTTAAATGTTTTAAACTATGAGAATTTCTGCATATTTCAAACTATTACCTGTGTTCTGACATTATTCTTGTAATAGAAAATCATTTGGTTAGAAGTTTAGGAATCATCAAAAAGGGGGAAATTGTTGGGATATGTTTTAGTTTTGATGATTTTCCAAAACAACATGTAATAGGTTTGAAAGCAGTCAGGATTGTATCTTTAGTTTCAGGTCAGGCTAGGTTAGCTCTCAGTAGAATAGGTTGTCAGTTGGGGGAACACTCAGTTGAGGGGGAACTCAGACACACAGCCTGAGGAAATCAAGATGACATCACAAGCAGAACTGAGTGAAGCCATGGCAGAAACCTGAACCTGAAGAGAAGCCTGAAGGATGTCCCACTGAGTGTAAACCTGGCTGATCTAAGCTAAGTCGGGCGGACCACTCAGTGAAGAGCATGATCAGGAGGATCAGTGCTGCACCAAGTAGGCCCTGAAGGAGTCAGGCTACTGTGGTCAGGGAAGTTTGTCATTCAGCCTTATGACAAACTTCTTGGAGAGATCTTCAAACAGTCTCTGAAGGACAACTACACTGAAGACGTTCAGTCCACTGAAGATCATCAAGTCAGTGAAGGATGATGCTACCTAAAGTTAGTGGGTCCTGGTCAACCCACTGAGTCAAATATCCATTGGATCCAGCCCACGTGGACCAATCAGCACAAGGCAGCAAATCTGACACTGACAAGGCCGCATTCCAAGAAAAGTGGTTGAAACCATTAATGGTATGGATTCAAATGTAATTTCCTCCAACGGTTACATTTGAATCCACACTATAAATACAAGCTCATAGCTGCGTATTCAAGTGTGTGTGAGAAGAGAAAATCAACACCTACGAGCTGTGAAGGTGTGAGTGTATTGTGCAGTTTCAGAGGGAGATATAAGGAGGCACGCATCACATCTAGAACACTGACCATTAGGGTCTTCACATATATCATTTGAGTGTTCAAGCTTGTAACTCTTAGCTTAGAGAGGTTTTCCCAATCTTAGCTTGAGGCTAATACATTGTAAGAGAAAACCTCACATAGTTGGAGAAATCAAACTAAAACCAAAACCCTCTTGTTAGGTTTGTTGGTTGAAGTTAGTTAGTGAGGAGAGGCAGCCCAGGGAGTGGCGTGAGTCCAGTGTTTTGTGCACCTTGGCACGTTAAAAACAAGAGTCCCAGTTAGTGGATTTCCTGTTAAATCAGACCGTGGATGTAAGAGCTTGAGTCTCCGAACCACGTTAAACTGAGCGTACTTGTCTTTTAAAGTATTTACTAAAGTGTTGTGAAAATATGCTCACTGAGAGCATTGTTAAAAGAAAACTTTGGTTAAGTATTCAGGTCAGGGAGAATCCTTCTCACAGACCAGTTCAGGCAACACACTCGAGAGTTCAGCATCTCGAGTCACTGCGTTACTTAGAGTATGAGTCTCCAAGTCTTCACACTGACTTGGTAGCTCAGGCTCTGAGTAAAGCAATGACTTGAAGTATAATCTCTCGAGTCACTGCCTTGTTAAGAGACTGAGCCCTCAAGTCATCACACTGACTTGATGTCTCTGACTCTTAGCAATGTAGTGACTTGAGTATTATTCACTCTTGCTGAACTCCCTGAGGAAAGGTTTAAAAAGAATTGCTCCTGAATTCCCATTTTAGCCCTTCGAAGACAGGACCATCAATTGGTATCAGAGCGGGTTGTTCACATGACCACTGATCCAGTTTTGTTAAGAAAAATGGTCAACCGAACATATCTTAAATGTTTTAAACTATGAGAATTTCTGCATATTTCAAACTATTACCTGTGTTCTGACATTATTCTTGTAATAGAAAATCATTTGGTTAGAAGTTTAGGAATCATCAAAAAGGGGGAAATTGTTGGGATATGTTTTAGTTTTGATGATTTTCCAAAACAACATGTAATAGGTTTGAAAGCAGTCAGGATTGTATCTTTAGTTTCAGGTCAGGCTAGGTTAGCTCTCAGTAGAATAGGTTGTCAGTTGGGGGAACACTCAGTTGAGGGGGAACTCAGACACACAGCCTGAGGAAATCAAGATGACATCACAAGCAGAACTGAGTGAAGCCATGGCAGAAACCTGAACCTGAAGAGAAGCCTGAAGGATGTCCCACTGAGTGTAAACCTGGCTGATCTAAGCTAAGTCAGGCGGACCACTCAGTGAAGAGCATGATCAGGAGGATCAGTGCTGCACCAAGTAGGCCCTGAAGGAGTCAGGCTACTGTGGTCAGGGAAGTTTGTCATTCAGCCTTATGACAAACTTCTTGGAGAGATCTTCAAACAGTCTCTGAAGGACAACTACACTGAAGACGTTCAGTCCACTGAAGATCATCAAGTCAGTGAAGGATGATGCTACCTAAAGTTAGTGGGTCCTGGTCAACCCACTGAGTCAAATATCCATTGGATCCAGCCCACGTGGACCAATCAGCACAAGGCAGCAAATCTGACACTGACAAGGCCGCATTCCAAGAAAAGTGGTTGAAACCATTAATTGTATGGATTCAAATGTAATTTCCTCCAACGGTTACATTTGAATCCACACTATAAATACAAGCTCATAGCTGTGTATTCAAGTGTGTGTGAGAAGAGAAAATCAACACCTACGAGCTGTGAAGGTGTGAGTGTATTGCGCAGTTTCAGAGGGAGATATAAGGAGGCACGCATCACATCTAGAACACTGACCATTAGGGTCTTCACATATATCATTTGAGTGTTCAAGCTTGTAACTCTTAGCTTAGAGAGGTTTTCCCAATCTTAGCTTGAGGCTAATACATTGTAAGAGAAAACCTCACATAGTTGGAGAAATCAAACTAAAACCAAAACCCTCTTGTTAGGTTTGTTGGTTGAAGTTAGTTAGTGAGGAGAGGCAGCCCAGGGAGTGGCGTGAGTCCAGTGTTTTGTGCACCTTGGCACTTTAAAAACAAGAGTCCCAGTTAGTGGATTTCCTGTTAAATCAGACTGTGGATGTAAGAGCTTGAGTCTCCGAACCACGTTAAACTGAGCGTACTTGTCTTTTAAAGTATTTACTAAAGTGTTGTGAAAATATGCTCACTGAGAGCATTGTTAAAAGAAAACTTTGGTTAAGTATTCAGGTCAGGGAGAATCCTTCTCACAGACCAGTTCAGGCAACGCACTCGAGAGTTCAGCATCTCGAGTCACTGCGTTACTTAGAGTATGAGTCTCCAAGTCTTCACACTGACTTGGTAGCTCAGGCTCTGAGTAAAGCAATGACTTGAAGTGTAATCTCTCGAGTCACTGCCTTATTAAGAGACTGAGCCCTCAAGTCATCACACTGACTTGATATCTCTGACTCTTAACAATGCAGTGACTTGAGTATTATTCACTCTTGCTGAACTCCCTGAGGAAAGGTTTTAAAAAAAAAATTGCTCCTGAATTCCCATTTTAGCCCTTCGAAGACGGGACCATCACATGGGAATAGGAGAATCTTCGTATTTGATTCCCAGAGATGAATCAGACCCATGGACATACGATGAGGCAATCCAAGACAAAGATGCAGAGTCATGGCAAACAACAATAGATGTCTTGACGGGTTAGATATCTATATGCGATAACCCGAAGGTTTTATTGCGAAAGGCCAAGAGCATCTTATATGCAAGCTCAAGCGGTCCATCTTTGGACTTAAGCAAGCATCTCGCATTTGGAACCAGTGTTTTGATTAAGTTATTAAGTCTTATGGGTTTGATCAAAACGAGTTCGAAAGTTATGTGTATAAAAAGTATGACGAAACTGCAGTGGTATTCTTAGTACTATACGTAGACGGCATTCTGATCATCAGAGACGTTGTAAAGGTGTTGTCAGACGTAAGGGTATGGCTATGAAATCAGTTTGATATTAAGGACTTAGGGAAAGCCGGTCACATCCTTGAGATCAAGGTCACTCGAGATCGCAAGAGAAGGACGTGGGGCTTATCGCAAGTTTCATACAAAGGCACTGTTTTGAAGCGATACAACATGCAAGATTCCAAGAAAGGTTTTGTACCTTTTAGGCACGGAATCCATCTATCCATAAAGATATGCCCTAAGACACAAGTGGAGATAGATGACATGAAAGGCGTTCCGTACATTTCGAACGTAGGAAGCTTTATGTATGCAATGTTGTGTACGAGACCGAATATCTACTTTGTCGTGGGCATTGTGGCAAGATATCAAAGTAACCCCGGGAAAGCACATTAGATTGCAATTAAACGCGTTATGTAGTTTCTGAAAAGAACTTGGAATGGAATGTTGATTTAACAGTCAGACGGTCTAATTCCCATGGGATACACGGACTCAAATTTCCAATCAGACATAAACTCCAGAATAACTACCTCGGGTAGTGTGTTTTGCATGGGAGAAGGAGCCATGACATGGAGAAGCGATTTGCAGAAATGCATCGCAGATTCGACCATGGAAGCCGAATAAGTAGCTGCTTGGGAGGCAGCGAAAGAAGCGGTTAGGCTCAAGAACTTCTTAGTGGACTTGGACGTTGTTCCGAATTTTCCCAGCACAATCACTGTCATTGTGATAATGCTGGAGCAGTTGAAAATTCAAGGGAAGCGAGAGTTTGCAAGACCGGCAAACACATAGAAAGAAAATACCATCTTATACGAGAAATCGTTAAGAGAGGAGATAAAGTGGTGGCAAAGATAAACGTCGGAGGACAACCTAGTGCATCCATTAACAAAGGGTCTGCCTCAGAGTACATTCGAGAGACATGTGGATGGAATGAGTGTCAAAACTATTGTCAATATGCTTTAAGTATAAGTGGGAGGAATTATTAGGTTAGTGTAGGTTGACATGAGATGTCACGTAGAGTTACTACACTAGACATGCATGATGTATACTAAAAGGCAGACTTTAAGTATGAGTGGGAGATTGTTGGAGTTATACATGAAAGTATGCTTTTACTTTGTATAACTCATGTATTAAACACTTATTTATGAGAATAAATCTTTTATCGCATTTGCTTTAGATATAATTGAATGTTGAATATTTATTGCAACTAGTTCATTATAAGTGGTACATGTTACATTGTAGTTAATGTGGTGATACCCGATCACAGAAGATCACATTAACGGTTTCCTTGTAACTAAACGTACAAATTCACGACCTAGGTAGAATTGAACAATCCGCCGTGAAAGGTCGATGTGTACATCTCAGATTGGCTTGTCTTGACCAAGAGATTGCACTAGCACATTTAGTATGTGTTGAAGAGGACCTACAACAAGGATAAATTCTTCTGTTATGAAATGTGAATAATTATACCTCAGTGGTTATTGATTTCTTAATCTCCGTCACTTAAATAGGACCGTGTGTGCTTAATGGTTACTGCTTTGATTCATGTTGGGTGCGAATCATCGTGACTTCAAACCTTGTGCTTTGGGCAGTAATATTAATCATACGACGGTTGCTAAGATTTAATACGGGGAAACACGTGCGAGTACGGCTAGTGTGATTTGTCTCCTTGCTGGGCTCAGAAGTTTTATCGTACCAAATCTTGCAAGTGAAGAATTAGTTTCTTCGGTACGGATAATAATATTGAGTTGTCTTTACTCCAAGGCGAAATATATTAATTAGTTTAGAGCTATTCAGAAGCTTAATTAATTAATGGACTTGATAATCTTAAATGCGTGAAATAATAATCGGGAGCCCATATTATCGTAATATGGATTAAGATGGATAGTGCAATATTAATTTATTAGTGGTACTAATTAATATTAATGGACTGAATTATATTGGGGCTCAATATTGAAATTCAGATGTCCATTGGAGGTCCAATCTTAATTCTCCTAAAGGCCCCTCAAGTAGCCCAATAATGATAAGTTGATTAAAATAAAAGAAAATATTATTGCTGATTTTTCTATGCAATTTTCAAAAATAGCTTATTTAGGAGAGAAAAGATTTTGTTGATTTTCTTGGAAAGATGTTATGGAAGATAAGTATTTTTGGAATAAAAGATTATCTCATATATTCAAGAAGATCCAAATCTTGGATTCTTTTCTTATATTTTTCCAAAATTACAAGTATTATAAGGAGGGTGAGATTTTTGTGGAATATTTTATTATGGAGAAAAGAATATATGGGATATATTCAAGATTTTTTAGAGACTAAGAAAAGATTTTCTCCAAGCCCATTATGCCTACAATTTTCGGCCATCACCTCTTATAAATAGGGGATGATTATTTCATCCCCAAGTACATAATTCCATGTGTTGGAAAAATAAAGAGCAAAAATATTTTTCTTTTTCCTTATTATTCTAATTGCTTGTGAGCACTTCCCACCGGTGAACAAGCAAGGTGAAGAGGACATACTTGAGAAAGTCTTTTGGTTGATAGCACGATCATGATAGTCCCGTTGTTATCAAAGGTCATATCTACAAGAGGTACGTAGTCACATAATATCTTAGTTTTCCGCCATATTTTTTATGTGAATTAATTCAACATGCATGACGATAAAATTGTTGTTGGAATTATTATTTGAAATAATAAGGATTAATTCATGCTAGTAATAATTGAATTTAAATTCATATTTAATTATCATCCCGAATAGATTCTGGGCACCCCTATTTTCTTAACAGGACGTTCCATATGCATCTGCAGTTGGGTTCCATCATGTACGCCATGACTTACACGAGACCAGATGTGGCATACGCTGTCAACATCACTGGTACATACCATCAGAATCCAGGTGAGTCTCACCGGATTGCTGTCAAGAATGTTATGAAGTACCTCAGGCGTACTAAAGAACAGGTTCTTGTCTACGGTAGACAGTCAGAGCTACTCGTTACGGGCTATGCTGATGCGAGTTTCCAGTCAAACTGTGAAGATTACAAATCACAGTCAAATTATATTTTCAATCTCAATAATTAGGCGGTAAGTTGGAATAGTTCCAAGCAAGATCTGAATGCAGATTCAACAACCGAAGCTAAGTACATTGTTGTATCAGAAGACTTTGAGGCTGTCTGGATTTTAAGGTTCTTGAAAGAACTAGGGGTAGTTCCGAGTGCCAGTTTTCAAATAGAGTTGTATTGTGACAACATTGGTGCGATTGCATGAGCAAAGGAACCAAGATCTGATAACAGAAATAAGCATGTACCGAGGCGTAATCATTTGATCTGAGAGATCATATCAATAGGAGAAATGGAATTAAAACATTTCCCATAAAGGATAACCTTGCAAATCCTTTTCACTGTTCATGTATACACTAGACATTTGATGGTCTAGGGGTTAGACGTGTAGGTGATTGGCTCAAGTCCAAGTGGGAGATTGTTAGTGTTAGTGTCCTAGAGACAATCAATCGAAAGGACATAATACTAAGATAATATTCAGATTTGGTTTAATATTATTATTGTTTTAATATTAAATGTGTGGTATTACACTTATTTGAATATGATGTTTGATTATTTGCATATATTCTTATTTGTGTTCCCATGAATCACTACTGTAATTGAGTGAGTGAGAACTCAGATGACTTAATTATGATTCTCAAATAGCCCCGATCAAGGATCATCAAGAATGGGATATTGATGATGCAATCAAGATTGGTGTGCGATCTGCATCATACTCTTAGAGAGTATAGTAAGATCTCACTTACTACGAGATACCGGGTATCTCATGATGGATGCACAAATACCTTAGAGGGTATCGGTATACCCATCCGAGAAACCGTTTGATGTAATTCCACATAATGTGTCTACGGGTGTCTCGGATAGTGGGAGTAATGTGACACTCCTCTGACTTGAGATCAATACGCACGACATGTGTGGAGTGGTGAACTTTGACCATGACCGATGCTTGCACCCTTCCACGGATAGATATGACATGGATTGGGTTCATCACGAAATGCATGTGCGTGGTAGTTGAGCCAAGAATATGATTCATTCCTCAATGTGGATTTAGAGAGAATACTCGTGTTCTCATCATAATTGGATCTAAGTCGTCGGCCGACGCGCATCAACTTAGACTTTGTGGCTAAGTTGTTGGGAAAATAGGGGTGCCCGAAATCTATTCGGGATGAGATTTAAATACGAATTTAAATTCAATTATTACTAGCATGAATTAATCCTAATTAATTCAAATAATAATTCCAACAACAAATTTAACATCATGCATGTTGAATTAATTCACATAAAATCTTGGCGGAATAAACAAGAATTTATGTGACTTACGTACCTCTTGTAGAATTGGCCTTTGAATAAATGAGACAATCACGATCTCGCTTTATCAACGAAAAAACCTTCTCAAGTATTTTCCTTTCGCCTTACTTGATCACCGGTGGGAGATGCTTTCAAGTAATTTTAATAACTAAGGAAAAAGAAAAATATATATGCTCTTGATTTTTTCAACACATGGAATTATGTACTTGGGGATGAAATAATCATCCCCTATTTATAATAGTGAGGGGGACGAAAATTGCATATTTTATGGGCAAGAGAAAATCTTTTCTTAGTCTCTAAGAAATCTTGAATATATCTCATATATTCTTTTCTCCATAATAAAATATTCCACAAAAATCTCACTCTCCTATTTAACTTATTATTTTCGAAAATCATTAGGGAAGAATACAAGATTTGGATCTTCTTGAATATATGAGATAATCTTGCATTCCAAGAATACTTATCTTCCATAATATCTTTCCAAGAAAATCAACAAAATCTTTTCTCTCATAAATATCAAATTTTCGAAAATTAAGAAGAAAAATCAGCATTATATTTTCTTTTTATTTTAATCACCTTATCATTATTGGGCTACTTGAGGGGCCTTTAAGGAGAATTAAGATTGGACCTCCTAATGGACTTCTGAATTTCAATATTGAGCCCCAATATAATTCAATCCATTAATATTAATTATTACCACTAATAAATTAATATTGCACTATCCATCTTAATCCATATTACGATAATATGGGCTCCCAGTTATTATTTCCCGCGTTTAAGATTATCAAGTCCATTAATTAATTAAACTTCTGAATAACTCTAAATTAATTAATATATTTCACCTTGGAGTAAAGACAGCTCAACATTATTATCCGTACCGAAGAAACTAATTCTTCACTTGCAAGATTTGGTACGATAAAACTTCTGAGCCCACCAAGGGGACTAATCACACGAGCCGTACTCGCACGCGTTTCTCCGTATTAAATCTTAGCAACCGTCGTATGATTAATATTACTGCCCAAAGCACAAGGCTCGAAGTTACAATGATTCTCACCCAACATGAATTAAAGCAGTAATCATTAAGCACACACGGTCCTATTTAAGTGACGGAGATTAAGAAATAAACAACTACTGAGGTCTAATTCTTCACATTTCAGAACAGAAGAATTTATCCTCGTTGTAGGTCCTCTTCAACACATACTAAATGTGCTAGTGCAATCTCTTAGTCAAGATAGACCAATCTGAGACTTACACATCTACCTTTCACGGCGGATTGTTCAATTCCACCTAGGTAGTGAAAATGTACTTTAAGTTACAAGGAAACTGTTAATGTTATCTTCCGTGATCGGGTATCACCACATTAACTAAAATGTAACTAGTACTATTATGAACTGTTTGTAATAAATATTCAACATTCAATCATAACTAAAGCATATGTGATAAAAGAATTATTCTCATAAACAAGTGTTTGATACACGAGTTATACAAAGTAAAAGCATACTTTCACGTATAACTCCAACAATCTCCCACTTATACTTAAAGTCTGCTTTTTAGTATACATCACACATGTTTTAGTGTAGTAGCTCTACGTGACATCTCATGTTAACCTACACTAACCTAATAATTCCTCCCACTTATACTTAAAGCAGATTGACAATAGTCTTGACTCCCATTCCATCCACATGTCTCTCGAATGTACTCTGAGGCAGACACTTTGTGAATGGATGTACTAGGTTGTCCTCCGATATTTATCTTTGCCACCTCTTTATCTCCTCTCTTAACGATTTCTCGTATAAGATGGTGTTTTCTTTCAATGTGTTTGTTGGTCTTGTGGGCTCTCGGTTCCTTTGAACTTGCAACTACTCCGACATTATCACAATGGACAGTGATTATGATGGGTAAATTCGGAACAACGTCCAAGTCCACTAAGAAGTACTTGAGCCAAACCGCTTCTTTCGCTGCTTCACAAGCAGTTACTTATTCGGCTTTCATGGTCGAATCAGCGATGCATTTCTGCAAATCGCTTCTCCATGTCATGGCTCCTTCTCCCATGCAAAACACACTACCCGAGGTAGATGTTCTGGATTCTATATCTGATTGGAAATTTGAGTCCGTGTATCCCACGGGATTTAGACTATCTGACTGTTAAATCAAAATTCCATACCAAGTTCTTTTCAGAAACTAAAGAACACATTTAATTGCAATCTAATGTGCTTTCCCGAGGTTACTTTGATATCTTGCTAACATGCTCACGACAAAACAGATATCTGGTCTCGTACACAACGTTGCATACATAACACTTCCTACGTCCGAAATGTACGGAACGTCTTTCATGTCATCTATCTCCACTTGCGTCTTAGGGCATATTTCTTTGGATAGATGGATTCCGTGCCTAAAAGGTACAAAACCTTTCTAGGAATCTTGCACGCTGAAATGCTTCAAAACAGTGGCTTCGTATGAAACTTGCGATAAGCCCAACATCCTCCTCTTGCGATCTCGAGTGATCTTGATCCCAAGGATGTGACTGGCTTTCCCTAAGTCCTTCATATCAAACTGATTTGACAGCCATACCCTTACGTCTGACAATACCTTTACATTGTTTCCAATGAGCAGAATATCGTCTACGTATAATACTAAGAATACCACCGCAGTTCCATCACACTTCTTATACACACAACTCTCGAACTCATTTTGATCAAACCCATAAGACTTAATCACTTGATCAAAACACTGATTCCAAGTACGCGATGCTTGCTTAAGTCCATAAATGGATATCTTAAGCTTGCATACGAGTTGCTCTTGGCCTTTTTCAATGAAACCTTTGGGCTGTTGCATATAGATATCTATCCCGTCAAGACTTCTGTTAAGGAAAGCTGTCTTGACATCCATTTGCCAGATCTCATAATCTAGGTGCGCAACGATCGACAAGAGAATACGGATGGACTTAAGCATAGCTACAGGTGAAAAGGTTTCCTCATAATTGATCCCTTCTTTTTTTAGTATACCCTTTGGCCACAAGCCTCGCTTTGAAGGTCTCAACCCTTCCGTCCGGTCCTCTTTTCCTCTTGTACACCCACTTACAACCAATGGGTTCTACCCCATTGGGTGGTTCGACCAACTCCCACACTTGATTATGATCCATCGAACCCATCTCGGTTTCCATTGCCGTTTGCCACGACTCCGCGTCTTTGTCTTGGATTGGGGTCTGATTCATCGCCGAGAACTAAATCCGAAGATTCTCCTATCCCCATGAATCTCTCAGGTTGCCTAGCGATCCTTCCACTGCGACGGGGTTCCGGTTGTGAAGGTGTGACGTGTGGTACATCATCTTGTATACTTGGTATAGGGGGTTGCCCTCTTAACTCGTCTAAGGTAATCTCACTTCTGGACTTTCTTTTGTTCATATAGTCTTCCTCCAAGAATTTAAAGTGCGAACTAATCACGGTCTTTTGATCCTTGGGACTATAGAACATACACCCTTTCGTTCCCGCAGGGTATCCTATAAACAGCCTTAATTCCGAACATGGATCCAACTTACCGGCTTCCTTGTCTAGCACGTATGCCGGACAACCCCAAATCCGCAAGTGTCTTAGACTGGGCTCATGCCCGGTCCACAATTCCATTAGGGTTTTAGGAACCGATTTGGATGGCACCAAGTTTAGAATGTAAGACGACGTTTCCAAGGCGTTACCCAAAATGATTTTGGTAAATCCGAATAACTCATCATGTATCTGACTATTTCTAAAAGAGTCTGCTTCATTCGTTCCGCCATACCGTTCTATTGAGGGGTTCCCGGTGCGGTCAACAGGGATACATTCCCTTCATCCGATAGGTAGTTCAAGAATTCATTGCTAAGGTATTCGCCTCCATGATCAAATCGTAGAAACTTGTTACTTCTTTCCCTATGCATCATAAGGTAGATGTATCCATATCTCGAGTAATGACAAATTACCCATACCCCTTCTTGCTATGATCATCATTGAACCACACATATCGGTATGAACGAGTTCTAACACTTTGGTGGCTCTATTCCCCTTAGCTTCAAATGCCCTCTAGGTCATTTTACCCTCTAAACAGGATTCACAAGTTGGAAATGACTCAACTTGAAGTGACTCCAAAGATTCATTTTTCACCAACCTTTGTATTCGCATTAGATTAATATGACCTAATCTAAGATGCCATAGAAGTGTTTCGTTCATGTCCGAAGAATGCTTCCTTTTATTACTCGAAATAATCGATGTGTTATTAGATTCAATTTTTATGAGTGGTGCCCAAATAATGGTATAAAGATCATCCAATGAAGTTTCGAAACAGATAAACTCATCGTTTCAAGAAATAATAACATCCTTATTAAAAGAAACTGAGTATCTATTCAAAAACAGTTTAGAAACTAAAGGTTGAGTTCTTTCTAAACTAGGAACATGAAGAACGTCTCTCAAGACCATAACTCTATCTTCAAAAGATAGGCGCACTTCTCCCACTGCTTCAGCTGCCACTCTCGTAGCATTGCCCGATGTGATGGGGATCTCACTTCCGTTAAGTCGTCGGGTTAGCTTGAACCCATGAAACAAATGTGATCAGTAGCTCCCGTATCCACTATCCACGAATAGACAGCATACGCCACTTCACAAGTTTCGACGACTAGGGTGTGTGAATTACCTAACTTTCCTAGCCTCTTAGGCTTGGAACAGGCAGACCTCCATTGTCCTCTCTCACCGCAACTAAAACACTTCCCCTTCGATGCTAGCCTTTGCATTTGCCTTTTGCAACAATTGGATTTGCTTGGATCCGGCCTTTGGTTCTCTTCCTCTTTTTCCCACCCTTGGGACCAAAAGAGGTAGACGGATCATTAGCCACCATAGCACTAGACTGGTGCTCCATTATCACCTCCACCGAAACTAAAGCTTGCAAGAGCTCAGGCAAACGACTTGTTCGTTCATTCATCTGACAGTTCAGATGAAACTGCTCAAAGCTTCTCGGTAGAGAATGGTATATAAAATCAACCTGAGAAGACACATCAAAATCCGCACCAAGTACTTCCAACTTGTTAAGGTATGCCATTATCTCGAGAACGTGCTCCCTCACGGGCGTTCCTTCCACCATTTCCAACTTGACCGAGTCATGTTTGGTGAACTGATTAGTCATGGGATTCTGATGTGAAAATATCTCTTCAAGGCTTTCCATGATTTCAACAGCGGATACAATGTCTTCATGAACGCGCCTCAAATCCTCAGACAGAGATGTCAAGATGATGCACTTCATGTGTTCATTGTCACGCTTCCAATCATAAACTTTCTTTTCCCATTGCTTGACTTATCATTAGGCTTGGCGGGTATATTAACGTGAATAACTCAATTGTGTTTTTGTGTAGTAAGGACAAAATTTAAATTACATTTCCAATCGATATAATTCTCTCCAAAAAGTTTATTAACTTTAAGTATATTAAACAGTGGATTAAAAGGTTGCGACATGATGAACTGAGAATAAAACATACATTCATATCAATATCTAGAAAAATACAAAATTATCACATAATTCGATCACATCAATTATATTGAAACCTTAAAACAATATAATCATGCATCATCCAACATCTCGAAACAATTTAAATGTGCCACGAGGGATGGTCTATACATTTAAACACATTCAAGCGGATCACAAACTTAAAAGTTACAAATCCTTAATTCAAAATTAATAGTTGGCTCCCACTTTGACCTCATAAAAATTGACAGGGACTCCGAGGGGAGTAAGTTAATATCAATTTCTTATGTCTAAGTAATAACCATAATTAAATACAGGATTATTATTTCGCTTTGAGCAAGCCACTCGTGGTGAGAGTTAATACCGCCACTAGTAATAATCCACAATCATCCTTTTGGAATTTATTCATGTGAAATCCGTTCTTTTGGCCGATCCGAGGGGGAAATGTATTCCAAAAGAACTTCACAAATAAATAAATTATGGAGGCCAAATTAATCCAATTTTAATATCCGGAATAAAATTGCGATTAAATAAACATACTTAGTAATTTTCGAAAGTATGGTTTTTCTTGCACAATAAAATTCATGCAAATACATATTAACAAATAATAATAAGTGCACGAAATAAAACATCCATAAAAATAAAATTAAACACATTGGAGCACTCAAATCCAATTATCACGGTTTAATTTCTTCACGTCTTGATGCGAAATATCGTCCTTGTTGCTTTCCGTCGTTCGTCTCGACACGCTCCCACTCAAACAACAACACTTCATTAAAAACAACATCGTTTGGGGTTCGGGACGACGTTTAAAATCACACAAAAAATGCAGAATTGAAATTAATTTTTAAAAAATTCCACGGCCCGAGATACGGCGTGCGTCGACCCACGGAGTGGGCCCCCGCGCCACCTGGCACGGCATCGAGCAGCTGGCTGCCGGGCACCGCCTACGTGTGCGCGCGCCCGCGCCATGCCGTACCCCGTCGTGCACCCGGGTCGTGCGCCTCGCGCACCCCGCGCACCGGGTTTCGCTGTTCGTTCTCGTTTCTCATCCCATGCGCCGCGCATGCATGCGTCGTCCGGGTACGCCGTCTGTTGGTCCCACTAGATAGATTAATTGCGGAAGCCTTTTTAACCGATATGTCTTTAGAAGAAATCCTTTTCTAAGAGCACAAATTATAAACAAGCAAGTATTAAGGAAAGCAATAAATAAGACCGTATATATAGTGGTTCGGATCTGAATATCCTACGTCCACTCTCCCTTAATCAAAGGGGTCTCACTATCAACCAACAAACTCACTATCTTACTGAAATTTCCGAAGTACCAGCACCTTCTTACAATCTCTTTAGATCTAACTCCGATCTAAAGACTGACTTACTCCAACCTTATCTAACAAGATGAACAGGTTGAGTATATAAACTCCTTACGAGTTGGATGAGTAATTAAGAACAAAGTGAGTGCAAATGCGTAGTGATCAAAAGCTTAGAATGCTATGTGCGCGTATGAAGTCTCTCTAGAGCTTTTTCTTGAACTGCACTCTTGTATATATAGAGGGGATTAGGGCTAGCCGTTGGAAGGGCTAATCCAATCAGATCCTCTATATAAGGAAGCTTCAATCAATCAATTCCCTAATTGATTGATTGGGTTGGTGGGATCCTTGGATTGATTATCTTCAAATACTTTCCAATCCTGATCTTGTTGACTTGATTTGAATCACCAACGGTCAATAACTTCCTCTGCCTAACTCTGATTCTCTCCAGAGAAGGCAGGACCAGACACCAGGCAACCTCGGAGTCTTCTGGTCCTTATCTGGTGAACAACCAGAATACTCAGTAGAATAAGGGGATCAAACTGAGCATCTTTTGTTCCACCAGACTCGTCTGGTCCGGACTCGTCTGGTCTGGGGAAGGTCCTCTGCCTCTGGTCTGATCTCCTCTGGTGAAGTCTTCTGGTGGAGTCCTCTGGTGAAGTCCTCTGGTGGGGCCTTCTGGTGACTCTTCTGGTGAAGTCTTCTGGTCTGGCAGTTCCCCCTAGACTAAGTCCTAATCTAGATCATCATCTGGCTAACAGGTCCAGATGGTCCTATTACATCTTCTGGTTTGTTTTAACTCATCAAAACTAACAATTTTTATCCTAACAATTTCCCCCTTTTTGATGGAGTTAAAACACTACCAGAACTGATCAAAAGTAAACTTAAGCAAGAAAACAATAAAGGGATGAGACCTTAGAATAGATCTCATCAGGCAAATAATAAGACAACAAGGAGTTGTCTTTAGAACAAAGAAGATATGTATTTTTCCATTAATAATCAGAGGACAAATAATTACAGATTACATTGAAGTTCATAGTCCTACTCTAGGCATATCTTCTGTTCTCTTTAGGGACGAGAAACCAGTCAAGGAACCTATCCTGGACGGCCTTCAACTCTGCAGAAGATGTTGGGGTGAAATTCACCAACACCTTGGTCTTGTAAAGCTTCTTCAGTTTTGCCCAATCCACCTGGTTCTCATTCATGGGAGTGTTAAGATAAGTAAATTCTGGAGCAGTCACCTCCAGGTTGAACTCAATGGTTGAATCCATCAGCTGCTTGTACAAGTCTGCATCATAGGCTTGCATCCAAGAATGGAAGGTTCTGTTGATCAGCTCGTCATCTTCTGGTGCTGGCCTCTGGATATAATGCTGAATGAACCAGAGGGTCTTGGCTTCTCTCCATCTCTCAATCAGAGGATACGGCACAGTAGAGTCAAAGGACCCTTCTGTCCTGAGTGGCAAGATGTTCATAACTTCCACAGGAGCTTTCCTCTTCTGACCTGAGCCACCTGCACCAGAAGAAATACCAGCTTCTCTGGCCTTCTTGTTCTGCCTCTTAACATATCTGAGCCTCTGCTCTTCATCTATGTTCTTCCTGATTCTGGCTTGCCTCTCTTCTGAAGTCTCTTCCTTGTATCTCTTCTCTGCTTCTTCAACAACAGATTCAAGGAAACTCTTCTTTACTTTTCTAATCTTCCTCTTAGCAGGACCAGGAATGGTAGAAGGATCCTGCTCAGCTTCAGATGACTCTTCTTCTGCAGCAAGTTGTTTAGCCATAGTAAGAGACTTCAACTCTTCTTTCTTCTTCTTCTGTAACTCAGCCTGGGCCAGAGTGTTCTCCAACAGGTCCAGACGAGCTCCATGGCCAAACAGAGTCTCATTGGTGGTCTTCGCCAGATCAGTTCTGGCCTTCTCTTCCCCCTTTTTAACTTCATCAAGGAGGGGCTCCACTACCTGCCTTATAAGATCAGACAAGGCAGTGTTAGAGGAAGAGTGTAGATCACGAAGCTGCTTGGCTTCCTCCAGATAAGCTTTAGACTCTGCAACAAGTCTCTCTTGCTTCTCCAACATCTCCTGGAGGGAGTCTTTCAGCTTAGCAGTTTGAATCATCTGGCTGGCCATTTCTACTTTGAGTACAGAAACTGGCCTCATCTGCTCCAGCACGTGCTCCTGGAGCTGCTTCTGGCTGTGCATGACATCTAACTTGACAAACAAGCCATTAGCCTTGAATGAAGCTTTTACCTCTGCCAGAGAGGACTTGAGCTGCTTCAGGAAGATTCTCCTCTCATGCTTAATCTGATGCTCAATCATAGCAGGGGCCATATGTTGAATTGCTTTGGAAAAGCGCCCTATCTGCATGATCTGCTCGTTGAAGAAAGCCTTCATCTTCTGGAGCACAGCAGGAGACATCTCAAAGTCCTCCTCATCAGAGTACAACTCTGGAGGGAATGAGAAATGCGGACCAAAATTATAGGAGAAGCCCTCTGGAGTGAGCATAACTCCTCTCTGGATAAGGAGAGTCTTGATGAGGATCTTGGCCGTCTCTGGTGTCTCCAACTCTGCTGGGTTTTGAATATTTAGCTTCTTCTTCAGCTCAATCTCCCAAGCAGTGAAGGCAGAAGGAGACATCTCCTCTAGCAGAAGCATGAGATCTTCAACATCATGGAGTCTTGCCATACTCCAAACCTTGGCATCAGTCAGATCTGCCAGGAGGGGTGAGTGCTCCAACAAAATTGGAAACTGCTCTCTTAGCCAGAGCTGAGCACTCACACTCATACTCTGCCTAATGGGACCCATATCATCAGAAGAGAATATAAAGGGTTTGGGCCCAGAGGCAGAGGAGGAAGGTGCTAAGTGAGCAGGCTCAAGTGAAGCTTCCTCATCTTCACTGTCATCGCTTGTTAAACAGGTTGGGGAGGGGGGAGGGGCAGGGAATCCCAGAGCCATAGCAATGGTTGGGTCCTGATCTGTATGGGTTTGGGGAGGGTTGGGGTTTTGTGAAGTAGAGGTGGTAGGAAGAGGTTGTTCTGCACCAGAAGAGGAAGGAATATCTGGTACAGAGTGTGTAGGAGGTATCTGAGAGGTGGAGGAGTTTGAAGGGGGGACTTCTGCACCAGAGGAGGTTGAGGGTACCTCTGGTTCTGAAGGTGGGGGAGAGGGGTTAGTGGGAAGATGTGTTTGGGAGTTTGGGGGAGAAGGTGTATGAGCAGGAATGGTAGAGGGTGTAAAGACAGGGGTATCTGGGATAGTCTGCTCTGGTGGAAGAGTGGGGTTACCAGAGGCAGATGGGGTTTGGGGAATGTTATCTGGGGGAGAGGTGGAAGGGGAAACAAGATTAATGGGAAAAGAAGATGGAATGGAGGGATTTACCTCTGCTGGGTCAACACCAGCAGGTATAGCCGTCTCTGGAGCATCCTCCATCAACTGGGAGGCCTCATCAATGGCCTTCTCCAAGGCCTCTCCAAGATCAGATCCAGATTCAGGATCTTGAAGAATAGCTCTCTTAGCCTTGGATTTCCTCACAAGAGGCACTTCCTCTTCTTCCTCTTCTTCCTCTGATGGCTCATCCACCAGAAGGGTTTTCTTGGCCTTCCTGCTAATCTTAGACTTTTTAGCAGAGCCTCTCCTGGCCTCCTCTGACCGCTTCCTCTTGGCTGCTCCAGCCTTCTTTACAGCTTTATCATCACCCTTCTTCTTAAGCACATCAAGAAGGGGAATCTGGTCCTCCTCTGAGGAACCAGAAAAGGCAACGGTTGAAGAACCAGTTGCTTCAGCAGCTTTCTTCTGTGACTTCTGCTGCTGCTGCTGCTGCTTTCTCTGCCCCTTAGGAGGTGAGGGAATAGATTGAATAGGAGGGGCAGGGATGGCTTGCTCTCCATCAGAGTCGGCATGGCCGTGTAGAGGACCATCCTTGGAGAAGAGGATCTTGGACTTGTGATAATTGTGGCACCAAGATGACCTCCACTTCTTCTCTGGAAGAAGAGAATCCAGAATAAGTGTTAACTTAGTCCCCAAAGAGACATTTGCAGTGAAACAGAACTGCAACTCCCCTGGCTTGGAAGGACAAGGCTCCTTCTTCACCTTCAGCTTGTTCTTCCTCAACACATCCCAGAAAAACTCCGCCCAATTACATTGCACACCATCATATAACGCTCTCATCACACACATCCTACCATTGAAAATGGCATCTGTGCTGTGATTTTCACACATAAGTACTTTAACCACGATATCGAACAACACCTTGAACTTCTGCCTTAAGTGCTTATCCACAAAGCCCTTTGTGATGTTCTGGCAGGAAGAACGAGCAAAAATCTTGAATGATCCAACGATATCATCCTCCTTGTATGTCAACGGATCCACTCCCACCGCAGAAATGTTCTCGAACAAAGCGCAGAAATCGTGCTTAGAAAACACCAAATCATCTTCACCAATCTTTGAAGAGATGTAATCCTCATGAATCTTCATGCGAACCAGAAACTGGGCCGCATAACCGTCAAGGGTGCGAAAATCCCTGGGAACAGTGGAGATCAACTTCTCCACCCCTGCATTCTGGAACATCTCCAGAGCCGACAGCACAACTGGATTCTTGGTGGTATAAAAGTCCACCACCATCTCCGTCTTAAGCTTTTTCATCATCAGGGCATGATCGAAATTGCACGGAGGAGCCATTACTGTGAAAGAGAGAGAGAGAGAGAAAATGCTTTGCAGAGAGAGGTTAGGGTTTGAATAGTATAGAAACGTGAAAGGACAGATTGAAAACAAAATTGATTTAAATAGAGTAATACGCGTGGCTTAAAAATTAAATGAAGTGTGAACGCGTGTTGTTTCAAATTCAATTTAGGAAACAAAATCAATTTTAACATTGATTGACATTTTGCACAGTGATTAAATCTGATGGCCACGATGAAAGGCAAGATACAGATTTAATCTGGTGCGTTGGCATAGTCATTGGGACTAGGCATAAAGGGGTTTTGTGGCAGTCAAGAGAAAAAGCGAAATGATTGCCTAGGCCCTATACCCTAGTCTTAAATACACTCCGAAGTTGAAAGGTTTTGAGTGTACTTACTAATTTGAAAAGTGTATCCCAATGATCAGAGGCCAGAGAAGTAAATGCATACCTGTCACCTGATATTGTAACCAGATGAAACCACAGCTACATCTCCTCCGATGGAGCTCATCTGGTTCTGGTCAGAGAAGATTTTGGACAAATGACTCAGCACCTCTTCTGGGACAAGTGTTACCTGGTGCATACCTCGTCTGTTGCCTTCTCTGATATATCTAATCTGCAGGTATGTTAGCTCAAGAAAATAAATATATGAGGAAAAGTAATGAAACAAGGATACTTCTCTGATGTTCCCCCTAAAACAAATCTGTCTCTGGATCCAACAAACCTAACTCAAAAGCTAACTCTCTGAATCTGGTCTCAGCCAAAGGCTTGGTTAAAATATCTGCTCTCTGTTGCAATCTTTTCCATCCTTATATCTCCCTTCTCAACATGATCTCTGATAAAATGATGCCTTATATCAACATGTTTACACCTGGTATGAAGAGCTGGATTCTGGGTAATGGCTATGGTACTATTACTATCACAGAAAATAGGAATATCCTTGGCTCTAATCTGGTAGTCCCTAAGCTGTTGACTAATCCAAAGTAGTTGAGAACAACAGCTCCCTGCAGCCATGTACTCTGCTTCTGTTGTTGATGTAGCAACTGAGGTCTGCTTCTTAGAAAACCAGGATACCAATTTATTCCCTAAAAATTGGCATGTTCCACTTGTAGATTTCCTATCAATTCTGTACCCACCATAGTCTGAATCCGAATAACCACTCAATTCTAAGTTGTCATCTGCAGGATACCATAATCCTAAATTCACAGTTCCCTTAAGATATTTCAATATCTTCCTAGCTGCTTCCAAGTGACTTTTCTTGGGATTAGCTTGAAATCTGGCACAAACTCCTACAGCAAAAGTAATATCTGGTCTGCTTGCAGTCAGATACAAAAGAGAACCAATAAGTGCTCTGTACTGAGTCTAGTCCACACTCTCTCCAGACTCATCTGGATCCATGTTGAAATTTATCATCATAGGGATCTTGGCTGCCTTGCTAGATCCTATTCCAAATTTCTCTAACATGTTTCTGGTGTACTTAGCTTGATTAATAAAAATTCCCTTCTCTGATTGCTTAACCTGCAAACCCAAAAAGTAATTCAATTCTCCCATCATGGACATCTCAAACTGTCCCTGCATGAGCTCACCAAACTTCTCACACAGCTTCTTGTTAGGGGATCCAAATATGATGTCATCAACATATATTTAGACCAGAAGGATGTCCTTTCCTTCTTCTTTCCTAAACAAGGTCCTATCAATCTTACCTTTAGTAAAACCATTGTCCAGAAGAAATTGAGATAGAGTGTCATACCATGCTCTGGGTGCCTGCTTCAGCCCATAAAGAGCTTTCTTAAGCTTAAACACCTTGTCACCTTGTTCAAAGCCAGGAGGTTGTTCCACATACACTTCCTCAATGAGAATCCCATTAAGAAAGGCAGATTTCACATCCATCTGGTATACTTTGAACTTCATGTGAGCAGCATATGCTAAGAACAATCTGATAGCTTCTAGTCTGGCAACAGGAGCAAATGTCTCATCATAGTCTATTCCTTCAGACTGAGAATAGCCCTGGGCCACTAGCCTTGCCTTGTTCCTAGTAATGACATCATTCTCATCTTTCTTATTTTTGAAAACCCACTTAGTGCCTATCACCTTTTGATGTCTTGGTCTGTCTACCAGCTCCCAAACATCCTGTCTGGTGAATTGATTCAATTCCTCCTGCATAGCAACAATCCAATTTGAATCTTTCAGTGCCTCCTTGATGTTCTTGGGCTCAATCAAGGACACATAGCAACTGAATAAGGCAGCTAAGTTAATAGTTCTCCTAGTCTGGACACCCTTAGTTGGATCTCCTAAGATCAGGTCATTGGGGTGATCAACCAGGGTCCTCCTACCCGTGGTCTTACCTGGATGATCATCTTCTGCAGTACCTTGGTAATTATCACCACCTGCAGAAGAGCGTCCCCCTACAGAAGTTCCAACCTCTTCTGGTTCTGCTCCTTGTGAAGGCTGCTGCTTCAGAGAACCAGGAGATGGGTCATCATCTGAATCTGAATCTGAATCAAGAGCAGGTGGATTGACTTTGATAACTCTGGGTGTAGTCTGATTCTGGGTCTCATCAGAAGAATTAGAATCCACCTTGCACTCAAAAGCAGATTCATCAAAAACAACATGAGGTGTTTCCTCCACACAAAGTGAATTCTTATTAAAAACTCTAAAAGCTTTACTGGTGCTGGAATATCCCAAAAATATTCCATCAGCCACTTTAGCATCTCTTAATTTAGATTTCCCATTGTCATGGATGAAACACTTACATCCAAAAACATGAAAATATGAAACAGATGGGGTTTTACCTTTCCATACCTCATATGGGGTCTTATTGTGTCTCTGGGCAATCAGGCACCTGTTCTGAGTGTAACAAGCTGTATTGATGGCCTCTGCCCAAAATCTCTGTGGAGTGCTGTACTTTGCCAGAAGTGTTCTTGCAGCTTCTTTGAGAGTCCTATTCCTCCTTTCTGCAACTCCATTTTGTTGAGGTGTTCTGGCAGCAGATGTCTCATGAAAAATCCCATGATCCTTGCAGTAATCTGCAATATGTGAATTCAAAAACTCTGTTCCTTTGTCACTTCTGATCCTGACAATGCTCTGGTTCTGTTCATTCTGAATCTGCTTGAAGAACTCTGGCAGCTTAGTCATAGTTTCATTTTTCTTAAACAAGAACACTACCCAAGTGTATCTTGAAAAGTCATCTACTATTACTAAGGTGTACTTTCTTCCACTGAAACTAAGAGGAGAAACAGGTCCAAACAGGTCCATGTGAAGTAGTTGAAGTACTCTGGTTGTGGTTGTGCTCTGGACATCCTTAAAGGAAGTCTTGGGTTGTTTACCCTTCTGGCATGAACCACAAACCTGATCCTTCGTAAACACTTCATTAGGAAGACCTCGAATGAGACCTTTTCTGGCAATCTTGTTCAATGTTTTGAAGTTAAGATGACACAATCTCTTGTGCCAAATCCAGCTGTTCTCTGCAGATCCTTTAGCAACCAGGCAAGCATTCCTTGGGCAACTGCTAAAATCTGCAAGATAAATGTTACCCTTTCTCAAGCCTATTAGCAAGATATCATTATAATCAGAAGAGAAAACAGTGCATGAATCACTAGAAAACTTCACTGAGTATCCCTTGTCACAGAATTGGGATACTGAAAGCAGATTATGCTTGAGTCCTTCTACGTAGTAGACTTCATCTACAGATACTCCATTGAAGGTCAACTTTCCAACTCCTCTGGTGACTCCATAGTTGTTGTCACCAAACATCACTCTTGGTCCATTTAATGGCTTGAAATCTTGGAGATTATCCTTCTGGAAGGTCATGTGCTTGGAGCATCCACTATCAATGTACCAGACATGGTTGCTTGAAAATCCTTTCTCCAATGGACTCTTATCTACCTGCAGAGAGATCAATTAGGTCCCCTACTAGTGCTGGGTCCTGATTGGTTAGGTGCAGGTTTTGTAGGAATCCATAGATAAAGATCATCCCTTGATGGATGAGGAGATCTTATCTTCCTTCCAAATCTATCTACCAGTACATGTCCTCTTACTATGACATATTGAGCTGCTGGTCTGATAAGGACACCTTTCTTATAAACAGGTCTGGTGTACCTTTTCTCAAATCTGGCCTTTGGAATGGCCTGCCTCAAAGACATGGTCTTAAAGGTCTGGTTGTAAGGGTACATCCTAGAAGAACCATCTCTGGTGTCATAACTCCCCAGATCAGTTGGTTTTCTATAGATGGGTCTGGAAGACCTCCTCTGGTTCTGATAATTAGACTTGTTCTGGTGATTATAGTTCCTTTGAGTATACCTATTCTAGAATTGATTCCTCTGAGAAAATTGTCTCTGGGGTACCTGGTTCTGCTGAACATTGTTCCTTCTCTGGTAGTTGTTACTCTGATTGGTATTCCCCTTTCTTGAGTGTTTCCTTTGAGGCCCCCTAATCTGTTTAGGTTCCCTTTGAGGATTTCTCTGGGGTCCTCCAATTTGAGTAATTCCTACTCCTTGGGACTCATTGTTCACAGAACCATCAATCTTTAATGGTTCCCCTTTTTGACACTTATTCTCTAGCATCTTCTCTTCCAGAACAGTCAACTCTTCTGGACCATTTGTTATGTGATTAACAGAGTGATTCCTTTTCCAATCAGGATTGTGAACCACCTTGTAACCATTACCAGTTAAGTCTTTATCATTCCAGATTTCTACCAATTTACCAGCTCTTACAGACTTGTCTTTATTATAGAGGTATTTATGGGTTTTAGTGGTAATTCCAGAATATCCTAAACCACCCTTATCACAAATGCGCTGAGAAGACTCTGATATGATAGATACAACAGATGGTATCTTGGGAGCTTCTCTGGGCATAGGTATCTCCTCTATGTTGTGAGCAACTTGTTTTCCCTTGATAAGTGTCTGGTATTTGGCTCTGAGTTCATTGATCTCATCTTCTTGAGAGGTCATTTCTTTCATGAGTTGATCTACCAGAGTATCTCTTTCTGTGATCTTATCCTGAAGTTCAGAGACTTCTTTGGAATGATCTTTCATGAGTTCTCTGGTGGATTTGTGCTCATGAGAGAGTGATTGAACTTCAGCTCTGAGCCTACCATTCTCTTTCTCAAGTTTTTGACAGAGTTGGACACAATTTTGGAGATCTGATAGCATTTGTTGCATATCAGACTCTCTGGAGTTACCAGATGAATTAGAGGATTCAGTACATTTGGAATTAGATAAAACTAGAGTAGTTTCATTTACCCCAGTGATGTCTGTCATGAGACACACATCATCATCTGATCCAAAGTCAGAAGAAGAAGAACTGGAACTAGTATCCTCCTCCTCTGCTTCTGCCAGCAGTGCTCTCTTATCTGCATATCTCCTATCTCTCTTGATTCTTTTCTCTTCTCTTTCCCTAGAAGTAAGCTGAGGACAATCATAACTGTAGTGACCAGTCTTGTTGCATGTGTAGCAGGCATTGTCTCCTCTGGGACTAGGACTTGGCTCTCTCCTCCTCTGGTTGTAGTCTGATCTGGCTGGACTACTTTCTCTCCTCTGGTAGTCAGGTCTGCTAGAGCTACCATCCCTCCTCTGATAATCTGATCTCCCAGAGTTGCCAGGGTTGTCATCTCTCCTCCTCTCTGGAGTTCTGAATCTGGTCTCCCTTGAGTCTCCAGATGTCTTCTCCTTCTCTGCAGGCTTGAAAGAACTCTTCCTGTCTCTGGTAGACTCCTTCCAATGCCTTTTGTACCTGCCATATTTTGAACTCATTTTGTCTAATTTATGGGTTAGAAGTGCTACCTGCTCCTTGAGGCTCAAGTCATCTGCAATAGACTCCTTAGGCTTGACATCAGGCTTGAGAGTTGAAGAGAATGCAACACCTTTCTGACCAGAAGAGGAAACCTCTTCTGTTTGATCCTCCTCTTGAAGATCATACTCATAGGCTTTGAGATCAGACAACAGAAGATGATGATCCAGAGTATTGAGATCCTTGTTGTCCTTGATTACAGTGACTTTAATTCTCCACCTGCTTGTTAGAGAACGCAAGATTTTACTATTAATCTCTTTTTCAGAGTAGGTCTTACCTAAGGCACTAGCCTTGTTTAGAAGGTTTGTGAGACGCATGTCCAGCTGGTCAATGGTCTCGTCTGGTTTCATCTTGAAGGTGTCAAACGAGTGTTGAACAGCTTGGAGCTTGTTGTCTTTGATCTTCTCTGTTCCCTCACAGAGAAGTGCGAGTTTGTCCCACATCTCCTTGGCAGTGGCACACGTTCTGACCTTTTCAATCACCTATTTTGTAAGAGTGTTGATGATCTCTGTTCTTGCCACCTGGTCCAGGTTATGTAGCTTTCTCTCATCGTTGTCAAGTTCGTCTTTCTTTTTGAGGATTCGTTGTCTGGGAACTCTATCCTCGGCAGCGTCGCTAGTTTCTTCTCTGGACTCAGACCTGCCACTATCAATAGGAGTCCAATAAAATTTAATGGGGCCACTTTCAACCACATCTAACATGCGGTGGTGAATAGCTCCAAGATGATTACTCATCATGAAGCTCCAGTGGCTATAATCCTCGAACGAGAATTCTGGCAGTTTGCGACTCTTATAAGAAGATTTCGAAGACATATTTACTAAAATAAGGATTTATCTAGGTTTTGAACAAAAATAATAAATGAGCAATGGATCTGCCCGGTGACCACCAAAAGCTTTTCAAAGCAGTGGTCGTTGGACACACTGCTCTGATACCACTTGTTGGTCCCACTAGATAGATTAATTGCGGAAGCCTTTTTAACCGATATGTCTTTAGAAGAAATCCTTTTCTAAGAGCACAAATTATAAACAAGCAAGTATTAAGGAAAGCAATAAATAAGACCGTATATATAGTGGTTCGGATCTGAATATCCTACGTCCACTCTCCCTTAATCAAAGGGGTCTCACTATCAACCAACAAACTCACTATCTTACTGGAATTTCCGAAGTACCAGCACCTTCTTACAATCTCTTTAGATCTAACTCCGATCTAAAGACTGACTTACTCCAACCTTATCTAACAAGATGAACAGGTTGAGTATATAAACTCCTTACGAGTTGGATGAGTAATTAAGAACAAAGTGAGTGCAAATGCGTAGTGATCAAAAGCTTAGAATGCTATGTGCGCGTATGAAGTCTCTCTAGAGCTTTTTCTTGAACTGCACTCTTGTATATATAGAGGGGATTAGGGCTAGCCGTTGGAAGGGCTAATCCAATCAGATCCTCTATATAAGGAAGCTTCAATCAATCAATTCCCTAATTGATTGATTGGGTTGGTGGGATCCTTGGATTGATTATCTTCAAATACTTTCCAATCCTGATCTTGTTGACTTGATTTGAATCACCAACGGTCAATAGCTTCCTCTGCCTAACTCTGATTCTCTCCAGAGAAGGCAGGACCAGACACCAGGCAACCTCGGAGTCTTCTGGTCCTTATCTGGTGAACAACCAGAATACTCAGTAGAATAAGGGGATCAAACTGAGCATCTTTTGTTCCACCAGACTCGTCTGGTCCGGACTCGTCTGGTCTGGGGAAGGTCCTCTGCCTCTGGTCTGATCTCCTCTGGTGAAGTCTTCTGGTGGAGTCCTCTGGTGAAGTCCTCTGGTGGGGCCTTCTGGTGACTCTTCTGGTGAAGTCTTCTGGTCTGGCAGTTCCCCCTAGACTAAGTCCTAATCTAGATCATCATCTGGCTAACAGGTCCAGATGGTCCTATTACATCTTCTGGTTTGTTTTAACTCATCAAAACTAACAATTTTTATCCTAACACCGTCTTTAATTCTTCGTTCTTCGTCTCGATCCGGTTACAATTTATTTTACAAAAAAATAAATACTAGATCTAGACTAATCTATTACAATGATCAAATCAAAATAAAAACAACTAATCTGCTTGTGGATTTTCTCACGAGAAAAATGAATTCGAACTTATCGAATTAAAAACAATTAATTCACATGCATGAAAAAATTAACAACATAAAAACCATGATAATTGGATACCTGCAAAAAAGATCTAGCAATTCTACTATCAAATTTCAATTTAATTTTTAACAATTTAAATTCTAATTTAAGGATCAGAGCCCGAAACCGTGGCTCTGATACCAGTGGTTGGGAAAATAGGGGTGCCCGGAATCTATTCGGGATGAAATTTAAATACGAATTTAAATTCAATTATTACTAGCATGAATTAATCCTAATTAATTCAAATAATAATTCCAACAACAAATTTAACATCATGCATGTTGAATTAATTCACATAAAATCTTGGCGGAATAAACAAGAATTTATGTGACTTACGTACCTCTTGTAGAATTGGCCTTTGAATAAACGGGACAATCACGATCTCGCTTTATCAACTCAAAAACCTTCTCAAGTATTTTCCTTTCGCCTTACTTGATCACCGGTGGGAGATGCTTTCAAGTAATTTTAATAACTAAGGAAAAAGAAAAATATATATGCTCTTGATTTTTCCAACACATGGAATTATGTACTTGGGGATGAAATAATCATCCCCTATTTATAATAGTGAGGGGGACGAAAATTGCATATTTTATGGGCAAGAGAAAATCTTTTCTTAGTCTCTAAGAAATCTTGAATATATCTTATATTTTTTTCTCCATAATAAAATATTCCACAAAAATCTCACTCTCCTATTTAACTTATTATTTTCGAAAATCATTAGGGAAGAATCCAAGATTTGGATCTTCTTGAATATATGAGATAATCTTGCATTCCAAGAATACTTATCTTCCATAATATCTTTCCAAGAAAATCAACAAAATCTTTTCTCTCCTAAATATCAAATTTTCGAAAATTAAGAAGAAAAATCAGCATTATATTTTCTTTTTATTTTAATCACCTTATCATTATTGGGCTACCTAATGGGCTACTTGAGGGGCCTTTAAGGAGAATTAAGATTGGACCTTCTAATGGACTTCTGAATTTCAATATTGAGCCCCAATATAATTCAATCCATTAATATTAATTATTACCACTAATAAATTAATATTGCACTATCCATCTTAATCCATATTACGATAATATGGGCTCCCGGTTATTATTTCCCGCGTTTAAGATTATCAAGTCCATTAATTAATTAAGCTTCTGAATAGCTCTAAATTAATTAATATATTTCACCTTGGAGTAAAGACAGCTCAACATTATTATCCGTACCGAAGAAACTAATTCTTCACTTGCAAGATTTGGTACGATAAAACTTCTGAGCCCACCAAGGGGACTAATCACACGAGCCGTACTCGCACGCGTTTCTCCGTATTAAATCTTAGCAACCGTCGTATGATTAATATTACTGCCCAAAGCACAAGGCTCGAAGTCACAATGATTCTCACCCAACATGAATCAAAGCAGTAACCATTAAGCACACACAGTCCTATTTAAGTAACGGAGATTAAGAAATAAACAACCACTGAGGTCTAATTCTTCACATTTCAGAACAGAAGAATTTATCCTTGTTGTAGGTCCTCTTTAACACATACTAAATGTGCTAGTGCAATCTCTTAGTCAAGACAGACCAATCTGAGACTTACACATCGACCTTTCACGACGGATTGTTCAATTCCACCTAGGTCGTGAAAATGTACTTTTAGTTACAAGGAAACTGTTAATGTTATCTTCCGTGATCGGGTATCACCACATTAACTACAATGTAACTAGTACTATTATGAAATGTTTGTAATAAATATTCAACATTCAATCATATCTAAAACATATGCGATAAAAAAATTATTCTCATAAACAAGTGTTTGATACACGAGTTATACAAAGTTAAAGCATACTTTCACGTATAACTCCAACATAAGTGTGATATACTTGATCAATTAGTGATTGGAGATGATATGATTAAGTTATTTGAATAGACACTTCATCATGTTCAAAACTTAATCGAGTATTCGTGAATGAAAGGAAGATATCACAATAGCCTACAATATTACAGGTAGTTGCAGATTTCCTCGCAACGTACCTCGTATATTGAGAATGTCTGATTTATTGTCTAGGGTTCAATTAAGATCGTTAGTTTGACTAATCGCTCGATATACGAGGGCCTATGGGTCACACAACAAGTAATGGCAATTTACCAATTATAGTTGGTTGATTAAATATTGTATTGAATATAATATTTAATTTATTGAGAATATAATAATAATTATATTTGGAATTAATTATTATTATTATTATTTAATTAAATTAGGTTTAATTAAATATGAAATCCCAATAATAATATTTGAAATATTATTATACAAGAATAATAGATATTGTAAAGATATTATTCGTAGGAACATATCTAGGGAAATATAATCTGTAGAGATTATATTTACGGGCTAGGCCCGATATCTTACTTAGGAACTAAGCCAAGTTAATCCCTATAAATATGTGTCCTATGGGAATTTCGAATACACACAAGAAATATAATTTCTCCATAAAATCTCCAGTAGGAATTTTCCTAGCAAATTCGTCTCGAGATTCAGCGCTGGCATATCGATGCGGGTTGGTAGAAAGTTGTTACGTGGATACCATAGTTGAGGATTCCGCGTACAAATCGTTGTAAGGATTTATATGTTATTATTTATCCTTTTATTTCTATGATTATACAACCTTGTGCAGATTCGTTGTTGGTGAATCGTGTTCTTCCGCTGCGCCGAACATGGTGTTCGTGCCTCTAAAACCCAACAACTTGTTCTACAGAGTGTTCAGACTCATTACCTCTGTCAGAATAAGTTTTGGTCTTTTCAGAACTGCTCTCCGGACTGCTATCATCATCTTCTGGTTCTGGTATTGCTGCACTTGTTCCAGCACCACCAGCAACATTTTCAAACTTCCTCTTTGTTCTCAGCTTAACTCTGGCTCTCCTTCTTAGTTCGAAGATAGGCACATCACTCTCATCAGAATCTTCTTTGCCTTGAGTTTGAGAACCACCAGCTCCACCTTCAGTTGAGTCCTTTGGGCTTGACTCCTTGTCAGATTCAGAGAACACTTGAATAGGATGTACAGCAACATTTCCTTCATCATTCTTTTTCTTTCTTGAGGTCTCTGCATAATTCACCTTCTTTCTAGCTCTTCCTGAACGTCTCCTGGTTTGAGCAGGACTCCTCTTTCTCTTTCCACCAGTTTTCTTTTTCACAGCTTTAGCAGTTGGAATAGGCTTAGAGTCCTCAGACATTGAAGAATCCGTTTTGGGTGATTCTTCCTTGTCTTCCTCTGGCATTTCCACATCAAACACTTCGACATTAGGGATTTGTTCCCTAACTTCCTCAGCAACAGTTTCTTCGGCAATGGGAGCATCTTCCATAACTTGATCACCTATTTCAACATCTTGTGAAACATTAGCAGCATGGGTTTTGGCTTGGTGTGAGGATTGAGGATTTTCAGGTCGGGCAATTGAAGAGGTGCCTTCGATTTGAGTAGTAGGTGGAATATTTTGAGTTTGGTTCAGATAGGAAGAAACATCGACTTCAATTGAGCCAATAGTCAGTTTAGTAACAACAGGGGTTCCTTGAAGGCTTTGAGCAATCCCTCGTGCAATCGATTCAAGTTGATCGACCATTGCGTCAGTTGGAATGTGGATTTTCACTGGAAAGGCACGAATTGAGATTAGAGTAGAAGGTGGTGTTGCGCTCGATGATGGAGCAACATGAGCAACATTCTGGGTTTGGTTAGAGGCCATTTATGTGAGCAAGTTAAGGTTCGAGGTTTGAGAAGGTGGAGAGTTTGAGGGAGTTTTGGAAATGTGAGAGGGTTTCTTTTGATTTCCAGCCATTAAGTACTCGAGAAAATGTAAATGAAATATGAATTAAAGAAATAACAATTTAACCCCAGAAAATGAACACTTATAATTTCAACACTTATGCGAAAAAAATACTGATCTTCACTCAAAATACGAACACACAGACTATTAAACACGAAGCATAGAAGATATTTATAGGAAAAGAAACATGGTAGTTAAATTTTACAACCCACAAAAGAAAATTCTGGAATTAAGAAGTGAGAAACATCCACTCCCCCATGATGAGATCGTGGGGTTTCCATAATCTGAAATCCGAAATTGAAAATTGCGCACGAAATAAATAAAAAGAAACGCGGGTTTTAAACATGTGAGAATTAAAAACAAATCCCTGAAAAATTGGTTACATAATTTGACTCAGAAAATAAATATGGACGACATATGATGTTGCATTCAAAATTGGAACACACACTTCAACATCGGTTAAAACATCCAATGTTGCATTTTTCATCAAATAATTTTAGCACTTTTATTCACTTTGATCCATCTTTTCAAGAGAGTGCATCGTAGCAGCAAACTCCGTGCCCCATAATTACTCAATGGATTTGTGACATATTGATGTTTTACTAATCACCTTTTGAAAATAAGGCATCGTAGTAGCGAACTCCGTGCTCCATAGTTACACAGTGAATTAGTTACATCTTGATGTGCTTTTTCAAATACAAGCTTATTATGCGTTTGAGAAGAGTGATTCCTCTTTATTTTTACACAACAATCATACTTAGTCCAGATTTATTTTACAAGAAATTATAAAAACAGAAAACACGAACAAGTTTTAATTAAAACATGCATATAGCCTGATGTTGTTACAAACGTTTGAGCATACATAACAACATCCGCTTCTCAGTTATTCAGATTGTGCACATACCAAGAGATTTTCTCAAGAATGTGAATCTCTCATGGTCAAGAGCTTTAGTAAACACATCAGCAAACTGATTTTCAGTGGGTATGTATTCTAACTTCACAATATTCTTTTCTACAAGATCCCTCATGAAATGATGTCTAAGTGAGTGTTGTTAAGTATAGATGTTGTAACTAATGTTAGAACAATCATCACAATAATCTGGAAAACGGAGATAAAAACGTGTACAACGGAAGACTTAAACACACTATTGCAAGATGGAATACTTTTTAACACAAACTATATAAAATAGCTTGTGCTAGCCTTACGACGAAACGTTCACTATAATAAGATTAGTGATACAAAAGTTGTGTGAAGAGTTAAATCGTTCATAACGGAAACAAGACTCGATATCACATATCAAATCTAAATTGGCTAAGTGTATAACACTATACACCGTCAAAGTTGATCTCACTCTATATTTATGATCTCTCTATCTATGGATATAGGATTGATCGCAAGTTATGCGAAATGTACTAAACTTCTAAGCATAGCATAAACGTTGGAATAACTGCCCTATCACCTTTGAACTCAGGATCAACACTAGAGTAGATGTACTCGTTTATTCCACACTTGGTACTGAAGACTTCGACTTCTATTTATAGATGGAGGTCTTCATCCGTAGATAACTTCTTCATGTAACCGCTCCATGATCTCTTGTTATGCACCCATGATCTTATCTTTATTTATGATGTTTAAGACTACAACCGCCTGATCTAGATCATTCTAAATCGTTCTGGAATAGCCTGGATCGTGTAGGTCCTTGTAGATCCTTGTAGAACCTTCTGGAACCCGTAATTGTCCATGTTGCAACCAATGCTTGCAACATTCACTGCAACATTGAGTATTCCAGAGTCTTGTAGATCCTTCTAGATCTTCAACCTGCATGTTAAAACATCTAAAACAACATTTGATCATAAAGTGTTAGTTAATATGAAGAAATGACAAATTCATGTTGTTTCAAAGTAAATAGTGAATACTTCACTACCAACAACATTAACAAAAACGACTTTATTTTAATATATGACTGATTTTTATTCAAATATATATATTTCATATTTTTTTTAAAATATAAATGGTTTTGCTATATTTTGTCATTAAAAGTAAAAAAAAAAAATTATTATTGTTTTTGTCAATTTTTATCATTAAAAATTAATATCCTTTTTTGAAGTTAATTAATTAGTTCTTAATATGATATGCAAATATGCATATAATTTGATTCTTAAAAAAATGAAAAATAAATAAAAAGTGAGAAAAGAAAAAATAAAGACACATTCAATATTCGATCGTCTAACCAAAAGTCAAACACAAGTACCTAAACCACCAGACTACAAATAGTTGTTCAAAAGGAAAGAGCAAACTCTTATATGTACCAAGTGCACGGTGTACTCATTCAACATTTGATCATATTTATACTAAAAAGTTTGTTTCAATTATACTGGAAAGTGTGGTTGGATTACACTGAAAAGTTTACACTAAAAATTGATTTTCAGTGTAATCCAACCACACTTTTCAATGTAATTGAAACAAACTTTTCAATGTAAATAGGGTCAACTGTTGATTGAGTACACCATACACCAAATGCACAAGAATGTTTCTCAAAGGAAAGACATCATAGTATATTAATATTTAATGCGCTTGATCAAAATCCATATTACTAACTTATTCTGATTTCAAGGTGAGCAAGTTTCATAGGAAAACATACTCATTTTGGTATTATTGTAAAACTCGTTATGGTGAAACTAGTTTGTAATTTATACCCTTTGATAAAACAAATAATATTCTTTATTGAAAATAATTAATAATTTTTAATAAAAAAATTATTGTTTAAAACATGTTTACAGTGAATTTATTTATTTACAAAATTCATTGCCTTGTTGTAAATCTCCACTCATGAGATCCAATTTTCAAATGTCTATAGTCGTATAAGCTATCAATCCACTAATCCGAGGTTCCATCCCCATATTATAAAAGAAACAGATTATTCTACGAATATGAAAAATGCCTCGGGTGCAAATTAGTGTCTCGAATATAAATTGAATCTTAAACTATTTTTTTGTTGTTGTACAAATTGAACATTAAACTAATTCCTAAAAACAAATTGAATCAAGCTACTCTTTTTGTATGAATAAACACTCTAACTTTTAAAATCAAACAAATAAATTGTATAGAAAATTATTGTAATAGTGGATAAAGATGTTATGATAAATTCTAAATATGAGTTAAGAATAGCAACATTTTTTTTATGTTTTAGCAATGACTCAGAAAACTTTATTTATTTAATATGCAATATGTATTAAATTAATGTTTAAAAAATAACCAATTTAATAATATGACATGAAAATAACAACTGTCGATTATATATTGTTGGATTACATTACTAATTTAAGAATATATCATAAAGTGTTTATTCAAATGTTATATGCCAATTTATTAAATGAAATGCCTCCATCCTCAATTGGGGTTTATTTATTTAATTTTTAAAAGTTAGTGCTTATTTATATATATAAAAAAAAACAGTTCTGGGTTAAATTTGTAACTAAGAAATTAGTCAGGATCTAATTTACATAAAAATAGTCTAGATTCCAATTTCTATAGAAAAAAAGATTATACAGAGTCAAATTTATACTTAAAACACTTTAGTTAAAAACCAATTTGTACTATTTTAGTTTCAGAATTCAATTTATATATAAAAAAAAATCAATTTATACCCAAGATATTAGTTTCAGAATTCAATTTATAAAAAAAAAAAAAAAAAAAGTTTGGAATCTAATATCTAATATATACCCAAAACACTGAAGTTCCAAATTCTACATTTCCCCATTTTATAATGAACAAAATTATAACCCACAAACACATCGTTGCCTTGTTCATTTGATTGCTAAGAAAATAAAAAGGAAAAAACAGCCCCCAACCCTGTAATCATCGTCATCGACCCTCAGTTCACTGTGCTTTAGATTAGATGATGACGGTGAATTTGATGACTTAACGATGAAATGGACGGAGTCAAACCCGCCGTTTGCGTCGTTCCCAGTTTTGGTCGCAATGGCAACAACCCACCGCTGATTGACTACCGCCCAACGCCGTCTTTTGCATATCAACGACCATGATACCCTTTTTCCTAAAAACCCTCCTAAAAACCCATCCCCTGATTATCTTCTCTGTTGCTCATGGACCCTGCCACCTCTCGTCCTGCGGTCGTCATCGATAATGGCACCGGGTAATTCCTAATCTATTCCTTTCTTTTTTTTAATCGCTGTTGTGGTTAAACTGTTCGACGAAATTCTTCTGTGAATTGAGAGTTTTCTGATCGGTCCCATTAGCTTATTCTTATTCATTCTCATGTATAGTTTACTTGTTTAATCCATCCCTTAGGTATACGAAAATGGGGTTTGCTGGAAATGTAGAACCCTGTTTTATAGTCCCCACGGTAGTAGCTGTAAATGAATCGATCATCAATCAACCTCGAGCTACTTCTACCAAGGGTAGCAATTGGTTGGTGCAGCACAGTGCGGGGGTTATGGCGGATCTGGACTTTTATGTAGGAGAAGAGGCCTTGTCTAGATCTAAATCTAGTAGCAGTTATAACTTGAACTATCCCATCAAACATGGCCAAGTAGATAATTGGGATGCCATGGAGAGGTTCTGGCAGCAGTGTATATTCGATTATCTGCGCTGCGATCCAGAGGATCATTACTTTTTGTTGACTGAGAGTCCATTGACTGCACCGGAGAGCCGTGAGTACACCGGTGAGATAATGTTCGAGACTTTCAATGTCCCGGCTCTCTATATCGCTGTGCAGCCTGTGCTTGCTCTGGCTGCTGGGTACACATCATCCAAGGTTGGTATTTGATTCGTAATTTTGCACTATAGGTGTATGGGCATATGCAATCAGATTTTCAATGTGCTTTGTAGTGATGATGCTTAATAGAGCACCAAAGATTATATACGAATTGAATATAATTGTACTGAAGGGGAGAAAGTTTTGTCAAATTGGTAATATTATGGAAGAAAAATAGATTATCAATATGGTACTGCTAAAGAAATGGGTAACTAATTTTTAACTACAACAGGTCATTATCCCGTGCTTCATTGTGTTTCAAAACCTGGTGGATCATTTAGTTGTTTGGAGATAAATTAGCTATAATATTGCCTGTTTTATTTTTTCGCTTGGAAGCTATGTACTTATTTCATTAAATGTATTATAATTAATGTTGCAAATTGCAATGACACAAAAGATTGAAGTTGTGGCCTAATTTGACAATCATCTTTATTACGTCAGTTGCTTGAATTGTATTTTTTAACTCAAATGTCATTTTTTTTGTGGATCCCATAATTTAGCTCATTGAGAAATGAGTGAGTCAAATGATTGAAGTAGGTTATCTCGTGAAAGTTATTTTCTATAGTTGGGCTGCATACAGTTCTTCTCTATCTCTCTGGACTTCCTCCTATATTATATATCGCTGACTGCTGAAATGTACTATCTTCACCGAATGTGGAGACATTAGAGCATATACCTTAATATAGTGTGTTGTGTACTTTTTATTAGGCAAGATTTATCAATTATGATTGAAATGCTTTTTAACTTTTAACTTTTTGCAAACATCATCATAATATAATTCGATAGTTAGATAAAAGGAAACAAAAATGATCGACTATGTAATCTGTTTCTAATATTGGCATCATGTGAGCATGGATGAAAAATAGGTCTATTTTCGGAATGCTACTAATCTTTTGAGACACCCCTTTGGACCTTTGAGATAGTAATGTTTTGTTTGTTTCTGTTTGAAAGTTTGCCTGTATTGCTTGCTCTCTGTCATTGAACTATATGTTCTCCTGATCCAACACATTTTCAATTTTGTTTGATTTATTTTGTTGTTGATATGCTTTCTTCTATTGGGTAGAAGGCACATCCCAACCTGCTCATTCTAGTAAAAAAGCTAGGTTAAATTACTGTTTGCATGATTATGTCCTGTTAATGCCAAACCAGGTGAGCAGGGGAGCCAATCGAATGAAAATCTCTATCATTTGGGATAGCTGCTCCTTGTTCTGTATAGTTAATTAATTTCCTTCTCTTTTTGTTCTGCCAACACTTCTTAGTGTGAGATGACAGGAGTTGTGGTGGATGTGGGGGATGGAGCTACTCATGTTGTGCCTGTTGCCGATGGTTATGTTATTGGGAGCAGCATTAGGTCGATTCCACTTTCAGGAGAAGATGTCACTCTCTTCATCCAGCAGCTCATGCGAGTATGCTTTTTTAAATGCTTTATCTTGTATTTTAGGGTTTGTTTATTTTTTTTAAGAAATTCTTTCTGATGTCAAAATTGATTAGGTTGATTCTTCAGTGCCAATATGCTAAAATGAGTATGACTGTGTGCGATCCCTTTCTATTGGATCTTGTTGGATCTTTCTTCCCTGTTTTATGTTGTCGAAGATAGTATTGTAATTAGATCAATAAGGACCTGGTAGTATAGTTAGATGAAACTAGTTCCGTTCCCTGTTTTCTTTTGTCCCAGCAAGTGTTGTCTAAGACATCCTTAAACCATAGGGGCTTTGTTTTTTTTCTTATTTTTTGTATAGCTTAAGGTTGTTTTGTTTGATTTAAGAACTATCTAAAAGAATATGACTATGAGAACTCTTTATCTTGTGGACCATTTTGGATCTTTTTTCTTCCTTACTCTCTGTTTTATGAGTATTATTTTTCTGATAACACTTTCAAGCACCAGGTAGCATAATTAATTATACTTTATTTATCAAGAGTCTTGGTGTAAATCTAGGCTCATTAAACCAGAACTTCGTTTTTTGGATTTGCTTTCTGAAAGTGCTTGTGTTTTTGCCATTTATTAGTGCCTTTGTTGTACCATATGTAGGAAAGGGGAGAGCATGTTCCACTTGAGGACTCCCTGGAAGTTGCCCGGAAAGTGAAGGAAATGTATTGCTACACTTGTTCTGACATTGTCAAGGTATAATCTATGAGTTGCTGACTATGGGTGATCCGTCTGTGCTTAAACCCCTAGAGAATTAGATATGGTCCTTGATAGTTGCTACTCCTGTAATTGCAACTTCTATAAAAGCAAAACATGTCTGTTTTCCTCTCATATGGGATAATATGTATATATGAAAATTGGAAGTTATATAAGATGCAAATTTTTGGCTTTATGGTGCGTTGTAATTAACGTTTTTAAAGATGAGACTTTTTTTTTTGTTAACTAGTCTATGTTCTCTTACAAGTCCAGGAGTTCAATAAGCATGACAAAGAGCCATCGAAGTACGTTAAGCACTGGAGAGGTACCAAGCCAAAGACTGGGGCACCTTATTCTTGTGATATAGGCTATGAACGGTTCCTTGGCCCTGAGGTTTGCTTTGCTCGCTGTTTCTAAGATTAACGAACCCAGCAGCATACTTCACATATTATAAGTTGTTCATAATGTAGTGAATTTGCTAAAAAATGGTTTATCCTTCACAAGTGTAAATGACGGCGCTTATAAAGTTCAGTTGAATGATTGACACACTTTTTCCCCAAAACTTGTCAATGAATGTATTAGATGCACTTTCAAGCAACTGAGAATATTGACTTGCTTCTATAACAAATAGGGGATAGGTAATTAGTTGTTTATAATGGATTTCATTTGTTCTTTTTTGTTTCTTGTACAGGTGTTCTTCAACCCTGAAATTTATAGCAGTGATTTTACAACTCCTTTACCTGATGTGATTGATAAATGTATTCAATCTGCACCAATAGATACCCGAAGAGCCTTGTACAAGGTTACATGAACGACATGATTAATTTATTTTTGTTAATTTGCTCTTCACTTTATGATTTTATTGTTATACGGAAACCGTCGAAGTAATACACATCTGATACATTGCAGAATGTTGTATTATCTGGAGGATCAACCATGTTCAAGGACTTCCACAGAAGGTTGCAACGAGACCTCAAAAAGATTGTTGATGCTAGAGTCCTTGCGTCAGATGCTCGGCTTGGTGGAGAAGGAAAGGTAAGTTATTAGGCTACTTTAATTTCACACACTTATTGCCCCTGATCTTGGCTTTCTATCAGTTTCGACTTTAACTGCTGAATGTTTTTCTCCAGGCTCAACCCTTGGAAGTTAATGTTGTTAGCCATCCCATCCAGAGAAATGCAGTTTGGTTTGGTGGCTCAGTGCTTGCATCCACACCTGAGTTTTACACGGTATGTGAAGAAGAATCTGGAAAAGTTTTCCTTTATTCAAATTGATGTAGTACATCCATCTTTCCTTTTTCCTTCCTCTGTCTCGCCCTCCTCTGTGTGTGTGCATGTGAATGTCTATAAATGCAAGTATATCTTGTTATGAATATGGATCTTGGACCAATCTGTTTTTTGCTCCATTTAGGCATGCCATACAAAAGCTGAGTATGAGGAATGTGGAGCTAGCATATGCCGCACAAACCCAATCTTCAAAGGGATGTATTGATTTGAAGGCCAATCAAACTGATAGGAAAAACATTTCATGATTGCTCGAATGGAAATAGATGATTTATATCGCCAGTATGTTTTGGGGTTGGCGAATTCTACAGCTGCATGTGATTTTCATGCTTGTATATTTCAGTTTGTGGTGTAACAATGGAGGTTCTTATATCTTTTCAGTAGGAAGCAACAAATTTTGGAGTGCTAGTGGTGCTCTGCTCAATGGGAAAAAAGACGAGCTTCTTGATCCCAGCAAAGTTTAGGTCTGATACCGTTTTTTGTTTTACTTTTCAATTGTTTCTGTTCGTTTTCAGGTAGGCTTACCACATTGTTGATTGATGAAAGAGTAGCAAAATCACCATACCCTGATAGAAAGTTGATTGTTTTAGCAGAATTTGTGACAGCATGTACATCTATTACATTATTGGTCACCGCTACAATTATCAAGTAGGTAGTTGAAACTACACTTGGTACATTCTGTTGTTCCTCAATGATCCTCTATTTACATGAACTTTTTTGTATTCACGTGAATTATGTGTCAAACATGTGTTAAGTCCTGGTGTGTGCTTTCTAAGATTTTCCTTATGTTTCAGTAAAGATCTGTTGGACTCCTAGGCCAAATGCAGAAGGATGCATTGGTTTGTGCATGCTGTTTTATGACATTGGCCCTTTCTGTTCATTTGTTTAGGTTGTTGATTGTCATCCACTTTCTCATATATTTTCTGGACATGCTAGTCAGCTAGTGCAGCCACTATAATTGATTTACACTAAATCCATTTAAGGAGTAGTTTAACCCACTAACTATACAATGTTGAATAATTATTACATTTATCCTCACATTTCCCAACCCCTTAATTGGTGTTGAGATTATATATACACTATGATTATCAATTCTTAAAGTAGATCCGGGCAAGTAAACTTGTGCCAAAGCACCTCCGAGGAAGTGTTCAAAATATTAATATTTGAATAGGATTAAGGTACTATTTAAACATTGAAGTATTATTTTGAGTATAAATTGGACCCTAAACTATTTTTTGGTACAAATATGCCCTCCAACCAATAAAATGAAAGAGATATGACCTTCCGTCAAGTAAATAGAAACATCGTTTATTATCTCTATCCATTTTTTCTTTTCACGGTAAAGACCAAAGTTCTTGGCAACCATTTCTTGTAGATCAGCTAAACTAATATTGTCCTTGCTCGAGAACAACAATAGATGACGAGCAGTGTAGAGCGACTCTTTCCCTTCTTCATTGCTGTAAGAAGCAAGATTCTGTGGTGGATAACTTTTAACACGCTTAAATTATCAGTGAGGGGAGAATCTCTATTCGCGACCCACACAAATGCGTTCTCTGTTAAATTCTTGAACCAAGGGCAACATACCAATTTTTAAAAATTTCAGGGCTGAAGAATCCGAGCTCTAATTTCTCACCTTTGAAACCAGGGGTTCGCCTTATCTCATACTTTTTTCATCAACCTATATTGTATCTGTTGCACCAGTAATTGTTGGAAATATTAGGGAAAATATCACAAGGAAACTAGAGAAATACTTTGTAGTAATAGTCATTGTAGGTTGTATCCAAAGGAAAGGCGATTTTTTATTTAAGCATGCATGGAGGAGTCAAAAGTTGGTGTTCAAATGGTTGATATTTCTGAGTTGGAAAAAGCAAAGTTGGTGTTAAAATGGTGATTAGTTGGAAATTGGAAGCGTAGGAGTCAAAATTGGAAGCATGGGGTTCAATGGGTTGATGAAGAAAGAAGAATGAAATTTGATAGTAACTGTCATTTCATTTTATTAGTTGGGGCACATATTTGTTAGATTTTAAAAGATAAGGGATTTATTTGTATAAAAAAATAGTTTAGGGTTCAAATTGTTCCCGAAACAATTTGAATACTGTATCTTATCCCATTTGAATACTGTCACGGGTTTTAAAAAAAGTAATTTTTTTTTCAGTAAATATAGTGTAATATCCGAACCAAAATATTATTATTATTATTATTAGGGTTAATTTCATATAAATTCACGACCTTTATGCTTAGTATCAATTTAATCACGAACTTTTAGATTTTTGTAAAAAAACCAAACCTTTGATATTTGTTGCAATTTGATACACATTTTTTTTTCTTCCGGCCGGCAACCGATGACGTGGCTCGCCCGAGCGTGTGTCATCTTGCCACGTAGGATTACACATATTTTTTTTTAATCCACATCATAAATAACACTTACCATTTAAATAACATATTTCTACTTATAATTAAAATAGCAACTAAATAAATTAAACAACAACCAAATGAATCTCAAAACTAAGAACGTAAAGAGAAATATTATATATAATTTATGTTGGTTGCTATTTAAATTTTAAGTAGAAAGGTGTTATTTAAATTGTAAGTGTTACTTGTGATGTGAATTTAAAAAATAAATAAAATAAACATGTATAATCCTACGTGGCAAGATGACACACGCTCCGGCGAGCCACATCATCAGTTGCCGGCCGGAAAAAAAAAAGTGTATCAAATTGCAACAAATATCAAAGGTTGGGTTTTTTTACAAAAATCTAAAAGTTTGTGATTAAATTGATACTAAGTATAAAGGTCGTGAATTTATATGAAATTAACCCTTCTTATTATTATTATTATTATTATTATTATTATTATTATTATTATTATTATTATTATTATTATTATTATTATTATTTCATAAATGATTCATGTTTTAAGAACACTATGTGTTTTAAAGTTTGATTTCTTGGCCACGAACGGACGAAACGAAAGCATATTAATTACCATAAAGAAATTGAGACTATATTAATAAAAAATGCAATTTTTGGATTCAAATTTTAACAGAAAAATTATCGATTTTCGCGGACAAAACTTATATCACATCCTAAAATACAGGGGCTATCAATTGGCGGCAAATTTTTTTAATTAGGCCAAATACCAAATTAGATAGTAAAAATAGGCCAACTGGAATTTTTTTTACGAATATAGGGTTGATCGCGCCTGCCAGAGGCGATCAACTGAGTAGATCGCGCTCCCCAGGCGCGATCAACATAAAGATCCGCCACGTCGTAGATCGCCTCTGGCAAGGGCGATCTACGACCAATTCTGACGCAATTCTGACGCACGCACTGCTCTCGGTCCGCGTGCTGCTCTCTTTCCCCATGAATACTATTTTGACATTATTTTGACACATTTTATTACACATATTCGTTGGAAAGTCAGGACACATGTTTTATGGCCATGGTTTAATGAACATTCTATAAATTTCTTGCATCTTCGATTATTTATTTATTTTATTTATAAATGGAATAGATGGCATTTTAAAATTATTTTTAAGCTATTAAAGTAGGTGTGTGCGTACGTGATATTTTCCTAAAAAATATAAGCATTAATTCAAACAACGTGTACTTTAAATTGAAGATAATATTTTCTTCCATAGTCAATATTGGTTTAATTGAAACTGCCCTCGTTTTTTTTTCTAAAAGGAATTTTATTTTATATTTTGGACTGAAATTTCGGTCAAAATGAAGGAAGGAGGAGGAATACTAAAATGGCGGGTGAAAGATGAGGGTATTTAAAATTTAATTTTATACGAGAATAAATTTAATAATATTACTGAATACATTTAATTTTATACGGGAACAAATTAGTTAATTAAAATTAATTCAAAAAATGGGACGGAGGTAGTACTACTTATATTATTTGTGTAATTGTATTAATGAATAAATTTAATTTTATACGGGAACAAATTTTACTGGACATAATTTTTTTATTAAGGAATTAAAATTAATTTAAAAAAATGTCACATAATTTTATTATTTGTGTACTACTTTTAAAATGCCATCTATTCCATTTATAAATAAAATAAATAAATAATCGAAGATGCAAGAAATTTATAGAATGTTCATTAAACCATGGCCATAAAACATGTGTCCTGACTTTCCAACGAATATGTGTAATAAAATGTGTCAAAATAATGTCAAAATAGTATTCATGGGGAAAGAGAGCAGCACGCGGACCGAGAGCAGTGCGTGCGTCAGAATTGCGTCAGAATTGGTCGTAGATCGCCCTTGCCAGAGGCGATCTACGACGTGGCGGATCTTCATATTGTTGATCGCGCCTGGGGAGCGCGATCTACTCAGTTGATCGCCTCTGGCAGGCGCGATCAACCCTATATTCGTAAAAAAAATTCCAGTTGGCCTATTTTTACTATCTAATTTGGTATTTGGCCTAATTAAAAAAATTTGCCATCAATTGGCAGCCCAAATATACCAAAAATCTCAAAGTGGACGTCCATATGGGGAGGGAAACTTCCTCCCCACACTTTTCTTACACCTATCACACTAATAATTCATCAATCGTCCCTAATAGAAAGCTTATACTTCAAACCTATGGACCTTGTCTCCCCTTAAACCCCCCACATAAGCCTTTACCCATTTTCTTGCCATCACCCTTCCCTCTATAACCCCCATCATCCAAAATGCAACCATTTCATCCTCATTTCTTCCCACAAACTCACAAGAAAAATACTCTCTCTCCACTCTTCCCAAGTTTCAACCAAGGGCAGAAGATAGAGTTGGTTGTAGCCCGCTCAGATTTGACAATTTTTTTATATACTCCCTCCGTCCACGAAAATTTTACCCGGTTACTGTAGATCACAGTTTTTAATGAAAATTAGTATTTTATTGAAAAAGTGAATAAAGTAGATAAAGTAAGAGTATTGTGGTGGGTATTGTGGGACCCATTTTTTGTTTGTGAGTGTAGTTTATTTCCAAAAGAGGAATGGGTAAAAATTTGGTGGACGGACCAAAAAGGAAAGCGGGTAAAAATTTGGTGGACGGAGGGAGTATATAATTTTTTTTTAGCTCACCCAAGATTCAAACCTATGACCTCTAAGGAGAAAGTCAAATCTTAACCACTAAAACATAACAATTTACTTATTTTTATCGGATAATATTTCAATTAAATTGGGAACCCTAATTCTATTTCCACAAATCACAACAGTTGCACGTCTCTTGCTCTACAACTGCGCCACGATTCTACCCCTCACATCAAGGTCGATGACGATCGGCGTTCAGCCACTCCTCTCCGTCAAGGCCCGCTGCCATCATCTCTATCCAGGCGTCAAGACCATTTTCAACCCTCCTCTCCAACTCTCTACCAAACCTTGGGGTAATAATTTAATTAAGTTTTTATTTATTGGTTTGCAGCAATAATTCTAATCTTTGAACACTTAGAAATTAGATTGTGATTTGTGAGAATAAGAGTTTCATTATGCAATGCTTGAAATGCTTGAAATCCTAAAATGTAAGTTAGTGAATGAAGAGGTATAGATTGGGGAATTTAATTGCTGAAATCATACCTATGAAATTAGAGAATTGTGTTTTTGAATTTTTCATAATTTTGGTGAAATTTACATATACTAATAATTTTTTTAAATTTCTAAGATGTATGTGGTCTTTGTTTTAGGAATTATAAATATGTACATACACAGAGTAGTAGTTATAAATACATATTAAATCTTCTCTATCAGATTCCATAGTTGTTTATATTGAAAGAGAATTGTTTGAAGACATTAATCCTGATTATATTATCAATGAATTCTATCGGATAAAGAATCGTAGGGTATGTTACACAGGGATTACACCCGGCGCCACGAGGCATGACGGGGAGTGGCTAGCTGGCCCCCGGGAAAGGACGAGGTGACGGCCTGGCCCAAGCGCTAGCGACGAGGAAATAGGTTCTAGCCAACCCGATACCCATCAGGTAGCGGGTACCACCGAGGCAAGCTTGGGGCCGGGCATACCCGCTTCTCGCGATTCTTCCACGGGGATGGACCTGCCCGCATGGCCCCAATACCCGACTACCCGAGTACCCATGAAGCCGATCTAGCAACTAGGCCAGTGTTGTCACATCGGACGTGCGGATGTGATCGAGTCAGAACAGAGTTAGAGGGATAAGTCTCATCAGCAGAGGTCAACAGGGCCACATGGCAGGCTCCCATTGGTCAGTAGGGGGGGGGGGGGAGGGGGCATAGCCAATCATGGCAACACAACTAGAATTCAGAGGTGCCCACAGACAGATCTGTTCAAGTGGGTGATCCTACCTTGTACACTATAAATAGGGCCTTAAATGCCCATTTGTAAACACAACTCATTTATTACTGTTGATGACCTTTTCTAATCTATGATGGTTAGTGGCTGTTTTTGCTAAGTAAGATCATCAAACAAGAATTGAGATCATAGATAATGCTCAAGAATAAAATTTGCAAGAATTTAGTTACTTTTTGAATTATGGAAAAATCCTCTTTCCTTCATGCAAATGAAGGGGTATTTATAGATATACAAGGGGGTTATGTGTCACCTTTCTAGTGGTTTAACCATTGGATTTTTGCCAAGTGTTGAGACACTTGTACAACATCTAAACTATTATCACTTGGATGAGTGCCAAGTGTTGAGACACTTGGACTATATCTAAACTAATGACTTTTGGAGTTCCCAATGTTGTACTTAGTCTTCATGACCACTTAGCTGCTTTCCTTGGTGACTAGTTGCTCGCTAGTATATCTTCGTTGGGCGTTATGGACCTCTTGCTCGCCTCGTGTTTGGGTTTGATGCAAGGTTGCTCGCATGGTTGCAAAGTTGTCTGCCTTTTGTCTTTATCTTTTGTTTTGGTTATTCATTTCTTTTGTCTTTTGCTTTTCTGATCGCGTAAAATGCGTCTGGCCGCACTCCTGGTCGCCAAAATATTTGACTTTCTCCAAACTCTGATGGTCGCCCGCTTCTTGATTTTAGTTCATTAACTTCTTAATTCTTTAATCACTGTTGCTCGCCTGGTCGCCTGTCAACAATGCCCCCTGACTTGTTCTTCGTTAGGAAAATTATTGCCTAATGAAGGACAAGGCACAATTTCAGGCGTGAATGTTCACATGACGCGAGCAATGAATTTTTCGAATCTCATTGGGCGGGAAGACGGGCGAACATCAGGTCATCAAAAGCGAACATAAGGGTGTAGTATGCGTAAGCGACGGTTGACTTCCCGAGGCTCTCGAAAATCGAAACGTCGTGGGCGGTTGATGACGTCATCGCCGCCCACGCTTATTTTCTTTTTTGCGCATAGGGGCCTATGAAATCTTTTAAAAATCTCATTTCGGCCCCCATTTTCAAGCCTTATAAATACTTGTCTTCCTCCTTCATTTCATTCTTTTCATCTTTTCGAAATCGTTCTCTCTTCAGCCATTAAAGCTTTCATTCAAGCTTTCCTGTTCCGATTTTTACGAGATTCTTGCACGACTTCACACAGTATTCTTCAGGTAATCACTGAATATAGTCCTCAATCTTGTTCTTGTTTTTGATTTCGTGTTTATCCTTGCCATTTTCTTCTGAAACTTTCTTCCGCCGCCGCGCTCTTTCTAACGCCGCCGTACCCCCGTCGTGCTCCGTCGTTTCTGGAATTTTAGTTTTTTCTTTAAAATCTTCCGTCATTTTCTTTTAAATGGTTTCTTCGAGTGACACCCCTTCGATCGAAATTATCGAGCGTAATCCTCGGAAGCGTCCCATGGAAGAAGTCTCTTCCCCTGCTCCTCGCCGGTCTGCTCGCCAAATCCTTGTTCGAAATCCAAGAACTCTACTGGTGGACGAAGAAACGGGATCTGAGGCGTCCTCGATTGTTCGCTCCATTGAGGCCCAGACTTCAGATAATTCTGGCGAGGAGGAGGTTCAAAACCCTGCTGGTCGCCCAGACGCGGAGGGTGTTACCTCTTCTGACTTGGGAGAGGACTCGGAGGAAGTGACCGCTGAGATTGAGGCTAAAAGCGACCATCAGGAAGTTGTGCGACCAAGATTGGCCGTGAATTGGGAGTTTCTTGAAGAAATAGGTTTTCCTACTTCTAAGGTGACTCCTGAGTCTCAAATCCCAGAAGGCGTTGCTCGCTCAAATGAATGGGAAGATTATGTTGCTCGCTATTCTGAGACCTTTCCTGTTCGCGCCAGAGAGTTCATGTCCGCTGAAGTGAACGTTTACACAGCGAGCAAGATTTCGAGTTTAGTCGTGGAGGACGACTTAGATAGTATTAGGTCCCAGTACAAGATCCCTTACGATATATTTTTATACGCCCCTAAGGAGGGAGAAACTGCTGATCGCCCACCACCGGGTTGCACCGCGATCAACCTTGACATACTTAACACTGGGTTTCCATTGCCGCTTCACCCCATCATTGGTCGCTTCTTGGAAGACATCAACTTGGCGATTACCCAAATCACTCCCAATGGGTGGAGCAATCTGCTCGCCCTGATGACCCTCTTTGGCCTTGAAGGATACAAGAATAAACTCAGTACGACTGAGATTTTATATGCCTGGGTTGTCTCGGCTTGCAGCGAGGAGGGGGTAGGTTGGTATTACGTCAAGGCGAGAACGGGGGTAAAACTTATCGAAGGAGTCCCCAATAAAGTTAGGAGTTGGCATAACCAATTCTTATTTATTGGTGGCGATTGGCGAGCATCAGTGGGCTTTACTGGCGGCCAAGCGCGCATTAATTCTCCCGAACGATTTGGCATAATCAAACGTATGCCTTTCTCCTTCTTTCCTAGGACCGCGTTGGGGACTAATTTTAATTTTTTCTTTCTTTTTGTTTTGCAGGTCCAAAAGTGTTGAAGTGGGGAGATTCAGGCCTTAGTGAAGAGTTCTTGTACACATTGGCTGTAATCGTACTTCGGAACCCGAGTGATCGCAACATCTTGCATCTTTCGAAGGCCCATTGTCAAAAGATCGCCCAACTCTTCACGAACCCTCATCACTTAGAGGCTCAAGCAGAGATCCCTGAAGATAATCATTATCAGCAACTTTACACTATTGCTCGCTTGATCGCCCATCTCGGCTAACTCTTTTGTTCGACTTTTTCTTTTTAAACAGATCAAAGGGTAACTGTTGCTGTGCCAACTATTCCACAATCTTACCACCTGCTCGCTGCAAGAGTCAAACAGATGGCTGCCGATGAGCCAACTAGGAAGAGGCATGATCCGCCTTTGTCACTTATGCGCCTACGGGATGGAGGGGATCAAGGTACTCGTCCACGAACATCCAAAGGAGCCCCCAAGACAGCCCCCAAGACAGCCTCTTCTTCACAAGTTGTGGAGAAGGAAAAGACGAAAAAGAAGGCTCCGCGGGACGATTCTCGCGAGGAGGGGGATGGCGCCGAGCGAGCATCGAAGCGCTCGAAGACTATCACGGAGGCGAGTAATCGTGCTCCTCGCTCGCCCGCTCCCAAGCATGCCTTGGTTGAGATTGTAAGTGAGCAGCAGACCGTTGCTGCCATTATGAACAAGAAATCGCGATCATCCAGTGATCGCTCATATCTGGGGTATGACCCCGTAAAAATGAGGGAGTAAGTTTTCTAACTGAAACTCTAATGATCGCCTTTTTGTTGTGCTTTTGCTTAAAATGTTTCTTTCTTTTTCTTTCCCAGGTATAAGCCTGAGGAGCACCCTGGGCGGGCAGAAGTGCTCCATCAGCTCAGCTGTGTGAAAACTCCTCCCCCTTACTTGGATATCGCAGATTCCCACGTCCGGCGAGCAACTGAGATGGTTCCCCGTTCATGGACCAAGACTTGTGAGGAGATTGTCCAGGGGCAGACCACAAGCGACAATGCTCGCTTGATCGTGTACAATGCTAGTCATCAGGCTGTGATGGCCCAGAGGCTCCTGGATCAAATCGTACTCCTGGAGAGGACGAATCGCAGCCTTGGTCGCAAGATCGAGGGCTTCGAGGTGGAGAAGGCTGCTACCTTGAAGAAAAAAGATGAAGAGCTCGCACAAGAGAAAGCTGAACATGCCAAGGCGATGGCGAACTTGGAACAGATGTTCAATGCTTCCGTGGCCAGCGAGCAATTTGCTCTGAACCAATCAGAGAAGCTATCTCTTGAGCTGGGGGTGGCCAATGAGCGAGCAAAGGCGCTAGAGGTTGAGAAAACTGCCATGATCGCCCAAATAGAGGAGCTACAAACTGAGGTTGCTCGCCTCCGACAAGAGAAAGTTGACATGGTCGCTTATGACCTCTATGCTCAGGATGTGGCTGACAACACCAACCTGGGATATGTCTGTGCTTACGCCGAGAGCTTAAGATCAGTGAAGTTCGCTTTGGACCACAACTTAGACATCTTGGCCACTGCAAAAAAGGACTTCATCGATTATGTTAAGGACAATCCCCTTGGTGATGGGTTCTCGCTTCCGTTGGCTGATCTTGGGGAGATGGGAATTCCCTTGGATATCTTTGGGGAAGGTGTTGAAATTGTGCCTCCCCAGTCCTCTGGCGAGCAGCCGAGCAAGGAGGCGGATATTTTCGATGGCCTTCACTCTCTCCCCTTGACTCCTATTGATGGGGCGAGCACCTCTGCCGTGGCGGCCACGACCGCATCTGCCACCATTGAAGAAACACCCCCTGCTCCGGCGACCACGGATGCGCCTCCAGCCCCTCCAGCCTGAAGATTTTGTACTTTTTGTTTCTTTTAGATCTGTACTAGGGTCAGCTTGTACTCTTATTTTCCTTTTGGTGTAACATTTCACTTCCTTAATGAATGAAAAATTGGGACGAATTTACTTTCTTTTCTTTGTTACTATTTATTTTGTTCCTCACTTGTTCGCTCCTTACATTGTTGTTCGCCTCGAATTTTTGTAACTTTGGCTAACTTAGTATTTTTCTTTTTATGGCAAGCATCTTTGTGCTTGGCGATCATGGCACCCTTGTGCTTATTGGTCGCGTGATCGGCTAGGATGGGCTCTTTTTGTCCTTTAAAAGACTTAGCCTTAGATAATTGGGCCTCATGGTCTCTTTGTGGACTTGGCCTTGCATTTGTTTGCATTCAGCTCTGTTGCTCGCCCCCTGTATGATTACTTTGAGCGAGCAACTTTGCTTTGTGGAGCGAACAACTTAACCAGTAACAAAAGTTCTGAATACATACACTCATAAATTTTTGAAAGTTTCAATGTATTCACAACTCTGTACATGAGGCAAAAAACTAAATTAACTTTTACATTCGTCAAACAAGACTCGTCTATTGATAATACTTTTTTAATAAAGCCGCATTCCAGGAATATTGGGTCGAATTGCCTTTCGTGTCTTCCAGGTCATATGTGCCGTTATCCCATTTCTGGGTTATTCTGTACGGGCCCTCCCAAGTCGGTCCGAATACTCCTGGTGGTGGTCCCAAAACCTTTTTGAGCACGAGATCTCCAACCTTGAAATCTCTGACTTTTACTTGTGAGTTGTAATACTTTGTGATTCTTCTTTTGTATATTGCATTTTTCATTTCTGCCGAGATTCTTTTTTCCTCAATCAAGTCCATTTCCGCAGCTAGAGCTTGATCATTTGTCTGCTCGTTGAACGTTGCTGTTCGTTCCGGTTGAGACCTTCAATTCTATAGGTATCACTGCTTCGATGCCGAATGCCATTGTGAATGGAGTCTCGCATGCACTCGTTCTATGGGATACTCGATACGCCCATAACACTTCTGGTAGCTCCTCCGACCATTTTCCTTTTTTATCAATCAACCGGATTTTCAGTATGTGTTTGATTATTTTGTTAACCGCTTCGACCTGGCCGTTAGACTGGGGATGATATGGAGTTGAAAAATGTTTTTTTATTCCCCACTTCTCACAGAAGCTCCTTATTTTCTTGCCTTCGAACTGTCGTCCGTTGTCAGTTACAATTGCTTGTGGCACTCCAAACCGACATACGATGCTCTTCCATATGAAACTGATCATTTTCTCTTGAGTAATTGTCACAAGCGCTTCTGCTTCGGCCCACTTTGTGTAGTAATCCACGGCTACCACTGCGAACTTTACGTTTCCCTTCCCTATAGGGAAAGGTCCGATAATGTCGATCCCCCATTTCGCAAATGACCATGGACTATTGACTGCTATCATCTCGGTTGGTGGCTTGTGGATACTGGGGGCGAATATTTGACATTTGTGACAAGTTTTTGCAACTTTGATAGCGTCTTGCAGTAATGTAGGCCACTAATACCCTTGCCTTACTGTCTTGTAAGCCAATGCGCGCCCCCCAGCGTGGTTTCCGCAAACGCCTTGATGGATTTCTCGCAAAACCTCTTGGCCTTGTTCTTTTGTCAGACATTTCAGGAGTGGGAATGAGAATCCTCTTTTGTACAATTGTCCATCCATCATGGTGTACCTTGCCGCTCGTTTGACTATCTTGCTAGCCTCCAACGGGTTATTCGGTTTTTCATCATTTCGTAGATATTTAATGATCGGCGTTCTCCAATCATCTCCACCCATTTCTGCATCAACTTGATATACTTTGTAATCCTCGGTTGATGGGTTGGATATCTTTGTTAATGTGACTTCAGACAACTCCGCCGGTCCGGTGCTAGTTGCTAATCGAGCGAGCACATCTGCTTGTGCATTGTTATCTCTTGGTATTTGTTCAATGTATATTTGCTCGAACATGGAGGCCAGGTGAGCAACAATTTTTTGATACAAAGCCATGTTTTCGTCCTTCGCTTCGTACTCTCCCCGAACTTGGTTGACAATTAGTTGAGAGTCTCGGAAAATTTGTAACTTTCTTACTCCCACTGCCAATGCTAGTCGCAATCCAGCGATCAATGCCTCATATTCGGCTTCATTGTTTGTTGCCATGAATTCGAAGCGAATAGCCGAAGTGAAAACATGCCTGTCAGGACTTATCAGAACTATTCCTGCCCCCGACGCTGTGTTTGTGGATGACCCGTCAATGTACATGTGTCAGGGATGGTTATGTCCTCTCGTCGGATCTTGGGGGAAAGTTAGTTCGACTATGAAGTCGGCTAATGCTTGCCCCTTGATCGCTGTTCGAGGAGCATATGAAATCCCAAACTGGCTGATTTCTAAGGACCACTTCAGGAGACGACCGGCTGTGTCATGTCTGTGCAGTATCTGTTTGAGCGGGAATGTTGTTAGCACTTCCACTTGGTGGTCGAAGAAATATGGGCGAAGTTTTCTGACGCTCATCACTAGCGCGTATGCTAACTTTTCTGTTGGTGAGTACTTGAGTTCTGCTTCATGTAGAGCTTGACTCACGTAATAGATGGGCAGGTGGAACTTTCCTTCTGCTCGAACAAGTACCGAGCTGATTGCCACCTCTGAAGCTGCCAAGTACAAGTACAGTTTCTCTCCTGGAATCGATTTAGCAAGAATCTTTGTGTCGCTGAGGTAGTCTTTCAATTGCTCGAACACTTGTTGGCAGGTGTCCGTCCATTGAAACTTCCCCTTCTTGATTGCTTCGAAGAATGGCCTACATTTGTCTCCGGATTTAGAGATGAACCTATTCAACGCTGCTAGACATCCGGTCAACCGTTGGACTTCTTTTACTGATCGGGGGGGTTGCATTTCCACGATTGCTTTTACTTTCACTGGATTGGCTTCAATCCCCCATTGACTGACCAGATGTCCCAGGAATTTCCCGGAATGGACTCCGAAACTGCTCTTCTTGGGATTTAGTTTCATGTTGTAGGTCCGGAGTATTTCAAATGTTTGGGCGAGGTGTTGCAAGTGATCTTCCTTCCTTGAGCTTTTAACGACGATATCGTCCACATACACCTCCATTGTCTTTCTGATGTGGTCGTCAAACATCTTGTTGACCAATCTTTGGTAAGTGGCTCCGGCGTTAATCAACCCAAATGGCATCCTTTTCCAGCATAATAAATTTTTGTTGGTATAAAATGATGTGTGCTCCTGGTCGTCTGGGTGCATTGCAATCTGGTGATATCCTGCAAATGCATCCATGAATATGAGGAACTCGTGTCCAGCTGTGCCGTTGACCAATTGGTCGATATGTGGCAATGGGAAGTTATCCTTCGGGCAAGCGGCGTTCAAATCGGTGAAATCGATGCATAATCTCCATGCTCCGCTTGGTTTTTTGACCAACACCGGGTTTGCCACCCATTGCGGGCACAAGGCTTGTCTGATCAAGTCGTTATCTAACAATTTCTTGACTTCCACATCGAGTGCTTTATACTTGTCGGGCCCGAACTTTCTCCTCTTTTGTTGGATCGGCTTTTTCTTTGGGTCGATGTTGAGTTTGTGGCAGGCATGCTCGGTGCTGATACCTACCATGTCTGCATGCGACCATGCGAACACATTGAGATTTGCTTTAAGGAACTTCGCCATTTCGGATCTGTATGGCTCCGGGAGCTCAGATCCTATGAAGAGTTCTAAGATCTCTTGGTTCGGGTCGACCTTTATTGCCTCTAACTCTTCGACCGGAGTAGCTCTTCGCTTCTGGCCTTTCCAACAAGGGTCAATGATAGGTCATTCCATGCATATTTCGCCCTCAACTTCCATTGGTTCCGCACCCAGTCGTGGTTCAATGTCCTCTGCCTCCATGTTGACTGTTGTTGCATGCCCTGCTCTGTTGCCAGTTGTTGCAGTTTCTTTGTCTTCCATATGGCTCAGCTGCTCGTTCTTGCTCGTCTGCTCGTTACCACTCTGCTGCTCGTCACTACACCGGTGTTTGCCTTTGTACGGCTGCTCATCTACTTCCATCATCTCCGTATCGATAGAGTCCGTGGTTCTGTTGGGAGTGGACGGCTTCTCTCTATCACAGCTGCTGAGTTGTCTATCCACCATGTTGACTCCGTGACCTCTGGGTTGAAGTTGTAAGAGGCACTCACGAGCTTTCCTCTGGTCGCCTTTAATTGTGCCTGCACCTTTTGATGTAGGAAATTTTACACAATAATAGTACGTCGAAACTGCGGCCTTAAATTCATGCAAAAAGGGACGGCCGAGGAACCCATTGTAAGTGGACTGTTGATCTACAACTAGGAAGTCTATCATTCTACTCAGCCTCCTCTCAGGGTCCTCGACCGATACAAGTTCGACTGCTAGCGTAATAATTCCCAGTGGGGTAGTCACAACATTTCCGAATCCCACTATTCTATGATCACAATCTTTTATGTACTCAGCACATTCTCCTAGCTGATCCACCGTGCTTTTGAACATGATGTTTGTGTAAGAGCCAGTGTCGACCAGCAGACGGTGTACTTTCGTTCCCATGATGTTAGCGCAAATGACTAATGAGTCATTGTGGGGGGTGAGCACCCCGTCTAAGTCCTTTTCTGAAAAAGTAAGGTTTCCAGTTCGTTTGGTTGATGGATTCACACCGACCTCCATCACCTGTGCTATTGCTCTCAACTCCGCTTTCTTCTTTCTTTTTGACATGGGTGGTCCTTCATCAGAACATCCGCGTACCGGCCCAAACGGTTCCAGCATTAGGATCTCCGGGATTGGCTTTACTGGGGTTGCGGGGACCCTTTTTCCTTTCTTGCCCGTCTTGCTCGGTTGCTCGTCGCTGTCTTCATCGTCTGAGCTGGACGGCGCTGCTGCTCTCGGTCTCTTGCCCGGTTCTCTTTTCACAAACTCAGATAATCTTTCTTCTTCATAGAATTTCCACAATTGCTTCAACAAATCTCGGCATTCACTGGTGAAATGGCCGATACTCTGATGATATGCGCAATACTTGTTTGGGTTCAACTTTTCTCTCTCCTGTCTTATCTTTCGTGGTTCTGACAACATCTCCTTGTCCTTGACATTGTTGTATACAACATCCACCGACATCGTGAGGACTTGATTCAACTTTTCTTTTAACTCTGTCCCTTCATTGAATGACTTCATGTTCTTTGGTGCCTTGTAGTCATTTCCTCCAGCCTTCTTGCCAAATTTCTCCGGGTCGGCTTTGTCTCCCATTTCTCTATGCAAAGCCTCTTGCATTGATACATGGATCCCTGCCTTGTGTCTGAATTCCGCGTACATTTTTGGACAGGTTAAATGCATCTCCTTCCACAGCTCGGTTCCTTTCTTCAGTCCCGCCATCACTGCAACTATCTTTGTGTCCTCACTCACCATTTTGCCTTCCAGCAGAACTTTATCAAATCTCTCCAGAAATTGTTTGTCTGACTCCTCGTCTCCTTGCTTGATGTCTGCCAACCGGTGCCTGTGGGTTAAGTAAGACCCAGCTGTTGAGAAATGAGACAGGAACTCCTTGCTCAGTTGGGCGAAGGAGTTGATGGAACCAGGAGCCAGTGCTGAAAACCATCTGTGCGGGCCATCCCCAAGGGTGAGTGGGAAATTTCGACATTTAGTAGCGTCGGTTGCCCCCACTGAGATCATGAAGTCTGAATATTTCGTCACGTGAATCCGTGGGTCCGACGTTCCTTCATACAAATTGATGGCAGGGAATTGTATCTTCTTCTGGATCGGTGCATTGAGGATTGACGGAGACAGCGGTGAGGACGGGAGAATAGTCGATCCGACGCCTTTCTGAGATTCTAACTGTTTTTGCAATTCCCCGATTACTTTTTTCATCTCCTGCAACTCGCTAGGGGGAGTCCTCCCATCGGAAGGTTGTTCATCGTGATTGGGTCCAACTTTTTCACGATGCAGTCCTTCTCCGACGGGACGTTTCTCCTGGGTTGCCCTCCTAGCAACGTTACTAGCTCCATTTGGCCCTAGCCGGCCGAAAGCTGATCTCCTGATCCGGTCATGTACAGATGGGCGAGCAGCAGGGCGTGGTCGCGCATCATTTCTCCCAGATTGTTCTCTCGTGGTTGTATACCTTGTTCCCAGCCTCTCCAACGCACTAGTCCGAGAAGTGCTTTTGCTCGACTCACTTGCCTGACTCGGCGATGATTCTTCTCGATTCCCCAAACGCTCACTTATGGGAGCTTTTTCTTTATTTCTATAGACTTCAGCGCTGTCAGCCTCATCACGGTGTACATCTTCTCTCATTTTACTTCGCTGCTCGCCTGTTCGCCCCTGCTCGCCTGCTGCTCGATTGGTTGCTGCTGTTGCCCTCGACGGCCCAGCCGTTTGTCGATTTTGCAACGACTGGAGGACAGCGATCGTTTTTGCTAGTTCTTCGGAGTTTTGAGCAACAGCTTTAACTTCCGGTGGAATTGTGTCAATGGTAACTTGGACATTCCTTTGCGAAGTTGCTCTCACCGTTCGGGCATGTCCTTCGGTGGAAGAAACCCTAGTTCTTGATCTAGGATTCGGGGATGCGCTCGAATGTCGTTCTTCTTGCGGTCTAATCATCTTGGTTGTTAAAATATAGACGATAAATGGGGGATTTTGGGATGATCTTGCTTCTAACAAACACCCTTTTCAAGAGTTACTAGCCTTGTATGTATGAATATGGTGGTTTGAAAACCCTAATTCATACATGCATGCATTCAAACTCTTAAAATGATGTTTTTGTAGATAACTTTGCTCCGAATGGTGTGCACACTTGATTTCCGGTGGCTTCTTCCCGGATTCCGGCCAACTTTTGCAGATTCCGTCGAAGATCTTCAAACTTTTTTCGATTTTTACAAATCGGAGGTTCGACCCTTCTTCTAGCGCCAATTGTTGATGACCTTTTCTAATCTATGATGGTTAGTGGCTATTTTTGCTAAGTAAGATCATCAAACAAGAATTGAGATCATAGATAATGCTCAAGAATAAAATTTGCAAGAATTTAGTTACTTTTTGAATTATGGAAAAATCCTCCTTCCTTCATGCAAATGAAGGGGTATTTATAGATATACAAGGGGGTTATGTGTCACCTTTCTAGTGGTTTAACCATTGGGTTTTTGCCAAGTGTTGAGACACTTGTACAACATCTAAACTATTATCACTTGGATGAGTGTCAAGTGTTGAGACACTTGGACTATATCTAAACTAATGACTTTTGGAGTTCTCAATGTTGTACTTAGTCTTCATGACCACTTAGCTGCTTTCCTTGGTGACTAGTTGCTCGCTAGTATATCTTCGTTGGGCATTATGGACCTCTTGCTCGCCTCGTGTTTGGGTTTGATGCAAGGTTGCTCGCATGGTTGAAAAGTTGTCCGCCTTTTGTCTTTATCTTTTGTTTTGGTTATTCATTTCTTTTGTCTTTTGCTTTTCTGATCGCGTAAAATGCGTCTGGCCGCACTCCTGGTCGTCAAAATATTTGTCTTTCTCCAAACTCTGATGGTCGCCCGCTTCTTGATTTTAGTTCATTAACTTCTTAATTCTTTAATCACTGCTGCTCGCCTGGTCGCCTGTCAACAATTACAAAAACTCCACTTGAGAGCTTATTTACTATGATATTTATTGCTTTCAGTTATTACCTTTTATAATTCCTACCCGCTAGGAACCGGACGACGAGTTCCTCACGAAATCGCTGTTAACAATTTGGCGCTAGAAGGAGGGTAGCTACTAGCAAAGTACTCTCGGTTTTGTTCAGTTAGCTATCCTAAACAAACCTCCATGTTCACTAAAAATCCAAGAAAATACCACAGAAATGGCCACGTCCAAAGCTATTCGCACTCAACAACAGGTTGAAGACGTCACCGAAGCTGCAACCCCAACTCCGGCCACGGCGGAGACACCACGAGGGCCTTTCGAGTTTATTTCCACCATGCAGACTCCGGAGAACTTGCAGGCGGTATCGTCAAGCTGAGATCAATGCGGCTCCCATTTGTACCCATCGGGCAGGAAAGGAGCCAGCCCACACCAAGCCCTTAGCAACCCTCGGCTCGAGAGGGAGCCGACTAGGAGGGCGGCTACCAACATCACCAGGCAGCAAAACTTGAAGAGACGATTAGACGAGGAGGCTGACTTGCACCGGGCTTCCCGGTGCCCAGCGGGCTCTGTCTTCTCCAGGCTCGGGTCCCAGGCTCAGGGAGCTGCCCACCCTGCAAATCGAATGCCAGTTCCAGGCCAAGGGAGCAGGACGAGGAGAGATCCGTCAGACGTCGTAACAACGCAGCCCCGAGGCCGTCGATCCACAACTCTCTGTGGTATAATCCCCAACCCCGATCACCTACTGCCAAAAATGCCATGGCCAAAATCCTAAAAAAGGTGGAAGCCTTGGAGGAGAAAGTCGACAAGCGGGATGGGCAACATTACTTCGCCCATATGCCAAACTCTTCTTTGGCGGATATCTTGGTGCGGGCTCCCGCCCAACCCAAGATCAACGGACCCCATCACCCACCTGAGCAAGTACTCGACATATATAATATTGATGGGGGCCACAGACGCCACCCAGTGCAGAATATTTCCATTGACCCTCGGTGATAGAGCTCACTATTGGTACTCCTCGCTTCCCGCGGGGAAGGTGGTCTCTTTCCACAAGCTCGGGGTGCTGTTCCTGGAGCACTTCTCTTAAATGGCGCCACGTCTGGTCGACGCCAACCGCATGACCAACCTGGCCCAAGGAAAGGACGAATCGGACCAGACATACATTGACCGGGTCGATCGCATCATCATGGAGAACAAGGTTAAACTCGTCGGAATCTTCGGCGGTCTCCATTTAAAGACAAAGCTCTGGAAGTCCATGAACAAGGACTATCCCAAATCATATGTGGAGTTCCGACGAGCTGGAAAAATCATTTACAACGCGGACATCCTGACCCAGCGACTGGGGGAGAGCTCCTTCCCGGTGGAAAAGGAGAAACCCCGCGCACAAGCAAGCAACGCACCGAGCCGGAGGAACTTTTCCTATCGGGCACCCCAACCTTTCAAACCGCTTAATTTCATCGAAGTAAAGCTGGTGGAGAAACTATGCGCCACCCCGGAGTACGTGTATATCCAGATTCGGGATAAGAACTTGGTTTCCAAAGCTCGCCCGTGGGTACACAAGCCGGGGGTGCAACTCAACCCCAACAAATACTGCCACTACCACTACCACCACCACCAAACTATCGGGCACAACACCAGTAAGTGCCGCGACCTGCTGAAGCAACTGTGGTGGTTGTTCGAGGAGGGAAAGCTGGAGGAGTTCGTCAAAAGGCCGGCAGCTCAGCCCGCAGCGCTCTCCATGGAGCGGAACCAGGAGGGGAAGTCTGCCAGCCGATGCCCGACAATGCTGCCCACTGCGCGGTCAACACTCTCTCCCCGGTGGGAGGATTTGCTCCATCCACCACTCTCTCCAACCACAGGCAGAAAAGCGAGCTGCGGGCCATGGACAATGTCCACCAGATAACCATGCCGGTCAAGATGACGACCAAAGAATCCGACCTCCTCGCCTTCAAGGAAGAGGACCGTATCGGGATCATCTATCCCAATCACGATGCTCTGGTCATCTCGGTCAACATCATGGGCATCACCGTCCACCGCATGCTCGTCGACAATGGAGCATATTGCAATATCATCTTCAAAGCCGCCTTCGACCAGCTGGACAACTCTTTCGAGAAGTATATGGAGCCCTGTGACCAGATCATCAAAGGCTTTGGGGACGCTATGGTGAAGCCCTATGGAATAGTTAGACAAGATGTAGAGTTAGTGTCTAGCATAGATGCTGAGGTTAAGGCTTCGAAACAACTTAACTTTGTAATCATCGACCAGCCGTCAACCTACAATGGTTTTCTCGGCAGGCCGTTTGAGCACGAGTTCAAAGCCGCCACCTCAGTATATTACTATTGTATCAAGTTCTCAACTCCCTCGGGGAAGGTGGAAACTCTTAAGGGTAATCAGAAAATGGCATGCGAATGTTTAGCGTATATCGATCTTGCTTTAAATTCCGTCAAATTAGATTATGTCTGTACAAAATGGAGGGGAGGAGAGATGAAAACCAAGGAATAAAACCCACCCGATGCCCGCCCAATGGAAGAGGACACTCCAACTTTCGAGGATAATCAAATAGAGTTGGAGCCCAGAATCTGTTTCGAACCAATGGAAATCAATAACAATTTAACTGGAGAGATCGATGACCCTCGCTTCGGTGAGCGAGGAACGAGTCCAATAGAGAAACTAATATCTGTAACCATGAAGAATCGGCCAGAAGTATGTGTCCAACTCGGCTCCAAGATGTTCGACGAGATGCGAGCTGCGATGACAACTTTTCTCGAAGAGAACTTAGACGTATTCACATGGCCGCACAAAGATATGGTCGAGATCGATCCAACAATATGTTCCTACCAACTACACATCGACCCGCTCGCAGGCCAGTATCCCAGAAGAGAAGGATGTTCGACCCAGACAAATACGCGATCATAGTCGTCTAGGTCAAGAAGCTGCTCGACAACAAATTGATCGGGATGGTCGACCCCGACAATAAACCACAATGGGTATCCAATGCAGTACTAATCAAGAAGAACAACAACACATGGCGGCTATGCATCGACTTCACAGACCTGAATAAAGCCTGCCCCAAGGACCACTTTCCGATGCCACACATCGACCACCTGGTGGACAGTACCGCCGGGCACGAGATGCTCACATTTATAGACGCCTTCGCCAGCTACCATTAGATCCCGATGGCCATCGACGATCAGAAACATACTACATTCCTCACGGAAAAGAACATGTATTTTTGAAAACGGATGCCATTCGGGCTCATGAACGCCGGGGCAACATACCAGAGGCTGGTCAACCACATGTTCCACGACCAGATCGGGGCGACGATGGAGGTGTACATAGACGACATCATCATCAAGAGCGAGAAGAAAGAAGACCACCTCACCCACCTCGCCGAGGTATTCGAGATCTTAAGGAAATACCGCATGAGGCTCAGCCCGAAAAAAGCTGCTTCGGGGTCGAGTCGGGCAAATTCTTGGGCCATATGGTCAGCCAGTAAGGTATTGAGGCAAACCCTGCCAAGTTACAAGTAATTCTGAACATGAGCGATCCCCGCACAGTAAATGAGGTACAACGAGTTACGGGAAGCCTGGCTGCACTTAGTCGTTTCATCTCCCGTATGGGGGACCGGTGCAAACCTTTGTTCGACGGCATGCGAAAGGGAAAACTCAACTGGACGCCACAGAGCCAACTCACATTCAACAACCTGAAGGCGTACCTCTCGAAGGCCCAGATACTAGCCAAGCCAGTGCCCAGCGAGAAACTCTGCCTATACTTGGCCACCTCGGAGTCAGCTCTCAGCGCTGTGCTAGTGCGGGCTGAGGGGCAGACACATTTGCCAATCTAATACGTCAGCCAGACACTCCACACCGCCGAGCTATGGTACCCGTCCTTAGAAAAACTGGCTTATTCATTGCTGATGAGCGTGCGGAAGTTGCGCCCGTACTTCTTCGACCACCAAGTCGAAGTGTTGACGACCATGACACTACGACAGGTCCTGCATCGAGCAGATACGGCGGGCAGATGCCTCAAATGGGCAGTGGAAATTGAACAATTCAGAGTCACATATACTCCCCCGCACGACTATCAAAGGCCAGACAATGACCGACTTTATAGTCGAGCTAACCTACCCGAAGGTAATGTCCAAGATCGAGCAGCCACCATGTAAGATGTACATCGATGGATCATCAACAACCAGACGGGCAGGGGCAGGAATTGTCTTACTCAGCCCGTCAGGACAATCATTCACAATGACCATCAGGTTTGGATTCCATGCAATGAATAATGAGGCCGAATATGAGGCCTTGATCAACGGATTGGAGATGACGATGGCCATGGTAGTGAAGCGGTTACAGGTCTACATCGATTCGCAATTGGTCACCTGCCAAATTTCAGGAGAGTACGAAGCCCACAACGACAGGATGATCGCCTACCAAGGTTTAGCCAAAAACTTGCTTGACAAATTCGACCAGGTACATATCGAGGTCATCCCTCGACTCGAAAACACCCAGGCAGATGCCCTAGCCCGCCTCTCCACATCCGAAGGTGCCACCGACATGTCACAAATCTCAGTCACCTACATGCCCGCTCCATCCTGCAGGAGCTGACAGGTGGCCCACCTAGAGCAAGATGGGGATAATTGGATGACCCCCATCCTTAATTACATAAGGTACGGGCAGCTCCCAGGTGAACGGGTAGCGGCCAGGCAGTTGCAACTTCGGGCAGCCAGATATACCATGATGGGAGGTTACCTATACAAGCGGGGTTTAACTCTACCCCTCCTGAGGTGTGTGACCCCGGAGCAAGGAAGACAGACCATGGAGAAAATCTACGAGGGAGCTTGCGGGAACCACGCTGGGGGCCAGGTGCTCGTCCACAAGGTGATACACCAATGTTATTTTTGGCTCATGTTAAAGAAGGACGCGATCGAGTACGCCAGAGCTTGTCACAAGTGCCAAATCTACTCGCCGTCGGTCAACCAGGCACCAACGGAGCTCACATCTATTTTCAGCCCGTGGCCGTTCGCAAAGTGGGGGATCGATCTTATTGGCCCTTTGCCTACAGCCCCGGGTAGCATCAAGTACGCAATCGTGGCCGTTGACTATTTCACCAAGTGGGCGGAGACCGAGGCGCTCAAGACCATCGACCAGGAACGGGTAATCAAATTCATATGGCGCAATATAATTTACCATTTTGGACTCCCTCAAATCATAATTTCGGACAACGGGAAGCAGTTCAATGGGTCAGAGATGGAAAAATTCTGCAAAAAACACAAGATCAAGAGGCTGTACTCGACCCCCTACCACCCCCAATCAAACGGGCAGGTCGAGGCGGTGAATAAGATAATAAAACACACCTTGAAGGCAAGGATGGAGGAAAATAAGGGCACCTGGGCGAGCAAGCTGCCCGAGGTATTGTGGTCATACTGAACCACAAGTCGGATGGCCACCGAGGAGACCCATTCACCCTAGCCTTCGGGACAGAAGCCGTCATCCCCGCCGAGGTCGCCTTCCCGAGCCACCGTACCTCACAGCTCGTGGGGGCCGATAACAATGAAGCCATGCTACACGAGCTGGAGTTCCTCGAGGAAAGAAGGCTTTCGGCAGAACAGAGGAACATAATATATAAGTAGAGGGCAGAGAAGTACTTTAATTCAAAGGTCATGATTCGAGAGTTCAAGGCAGGAGACCTCGTACTACAGCGGACAGTGGGGCAACCCAAGGGGGTATTCGGCCCGAATTGGGAGGGACCCCTAAGAGTCTCCAAGCGCATAGCCAACGGGGCCTAGGAGCTCGAGAGCCTCGAGGGCAATCCGGCCCAATACCCTTGGAACGCCTCCCTCCTCAAGAAATACTACTAGTAGTTGTATACTCGATAGTCGAGCAAAACATCAAACTGTAACGGGGTAGAGCCCGCATCACCTTTTCCCCGCTTGGGGCCATAGTGTAATCGCGTCTCGAATGCTTTGTCTGATTAATTAATAGATTGTTAATCCAATCACGTAATTCGTGAAGTCGCTTCCCGTTAATCGGCTAAAGCACTTCACTATTTTTTCATTGTCTAATAAATTAATCGATTGTTAATTCAATCACGTAATTCGTGAAGTCGCTACTCGTTAATCGGCCAAAGCACTTCACTATTTTTTCATTGATTAGTCAATTAATCAATTGTTAATTCAATCTCGTATTCGTGAAGTCGTTGCCCGTTAATCGGCCAAAGCACTTTTCTATTTTTTTATTTATTAGTCAATTAATCGATTGTTAATTCAATCTCGTATTTGTGAAGCCGCTGTCCGTCATCGGCTAAAGCACTTCTCAATTAATCAACTAGTAGATTGTTAATTCGATCATGTATTCATGAAGTTGTTGCTCGTCATCGGCTAAAGCAGTTCACTATTTTCTCATTGATTAATTGATTAGTAGATTCGTTATTGAAAAGGCGAGTAAAAAAATTGCAGGGAAAGGGACGATTCATTAATAACGGGTGAAAAATAGAAAGTTCAAGTACAACAGGCCCGCAGGCCAAGGAAACGAAAGCTACAGGAAAAGACCAGCGCCCCTATCGTCGACCGCACCATCAGCCTCCGCAGTCGGCTCGCCACCCGTGGCTAGTTGACCCCCTTCGGCCTCGTCCTCGGCGGAAGGGAGGAGAATGAAGGCATCCACATTCGAAAAAAAGGACAAGTCAACACCCTGGTCGGACAGATCTTTCAAAGTCAACTCATACTCGGCTGGCGGGGTGACCGTCACATACTCTTTCAGATCCTCGAGGGGGCCGGAGAGGTCGGCGCTGGGATTCTTCTTGAGAAGAGAGCGGACCGAGTCGGCGTAGGCATTGATGTAGATCATGGTTCCCGCCGATTCTTGCTTGCCCTCCAAGTGAGCCCGCTCAGTTGCCACCCGGTCTTCGACCTCCTTGGCGGTGGCCTGCCGAATTCTATTGGCCTCATCCCTTGCGGCAGCGGCTTGAGCTTCAGTGTCAGCCCGTACTTTCTTCTCTGCCTCCAGCTGGCCGTCCACCTCCGAACAGCGGGCACGGGAGGTAGCCAACTCTTTCTGAAGCTTCTTCAACGTCTCTTCCAGGCGGGCTACTTCATCCCGCTTAGTCTGGTAGCTAGCCCGGTAGGAGGCTAAGGTCCTTGTGTCACGCTCATAATAGAGAATGACGCTCTCCATAGTGATGGCGTCGTGCGCAGCGTTAATAGCCTCCGACCTCATCTTTTCGACGGGAGAGACGGTTCACAGGGACTTCTGGCATGTGGTCGTCCAGGAGTGGGGCATGTTCACCATTGCCTGCCAAACCTCTTCGGGACACGACTTAGGGATGACCACCGCTTAGGGGGGTCCTATAGCGGAGGAATTGAAGGACCTCCGTCGGCGGCAGCGGATTGGGCCTGCGGGTGACGAGAAGGAAACATGTTAGAAGTGGATAATCAAAAGGAAACGCCTAGCAAATTGCGGGAAAGATGTACACTTACGTTAGAGTGTTCCCCCAGCTGAGGAAAGAAAAGTCACTCCGGTTGTGGGTAAGGGGCGACGGGGAGCCGGTCGCCGGTATAGAGGTACCCGCAGCAAGCAACCCGGTGGCCGGGTTGAGTGAAACAACCACCATGGCCGGTTCCACGGCAGTCGGCCCTTCATGACAGGTTGTCTTGTTTGGTGAGGGGTTGGCGACCGGTATCGGGTTGGCGGCCACTGGGGGTACCGGCGTATCGACTTGGATCCCACTGCCGACGACTTCTTTAGCCGCTCCCTTCTTTTTTACGGCGGCGACGACAATTTTGCGAGGGACCATCTCCACAGTCTCTCCAAACACAGAGGAGGAAGGGGAGGAGGATGATGTCTAAGACGAGGAAGACAAGCAGTAAACCACAGGCATCTAGCCGCGGACGGGTGGGCTCCGATCGTTGGCTGCCGGGTAGCATTGCTCTGTGAGAAGAAAAGTGTTAACAGGCAATATAGAAAAGAAATATGCACGAAAATGGATTGAACAGAAAGTAACATTCTCACCACCGAAGTTAAGGTGGCGGAGAAAAGTTTGCAGTCTGGAAAGACGCCTCTGCTCGTTAGTGTTGAGCAAATCGACGAGGCGGTCGACGTCGACCTCACTCTTCACGGCGGCGAGGGCGAGTGCAAAGTCCTCATTCAAATCTTCAGGATTCGGAGCGAAGTTCCCTGCACAAAATGGAGAAAATTAGAAGTACTATTGTAATCGGGCAAGAATGGGGGGTATACCTCTGCGGTTTCGGGCGTGGTACTCGTGAGGGACCTCGATGGGCTGGCCGCTGTCGGGATCAAGGGACTGCCAGACCCCGCCTACCCACCACCACTTCCGGTGCCAGCCGGTCACCTTCGTGGGAATGGCAAACACAATCACATCCCCGCCTCGCGGTTTGACAGGGTAATACCCCTTGTTCATCTCCCCCACGGAGGCTACGGTGTAATAGAGATGGTTGATCTCATTGGGGAACAGCATGCAGTGCAGCTCGCGGCGACCCAGGGCTACCATGGCCCCCAGGATGTAACTCCAGCCGTTGGGAGTAATCTGGGTAATGGAGAGGTTCCAAACGGCCAACAACCTTGACACGGCGGGGTGCAGCGGGAACCGGAGCCCGGCCTGCATCATATCTGCATTTACGGTAATAAGCCCGGGGAGCGGCTGGTCAGCCCGCTTGTCGTCTTTGGGTGCATAGAAGAACACATCCGCTGGGACAATGAATTCCAGTAGAGGCTTGAGGTATCGGTCCCCGGTGACAGGGAGCTGGGACGACGAGAAGCGCCGCATTCGGTAATGGCGCCTTGGCGGAGTTTGCGGGCAGGCCGGGAGCGGGCTTGCCCGTGGATGTACTTGACATAGTTCAGCAGCATCAGTCCGCTGTCGAAGTACACCACGGGTTCAGGAGCATCCCCATCTTCGACATCGACTTCTGGGGCAGCTGGGGCAGCGACGTGGCCCGCACTAGAGGGGTAGGCCGCTAGAGGCGTCACACTCAGGGCGGGCAAATCCCTTTGCGAGCTCAGGCGGTCGAGGGTATCCGCGAAAGCATCCACATCGGTGGAGGTGCCCTCTCCTTCCCTCGGGACAGCACGCGAGGTCCCCTCGCCGGTGGTGTAGGGGGCTGTCGCAGGCGCGACGGGTCTCTCGGCGATGGCGGCAGGAACCCGGTGGCGGAATTGATAAGAATGGATGGATTCGATGGAGTTGCCAGAATCTTCCATTTGTGTACTCGAATGTGAAGAAAAAGAATGTAAATACAAGAAGAATTACCTAAGAAAACGAGGTTAGCTAGAACTCGTAAGACGTTCTTCGTGCAAATTCACCAAGAATAGCTTTCGATCCGAGACTAAGGTCTTAAAACCCTCAAATCAAGCATTTTTTTTCCTAAAAGAATTCTTGAATGTTAAAAAACATTTTTCATCAAACTCGAAGAAGTTCATCTCACCTTCAAAGGCGTTCATCAAAAAAGTTTCCGAACATAGCCTTTAATCCAAAAGGCGTTTCACCCTTGGATAAACATTATAAATCTCCAAATCCAACTTGAACAAGATCGAAGACAAAGATTTCTTTTGAGTCAAAATCAACTTGAAGAGTAGAATCAAATGAGCAAATTTAGAGTTTGTAACCCGCATAAAATGTCTCGGTTCGATCCGAAAGAAATTAAATTGTAAACATATTTCTGTGTTTCTATATTATTTTCACAAAATTTGTTACAGACCATTTACATAGTTAAGACAGATTAATGTGGGTTCTAATGAATTAATCAACTCTCGTGGCAATAAACCATAGTTTATGCAAGTGCATAATTGAGACACTCGTCCATACAATCCACATACATACTCACCTTACATCTGTTGCACACATGTATCAAATATAAACTAACTACACACAAAGACAGACACAACCCATCAAACTCATTTAATCAACCTTGAATCAAAATTGAGAAACCTAATTAAAACTAATATCAAGATCTAACATAATTCAGAATACCCAAATACAAAGAAAACTACTCCATGAATCTAAAAATTAAACCCTGAAATAGATAGAAGCCATAATTAAATTTAAAGTACGTGAAATTAAAAAGATGTCAAATCTTCAAGAGTTCAAGAACATAAATAGAATTAAAACCTATATCTAATCCTAATCTAAATACCAATCTTTTTGGAGTTTTATTAATTCAGTGCCTGAAAGATAGTAAATTTATCAATTTAAGGCCCGAAAGATTTTTCCTATCGATTCAGGGCCTGAAAGATTGAAAACTATCGATTCAGGACCTGAAAGATTAAACTATTAATTTTTTACTTACTCATTTTAAGACCGTGTTTGGTCTTTAATAATTTTTTATTATCCGATAATATTTTTATAAATCGTATTTTCAAAAATATAAATATATATTAATTTCAAGTGACTGAAAAAATAAGAAACAAAAGAATTAATGAAAAAATAATAACGTATATAAATAAAATAAAATTAAAAATTATAATATGTCAAACATGGTCTTAATATCCTTGAGTCTTAAATTGATAGATTCTATCTTTCAGGTCCTAGATTGATAGTTTTATATCTTTCAGGCCCTGAATCGATAGGAAAAATATTTTAGGTCTTAAATTGATAGTTTTACCATCTTTCAGGCCTTAGATTGACATTATTTTTTTTTGTTTTAATCCTAAGTATATCTAAGTCTATGAATTGTGTGAGACTAGAGAGATATTAATGACCTAAGAAACTAGGGGTATAAATAGGTGTAGAAAACCTATATAGACCGGGTTTTGAATTTCTATAAAGATATGACTCAATTTTTGGTAAAATCTAGGAATATAATTCTACGAAATCTTCAAATAAAATCTGATGAGAACTTTTTCTTCCTTTTAATTGATGTCCTGGGTCCGTGGATTTGAAAATTAATTGGACTGCTAATTTAGCTTGGGGTGAGGATATATACCCCTCCAAAATAAATAGATACACCTCTAAATTAATTCTTACCCTGTATCAAATTGCAATAATAAATTAGTTCGTGCATTGAATTGCAAACTTTAAAAGTTCGTGTTGTAATTGATAAAGACTATAAAGTTTGTGATTTTTTTGCAATTAACCCAAAATTTTATTAAAAAAATAAATAGACAAAAATACCCTTTTCTTTATTTTCTCTCTTCCTTTTTTAATCGCCGGAAGTAACCGACCTTTGGTACCGCTAATCTGCGTTGATATATTTTTTTTTTTTGTTTCCATGGATAACAAACGGAGAAACCATAAATAATTAACAAAATTAATACCTTTTTTTCCAATTCAAACAAGAAATCCGTGGAATCTGCAATTATACTTTTTGAACATAAAGAATTTGAAAAACAAAATCATGGCTAGACAAGTTTTGGATTTGCAAAAACTGAGTGAATTGAAGATGGTGAAAAGAAATAGAGGGGAATTAAAGATACAAAACTCTGTGATGGTGGAGCTTGGGCGGCTTCGTTGTGGTGGGGCGGCGCTAGGGTTGGATGGTGCTATGAAACGCCGTAATGCCGAGCGTTTGGAGGCAGTTCGTTGTTTGATATGGAGATTGCAGAGAAGAAAATAGAGAGAGAAGAAACAGTCAAATAAAAAAAAAAAAAAAAGGGTATATAATAGGTAGTTTGATATATATTTAGGTGTATCTATTAATTATGGAGGGGTATATAGCTGGACTCTTTAGCTTTTTAATTATTAGGCCAAATGGAATACAAATTTCTTTTACTTAATTGCCACGGTTAGTTGCACTAGTCTTTTTGTTATATACACTAAAATTCGATTTTTCTTTCAATTACACCATGTTCGAATTTTTTTTCGAAAAAGTGAAAAATTCCGAACACGGAGTAGTATATTCATCCTGATAGTGTATTTAACTAAGAGGCCAATGCAAATAACCTATGCCTTACTTAATTCTTGTTGCAACTATTTTCTAATCATACACCACTTTCGAAAATTCGGTTGAATGACTTTTGGGAAATGGGCTTGCTAATATGTCAATGGGTACGGATATTTTCACCCCCAAAATTTAGTGCTTCACCCCTCAAAATTTTCTTCGAGAATTTTTTCAGAACATTTGTTATTTGTTCGAAAGAACGATTATAACATTATTCAATTTTAGACATTTTTGTAGGGGGGTGAACTGAAAATTTGGACGGTGAACTGAACTGTTTGGTAAACTGTTGTTACCCGATTGATGATTTTAAGGGTTTTATGTGGCTATGATCGGATAAAACAAGAAAAAAAACTGAAACATTAAGACTTAAAGGATTGCCGAGGGGTTTAGGCTCGGTCTTAAGTTGCTCCCTTTATTCGTGAGCTCTTGGGCTCTATTCATAGTAATTCCTAGGTTACAAGTTATTGTCTTAGCTATTTTTTGGCTGAATTTACAATGATTGCTAATAATTTGCTATCCATTTCTTGTGCCTAGTCATTAGTGTGAGGTGGCCCTTCTTGGCTGTGTCCGCAGGTCGTCCTCGTCCAATGGGAGCATAACAGCTGGCCTGTGGGTATTGCCTCATAGGGCGCCCTTCAGTCCTTTTCTGCGCCTAAAATCCCTGCGCCTGTTGTCGTCCTTTCCTCAGGTGCGGGCGCGATTACAGGCTGACGGTTACGTCCTTGTTGTTTGCTAAATTTCCAGTTGTCTTATCCAGGGCGGGCTTATTATGAGCTTGCCCAGGTCCTTGGGACGTGGTCCACCTCGACATGGCCGGAGCGCAATCGGACTATTGGAGAGGCGAGGTTGCCCGTCGTTGAGGTTGCCCTTCCAGATGAGGTCGGGGTTGGACGAGCTTACCGTTGAGACGGAGTCGCCTCAACTATCGAGGTCGGGTTCGAACATTTATTTGTCCCTACAACAATTGCCCCTCAGCTTGGTCGCCGAGGTTGGGAGGGGTCCAATGTGACTTTTCATCCATGGTGAGAACCAGACTTCTCGCTTGGAAAATCTGTGAATGAGATCCTTCGGGGATCTCCGTGATCCGCGTCAGTCCATGTGTCAAGGCGGGGTTAGAGCATTCCGAACGGTGACTGACGCGAGAGATCTTTTAGAAAGGCATCGATTCATTTGTCGCTATTATGAGGGGGTGCACTGATGACCTGTAAAGCGCCAATCTCTTCGATTGGACGCGCCTTTATTGTAATGACGCACCCATTTATGGTCACATCCGGCGGGCGCATCTGAAGATGAAAGGTCGTCTCTTTTCAGTCGTTTTTATTTGCAAATTAACCCCAATCTGTCCCCTTTAAAAGAGGGATTTCCTTCATTTTTTCAAATCTTTCGCTTCCCGCTTCTTACCTTCGCAACTCTTCAGCGAAAACCTTCTTCTCCTAAGGTAATTTCTAGTCTACATCTTTCCATAATTTTCAACTTTTATAGTATGGTGGACGACGGAGCCAGTTCTTCCGGTCAAAGAGATCGCCCGCCGCCTCCGGCTTCCACTTCTAGCTATCAAGGGTCATCTGCCGGTGGCCCCCGATTGACCGGTTTTGTCGATTTCTCCCCACAGCCCGTCGGGGAGGGCCGTGAGGCTGGTGGGAACTCCGTCAAGGCCGGGGCCTCAGGGGATCCCGCGGATGATGCCTGTGAAGAGGAGACCGTCCTGGAGTATGCTCAAGACGAGGAGTCCTACAACGAGCAAGTTTATGTGGCATATCAGGCCTGGGAGGAATTCATTGATCAAATCGCCGGTCCACCTCCAGTCTTCGACTATGCCGATTATTTGAGGAGGAATCCTTACGTGTTCCAGAGGTGAAACCCTAAGTCAGTCGTGAAGACCAAGGAATCTGAATGGTTCGCCTCTCGAAGGGAGAGAGCGAGTTCTATGACGGCCGCGGAGTTGGCCGCTTGGAGGATCCAGTGGGAGGTTTCGATCGATGTGCATCTTTATGCCCCAGACCTGCTGGAGAGGGCGGACCAGCCGCCTCCTGGTATGGTCGCCATCAACTTCTACACCATGGAGGTGGGGTTGCGCTTCCCTCTGCACCACAACCCGGTGCATCTCCTGAATTGCTGGGAACATGCACCGGCACAGTTGTACCCCAACTCTTGGTACAACATCCTCTCCCTCTTCACCCTGCTCGGCCGGCAACGACTTTACCAAAGGCCCACCCCGGGGGAGGTCAACTTCCTCTTTGGGACAAACACCGAGAGTCGGTATCCGGGGGATGTCTACGTTCGGGGCCCCCCGAATAGGACGTCCCTAGAAAGGATTATCCTTGGGGTTCCACCGAAACTGCGTGAATACGCGCATCAATAATTTTGGGTGGTTGGTGCCTGACAAACACCGCTAGCCAGGAGTTGGCTGTGCCCACGACTTTCCAATGGAAGAAGAAAAGTAAGTCTCACTTGTCTTCCTTTGAACACTTCGTACTGATCTATTTTTCCATCATTTCCTTTGCAGGCTATCTGGTGCCCCGTCGTGAGGAATTGAATTGGAACTTCGATCTCGCGCTCCGTCGGCTCGAGAAAGTCTCCGCCCTTCAATGTCAGACGGCTACCCTCAACATGGGTGCAACGCGATGCCAAGCACAGTTCTTCCTGTACCCGCATCACTTGAACCAGGAGACAGGTGCGTATTGGACGTTGCCACTGTGTTTGTTCTTATTTCATAGTTGAATTGCTCTAAACTGGCTACTCTCTTATTTCTATTGTAGGGCTCGATTTTTGCGCATATTCTCATTGCCCTTCCCAAGTGATATCGAGCGCGCCGTGAGTCTTTACTGCTATGCGTCGCGGTCGTAGGGGGCAAGGAGGTGCCCTAGTCCCACCGGTCGTGCCCCCGCCCATTTTGGAGGGGGTCCTCCTCAGGCAGGTGAGTCCAGCAAGGACTTGCTCAGCCCCGCCGTCTCCACCGTCCGCTCCCTTTAAATGGAGCCACGGTGGTGATGGTGAGGAGGGAGGACCCCAAGGGTCGAGGAGCGACCTAAGGGAGAGATCAAAGCGGAGTAGAACCCGCATAATTTTACTTGTTGATGAAGATGAAGTGACTGAACTAGATGAGTCCGACTGCCTGAGTCCTATGGATAAGGAGCCTATTGATGCCAACGTGCCGCCAACTGAACATGGTGCCCAAGCCACCGAGCCCGCCATGCCTGCTGCCGATCCGTCTACGCCGTCGAGTTCTGCCCCGCCGACGTCTGCCCCAACCGGGCCTATTCTGGGTCGCGATCTTGGGCGCATGCAGAGGTACAAGTTTAGACCTTAAATTTATTTTTGGGTCCATGCTTCGCTTTATTTTGGGTATCAATGTTAAACTGTTGTATTGCGTCTGTCCCTCAGATTGCTGAACAAGGATCTGAACCGTCCGACCCCGATAGAAAATTTCCTGTCCTCCTACCGTGTCAGGTCCTCTGAGGGCTTACCCCTGCATCTTGCTCGGTCCATGCGGGACATTCCTTCGGCTTGGACTCACGAACTCAAGGCTATCGCCACTCATCTGTCCTCGGATAACTGCTTCTTTGCCATCCTTCTGCTTTCCAGTCAGATGGCGACCATGGCGTAGCAGACCGTCTTCCGCCGCGACCAAGGGGTGGATGAAATTCTTACCCTCCGCCATCGTCTGGAGGATCTGGAGAAGGAAAGATCCTCGCACCAGTCTCGGCTGGATGGCAGGGTGAAAGAGTTGGAGGGCAAGATGGCACAGATAGAGGCATCCCGAAATGCAGACCTGGCGGAGGCGGACAGGCAGGGCCAGGAGAGGGGAAGGGCGGCGGCTATGGCGGTGTTGGAGAGAGAGGTATCCGACGTCCAGAAGCGCGGGATGGAGGTTGGTCGGATCGAAGGGAGAGAGGCAGAGGAGATTCGCAGGTACCGGGTGGAGGAGCTGGAGGCAAAACATGCCAAAGAGGAAGCAGAGCGCGCCACGGAAGCGGTGCAGAATGAGGTGGAGGCCCTCCAGCTCCAGGCTGCCAAGGATGTCGAGACCATCAAGGACCTGATTACCGCCTCCGAGCGAGTGCGAGCCATGCAGGATGCCAGCCGGGATGACCCTTTTCTGGATCCGCCCAGATCGGGGAGTTTGCTTACTATAAGGCTTTTGTCTATTCAATCTGGGAGGCGAGGAAGGTTGGCTACCCGACTGCGGCTACATAAGCTTTCGTGAATACGTCCTGGCTCATCATATTCACCCTTCAATCTCGTGCTATTTCAGGGATTTGGAGAGAGATTTTGGGGTGGACCTATCCTGGTGGCCTCGTCCGGACACTCTGTTGTATCCCGAAGATGCTAAAACTGGCCCGGCCGAGGCTGAGCCTGAAGATGGTGGTGCTTCCTTGCTTGGTGGTTCCAGCGACCCTCCAGCTGCTGCTTGAAAAAGAGATTTTTGTGCCCAGTGGGCGTTTATTTATGTTGGCTGCATGTGGCCTTTAAAAAAATTATTTAATTTCTGCTTTTGTGCCCGTGGGGGCTTCGAACAATATGTGGCCATGTTTTGGCCTTTGCTCTTTTATGCACAATTTGCTTCTGCCTTATGCATAATCTATTTTACCCCGTGGACTTTTAACGTTTCTCTGGCTCGACATTTCTGTCTTATTTTTTGACATTTCTGTCTTTTTTTTTTGCATATGGGTGAGTCTACTTTTGGGCCATAGCCCTTATGCTTGGTTGCATATGTCTCTGTGCTTCTTTCCTTTATACCCTGTTTGTGCTAGATTAGTGCGTACATTTTTAAGGTTTCTAGGAAAAACTAGCGCTTCACTCGGGTCTCGTCATTTTCATTGATAGGAAAAACTTTAGAGTTTACAAGTTGTTCCTACTGGTAAAACTTCTTGAGGTAGCAACCGTTCCAGGAATATTGATCTGGAACGCTATCCAGGTGTTCGAGCTGGTATGCCCCCTTGGGAAGGACTTTTGCGATGCAGAAATGTCCTTCCCACTTTGGGTCGAAAAAGCCTCTGGGTCCTTGGACCTTCTTTAGGACTAGACCCTCTTCTATGAATTTCCTTACATGGACCTTGGAGTTGTAGAATTTTTCTGACCTTTGCTTATATGTTGCGTTCCTCAGGTCTGATGTTAATCTTCTCTCTTTGAGCATGTCCAGATCTGCTCGCCTGGCCCTATCGTTATCCTCCACGAGTTCTTGCGAGGTTCTATGGCTGGGTATGGCGAGCTCTGATGGGATCACGACCTCAGTTCCGAAGGCCAGGGCGAAAGGTGTTTCGCCGGTTGAGTTTTTCTTCGTCGTCCTATACGCCCAAAGTACTCCTGGGAGCTCTCTAGCCCATTTTCTCTTCTTGTCTTCGAGCTTTGTCTTTATGGTATGTTTAAGGATCTTGTTGACAGCCTCGACCTGTCCATTCATCTGCGGGTGGTAGGGGGTGGAGAAAACTTTCTTGATTCTCCATCTTTCGCAGAAATTCATCATATCGAGCCCGTCGAACTGCTTCCCGTTATCGGAGATTTGTGGGAGTCCGAAATGAAAAATTATGTTTTCCAAATAAAACGGATGATTTGGGCCTAGTCAATCTTGTTCAAAGGTTCAGCTTCGGCCCACTTGGTGAAGTAATCAACGGCGACAACGACAAATTTCAGGCCCACTGGGGCGGTTGGGAAAGGCCCGATCAAGTCTATCCCCCACTGGGCAAAAGGCCACGGACTGTACATGGATGATAACAGCTCAGGAGACGTCTTGATGTTCTGCCCCCAGACCTAGCATTTGTGGCAGGACCGGGCGAACTCGATTGCATCCTTCTTCAACGTTGGCCAGAAATACCCCTGTCTCAAAACCTTGTGCGCCAAACTTTGGCCGCCTGCGTGATTCCCGTAGACACCTTCATGAATTTCTTTCATGATTATTAATCCATCATCCGGCATGATGCATTTAAGGAGAGGCATGCAGAAACTTCTTTTATAAAGCTGGTCATCGATGAGTACGTACCTCACCGCCCTGAGTTGCAGCTGGCGAGCTCTGACTTTGTCCGCCAGGAGGTCGCCATCCCATAGGAAATGTACAATCGGAGTTATCCAGTTCTCACCTTGGGAGGCGATTGCTGCGACTAGGTTCCTGCTAATGGAGGACTTTGCAAGCTTCAGTAACCTGATATTGGAGAGATCTGCTGCCCCCTCCGAGGTGGCGAGCTTTGAATGCGTGTCCGCCTGAGAGTTCTGCTCCCTCGGTATTTGTTCAATGAACACTTGATGAAATCGTTCACAGAGGCTGGCCACGTGTTCATGATACTTGGCCATTAGCTCACCCATGGCTTCATATTCCCCTTTGATTTGGTTGACCACCAGCAAGGAATCCATGAATATGTGGAGGAGGCGTGCCCCTACTGCCATTGCTAACTCCAACCCGCTCACTAGAGCTTCGTATTCCGCTTCATTGCTCATAGCTGGGAAATTGAAACGAATCGCATTTGTGAAACACTGACCTTCAGACCGATTAAAATGGCACCTGCCCCCGCACACGTGGAAGTTGAAGATCCATCGATGTACAGCTTCCACGGTGGATAGTTGATCTGGGATGGGCTAGGTGGGAATGTCAGCTCGACCACAAAATCGGCCAGAGTCTGCCCTTTGATGGCTATGCGCGGTGCGAAGGAGATGTCGTATTGGGCAATCTCGATCGACCATTTCAGTATGCATCCATTCGTGTCCAGTCTGTGCAGGACTTGCCTGAGGGGTAGAGTTGTTAGCACCTCGACCTGGTGGTCGAAAAAGTATGGCCTTAGCTTGCGGACGCTCATGACCAGGGCGTATGCGAGCTTTTCCAGCGGCGTGTATCTGATTTCCAGCGTCGTGGAGGACTTGGCTAACATAGTTATTGAGGAGGTGAGTCTGCCCCTCTGCCTGTACTAAGACCGCGCTCAAAGCGATGTCTGAAGCCGCAAGGTAGAGGTACATCTTTTCCCCTTGGAGAGGTTTGACTAAGATCTGCAGGTTGGCGAGGTATTCCTTCAACTTCTGGAAGACGAGCTGACTTTCTTTGTTCCATGAGAACTTCTTGTCTTTGATGGTTGCAAAGAAAGGCTTGCTCTTGTCGCCCAACCTGGAAATGAATCTGTTAAGCGCAGCCAGGCAGCCTATTAGCCACTGCACTTATTTGACACATCTTGGTTCTTGCATATCAAGGATGGCCTTGATTTTTGCGGGGTTAGCTTCGATCCCTCTCTGGCTGACAATATGGCCCAAAAACTTTCCCGATCCCATGCCGAAGTTACATTTTTTGGGGTTCGGCTTCATGTTGAAAGCCCTCAAAATCTGGAATATCTCGGCGAGGTCCCGGAGATGATCTTCCTTCCTTAAAATCTTGACCACGATATCGTCGATGTAAACCTCCACCGTGTTCCCAATTTGATTCGAGAACATTTTGTTCACCAATCGCTAATAGGTTACCCCGGCGTTCTTCAAACCGAAGGGCATCCTCCGCCAACAGTACATATTCTTTTCTATGTGAAAAGAAGTTTGTTTCATATCCTCTTCCGCCATCGGGATCTGATGATAACCGGCGAACGTATCTATGAAGGACATCATTTTGTGCCCGGCTGTCCCATCCAAAAGATGATCGATGTGCGGCATAGGGAAATGATCTTTCGGACATGCTGCATTCAGATCCTTGAAGCCGATGCAGAGTTTCCATGAGTTATTAGCCTTCTTCACGAGCACAGCATTGGATACCCACTGCGGTTCACCCCCAGCCTGTTGTCCATTAGCTTCTTTACTTCCTCGGCTAACACTGCATACTTATTAGGGCCAAACTTTCGTCTCTTCTGTGAGACATGCTTTCTTTTGGGATCGATCTTTAGGCGGTGGCAAGCATATTCGGGACTTATCCCGACCATGTCCTGGTGCAACCATGCAAAGACGTCAATGCTCTTGCGGAGGAAGTCGATTAGGTCTTCCCTCATATCTGCCAAAACCTTTGCCTCGATAGTGACTTCGAGGTCCGGTCGTTCTGGGTCCATGGGGACTCGCTCCAGTTCTTCAACCGGCGAGGTTTGACCTCCTTTTCTTGGATCCTAGATTTCCCCTCTAGGGTCTAGGTCGATGGGGTGCGGTTCAAAACTGAGCCTTGGCTCTATGTCATCCACCTCCATGACTTCGTCCCTAAGTTGGGTTTCGACTATGGCAAGTGGAAGTGTTGGTTCCAAGTTTTCGTAAGCCATTAAAACATCTACGCGAGGGAGTAACCTTGCGGAATTGTAAAGGGGAACAGAGTAATTCAAACACTTCCTTGCCATTGATTGATTTCCTTTTACAGTACCGACTATCCCCTGGTGGGTCGGGAATTTCACACAGTAAAAGAAAGAAGATGCTATAGCTTCAAAAGTTTCCAGAAATGAGCATCCTAAGAACCCATTGTACATGTGAGGCCTATCAACTATTACGAACTCGAGTATGCACGAGATCCTGACCTTTTCATCCTTGCAGCAGAAGAGCTCCACCGGAAGCTTGATCCTTCCGTAAGCATTGAACAACGTGTCCCCAAAACCTCTCAGCTGGGTTTCGTACGACTTGATGAAACTGGCGAGGTTTCCCAGCTGGTCCAGCACAGATTTGAAGATGATGTTACAATAGCAGCCGTTATCGACCAAGAAGCGGTCGACAACCTTGCCCAGCAGATTTGCTTGTTTTCATCTGTTTTCTACACACTTACTCACATTGTCAAACACACTAGGTTAATAGCACTTTTACGGAATTGATCACATGTCCACCAGTGGACACAATATTATATACCCACCGCGAATGTGTTAATGACACATAAGCAAGTATAAGCAATCAACTAAAATAATAGTGGGCCCCTGCTTATGTGTCATTAACACATTCGCAGTGGGTATATAATATTGTGCCCACCAGTGGACACGTGATCATTTCCGAGCACTTTTAATAGCAAAAAAAAAATCAAAATCATATCGAAAGATAAAATTTCAAGACAATTTAAAATACAATTTCAATTCAATTATGACATTAATAAAATTGTTGAAAGAATTCATCTCCACAATCACTCTCATTTTTTTTAACATGTTGAAATCCACGTACAATATATTTTCTTCTTAGCTGATATTTGCATCCAATTCCATATGAGAATTTCTATTCAAGTTTACATTTGTTTCTATAAAATGATTTGAATGTACATTGTTATTGTAAAAATGCGACATTTCATAGATAGTAACTGCTATAAATTCAACTGATTTATTATACCAAATCTAGAAGATTTGATGTGGACATTACTAATGGGCTTATAACCTAAACAGGCTTTAGGTTTAGACTATGTTTTATCTATTATAAATAAGACCCTTGTACTCAGTATTGTACACACGCATACACATATATATTAGTGAAAACACCTGACTTGGTACGCCCCCAGATGTAGTCGTTAGCGACGAACTGGGTAAACAAACATGCGTCTCTATTTTACGCTTACGATTTACAACATGTTATCAACACGAGACTCTGCCCAAAGCTAATCGGTACGGATCTAAATTAATTTTCCTTATTGCATGATTATTAGTTATCATATCGAATTCTTTGATCCATACGTGCTATGTTTTATGTACACTTAAATTATTTTTATTGCATCGATGATTACTATTTGCAATTATTTTTTGGATCGAAAAATTATCTTACCCAATGAGTGCCTGCTGCCGCCGCCCTCCGTGTGTGCCTGTCTGTGCAACCCGATAGTGCGGCATGCATCCGCGTGCCCGTCGCCGCGTCCTCGCCTCCACCGCGAGCCGCCGGGTGTTGAGCTTCGCTCCGCCGTGGCCTGGCATCGCGCATCCGTGAGTGCCCATACGCCTCCGTGCATCGAGCGACGGCCGAGCGCCACACTCTATCCGGCAACCGCGACCGTAGGCCGTTTCGCCTCACAGCGGCACGCAGCTGCCCGCGACCGCCGTCCAAGGGCTCCACCTGAAGACGCCGCAAACCTCTTCTCTTTGCCCCTGCCCTTTTGTTGCTTTTTTTGGGCCTCAAGTGGCCCAACTCGTTTTGGGCCACAACTCAAACAAAAAAAAATTATTTGATTTGGGCCTGAAGCCCACTCTAGGGGCTGAAATTATTTTGGTCCTATTTAATCATTATGGGCCTGAAGCCCAATTCTAAGGACTGGAATTTTTTTTTATTTTTGGACTGATTCCTTTTAATTCTTTGGGCCTGAAGCCCTCCTTATGGGCTAGAATAATTTTAATAATTGGATTGAAATTTATTTTCTTTATTTGGGCCTCATATAATTTTGATAGTATTTTTGTGCCAACAAATTAATTTATCAAGTTTCGAATAATACTTGAAAAATTAAAAGGTAATAACTATTGCATATTAATTAAGCTTGAAAAATTTTGGAATTAATTTTAATATTAGTTCTCAATAAACTTATTATTTTATGTGCTTAATTGCTATATGTGCATGCTTTTATGATTTAATTATCTTGCATGCATTATTACTTTTGCACATAGTTCCCATTTATAGTCCGCATATATTGCCTGGGTAGGCGGCGCCCAGTACTTGTCGGACCGTAAATTTTATGTCTTGGGTAGACGACGTCCAATTCTTGCTTCTATGTGCTTGAAAGTGATCAAATAAACCCTTATTTCTTCGTTGTCAATAAATTGGTCACCTCACTCACCATGTCACTTTAAAAATTGTAGTGAATAATATCTGATATTACCAAAAGAGAATTCACTGAGCTTGCTCTTGATGGTAGTAATTACCTAACATGGGCGCTAGATGTTGAGATCCATTTAGCCTCAACTAATTTAAGCGGGGCTATTGTCGATGATTCAAAATCAACTGATGCCCAGAAGGCGAACGCATTGATTTTCCTCAGGCATCATCTGAATCAGGACCTGAAAAATGAATATCTCACTGAGAAAGACCTCGAAACGTTGTGGAAATCCCTGAAGGACCATTTCCAACAACAAAACAATATACTCCTCCCTCAGGCACAATACGATTGGTTGAACCTCCATTTCTAGGGCTTTAAGTCTGTGACGGAGTACAACTCTGTCCTATATCGTATTGTATCTCAGTTAAAGCTATGCAAGAAAGCTATAACTGAAGCCAAGTTGATACAGAAGACTCTGTTAACTTTCCACGCTAGCAATCTTGTACTCCAGCAGCAGTACAGAGCTAAGAACTACACTGTACACTCTGAACTAATTTCTGCACTTCTAGTAGCAGAAAAACACAACCAACTCCTTATGAAAAATCATAACTTGAGACCGGTTGGCTCACATGCAGTGCCCGAAGCACATGCTATAGCTCAGGGTAGTATAAGTGGTTGCAAGCGTGGAAGGGGGAGATGAAGTAAACGAACTCGCAGCAAAGCCTGAGGTCGTAGTAAATCTGGCGGTCCAGATACCTCGAAAGACAATCAAGCTCAGGCTCGTGGAAAGACTGTACCTAACACGAATCCCGCTCCACAAAAATCTGGCACTCAAGACAAGGTTGAGCAATCCTGCTACAGATGCGGATGCAAAGGACATTGGTCCCGCACGTGTCGCACTCCCAAGCATTTTGTTGAGGCTTATCAAAAGCAGCAGAAGGACGACAAGGGGAAGGCCCCTAAAGTCGAATTTCACCACGCCAGCCAGCCTGAAGCAGAATTCGACCATAACAACGATGATCTTTTGGGCATAGAGCTCAAAGACTTTGGAGACAATGAGTGATTGGAATATTTGATCATTTTAGTATTTTATTTTTTATTAAGACAATTTATTTTTGGATCCTGTCTTTCAATTTTTTATTTTTTTATGTTTGATATGACATTTATGATTTAGCTTTGATATGCTTACCTTAATATATGTTATCCGTTAAATTTATTTGGACATTGCTATTCTTATACATGGCTTGTAAACATATCAACTATTAGGTTTGAGTTTTTTTCTCTGGCACGATGGATACAAAATGTGATTTATGTTTGGTAGATAGCGCCACCACACACACAATCTTAAGAGATAGAAAATATTTTTATAACTTGGTAGAAAGAAAGGGGAGTGTAACCACGATAGTCAATGATAATACTATGATAGTGGGCTCTAAATGAGCTTCCATTGTCCTCCCTATGGATACCGAACTCATAATTGACAATGCTTTATTGTTTCCACAATCTAAGCGCACCCTTCTAAGTTTTAAAGACATAAAATCTAATGGCTATCACATTAAAACTGAAACTGAGAATAATAACAAATACCTTTTGATGACTATTACTCGAGGTAGCCGTAAACAAGTTATTGAAAAACTTCTCCCCTTCTCTTTCGGATTGTACTATTCCTACATCCGGCCGTCTAATCTCCATCTAGCTATGAGTATGAAATTTCACGACCCAGACTCTTTTAAATTATGGCATCAACGGTTAGGTCATCCAGGACAAACTATGATATGTAGGATTCTATCTAATTTTATTGGTCATAATATTTTGAATAATAGAATCCCTCATGTCGATGAATTTATTTGTGATGCATGCTCTAAGGGTAAAGTAATAGTGTACCCATCGCGCACCAAGGTGGGACTTGAGTCTTCGGTTTTCCTTGAATGGATTCAGGGAGATATTTGTGGACCGATTCACCCAGCGTCAGGACCATTTCGATATTTTATGGTCCTAATTGATGCCTTCACTAGGTGGACATATGCCTATTTACTGTATACCCGCAATCAAGCTTTTGCAAAGCTCATTGAGAAAACTATTGAGCTTCGAGCTCAGTTCCCAAATTATCCAATAAAATCGATTCGCATGGATAATGCTGTTGAGTTTACCTCAAAAGCCTTTATAGATTACTGTATGGCTCTGGGAATTACAGTGGAGCATTCGGTCCCCTACGTCCACACCCAAAATGGTCTTGCTGAAGCGCTAATAAAACGTATCAAACTTATCACTAGACCATTAATTATGAACTCTAAATTACCCACTTCATGCTGGGGGCATGCAGTCCTACATGCATCACATCTGATACAAATCCGTCCAACTGCATATAATGATCATTCCCCCTACAACCAGTGCGTGGGAAAGAACAATGCATTTCCCATCTGCGTATTTTTGGATGTGCGGTGTATGTTCCGATAATATTACCGAAGCGTACCTCTATGGGCCCACAAAGGAAGCTAGGTATTTACATTGGATTTGACTCTCCGTCTATTCTAAAATACCTAGACACGTTGTCCGGGGATCAATTAACGGCCCGGTTCGCTGGCTTCACGTTCGATGAAGATCACTTCCTGGCATTAGGGGGAGATCCAAATTTAAAATTGAATGAATGCCGGGAACTTATGTGGAACGTAAGTGATCTTCAGTATCTAGATCCACGCACCAGTCAATCTAAACTGGAAGTTCAGAAGATCATTAACTTGTAAAATTTAGCAAATAATCTGTCAGACGCGTTCACTGACCATAGAGATGTAACTATATCGCATATACCTGCAATAAATGCAACCCAAAGGGTTGAGGTCCCAAGTAAATCAAGTATACATGCCCCCACGTGCCAGAAGCATAAATGACCTACAAACGATACAAATACACCTAAAAGAAAAGCTAGCAAAACTGGTCAGTCAAACGTAAAATCTCTAGAAGAGATTCGTCTAGAAAACATAAAGTCTCCAGAAGAGATTCGTCTAGAAGACGAGCGTCCTAGTAATGAAGTACGTGCACAAAATATTCTATGCACTAGGACCGCGGAACGACCAGACCTAGATACACTGGGAAATGAAAAAGGTCTGGTTGACATAAACGTTGAAGTCTCTATGAATTTCATAGATACGGGAGAAACATATAATAGAAATATTATTATCGTCGACGACACATTTGCAGCGACAATTGCTCTTTCCGTTATAAATAACGATCTAGGTCCAGAACCCAAAACTATCGCTGAGTGCCGGAAGTGCTCCGATTGGGTAAAATAGAAAGAGGCAATTGAAGCAGAGCTAGCATCGCTAAATAAAAGAAAAATATTTGGCTCTATCATTCGTACACCTGCGCGCGCTATCCCTGTAGGATATAAATGAGTTTTTGTACGAAAACGAAATAAGAACAATACTGTGGAGAGATACAAAGTGAGGCTAGTAGCTCAAGGGTTTTCGCAGAGACCCGGTATTAATTTCGATCAAACCTATTCTCCCGTAATGGACGTAATAACGTTCCGCTACTTAATATCTTTGACAGTTAAATTAAATCTCTAGATGAGATTGATGGACGTTGTAACCGCATATTTATACAGATCACTAGATGCCGACATCTATATGAAAAACCCTGATGGATTCAAGATTCCCCAGATGAGGAATGGTGAAAATCGCAGTATGTATAACATAAAACTGCAGATGTCGTTGTACGACCTAAAGCAATCAGGTCTTATGTGGTACAACCGACTTAGTGAATTCCTCCAGAAGAAGGGATACACAAGTGATATAGTTTTCCCATGCGTATTCGTGAAGAAATCGCAAAGTGGTTTTTGCATCATATCCGTATATGTTGATGATCTAAACATAATCGGAACATGCAAAGAGATTGAAGAAGCCAGTTCAATCTTGGAAGCTGAATTTGAAATGAAAGTCTTGGGTAAAACTAAGTATTGCCTCGGCCTGCAGATCGAGCATCTCCTAGAAGGAATTCTTAAACATCAGTCAACCTACGTGAAAAAGGTATTGGAGAGATTTCACATGGATAAATCTCATCCACTCAGCACACCAATGGTTGTCCAATCCCTCGAAGTGGATAAGGACCCATTTAGACAAAGAGAAGATACATAAAAAATTATGGGGCCAGAAGTTCCTTATCTTAGCGTTGTTGGAGCATTACTCTATCTCGCAAATTGTACTAGACCGGACATTGCATTTGCAGTTAGTTTGCTTGCGAGATATAGCGCTTCTCCCACAAGGAGACATTGAAATGGTGTTAAGCATGTTCTACGGTATCTCCAAGAGTCTCAAGATCTTGGACTGTTTTACCGTAAGAACCGAGACAAAACCTTGGTAGGTTACGCGGATGCTGGCTATTTATCTGATCCCCACAATGTCATATCCCAGACTGGTTACGTTTTTCTCTATGGTGGTACCGCGATCTCATGGAGATCGGTTAAACAAACCATGGTTACCACATCTTCAAACCACTCAGAGATAATAACTTTGTTTGAAGCCGCATGAGAATAAGTTTGGTTGAGATCCTTGGTAAAACACATTGGTGGCTCGTGTAGTATTGCTAAGAACGATACATCCCCTACTGTTATATTTGAAGACAACGCAACTTGCATCGCACAAATGAGTAATGGGTACGTCAAGGGAAACCTAACGAAATATATTTCACCAAAATTTTTCTACCCATACGAATTCCAGAAGAGTGGCGTAATTACCATACAAAAGGTGCGATCTAGTGACAATCTAGCAGATCTGTTCACTAAGTCCCTACCTACATCTACTTTTGAGAAGTACATTCATGGTATCGGGATGCGAAAGCTCAAAGGGTTGTTGCCTTCAGGGGGAGCGGTAATCCCGAAGTAAATCCAGAAGATTAGATTCGGAAGATCAATAAATTACATTCCTCCCTAACTAAATATTTTGTTGCTATCTAGCATGTGGAGTTTTTATGACAAGACATATATGTTATGTCGTAATGTCCAAGGGGGAGTGTTATAAATCCAGCAGATTTATTAACCAAATCTAGAAGATTTGATGTGGACATTACAAATGGGCAGGGTCAATCCTAGGAATTACAGTGCCTGAGTCGAGTTAAAAAAAAATAGACCTCTTAAATTAAAGTATTTTCTTGTAAGAAATCGAAAGGCAATATAAATTTTTGAATTGTATAAATATAAAAATCTACAATATTAATAATATTTTTATACATATATTATGATGAATATGTTCAGAAAAATTATTTAATTATTATCACTCGTTTTATACTTTCGGTGGAAACTATTAACTAATTTAGTATAACCAAGTTATTCTTTAAAATCAAACTAATACGATGAATAGATTAAATTGAGATTATAGTTTTTTTAATGTTTCATCTCATTGTTAATCACTAAATACTAATATGGAGTAATACAGATCAATAATATTTATTCATATTAAAATAAATTGTAGCTATTTTGTATACATTATTGTTATAAAATAATATATAGATGTCCTTGTTGGCCTTCGTTAGATATATCAACAAACTATAATTATTAATTGATGTTAAGAAAAATTGAAATATTACACCTTGCAAAACTATTACAACTTGGGATCACTGATGAGAAAAAAAGAAGACTCTTTTCTAATGCAGAACAGGAAAGGCCTTTGAAATTTTAATTGCAAACTACGTGCAAAACTCAAAGAAATTAAATATACAAAAGGAAAATAAAAAGGTATATTACAAGTTTACAATTTGAGAAAACCACTAATGAGGAAAAAACAAATCTTTTCTTAATGTAGAATAGGGGAGACCCTTCAAAATTTTGATTGCAAACTAGTTACAAACCTGAAAGATATCAAATATACACATGGAAAAATAAAAAGATAATTGTCCATCGCATTGTCTTGGAGGCACTAGGTGTCGAACCTATGATCACTATCACTAGTCACTAGAAGTTCGAAAAGGACATACATGCCGCTGGGCCAATACAATTACTAGGCAAAACTAGTAAAAGAATTGTATATATATTATATATATATATATATATATATAAATAATCATGGGCCCCTAAAATTTACGATTTTTCAGGGCCTGAGTCGGACGACTCGTTCGTCTCACTATAGGAGCGGCCCTGCTAATGGGCTTATAACCTAAACAGACTTTAGGTTTAGACTAAGTTTTATCTATTATAAATAGACCCTTGTACTCAGTATTATACACACACATACACATATATATTAGTGAAAACTCCTGACTTGATATGCCCCCAGACGTAGTCGTTATCGACGAATTGAGTTAACAAATCTGCGTCTCTATTTTACGCTTACGATTTACAACAGTAACAACTATAGTTACAGATTAATTGTTATGATATGCTCCAACAACTACAACTACAATTTACATGTATTTATGTACAACAGTTCCATAGTAGTTCGGATCATACATGGGACCCCACAAAACAAGTTGTTTGCTTATTCCAATCTCATTAACATATTTCAGATTAAAGAAGAGTGGTGGAGAGTCGGTGGAGATGTCTCGAGCATTCAAACCTTATTTTCTATTTAAAATTCTATTTTTAATTATGTCACGTTCAATTTATAATTTTTTTAATTGAAAATACTTTTTATTTAATAAGAGTCAGTATCACATTTATAGAATTAAAATCATTATTATTTTTTGGTCCAAGTTTCTAAGTGACTTGTTTTTAATATTTACTTCAACTTCATGTATTTAATTAAATGTTATATGTATGCTTGGTTCATTTTTTAAAGTTAAGAGTATTTGTGTAATATTTTTGTTTATGTTTATCTTCAAAAGCTATAAAATTTGGGATGTGACACAAATGATTTAATAGCCAAGTTATCTATTGAAATTTTCATCTCACACAGGCATGGGAGTTGCGAGATACGAGGATACCCTATATAACATCCGAAGACTATTTTGAAGAATTACAAATGATTTGGAATAATTTAAGTACTATCACATTGTTAAATTTCATTGACGCTTTGTAATCATCTTTAAAAATGATTCCGCTATTCTTTTATTAATTATTTACTTCTCCAATGAATGTAAATTTTATTATATTTAATTAAAAGTTAAAGTTTTCAAAGTTAGAAATTAGTGCAGTTAGTGATGATCCAAATTCGACATGCTTAGACTACAGAGAGTTTGGCGTTCTAGGAACGGGGTGTTACAAAATTAATCTTATATTAGAGCACCTACAAGAAAATATATTAAAAGTGTGAAATGTGAATACATTATCGAGACAAATGATATTGTATTGGAGACAAGAATTTTGCTCTGAGACGAATCATTTTTCTCAAAAAAATTTAAGCCAAGGGTATTTATGTATTATATATAAATTTTGTTGGGAAAAAGCTAATATTAAGTGAGTAGAAAACCATTTTTCTTATGATTTAAGGGTATGAATCCTCCACAGCAATTTTTTTTTTTTTTTTTTAATGATTCGGACCCATTAATCCCGGAAAATCACTAACCACCGTTTACTAGTTGGGGGACTTATTTGAGTTATTTCAAATCAAAATATTTTTGCTCTGTATAAAGTGATTTGATAGTACCTTAGAGTTTCTAACATGAAATATAGAGGGATCATACTCTTAAATCATAGGCGTACACCACCAGTCCAACTTAAAAACCGGTAGAACAAAGAGGGAACTAATTAATATGTCTACTTAAGTAGTGTTGCATTAATGGTATATTTAAAAGGGTCACCTTATTCAATACGTTAGTGTAAGATAGAGAAGTTGCAGGGGACGAGTCTTGATTTGGTATTTATGGATGGATGAAGGGTTGGTGGGTATGATTTATGGCTTATTGGATCCTCTGCGACAAAAGCTTTAAATACCATCACGTTATTTCGTTTGTGTAGTTGAAAAACATTTTTTTTTTTTATTCTGTTTTCTCTTAATCCGCAGGAGAGATGAGATCCATGATCTGTGCATTGAAGTTTCAAGCACAACTTTGTCAAAGTTGCAGTGTGACTTTCTGTGTATTCAGTCCCACCATGCTATAAATTTGGATCGGGTTTATGGTATTTCTACTTTGGATTTTAAAGAGATAAAAAGCAAAATACCCACGTTCACTCCATAAAACATGTTTTATGTATAGAGTAGTGTGCACTTGAGTGTATGGTGTGCTCACTTGAATTTTGAAAAAAAAAACTACCTCAATAAAAAATCAGTAATACTTCAATTGTAAAAAAAAAAAACACAATTTGGCGAGTTAGTGTGTGATTTGAAAAAATCAAATAGAAGTTAAAATTGAGCTTGAAATCCAATTGAATGTCATGCGCTTGAGTGCATGCTAGAATTTGTGTTATGTATATGTATGTCGATCATAAAATATTACTGTTGACTTCACTCCATAATGTGTGGTGTTCTGAATGAGTAAGTTTTTTATAAATCAGTTTTACCATGCAATTTAAAACTGTATTAGCTATTTTGATTATACAACATTACTATAAAACTAATACATTTTAATAAAACAATTAATATTGTTAAAAAATACACACAAAATATAAATAAATTTTACGGTGAAACTGATTCACTGAATACTTTGTCTTAAACAATTATATATTTCAAGACAAAATAAAGAGTGAAACTGGTTTATATATGAACTACTTTGAAGTATATGAGTTGTTTTATTAAAGAATATTAGTTGTTTTTATTAAAAAATGTTAATTATTTAGAGTACTAGTTGTTTTCACTAAATAGTAAGAGTTGTTTACACTAAAGAATAAGAGTTATCTTACTATTGTATTGCAAAATGGTTTATCTATAAACAAGTTTCACAATATATATACTCTCATTTAAAAGTGCATATACATTTATTAGAGTATGTTTGACTGAATTTATAAGTTTTTTTAAAACTACTTATAATATGCTTAGAAGTTTAGGAGCTTATAAGCACTCTCATAATGTTTGGTAAAATAAGATATTTAACAATTTGGAAGATCTAACTTGAATAGGTTTTATATGAAAACGCTTCATAATAAACTTAAAATGAAATAGTTTTAGAGTATCATTAATCTCATCAGGAGGATCATTAAACCTGTCAGGGGTATCATTAGTCTGAGTTCAAGAAAATTTAAAACAATTTTCTTGAACTCAGACTAATGATACCCTTAATGAGATTAATGATACTCCCGATGAGATTAATGATACTTTAAAATTGTTTCATGATAAACTTATCATAAACTATTTTCATATAATACTTTGGAAAAAAGAATAGGAGATGGTGAGAATACGAGTTTTTGGGACGAGGTTTGGGTGGGTGGGGAGTCGCTTAGGAGTAAATTCCCGAGGTTATATTACTTGAGCGGGGGAAAAAGTTGTAGCATAAAAGAAATGGGGTTTTGGGAGGGGGGGGAGTGGAAGTGGGAGTGGAAGTGGTGTAGGGAGCTGTTTGATCGTGAAAAGTTGTTGTTTGATAGTTTGTTGAACGTTCTGGGACATTGCAGGTTGAGGGAGGAGGAAAAGGACTGCTGGTCGTGGAAGCTGGAATCGAATGGGAGATATACTACTAAATCGGCGTATAACTTGCTGAGCAATAGGCAGGTAGAGGGAGATTTGGGCAGCAGAAAATGGAAGGAGTTTGAACTCGTTTGGAGCAGCTTGGTACCTCCAAAAGTTGCGACTATGGCGTGGAGAACGCTCCGGGACAGACTACCAACAAGGGGTAATCTCGTTAGGAGAGGAGTTATCGGTAGAGGGAATGAAGCTATGTGCGTGATGTGTGGATTGGAGGAGGAAACATCGGAACATCTATTTATAAAGTGTCAAATGGCCGTGGATTTGTGGAGGAAATGTTTGGCATGGCTCGGGTTTCCTACAGCCTTGCCAGGTATGATTCTAGATCACTTTCTTCTATTCTCTGGACTGTGGAGGAAAAAGAAGAACAAAGCCGTAGGAGTGGTATTTTGGGAATGTGTGGTATGGGTTTTGTGGAAGGCAATGAACAATAAATTATTTAAGGGAGAAGTTCCTAACATCGAAAAATTAATGGCGGAAATCAAAGGAAGGACATGGAGTTGGCTATTAGTTAAGAACGCGATTTTCTGTAACTCTAACCTAAAGGATTGGATAGAGTATCCAAATTTGATTTTAGATAGGTGAAGGCTGCTGTTACTGGTTCTGTAATATTGGCATCTCTTATGCCACTTTTTGAGTAATACAAGTCTCTTTTTCTGACCAAAAAAAAAAAAATATAATACTTTGCCTATAAATAAGTTTCTTACAATTTATAAACTATAAAAAATTCTCAATTTATTCTCCTAATCACCTCCACCCGAACCTGCCACACTACCCCTATTTCTATACCTCAATATAAAAAAAAATATATATATATATATATATATATATATACATTAAAATTTAATAAATATTTATTATAAATGATCAAAGATCATTTAAATTTTATAAGTCAAATATTTTAGTAATTTATAAGCCACTTAAAAATTATATCTTATAGCTTTTAATTTTTTTACAACTTTTAAACTTTAAAATAACTTATAAAATATTAATTGTTATAAAATATTTAAAATATATGACTCTGTTTGTTTGTTTGTTTCTTTACTAGTTTACCTTTATTTCCATTAATCTACTGTGTAAATATCACTTGTAAAAGATCTTGTCTCACCAATCAAGAAACATTAATTATATATCTTTGGTATTTTGTTTTGTTCAATAAATAAAAAATGTGCATTTATTTTAAGCGGTACGGAGTTTTATTGCAGAGCATGCTGGCATAAAGATTATTAGCTCATTAATTACCTTTTTTTTTTTTTACAAAATATAGAGTAAAACTGGTTTATACATGAATTATAGAAAGGTATTAGTTGTTTTCATTGAAGAATATTAGTTGTATTTACTGAAGAATATTAGTAATTTACACTAAAGAGTTTTAGTTGTTCAGTGAAAATGAACTAAGACTCTTCAGTATAAACCAGTAATAATCTTCAGTAAAAATAACTAATACTCTTCAGTGAAAATAATTAATACCCTTCAATTCATATATAAACCAATTTCACTCTATACATATTTTTTTTTTATCAAAATCAAATTTTAACTATTTTAAAAAATAAAAATTGTAAACTCGTTTTCATTATGCATACAAAGAATCATTATTATGCATACATACTATCACTATTTAAAAATCGAATATTTTTCTAATAGTAATAATAAATATGTATAACACTAATAATATACTACTTCCGTCCCGGTTCTTATTTCACGTTTTCCATTTTTGGGTGTCCCACCTCTTATTTCACACTCCAAAAATGGAAATAAATTACACACACAAAAGTCAATAAAGCACCATTTTATTATTTAATTATTTAATTTTACACTCACATACTTCACTTTTCTTAAATATTGTGTCAACCCCACATATGAAATAAGTTCCGGGACGGAGAGAGTCTGAGCGAACTTGAATTTACAAAATAGTAGAAAAATAACTGAAAGAATAAACTGTGTACGGTATACCGGCCGACATTGAAAACGCATGGGTCCCTCCACGATCATGGTCCTAGCTTTCCTCTTTTAATTGGATTTTTGATGGCCTACCACCCCATGTGAGGGAACCCCTCCTTCACTAGGCCCAAAAGCTTCTGAATCTTATAATATACCCTTGTCTAATATTGAAAGTAGGGTAAAATAAAATTTGCAAAAAAAATTATTCGTAAACTTGTGACAAAACCGTCGTAAATGCCATCACAAATAACGACGACTTCTCTTTTTTTTTTTTTTTTTTCCGCCGCAGAGCTTGTGTACTCTGAAGATTTAACTATATTAGTTGCAAATCCATCGTAATTTGCTATTAATTTCATTATGTCGCAAAATTTTGTCGCTAACCTCGTGTGTTCCGTAGTTCGTATTTTAATTCATGGCTCATAAAAATTATTTATGAGGTGTAAAATTCAAATACATCTACTATACGTATTAATATGGAATATTTCACTTATTTTATATATGGTCATTTATCATATGACCATTTAACACACATAGTTACCTATCAAAAGGGTTGAAGTACTGATCAATCAACTCATCATTTGTGTAATTGTAAACATTGGAATGTATATATATATATATATAAAAAGTGAGCAAAGGAATTACATTTTTCAACTCACCGGTTCCATTAGGATTTTCACCAACTTTCCTAAATGCTCGGAAAATTGTTAAGGTGGTTGCAAACCGACACATACAAATTATATAAATTGTAATCTATAATGCAAAATTATACATTTGATATTGAATATAGTTATATTGAATCCTCCAATTAATTATATGTGCTTTGGAACGCTAATGATTAGCATCGTTTGCCTTTCCTGCAGTTAAGTGAGCCTGATCCCTGTGTCATCGACCCCACCAACGTTGATGGTCGAGCACTCAAGCTCGACGCCTTGGCATAATTTGAGGACGCTCCAGCGCCCGACCGCGTGAAGAAGGCGCCATTTAGCATCAAGTCCCCTTCAGATCTCCAATTCCACTTCTTCCATTTACTTTGTGGTGCATCCTCATGTTTTGTTACCTTTAGTATATAAAAATAATTAGATACTATTATTTTAGTTTTTGGAAATGCTCAAAAGATCATAGGAATAGGATAATGCATTAATGTATTGATAATGTATGGTGGACTCACCTCCTTATTGTCTATTCTATTAGGAGCAAGAAACCTATTTCCTTGGCTGTTGATTGTAGGATCTGCACTTCCCCCAATGGCGTACATTTCCCAATGTGTGTAGTCATTGTTCACTACATGGAAATATCCATGCCTGCACCTGCAACCATAATTTTACTTGCTCATCATTAATGCCCCAAATCAAATCATAGTTCTTTCTTGGTCATCATTAATAAGAAAAAAAAAAAAAAACACTTATAGTAAAAAAATCTAATGTTCTCAAAATTGCACCAAAAGAATGCAATGACTTTCAACTATGCATGAACATTGATGGATATAATGTCTAATGAATATATATTTGCAATGTTATGTACGATGAATATATTTATTATACAAATAGTTCAATAAATATAATACATAAATTAATTAAATGCAATTACTTTTACATAAATAATTTTTTATTCATTACTCTTTCAATTAATCAATTATTAACTTATGAATAAATTAATTAATAACTTTTTAAAATAATAAAATTTCTAAATCCCAACAATATATAAATAAATTTATAGAAGTTTCACTGCAAATGTTAAAATAGCAGCCATTGATGTGATTGTCAAAAATAAAAATTAATGTATTAATGTTTTTGTTACCTGGGCATCCTTTGAACAAGGCCTTCTCCAAAATGGTTGAAAGCAATAGTAACCTGCATGTTCTTATCCCGTGTATAGCTATCGCTGTGCCCTAACAACATCACCTTATTATGGTGCGTCAGATAATTATTCGAGATGGTGATAGCCGTCGATCCACGGATGGCGTCAATCAAGCCATCCCGGCAATTGGCGAGGGAGCAATGGTCCACCCACACATGACTCCCCCCGAATATGGACACCCCATCCCCATCCGACACCGTTCTCCACCCATAATGATCCGGCGAGTCCCTCACATACGCATTCCCCCCTTGCTTGCAGTCATGTATGTTGATGCCATGTATGATGATGTTGCTCACATACTGTATGGTGATGCATGGCCCACCCGCGATGTGCACGCTCGAACCTCGACCGTCGATCGTCTTGAATGAGTTCATCATCAGCTCCTGCTTAAGCTTGATCACCATGTCCCGTTTGAAGATGATCCACAGCGGCTCCTTCTGGATCACGCCGTACCGTAGCGTGCCCGGCTTCGGGTTCACCGCGTCGTCCCCCGAGTCCGTCACCACGTATACGCTGCCGTCTCGTCCGCCTATGGCGTGCTTCCCGAACCCGATGGCGCAGTCCGCTAGCCGTTTACGGTTTTTCTCCCAATTGGGGTCGCATCTCCAGCAGTCGTCGATCGGGTTACCGCTCCCGCACGATGTCAGGAATCCCAAGTTCCTCCTCGATGCATTTATTTTCCTGACGTCAAAAGTATTAGTTGTTTTTATAATAAGTAATGGGACGACTAGAAATAATAAGTACAGAAAATAAAAGTTCATTTTTTCTTAAGGTAAATTTATCACTCAACTAAAAAAATTGACGAGATACAAGAGGAAAATACACGGATTATTTCAATCACTTCAATTCATCCCTAAATAATCGTTTTTCTATCATAATCGAACTATATTTGGCTCACATTTTATAGAATTTGGCCTGTACTAAACTTAAAAGATAGTAAAAATTTAAAAGTTTATAAAGATAATGACTTAAATTTGCAAGCCCGTAAAAATAATACCCTAATTTTGCAAACACCTATAATATAGTGTCCTATAAAAAATTATTTTTTCCAATGAAATATATCAGTTGTTTTTATAAAGAGTAACATTTAACTCAAGTGCATTTTATAAAATCACTAATATTTTCACTTAAAAATCACTCTCATTTTCACTGAAAAGTTAGGGTTAGTTATGATTTAACAACCCTAACCTTTCAGTACACATAAGAATGATTTCTCTTTGAAAAAAGAATGATTTTTCAAAAAATGTGTTTGAGTTGTAAGGTGCAATTGATGCATATAAGACTAAGATTTTTATAAATATTAAATCTAATACAATATTTTAATGATACAATTAATAATGTACATTGATTAATTTGCAAGTACTCACTCATTAACTTGTTGTACAACAAGTTCAGGATCAACAACGGGAGAAGAGAATGTGGGGGTAGGACATAATATGGGAAGCAGAAGGAGTATTAAGAGGTGGACTCCCATGTTTCCTTCGAAACCAAAATAATGTTGAAAGAGAACAAAAGAAATGGGAAAAGGTTTGTGTTGTTTGGTTGGAGAAAGAGTCTAGTATGTGTTTATATAGGAATAAAAAATAGAGGGGGATTGGTGGAAGGAACATTATTAGCTAGGTCCCACCTTCATTCCATGATTTGAACCTTTTGTATCTTTTCTCATCATGTGGATATTAGAGACTTGAATTGTTATCATCATCCGTAACTATAGCGAAAAAATAAATAGTACATATAAAAATGAATGTATGTTTGAATTAAAATTAAAAGACTTTGGTTTGATGTGATCTGTTCATTTGAGTATGCATGTGAGGGGTTATATTAATTTATTTCATCCATGTGGTTGCAAATTCCAAGTCATTTTATACTTATTTCACGCAGAATGAGTTACTGAAGAATTAATGTACGTATTGATGAGTGTTTTAGCCACGATTATTTAAATTTATCAATGTATTTTTTATTTGATATGAAATAAAAATTACGTATAATTTCAAACAAAAACATCAAAAGAAAAATAAAAGACGTTCAGATCAACACACGAAGATAATTTTCACGGAGTTCACGAATTTCAAAGTTATCGAGCATACAATTCTTTCAAGTCATTTAAAAAAAAAAAAATCTTTCAAGTCGTTCACAAAAAAAGAACATAATTACTTAAAGAGATGACAATTCATATGTTGTTTCAAGTTAGAGGGATCTAGGTCCGCTAGTTAATATAATCATTCTTTAATTTGTTGGTAGCGATTATTCTAATCACAAAAAAATAAAAAAAACGGTTCGAGATTTTAAGGGATGTACAATGCCCATAATGCTTTAAAGTGCTCCGTTTCAATTTAGACAAAAATCTCAATTAGCTTTAATTTACGTAAACTCAATTTTTTTAATCACTTTTATGTATTCACATATTATCATTATTATACATATTCACTATTATTATTGTTCATATACATCTATCACTATTTAAAAAATACTAGTATGTTTTACATAACAACGTGAAAGATAAAGTTTACGTGAAGTCGGATTCACAAACAATCTACTCTGCAATTTAATTAATTATCACTTAAAAAATTTATTTCCTCCGTCCCTTTTTAACTGTCTCATTTTATCCAAAATTGTATACTTTTTTAATTGTCACTCCACTAATATCAATACATTTTTTAATTATTTTTTTCAACAATGCCCCTAATAAATTGTAAAGTTAATCATCATTTTGTAATAAATAAGAATGTTAAATGAGGGTATAAGTATATTTCGATATCTAATAAATAAAAAAATTGGTTAGTGTGAATGAATAAAATGGATCAAATAATAAGAGACGGAGGGAGTATATTTCTTTTCAAGAGGCATTAATTCTTCTTTTTCCAACTTTGTCCTTTTATTCTTAAGTAAATAAATGATCATTAATAATTAATTTATTGATGATTTGTAAGAGGGTATATTAATTTATTCCTTTTATAAATATTATAATATAATAAATTTTGTTAATATGTGTAAAATATAAAAGGACAGTTAATTGAAACAAACAAGAATATAATATTCAATCAAGTGTTGTCTTGCAACCCATATGAATTTAGAAAAATTCTCATATGCACCAAGTGCACAGCGCATTCATTCAACAGTTGATCATGTTTATACTGAAAAGTTTGTTTCAATTACACTGAAAATTGTGATTGAATTACACTGATTTTCAGTGTAATCTAAATCAGTGTAATCCAATCACACTTTTCAGTGTAATTGAAACAAACTTTTTAATAAAAATAAGATCAATTATTGAGTGAGTGCACTATATACTAAGTGCACAAAAGAGTTACTCTATGAAGTTATGACGTACCAATTTACAAAATAAAATAAAAATAAGAGTGTGATTCGGTATTTAAATGTAATGCATTATGATGTTTTTTTGGGAGAATGCATGCACTATGTGTTGTCAATAGAAGGCACAATCCCAACAAATTATTTTTGACTTGGCAAGCAATTCATTTTATACTTGCGCAGTAATGATTGGAACACTAACCAAAGCATGTTTCTGTTTATCATCATTTGAATTTTATTTACTAATCGTTCAAGTAAATGATTAAAGAAAGATCCTCAATTTCGAAGAATTCATGCCTTCTTAAAATTCTCATCTTAAAAAATTAGAATAACTGTTTCGGTAATTATGGCTGGGCAGATTCTGCCCAGGCATAAAAGGGTAATTAAGTACTTAAATTAAAAATAATATGGTAAATGACTATTCCATCCTTAATAAAATAAATGACCGAAATCTGCAAATTTAAATGGGAGAAAAACAAAATTGCCCAAAATTTAAGGGGCACTTGATTTTTGCCCCCTTTTTTACAAAAGATGTTTTTTGCCCAAAAAATGTTGGCAAAACGGTTGACAAAGGGTTGTCACTCATGTCAACCTGTGTGTCAACCATTCGCCAACCTTTTATCAATATTTTTTGGGCTATATACATCTTTTGTAAAAAAATGGGCAAAAATTAAATGCCCCTTAAATTTTGGGCATTTTTGTGTATTTTCACAATTTAAATTACAGTTGCAACTCTCTCTCTCTTTCTCTTTCTAATAATTACGTTTGAAAATTTCAAGAAGGGGAGGAATCAGATTAAACCTTCTTGAGAAATTCATCTGATCTAATTTTTGTATTCATTTTTTTCCCTTATTTTATCATATTAAAAATATTTTCAAACTATTTTATCGTAAAAAAAAATCCAATCAATCAAAAATTAAATTTTGATTAATATCTTGGCATTATAGATAGTTTTTGTTTTATTCTCATTTAATCACAAAACATCCGTGAAAATAATTTCACTCTAGAAATACAGTATTTATTTATAAGCTTAACAAAGTAGGAGAATTACAAGGTTATCAAGTCACAAAAAATATATGCTACTGATACAATTGTGACATCTAAGAATATTCGACCATGTATAGGAGTAAATTAAAAAAAAGATATAGGAGATTTAACTAATTATATTATATATATTCGAGTGATTCTAGGGTGCATCCAAGTGCATACTATGCACTTGGATTTTATCCCCAATTTATAAATCAATTTTTACTTTTTAAGATCCATAAAAAATTCGCGGATCTGGAATGGGTCGGATATCTCTCTTATCTCTCTTCTTCTTCCATTGACGCCGGGATAATTTTGCGATCAATTAACGTTCCGATCGAGGAGTCCGACGCTTCTGCCGGAGATCCGATGGTCGAATTCCGCGACTTCGACAGGAAATTCTCGAACCCTCCCTCCGTCATCGCCATTGGTGTCGAAGCTCATGGGAGTGGAGGAAATTGGAGCCGCCGCTGTGAAAATGCGAGGGTTTTAGGAGATCCGTCGGAAAAGAGGCAGCGACTGTTACAAGGGTGATTTCATAGATTTGTTTTCTAGTTTCCTCATCATCTTCGCTAAAGTTGAATCCGTATTGGACACCAAGAATTTTGAAAATCTATACAGGAGCCACAGATGTCATTCTTAACAATTATTTTGTTACTTTAGATATCAAAATGATGTTAATGAACAGTTTTCAAATGCTTGCTTGCTGATTCTTTCGTACGTGCTTTCTAACTCTTTCTGGATGTATGGGATTCGAGGCTGGCCTATGAAGTCGTTTCCTCGAAAAGTAGAGCTTTAGAGTGTTGGTAGATGCACACAAGGTTTCTAAGAATTTTTATGCATCAGTATCAGCTGAGGTTAAGGTTTTGTTAAATGACAATGGAATATGTATGAGTTGATGCAGAATTACCCTGCTTCAAAACAATTATTTTGTTACTATAGATATCAAAATGATGTTGATGAATCCCAACATACCTCAAATTTATAAGTCCAAACATACGTTTCTTTCATTAACAGAAGAATGTAAAAAAATCTATTATGAAAGTAATGAACATGAAAGCAGATTTACTTCGATCAAGTCTCCCAAAGACGATGGGAATTATGTCGTGTGGCATAACCTTGTTAATGTTGAGTAATTATTGGGGTATTGGAAATTATAAGTTGGGCTATTGTTGAGTAATTCTTGGGGTATTGTTGCTTATAACTTGGGGTATTGGTGATTAAGTCTCGGGCTATTGGTGAATAATTTTTTGAGGATATAACTTGGGGTATTGGTGATTATAACTTGGGGTATTGGTGATCAAGTCTTGGGGTATTGGTGATTATAACTTGGGGTATTGGTGATTATAACTTCGGGTATTGATGATTAAGTCTTGGGGTATTGGTGATTATAACTTGGGGTATTGGTGATTATAACTTCGGGTATTGGTGATTAAGTCTTGGGGTATTGGTAATTATAACTTGGGGTATTGGTGATTAAGGCTTGGGGTACTACTGAATAATTATTTAGGATATTATTATTGAGTAATTCTTGGGGTATTAGTGATTATAACTTGGGGTATTGGTGATTATAACTTGGGGTATTGGTGATTAAGTCTTGGGGTATTGATAATTATAACTTGGGGTATTGATGATAATAACTTGGGGTATTGGTAATATAACTTCGGGTATTGGTGATTATAACATCGGGTATCGGTGATATAACTTCGGGTATTGGTGATATAACTTCGGGTATCGGTCCAAAGCGCGCGCGACCATTTGCGACCCTGTTTGTTGCCAGACCCGCGAATTTTGGTCGGGTTGGGCCTGACCCGCGAGTTTTTGTCGGATCTTAATTGGTCAAAATTAATTTCAAATTGATTTCAAAATTCCAAAATGCTATGCACTTGGATGCACCCTAGAATTTGCTTATATATTCACACCCATTAAAATAGCAAACTAGCTCTCAGACGTAAAATATTCACACACATTAAATTATATCATATATTCACACCCATTAAAATATTCACACAAATATAATATTGCTTAATTGTTCATTAGATGTGGCATTTGAAATGATTTTTTTTTCTTACGTTGGTAGTTAATAAAAAGAATTATATATATATAATGATAAAAGATAAGAGACAAAAGACGTTTATTTAGTTAGTATTATTTATTTCACCTAATAATATTAATAGTTTTATTTAATAGTATTTGTTGAATAATATTACTTTTGATGAATATTTTAACTTATTTTGAAACATTTGACGGTTGAATTGTGAGGTTTGCAATTTGGGTTTGTGCAGAAGAATCAATGGATTTCATTAGAGATATAGTTAACGATAAGTGAATCAAGACTCACAAAACTAGTATTACTTGTTTCACTGAATAATATTATTATCTCCAAAGTTTTAATGAATAGTATTACTCGTTCTACTAAACAATACTACCTCCGTCCCCCAAAAGTATGACTTTCTGTTTTTTTTCAACAATTTTGTTTTCTTCACCATTCAATCGTCTGTCACTTAATATTTTCACATGTCATAAGTTTTATACTCACAAACAACATCTTAACTTATAAATGGATCCTGCAATACATCAAAATATCCTTATTTTATCTACGTCTTCCTAAGACCTGACAAAAACAAACGACCAAACTTTTGGGGGGCGGAGGGAGTATCATTTTTAGTTAATGGTATTACTCATTTTGAAATATTTGGCAATGGAATGGTGAGTTTGCAAAAGAAAAAAAATCATACCCGATTTGGGTTTGTTAAGAGGAATCAATTGATTCCAGTTAGGGTTAGCATTTCCCAAAAGTGAATTAAGACTCACAAAACTAGTATTACTTATTCAACTGAATAATATTATCAACTACAAAGTTTCATGAATAGTATTACTCGTATTAAAACATTTGATTAGGAGTAGTTTGGTATGGTATACCAAAAATACAAAAGCATACCGTATATTGTACAAAATATTTGGTATGAGAAAACATATCGATGTCGTACAGAAAAATTTGGTATATTAAGTTAGATACCGCATATTGTACCACCAAATCTTCAGTGTATACTAAAATTTACCGAAAATGGTAAACCGTTTCATGCCAAAATATCGGTATACCATTCCATATCTTTCATAGCAATATTATTTATGAATAAAATAATAAATTATTTTGTATAATTTAACAGATTTCGGTACGGTATATAGCGGTATACCATTTTTTTTTTGTAAAAAATTTCGGTACAACATCATACCGTATCGAATTTTTTTATAAAATACAGTATTTATTCGGCACGGTAAGCAAAATATACAAAAAATATGGGTATATTCCCCGCCTACATTTGATAATGAAATTGTGAGGTTTGCAAAAAAAATAAAATTACTTGATTTGGATTCGTGCAGAGGAATTAATGGATTACAGTTAGGGTTAGAGTTCCCGAAAAGTAAACCGAGACTCACAAACTAGTACTACTCGTTTCACTAAATAATATTACTAGCTCCAAAGTTCTAATGAATAGTATTACTTGTTCCGCTAAATAATATCACATTTAATTAATAGTATTACTCATTTTGAAACATTTGACAGTGTAAAGGTAAAGTTTGCCAAAAAAAATAAAATAAAAAAAATCTTACACGATTTGGATTCGTGTATTGGAATCAATGGATTCCACTTAGGTTTATAGTTCCCTATAAGTGAAATGAGACTCACAAAACTAGTATTACTCGTTTCACTAAATAATATTACTAGCTCCAAAGATCTAATGAATAATATTACTTGTTTCACTAATCAATGTCACCTTTTAATTAATAATATTACTTATTTTGAAACATTTGAAAGTGAAAATGTGAAGTTTGCTAAAAAAGAAAAAAAAAACTTTTAAAATTTGGATTTGTGTAGTGGAATCAATGGATACCAATCAAGTTTAAAGTTCCCAATAAATAAGTGAAACGAGACTCACAAATTTAGTATTACTCGTTTCACCGAAAAATATTATTAGTTCCAATGAATATTATTACTTTTATTAAACATTTGACAGTGAAAAGACAAGGTTTGCAAAAAAAAAAAAAAAATTACTCAATTTGGATTCATGTAGTTGAATCAGTGGATTCCAGTTACGGTTTAGAGTTCCCAATAAGTGAAATGAGACTCACAAAACTAGTATTACTCGTTACACTGAATAATATTACTAGCTCCAAAGTTTTAATGAATATAATTATTCATTTCACTAAACTATTTCACTCTTAGTACTTAGTGGTATTACTCGTTATGAATTTACAAATGTGCGAAAAATTTCAGGCGAATGTAATATTACTTTTAATGGTAAGTGTTACTTGTTTCATTGAATAATATTATTTGAAAATTTCAAAATAAAGATTTAGTCACTAGTATGTTCATTAACACCAGAATCTGAATTTTTTTTTTATTTGATTTGGTTCCAAATTGATAGAACCAAAAAATTACTCTTAGAAGTTAAATTAAAATTAATGTTGTAAATTAAAATAAATATGAGTAATATATTAGAGAAATCAAAATAACCGGAAGTTACTTTTATAGAAATTAAAATTAATCTTGTAAATTAAAAGAATCGAAAATTAGATTCTTGTTTCAAACGTAAAATTAAGAAAATTATACATAAGAGATTGGGTTCCAAATTTATATATATATATATAGATGATATGATTAAGAATTGGTAATTTGGTATGCGCGCCTAAACATGAAGAGAGGGAAAATAGGCGCTAATTCTCAATGGAAGTGGAGCCAATTAATTAGGGATAAAATAGTCATTTACTAATATTAATGACATTATTAATTACTTTTTATCCATTTACTATATGCACAATTTGATATATGTAGAAAAATTCAACACAGCAATTTAAGGCTTCTATGACAGTGAGCATGTTACCGACATTTTCTAGACTACGTACAGCCTCGTCAAATATAACCTTCGATTAAAATAATTGACAATCTCACCATAAGAGACAATTATCATATTCTGATATAAATATTATCACTTTTTAATAATAAAATATATCAATCTTAATTGTATATATGTTTTGAAAAATAATGCAATTTATTTAATGTAAATTCTATCAAATTGTTACCTTAAAATGATATTTTATACACAATTCTTTTAGGGAGCCAATTTGAAATACCCATTTTCAACTATGAGAAATTTATTTTACCCACTTCAAATACAAATAATTTTTTCTATCAATTTTCAACTTCAAACCCACAACATCATCATCTATTCACCCCATCATATTAATAACCCCTTAACACTCCACCCCCACACCACCCCCACCTTATCTTTATATCAATTAAATTTTAATAAATAGTATATAATACCAAATATTACAATAAAATTTTAAAATTACAATATTAATTAATAACATATTATTAATTACAGTGTCTTTAGTGTATATTTTGTGTGTATATCTATTATTTCTTTTTAACAATATGTATATTTTTTTTTACATACTTTAATATATAGTGCGTCTTAATAAATATTAACGATATAAAAATTAAATTTAATGCAAATAATACATTTTAATATATATAAAAATATATATAATATTTAAAAACTATTTGTTTAATTGAATGACTACTATTTATTAAAGTTTAAGTGACGAGAAGGGTGTGTGGTGGGGGGTGGGACCCAACTCAAGTTTATTAACTCTTTTATACCAATTTTGTAGGGGTATTTTGATCCTATAACATGAATCGGGTATGAAAGATTTTTTTAAGTTGATGTGGATAAAATAAAATTTTTGAAGTTAAAAATGAATATTTTGTGGTATTTTCACATTTTTTTAAGTGATGGCATTTTTTTAAATGATACCGATTGGTCTCATAATGAGATACGTGTAACACAAGACTTGCTCAAAGAATATATATATATATATACAGTTTTGATATGGAGCCCAATATTGGGCACCTTATGGAGTCAAATTCATACGTGTCCTGCCATCTCACCAAACAACTAAGTATTTAGATAATTAATAATATTTTCATATATTGTAAATAATAATATTTTCATATATTGCAAATATTCACGTAATCCCACGTTTCCTGATTCTTCTCTTATGACTCATTCCCTTCTCTCACCCATCATAACTTTTTCTCTCCATTTTTTTTTTTTTTTGCCGCCATAATTTTTTTTAGCAATAGTGAAAATTATAACTTTATCTCCCACATAAACATTCAGCAGAACAATCTCTCTGGACAACTCCATCTCTCTCCCTTTGGATAATATTCAACAGAGAAAAATTCAAGACTGAATTCTTCACGACTGAATTTGACAATAAGGTTAGATTTCCTAACGCAAATAAATCACTTCTATTATTTCCCTAGAAATCTAGCATGAAAATATTATACAAATGGGTATGGTTGATAAAAAGCTGGAAACTTGTGTATTCCCTACACTATCGTTTGTAATTTTTTTAAAAATTATATGTCAGTTTGATAAATATTTTTGGAAGGAACTTCATGAATTTTAAAATTAAACATTGAACATGCTATCAATTTTATTAGTTTATGGTCCGTCCGTAGATATATATACAAATATTATAAAAAAGAGATTTAAGAAAGAAGTTACCGATAAATTTTTAAGATGATCACGAAATAAGAACCTAAATTATTTACTGTGTACATGATGTTAGGTGTTTAAAAAAACATTTGATTTATTTATATAGTTTTCTAAATTTGCATTGCTAAGTCTTATTTATTTATAATGAATGAGAGATGAATGCCTTTTTTTTTTTTTCATTTCGGGTTGCCAGCAAGATCAAACAATTAATTGAGTAGATAATGAAATTTTCAAAATTATATTACTTCCTAATTAATGAGATAAAAGTGTGAATACAAAACTTGTGTAGGTGTGATTAATTATGTAGTCGATGAGTTTATTTATTTATTTACTTCCATGAATTAATGATTATTAAACCAATTTTTTTTCCAGGATTTAGTGATGGGTGAAGAAACTCAACGTCATGCTTACACTCCTCAAGTTGAAGATAATCGTAAACCTTATGTTGGACAAGAGTTTTCTAGTGTCGAGGATGCATTTGCCTTATACAATCGGTATGCACGAGAAAGTGGGTTCAGTGTTAAAATACGCAATTCTAGAAGAGACAAGGAAACCAATGAATTGGTATGGAGAGAGTTTTCATGTAATAAGGAGGGTCAAACAAATGAGGTATACCAAAGAAGGGTAAAAAATAGTCAGTTGCGTACTGGGGAAAGAAATCGAGGTCTTTTCAGAGTGGGTTGCAAAGCAAAGATGGCAATTGTAAAGCAACAAACAGGCTCGAATTGGATTGTCAACAAATTTGTGGAGAACCATAATCATTGTCTAACAACACCCAGCAAGGTTCACTTATTACGATCGCATCGAAAGGTGTCTAACACAAAAAAAGTATTAGCTGAACAATTCTCTCAAGCTAATATACCAACATGTCAAAAGATGCGGTTGATGGAGATTGATTATGGGGGTCCAGCAAACATTGGGTGTACAGAGAGAGATATCAGGAATTATGAGCAGTCTGTAAAAGAATTACACAAAGGACATGATGCAAAGACATTGATTCTCTCATTCGAGACTGAAAAGGCGAAGAATCCAGCATTCTTTTTTTACTACGAAGTTGATGCAAACAACACATTAATTAGGTGTTTTTGGTCTGATATCGTGTCGAGGAGATATTATAATTTTTTCGGTGATGTGGTTGTGTTTGACACGACATACAACACAAATAAATACGGAATGATCTTTACTCCATTTACTGGGGTGAACAATCATGGCCAATCAATTATTCTTGGTTGTGGATTTCTGAGTGATGAGAAAACCGAGTCATTTATTTGGTTATTCCGTAAGTTGATGGAAGCAATGACAAAAGGTCCACCGGGTATGATCATCACCGATCAGGATCCTGCAATGGCAAAAGCTATCGTTTAGGTCTTTCCACAAACATTTCATCGTTACTGCATATGGCACATCTTGAACAAGTTCTCAGAGAAGATAAATTCGATAGCTTACCGAGACCATTACCATACAATTAAGAAAGTGATTTTTGATTCTGAGACAGCTGAAGAATTTGAACTGAGATGGAGTGAGATTTTGAAAGCTACAAAGTTGGAGGATAATGTTTGGTTGCAACAAGTGCATAATATACGAGATCGATGGGTTCCAGCATATGTAAAGCACATTTTTAGTGCGGGAATATCAAGTAGTCAACGAGCTGAAAGTGCACATGCTTTTTTCAAAAGGTATGTATCAAGTCAAAACTCATTAATGGATTTTATCACTCGGTTTAACCATGCTCTTAGAAATCAACGACATAATGAATTACAAGCTGATCATGTTGACATAAATGAGCGAGTGAAATGCAAATCATTGTGGCCATTAGAATGTCAAATGAGGAATTTGTATACAAAGGAGAAATTTTTGTGCCTCCAAAAGCAAATTGATGAAAGTAATACATATTGTATTAATCTCGAGACTAGTTGCCAAGAGAATGATATTTACAGTATTAGAAGGGTTCATAAAGCAAATAACCAGTCTCGGCATCGAAGTCTTATATATGACAAGCAATTGAATGTCATCTCATGCAGCTGTAAGATTTTTGATTTTGAAGGAATACCATGTAGGCATATGCTTTATTTTTTTAGAATCAAACAAGTATTTGAGCTATCTGATAAATACATCCTGCATAGGTGGACAAAAAGTGCAAAAGTGGGAGTGGTAACTGATAGAAATCAAACATCTATCAATGAAATTGAAGATGTACCCTTGGTTGCACGTCATGGAAAATTGTCTCATATGGCAATCCTTGACTGATGCTAGTACTGCCCTTGTACTAAATGCTCTCGAAGAATTGCATAAAAAAGTGACAGAAGTAAATAGTGGACAAGTGAACCCACATCCTTTAGAAGGAGAACGCAATGAAGATCATGTAAATATTAGTGACCCTTCAAGAGTGAGGGCAAAAGGATGTGGAAAAAGATTACAATCGTCCAAGGAAAAAAGTATCTCCAAGAAGAGATTGTGTCATGGATGTGGACTTCGTGGACAATTACATGACAAACGCAATTGCCCAAAACTGGTTGACAGGTATTTATTAATTTTATTATTTCTACTTATTTAATAAACTTCTATTAAGAACAAAAAAAAAAACATTTTTTTTTGCTATTTTCTTTGTTTATTGTGTGTAGATCTACTACGAATGATGAAGAAAGCAGCTCAGATGATGCTAATGAGGATGCGAATGATTATGAATAGTTTGTAGGTATGTGCTTTAATTTTAATGAGTTTTTCATAATATAATGTTTATTATAATTAATTCCTTACAATATTTAACAGGTTTTAATAAGGTTTAGCTTGTTGGATGTTTTGGATTGAGTTGAAAATGTTGAGCATAACCAAGTCAAGCTTCTACAGAGAAAACATATTTTGATGATGCGGGTTTCAATTAAATAGACTTTTGTCATTTGATGCAATTAATTTCAGTTAAATAGGGACTTTTGCCATATGTGATATGATTGCTGGGTTTTTATCAATGCACTTTTTTGTTTTAACCTTTTTTTTTTTAATTCTTCATCTAATCATCTGAGACTATACGAAGCCTCACCAAATTTGGTTGAGATGACAATGACTATCTCTTTAAGTTTTCATTATTAATAATTTACCGATTTAGGTTCATCGCCGTTCCAAACTAATTTTTTGGAGGACAATTTTTATGTTTACAAAAATAATGTATGAAACTATACAATATAATTATGTCTTCAAACACACAAGAGGGCTACACAAACAAACACTAATTAAACCCATCACGAATTCTTGTACACTCAAGTGCATATTATGCACTTGAATTTTGAGTCCAATTTCAAATCAATTTTGATTTTTCAGAGTTCATTAAATAAATTAAATTTTGAAAAATCAAAATTGGTTTAAAATTAAACTCAAAATTTAAGTGCATGTTATGCACTTAAATGCACACAAAATCACTCTAGTTCCTATTTTTATTGTATAATATTAGATTAAATATTTACAAGTGGAAAATTTTGAGTGCAAAAAAATTATCTTCAATGCAAACAATCTAAAGCAGGTTTGAATAAGAATATGTCTATTTATATGAATTGCAATAATCTTACTTCTACGTCCATCTGCAATTAATGCTTTATCAATAATAAATCAGGGCTTTATAGATGCTTCTTACTAAACCAGAAAAATACAAGACTTTTGAAAACTACAGATCATCACTTTGCAATCACATAAACAAACTCTATTCTTAACTTTTCTTTTATATAAGAATAAGACCAATTGAAAAAAAAGGAAGGGAAAAAGAGACATGCAATCAAAGAGAGAAGGACTTCTTTTTGTTTAAATAAGATGTTTTTTTTTACAAGATGGGTTTAATTCCTTAAAATATTTTTTTGAAAATGGGGACGAACAAAGAGGAGAGATGGAGCTGAAGAGAGAGGGGGAAAAGAAAGAAGGAAGAGAGAGAGAAGGGAATAAGGCGTCATATTAATTGATACAGAGTGGAAGGGGATCGTTGGAGAGAGAGGAGGGAATGAGTCATAAGAGAAAAATCGGGAAACGTGGGATTACATGCATATTTGCAATATATGAAAATATTATTATTTACAATATATGAAAATATTATTAATTATCTAAATACTTAGTTGTTTGGTGAGATGACAGGACACGTATGAATTTGACTCCATAAGGAGCCCAATATTGGGCTCCATATCAAAACTATATATATATATATTCTTTTCGGGTTAATTGCAAAAAAAAATCACGAACTTTATAGTCTTTACCAATTACAACATAAACTTTTAAAATTTGCAATTCGATGCACGAACTAATTTATTATTGCAATTTAATACATAATGTAAATTTTTGGGGTTACACTATAAATGGTGAAAATTTTTGGGGTTACTCTTTAAATGATGTAAATTGTTGGCAATACTAACACTACGTAGCAGTCGAAGCCGCCACAAAAAAATATGTCACATGCTACATCAAATGTCAAATCTAGAAGGAAAAAACTTTTTAAAATTTCAAAATATTTTTTTATAAAGCATTTCTCAAATACGGTTTAATAATAGTGAAAGATAGTAAAAAATATTATTTTCTAATATATGTACAAATTTGTATGTTATGAAATATTTTTTCTACATAAACTAGAAAACACCAACATTTATGATTCATTATTAAATGTGTTTGAGCAATATTTTATCAAAGAACTTTTTGAAATATTAAAAATAATAAAATTTTGCAGATTTAACATTTAACATGGCGTGTGACGCGTCTTTGGTGTTGGCTGCCACGTATGCGTACATATATATCGCTGGAAATTCACACCATATATTTATAATAATCAATTAGTTCGTGCATCGAATTGCAAACTTTAAAAGTTCATGTTGTAATTGATAAACACTATAAAATTCGTAAATATTTTTTGCAATTAACTCTTTCTTTTCCTAATTTTTTACCACAATACATTCAATTTTTAGGATCACTTATTCTATCTTTTTAAATGTTTTGTGTTTCATTACTTTTAATACGTAATTAATAATAATTTGCGGCTAATAAAAGTATGTTTATTGACTTTTGACAGATTTTAAGAATGTAGATAAAGTATGTAAAGTAAGAGTATTTTAATATATATGAATTAAATGGGTATTTGTGAATGTAAAATTAAATATGTTGAATAATTGAATGATAGAAGAAAAAAAATTATTGTAACAATTTTGCATAATTTAAGTGGTCGGAGGGGAGGGAGTAATAGGTTGTTTTCAACAAAAACTAATAACAATAGTATTAAATAAATTATCAAAATGAAAGATGGAATTGTCGGCGAACTTCACATGATTTTAACTGCCAAACCTGAAAACTCGCTAAACTGTTCTTTTTCTTTCTAAACCTGATAAAACCAACCATGGGAACACAAGAGCGTCCGTACTATCAGTAATGTGATGACGTGGCAACTTCTTGGGGCAGGGCACGTTAGGCAGCATGTGACCTGCTTCCCTTGATCCCTTCCAATTACCCCAGACTCAGTGGCCCAAAATTATGGTCAATTTTTTTTTTTTTTTTTAAATGCTACCCAAATGAATTTGGGTCTCACTACATATCCCTCCATATTTAATTAGATACCCCACTCTATTTTTCAATTATTATAATATATATTTCAAATGATTTTTATAACTTTATTATTAAAAAAAAATTTAATACTTGATGCTCCCACCAGAACATCAAAAGACACAAGAAACACAAGAAGAAGTCACATTGAGCGTGAATATAAGGGAAGTGGAGAGCAAATCCATCCTGACCACCATTTTATCATCTTTCCAACAGTGATGCAACCTTAATTCGTGTGTTTTGTTACAAAAATGGTGTAAACACAAGAATCTTACGCTGCTTGTGTAAGTGCATTTGTATGAATATTTGTTTGATGAAGTATAACTTTATTTTTCTTTGAATGTTATTTTTTGCTTAAGTTTTGAGTATTGTGTACCAAGATTTTCGTATTTATAGTCTGTAAGTTCGATGATAATGTGTTATTGTTATTACCACATTTTTTGAAAAAAAATCGCTACACTGATTTTCGAACCTGGTTTGTTGAAAAATAGTTAGGGTTTCGACAAAAACTTATCGAAAAATCGTTAGAGTTTTGAGAAGATTTATTTTGTCGAAATTTTAGTCATTTTTCAATAAGTTTTTGCCGAAATATGAGATGTTTTTCAAAAAAATATTGTTGAATCGTAGTGTTATTTTTTTTTTCTTTCAAAATTTGGAGGTCGTAGAGTTTGTGAGGCTGCTGGTGGTCGTGGTGTTGCTTGAAAAAAACGAGGGAAGGAAGTATGTAGAATGTGGGAAAGGAAAAGAGATTTTTGTGGGTGTATTAAAATTTTGAAGTAATATTAGAGGCAAAGGTAATGTAAGTATATTATGGGGGTGTATTTTATAATTATTTAAAATATATTGGGTAGATTAAGTGAGTATGGATATTTAATAATTATGGATAAGGCCCCATCAATTTTTTTGGGAATTCACTGTTTCCCCCCAAGAAAATGAAATCCACAACATAACGCAGTAGGATGGAATTAAGGGGCTTTTACTTAGAAATTCTTCCATAAAAATGAAAATAGATTAAAATTAGTATTGTTAGGATGGTTCGTGATTTTTTTTATAAATAAGTTAATCACTATTGTATTTTTTTATTTTCCTTTTCTTCTGTTACAATCACTATTCTCAATTATTTTCCTACCAACAATTATTTGTTGTGCACTGTTTTTCCAATTTTGAAACTTAATATTTGTAATACAATTACTATTTGAATAATAATTCCCCTAATATATTATTTTTATTTCTAAGTTTAGAAGAAAAATAAATTTTCATTACTACTACTATCCATTTTAGAATTTAAACCAAACACCCTCTAAACTATCTTTATCCAATTTTCGTCTATTTTGAATTGTTAATTTACATGCATGGGGCGTGAAGGAATATGTAATTGGTAAAATACTAAAATATGACTGTATTTGAATATTGATTCGGGTAAAAATAAGACATATTAGTTTACTTATGTTGGTTGTTTCATTAAAAATATTAATTGTTATATGGTTGTTAAATGGTAAACTTAATTGTATATAAGAACTCTAAATACTAAAAAATGGAATTTTGTATGAGATAAAAATCTACTTCGATATTTTGGTCATATTTTAATTTAAAATATAATTTGATTTGAGCAGTACTACAAGTCCATGAGTCACAAAATATATTCCACCCGTCCATCAGAAGTACATTTATTTGTCTTAATTGTCGGTCCACTAAAAGAAGGGACGGATCCAGAATTTTGTAATGGGGTGGACTGAAAAGTAAAATGCTATGCCACATTAAAAATTTATACATAACAAAATATTTCAATTTTCACTTAAGTTGTGCCCTACGAGACTTCAAAACATAAAATTCATCAATATTTGAGTCTATGTCTATATTATTAACAAAATCTCTCTCAATATAAAGCATCAGACAATCACCAAGGAAATCACCCCCCATCTTGTTTCGAAGTGCCGTCTTCACATGTTTCATTGCTAAGAATATCCGTTCAGTTGTAGCAGTGGAAACGGGTAACGTCAAAATAAGATGAATCAATTCAATTAACATAATGTAAACCTCCGACCTTTCACTCTCATAAAGTAGTTGACTCAACTCAACAAGTGTAGAAACTTGATACTCTTGGTTCATTATCACATCATGCTTATAATTAATCAACTCATACTCCAAAATTACAATATCTTGACCTGTGAAATCTTCAGGATGAAATTTTCTTGCCTGCAGCTTGCAAATATCATCATTGTTCAATGATTCAAAAGAATTTTTAGGATCTAAGCTAGGAGAAAGAAATTCAACAGATGCATCATTAGATCTTGTATCCAACTCCATCAAGATATAATTTATTGCTTCATTGAAAACATTAAAATGATAATGATGTTCAATTGTAGTTTGTCCACGAGAACGACTAACCTTATACGGACAAATCCAAATCGGGGACATCAAATACCATTCCTCAAGCAAAAAACTTTGACTTCTTCAAGGAATCATTCCCAACCACATTCTCTCAACTCTTGAAGAATGGTTTTAGTAGTAGAGACAAGCGTAATAGTAACTAAAATATCTTGAGTTTTTCTTTGAAGAATTTGACAAAGTGAATAATTTTATGCATCAGGTGCAAAGTGAATATGAATTCAAAACTTGTCATATCTTTATAAACCCCTTGAATTTCAGCCTTAGATCTTCCATTTTGAGAATGCTCAATGAGATATTCAAACACTTTGCAAGTTGCAACACACATGCCGATCAAACTCTTCACAGAGTTATAGTGTGAACTCCAATGAGTAGCTCCAGCTCGTTGTAAATTACCAATTTGATTGGCACCACGTCCAGAATCAATCTCCACGGCAACCAATAAACTTTGAATTTCATGTCTTTGAGCAGCGTGTAATAGAGAGACACGCTTTGGTGAAGAAATTATAATGTTCACAACATTATCCAAGTGAGAAATGAATTCTCAAACAACACCAACATCCTTAGCTGCAGAAACCAATGCCAATTGTAAACGATGCACAAAACAATGAACATAATAGGCATATGGACAATATCTAAGAAACAATGCATGAAGTCCATTCCATGAACCGCGCATATTACTAGCACCATCATACCCTTGACCTCTCATTTTTCTAACCTGGAGACCATGATGAGAAAGAACACCACATATCTCTTTTTTCAAAACTAATGAAGTAGTGTCAGAAACACTTTTAATTGCAAAAAAACGTTCAGTCAAAATTCCATGACTATTTACAAACCTCAAGATAATGGTCATTTGCTCATGCTTTGAGATATCTTGTGCTTCATCAACAAGGCTGCAAAATTATCTATCTCCAACTTCTTCACAAATCCTTAGACGCACTCTATTAGCCATGATATTCAAATTCTCTTTTTGTATTTCCGGAGCAATGTATTGAGTAGGGATGTTAAACAGGCCGCGGGTTGGCAGGCTGGCCCGTTTAGCCCTGAACCGAACAAGGGTTAGGTCCGAGCATTTGGTAGCCCGTTTAAAACCGAGCCTTTTTGGCCCGGACCGTTTAGCCCGCGGGCTAAACAGGCTAGCCCGCCGGTCTACCGGGCCAACCCGTTTAGCCCGATTCTTTTTTTTTTACTTTTTATATATTTTACTTGTACAACTACAACCATATATACAACCTACTGTTGGGAAAATAAGGGTGCCCGGAATCTATTCGGGATGAAATTTAAATATAAATTTAAATACAATTATTACTAGCATTAATCCTAATTAATTCAAATAATAATTCCAACAACAAATTTTACATCATGCATGTTGAATTAATTCACATATAATCTATGGCGGAATAAACAAGAAAATATGTAATTTACGTATCTCTCGTAGAACTTGGCCTTTGAATAAAACGGGACAAACACGAACGCACTTTATCAACCCAAAAGCCTTCTCAAGTATTTCCCTTTCGCCTTATTCGATCACCGGTGGGAGATGCTTTCGAATAATTTAAATAACTAAGGAAAAAGAAAAATATCTATGCTCTTGATTTTTCCAACACATGGAATTATGTACTTGGGGATGAAATAATCACCCCCTATTTATAAGAGTAGTGGCCGAAAAATAGGTGTATTTTATGGGCCTGGAGAAAATCTTTTCTTAGTCTCTAAGAAATCTTGAATATATCTCATATATTCTTTTCTCCATAATAAAATATTCCACAAAAATCTCACTCTCCTTTTTGACTTATAATTTTCGAAAATAATAGGCCAAGAATCTAAGATTTGGATCTTCTTGAATATATGAGATAATCTTGTATTCCAAGAATACTTATCTTCCATAATATCTTTCCAAGAAAATCAACAAAATCTCTTCTTTCCTAATATTACAATTTTCGAAAATAAAGAAGAAAAATCAGCATATTATTATCTTTTTATTTTAATCACATTATCATTATTGGGTTACTTAATGGGCTACTTGAGAGGCCTTTTAAGGAGAATTAAGATTGGACCTCATAATGGACTTCTGAATTTCAATATTGAGCCCCAATATAATTCAATCCATTAATATTAATTATTACCACTAATAAATTAATATTGCACTATCCATTTTAATCCATATTACGATAATATGGGCTCCCGGTTATTATTTCCTGCGTTTAAGATTATCAAGTCCATTAATTAATTAAGCTTCTGAATAGCTCTAAATTAATTAATATATTTCACCTTGGAGTAAAGACAGCTCAACATTATTATCCGTACCGAAGAAACTGATTCTTCACTTGCAAGATTTAGTACGATAAAACTTCTGAGCCCACCAAGGGGACTAATCACACGAGCCGTACTCGCACGTGTTTCTCCGTATTAAATCTTAGCAACCGTCGTATGATTAATATTACTGTCCAAAGCACAAGGTTCGAAGTTGCAATGATTCTCACCCAACTTGAATCAAAGCAGTAACCATTAAGCACACACGGTCCTATTTAAGTGACGGAGATTAAGAAATCAACAACCACTGAGGTCTAATTCTTCACATTTCAGAACAGAAGAATTTATCCTCGATGTAGGTCCTCTTCAACACATACTAAATGTGCTAGTGCAATCTCTTAGTCAAGACAGACCAATCTGAGCCTTACACATCGACCTTTCACGGCGGATTGTTCAATTCCACATAGGTCGTGAAAATGTACGTTTAGTTACAAGGAGACTGCTAATGTTGTCTTCCGTGATCGGGTATCACCACATTAACTACAATGCAACTAGTACCATATATTGAACGGTTTGCAATAGATATTCAACATTCAATCATAACTAAAGCAAATGTGATAAAATAATTATTCTCATAAAACAAGTGTTTGATACACGAGTTATACAAAGTAAAATCATACTTTCACGTATAACTCCAACAATCTCCCACTTATACTTAAAGTCTGTTTTTTAGTATACATCACGCATGTCTTAGTGTAGTAGTTCTACGTGACATCTCATGTCAACCTACACTAACCTAATAATTCCTCTCATTTATACTTAAAGCAGATTGGCAATAGTCTTGACTCCCATTCCATCCACATGTCTCTCGAATGTACTCTGAGGCAGACCATTTGTGAATGGATCCGCTAGGTTGTCACCCGACGCTATCTTTGCCACCTCCATATCTCCTCTCTTAACAATTTCTCGTATAAGATGGTATTTTCTTTCTATGTGTTTGTTGGCCTTGTGGGCTCTCGGTTCCTTTGACTTTGCAACTGCTCCGGCATTGTCACAAAAGATAGTTATCTTGTCGGGCAAATTCAGAACAACGTCCAAGTCCACTAAGAAGTTCTTGAGCCAAACTGCCTCTTTTGCTGCTTCACAAGCAGCTACATACTCGGCTTCCATGGTCGAATCGGCGATGCATTTCTGCTTAACGCTTCTCCATGAAATGGTTCCTCCTCCCATGCAAAACACACTACCCGAGGTTGACTTTCTTGAGTCTATGCCTGATTGGAAATCCGAGTCCGTGTATCCCACTGAAACAAGACTATCTGACTGGTAAATCAGCATCCGCTCACGAGTTCTTTTCAGATACCTCAAGATGCACTTTACGACAGTCCAATGGTCTTTCCAAGAATTACTTTGATATCTTGCCACCATGCCCATGGCAAAGCAGATATTCGGTTTCGTACACAGCATTGCATACATAAGGCTTCCTACGGCCGAAGCGTACGGAACACCTTTCATGTCATCTATCTCCGCTTGCATCTTAGGGCTCATTTCTTTCGATTGATGGATTCCGTGCCTAAAAGATACAAAACCTTTCTTGGAACCTTGCATGCTGAAACGCTTCAAAACAATGTCAATGTATGAAGCTTGCGATAAGCCCAACATCCTCTTCTTGCGATCGCGAGTGATCTTGATCCCAAAGATGTGACCGGCTTCCCCTAAGTCCTTCATATCAAATTGTTTTGACAGCCATACCTTTACGTCTGACAATACCTTTACATTGTTTCCAATGAGCAGAATATCGTCTATGTATAATACTAAGAATATCACCGCAGTTCCATCACGCTTCTTATACACACAACTTTCGAACTCGCTTTGATCAAACCCATAAGACTTAATCACTTGATCAAAACACTGGTTCCAAGTACGCGATGCTTGCTTAAGTAAATGGATCTCTTAAGCTTGCATACGAGATTCTCTTGTCCTTTTTCAATGAAACCTTTGGGCTGTTGCATATAGATATCTATCCCGTCAAGACTTCCGTTAAGGAAAGCTGTCTTGACATCCATTTGCCAGATCTCGTAATCTAGGTGCGCAGCGATCGACAAGAGAATACGGATGGACTTAAGCATAGCTACAGGAAAAAAGGTTTCCTCATAATCGATCCCTTCTTTCTGAGTATACCCTTTGGCCACAAGCCTTGCTTTGAAGGTCTCAACCCTTCCGTCCGGTCCTCTTTTCCTCTTGTACACCCACTTGCATATAATGGGTTCTACCCCATTGGATGGTTCGACCAACTCCCACACTTGATTATGATCCATCGAACCCATCTCGGTTTCCATTGCCGTTTGCCATGACTCCGCGTCTTTGTCTTGGATTGCATCGTCGTATGTCCATGGGTCTAATTCATTGTCGGGAACCAAATTCGAAGATTCTCTTATCCCCATGAATCTCTCGGGTTGCCTAGCAATCCTCCCACTACGATGGGGTTCCGGTTGTGAAGATGTGACGTGTGGTACATCATCTTGTATACTTGGTATCGAGGTTTGACCTCTCAATTCTTCTAAGGTAATTTCACTTTTAGGTTTCCGATTGTTCATATAGTCTTCCTCCAAGAATTTAAAGTGTGTACTAATCACGGTCTTTTGATCCTTGGGACTATAGAACATACACCCTTTCGTTCCCGCAGGGTATCCTATAAACAGTCTTAATTCCGAATGTGGATCCAACTTACCGGCTTCCTTGTCTAGCACGTATGCCGGACAACCCCAAATCCGCAAATGTCTTAGACTGGGCTTACGCCCAGTCCACAATTCCATTGGGGTTTTAGGAACCGATTTGGATGGCACCAAGTTTAGAATGTAAGCCGCTGTTTCCAAGGCATTACCCCAAAACGACTTGGATAAATCCGAATAACTCATCATGGATCTGACCATCTCTAAAAGAGTCCGATTTCTTCGTTCCGCCACACCGTTCTGTTGAGGGGTTCCCGGTGCGGTTAACTGGGATACGTTCCCTTCGTCCAATAAGTAGTTCAAGAATTCATCGCTGAGGTATTCGCCTCCACGATCTGATCGTAGAAACTTGATACTCTTTTCCCTATGTTTCCCGGCTTCGGCGTTAAACTCCTTGAACTTATCAAAAGTTTCAGACTTATGCCTCATAAGGTAAATGTACCCATATCTCGAGTAATCATCAATGAAGGTGACGAAATACTCATACCCCATTCTCGCTTTGATCGTCATTGGACCACATACATCGGTATGAACGAGTTCTAACACTTCCGTGGCTCTATTCCCCTTGGCTCCAAATGCCCTCTTGGTCATTTTACCCTCTAAACAGGATTCACAAGTTGGAAACGGCTCGACTTGGAATAATTCCAAGGATCCATCTTTCACCAATCTCTCTATCCGCTTTAGATTAATATGACCTAGTGTAAGATGCCATAGAAGTGTTTTATTCATCTCCGAAGAACGCTTTCTTTTATTACTCGAAATGATCGACGTGTTATTAGATTCATTATTTGAGTGGTGTGCACACTTAATCGTATAGAGATTATTTACCAACGATAGTATCATTCTTAAAAGAAACAGTAACAACTTTATTAAAAGTAACTGAATATCCATCAAAAAACAACTTAGAAACTGAAATTAAATTCTTCCTAAAGTTCGGAACGTATAAAACATCTCTTAAAATTAAAACTCTATCTTCAAAAGATAGGTGCACGATTCCCACTGCTTCGGCTGCCACCCTCGTAGCATCGCCCAAAGTGATGGTGATCTCATTCTTGCTAAGTCGTCGGGTTTGCTGGAACCCCTGAAGAGTGAAACAAATATGATCAGTTGCCCCGGTATCCACTACCCAAATGTGGGCAGCATACGCCGCAACACATGTTTCAACGCCTTCTTAGGCTTAGAACAGGTCGCCCTCCAATGTCCCTTGGGAAAATAAGGGTGCCTGGAATCTATTCGGGATGAAATTTAAATACGAATTTAAATACAATTATTACTAGCATGAATTAATCCTAATTAATTCAAATAATAATTCCAACAACAAATTTTACATCATGCATGTTGAATTAATTCACATATAATCTATGGCGGAATAAACAAGAAAATATGTGATTTACGTACCTCTCGTAGAACTTGGCCTTTGAATAAAACGGGACAAACACGAACGCGCTTTATCAACCCAAAAGCCTTCTCAAGTATTTCCCTTTCGCCTTATTCGATCACCGGTGGGAGATGCTTTCGAATAATTTAAATAACTAAGGAAAAAGAAAAATATCTATGCTCTTAATTTTTCCAACACATGGAATTATGTACTTGGGGATGAAATAATCACCCCCTATTTATAAGAGTAGTGGCCGAAAATTAGGTGTATTTTATGGGCCTGGAGAAATTCTTTTCTTAGTCTCTAAGAAATCTTGAATAGATCTCATTTATTCTTTTCTCCATAATAAAATATTCCACAAAAATCTCACTCTCCTTTTTTACTTGTAATTTTCGAAAATAATAGGTCAAGAATCTAAGATTTGGATCTTCTTGAATATATGAGATAATCTTGTATTCCAAGAATACTTATCTTCCATAATATCTTTCCAAGAAAATCAACAAAACCTCTTATTTCCTAATATTACAATTTTCGAAAATAAAGAAGAAAAATCAGCATATTATTATCTTTTTATTTTAATCATCTTATCATTATTGGGCTACTTAATGGACTACTTGAGGGGTCTTTTAAGGAGAATTAAGATTGGACCTCCTAATGGACTTCTGAATTTCAATATTGAGCCCCAATATAATTCAATCCATTAATATTAATTATTACCACTAATAAATAAATATTGCAATATTCATCTTAATCCATATTACGATAATATGGGCTCCCGGTTATTATTTCCCCTCGTTTAAGATTATCAAGTCCATTAATTAATTAAGCTTCTGAATAGCTCTAAATTAATTAATATATTTCACCTTGGAGTAAAGACAACTCAACATTATTATCCGTACCGAAGAAACTGATTCTTCACTTGCAAGATTTAGTACGATAAAACTTCTGAGCCCACCAAGGGGACTAATCACACGAGCCGTACTCGCACGTGTTTCTCCGTATTAAATCTTAGCAACCATCGTATGATTAATATTACTGTCCAAAGCACAAGGTTCAAAGTCACAATGATTCTCACCCAACATGAATCAAAGCAGTAACCATTAAGCACACACGGTCCTATTTAAGTGATGGAGATTAAGAAATCAACAACCACTGAGGTCTAATTCTTCACATTTCAGAACAGGAGAATTTATCCTCGATGTAGGTCCTCTTCAACACATACTAAATGTGCTAGTGCAATCTCTTAGTCAAGACAGACCATCTTGAGCCTTACACATCGACCTTTCACGGCGGATTGTTCAATTCCACCTAGGTCGTGAAAATGTATGTTTAGTTACAAGGAGACTGTTAATGTTGTCTTCCGTGATCGGGTATCACCACATTAACTACAATGCAACTAGTACCATATATTGAACGGTTTGCAATAGATATTCAACATTCAATCATAACTAAAGCAAATGTGATAAAAGAATTATTCTCATAAAATAAGTGTTTGATACACGAGTTATACAAAGTAAAAACATACTTTCACGTATAACTCCAACACCTACCTATTTTACTTCAACTTCAAATTTTTAATTCAAGTCCAACTATCCGATATATATATATATATATATATATATATATACATATATATATTCAATTTTTTATTTAGTTAATTTATGCTTTCACTTAGTTGATTTATTAAATTACTTGAAATTGAATTTAGCCATTTAATTAATATTTGATATTTATGAAAAATGTGTGAATTTAATTTTTATAAATATATGAATAAGGTAGGATTTCAACATCCCTACTTCATTATTATCTTTTCAATTTGGGTTCATCGGTCGTCTCCATGACTCTCAAATCGTCATTGTCGGTTGCCGCCCGCTCTTAAATCGCCATTGGCGTTATAAATTTATTTCATGAAAAGGTGAAATGTTGAACAATGTTTAAATGTAATTTTCATGAATTTTTTAACGATGTTTGAATTTTAAGTTTAAATGACATCGTATTACAATTACATGTCTATATTTTATATTAAAAATTAATTTTTTACTTTTTTTTCGGAGCCCATTAGTGGCCCGTTTAGCCCGAGGACGGCTAGGGTTAGGGTTAGGTTTCAAGTGTTAGTAGACCGATTAAAATGAACCGATAAGGCCCGAGACCGTTTAGGCTCGAAGCCTTGTAGGGCTGACCCTAATGGGTTAGGGCCAGCCCGTTTAACATCCCTAGTATTGAGCATTTTTTGGAGCATTATCATGAAAAACTTCATTGACTTCCTTATTCATATTTGCGAAAGCCTTCACTAATTCAATAAAATTACCATGGTTAGATGAAGATGAAGACTCATCATGACATCTAAAAGCATAACCTTGAAGTGCAAGCCATCGAAGACTTATGATTGAGGTCTTTAAGCGAAAACGATTTCTCTCCTTCTCGATATTTGGCTCAACATGCATAACTTTATCTATATGCCCGAATGGTTTCATCAAATCCTCTGCACGTCTTAAACACATTGTTAAACCATTGCATGAACAACAGCCTGCTTCGCATGCATACATGCTCTTATCACATGCAGCTGAATGTTTGTTAGATAATTAAGATTTTAGAAAGATAGTTAGTTACAACTAATTCAGTTACAACTTCAGTAACTACTTAGAAGATTCTAGATCATTGCTTTGTATAGATACACACCAATGTACTACCTTTCATTCTCAGCTTAATAAACACAAGTTTTAATTTTGTGTTGATGTTGCTCAACATGGTATCAACGTTTAAAATCTTTTCTAATTGAATTCTGATTGGAGCAATTATTCTATCTCGATCCTATCTTCCGCTCATTTTTTTTCTCCTCTATTTCTATTCCTTTAATGGCGTCCAATCCGTAAAAAATGCCTCACTTTATCGAACTCAACATCAAGCTTGATCGATCAAACTACAGATTTTGGAGATCTGTTACTCATAAATCTAATTCTCCTTTGGATATAGTGCATATGGATGTTTGGGGTCCGGCATCTTTTATTTCAGTTGATGGATACATATATTATCTTGTGATTGTTGACGATTTTACCAGATATTCTTGGATCTACCCATTGTCACAAAAATCTGATGTTGCTAGAGTGATTCCACAGTTCATTAACGTGGTTGAACATCAGTATAATACTCTTATAAAGGTTGTTCACAGTGATATGGGTGGTGGATTTGTGGCCTTGCACAAGTTTCTTCTGGATAAGGGTATTACGGTCAGACACTCATGCCCTCACACTCATCAACAAAACGGTCTTGTGGAAAAGGAAGCATCAACATATAATTGAGCTTGGTCTTTCCATGTTAGCCACTTCTCATCTTCCAATGGTGTATTGGTGGCATTCCTTCCACACTGTTGTACATCTCATCAATCTACTTCCTTCCCCAACTACTCAAAACAAATCTCCTTTTCAACTATTAACCAAGACCATTCCAGACTACTCTCATCTCAGAGTTTTTGGTTGCTCATGCTTCCCCTTCTTAAGACCTTACAATACCTCCAAACTCCAGTTTAGAACCTCTAAATGCATATTTATTGGCTACAGTTCATCACACAATGGTTATATGTGTTTACACCCCCTCTGGTAGGGAATACATCTCTCCAACTGTTGAATTTCTGGAAATCGAATTTCCTTATGTCTCACTTTTTGGTACCTCTAAATCATCATCTCCATCTTCCTCCACAAGAGCTGTTATTCCAGATTTTTCTTCTGGTTTTTCTTCAGCTGGACTCCTTCCTATCCCTGTGCCTATTCAGTCTCTCTCTCACGACCAAATTGTTCCTCCACAATCCTCCTCTCCTTCTCACATATCCCATAATATTGAGCCTCTATCCTCAGCTTCTCCTGCTCATTTACCTTCTCAAGCCCCACCTCCTTCTTCAATTTCCCATTCTTACTCCTCCATACCTACTAATAACACTCATGTTATGCAAACAAGATCAAAAACTGGCTCCTCCAAACCAAAGGCCCTTATCAGTTCCCTCTCTTCTTCTCTCCCTGAACCTGTTCATGCCTCACAAGCAATCTTGGTTCCTTATTAGGCGTGAAATTATCATGATTCGTAGCTAGAAACGCCCTAATTTTGGTCGAATTTATTGAGTTTTTAGAGCCAAATGAGTACTATTTCTATACATTGATGAATTTTACTCTTTGATACTCATAGGTGAATAGAGGGCGAAAAGAAGAGTTCGTAGGACTTTGAATCGACTCAAACGGACTCCCGGATGAGAAGATATCGAAGAAATACGATTGGTATTAGTACGTGTGAAGAAAAGTGTTAGTTGCAAAGGAAGGAAGACCCATTCGAGCATCGTCACTCGAGCGCCCCGCTCGAGTGAAGGGATCGAGCACCTAAAAACATACATAACTTTTGGGCCGCTCGAGGGAGATAGCTCGAGCGCCCCGCTCGAGCACCAGAATCGCACGACCAAGAGAGCTCGAGCGCCCCGCTCGAGCTCCTGATCCGCTCGACCACAACAGCTCGAGCGACCCGCTCGAGCGGGTCTGCTCGAGCGCTTCCAAGGCCTTTTCTCCAACTTACGTTTTTCGGCCCACGAGTTCACGAATCGGCCCGTTGCCTATATATACCTCTTCCAAACACATTTTGAAGGATCCCCGAACGCACTACATCACTTTTACAGAGAATTTTTAGAGAGAGAAGGAAGAGAAGAGACGAGCAAGTTTAATTTTACGTTTTTGAGGTTTTTGCTTACGAATTCACGTTACGATTTCATGTTTTCGTTTCGTTTCTTAATATCTTTTGTTCTTTAATACGTTGAGACCTCGTTTTGTCAATTAATTTCAGTATTCTTTTATATCTTAAAACCCCAGTTTATGTTCGATCTTTTCTTCGTTTTAATTACCATGTTCATGTTCGTAACTTGTCTAATTGTTATTGTTTACGTTAAATCTATGTCTAGCTAAAACCCTTGCATGCTTAGGGTAGGATGAACTCGTAGAAGTAGGTTGTGGGTATGTAATTAGAGTAACTTGTGACGTTAGGTTTTAATTCTCTTGGTTAATGAATTCTTAAAATTAATCTAGACTTCGCTCTTGAATTTCGTTCGAAAGGTGTTAGAGAGAGGACGACCGTATCACTCTTTAACAACGAGTAGACTTAACGAGAGAGTTTAGGAAAGGTTAATTCATCTACCGATTTAGCGAAGGAGGACGACCGCATCACCTTAGTTAAATTAGGGTCTCATTAATTAAGCACAATCTAGTAACTCGTTAGTAGATTCGTGAAGTCGAGTGTTAGGGTAAAGTATTAGGGTTTAGAATCTTGAGCTTTCACCTTGCATTCTTAGACTTAGGTTAATTCTTGTGTGTCACCGTTATTTTGATTATGTACCTGCTCCGTTAGTATACGTAGGGATTCCTATCTTAAGCATCACCATCTCATATTTGAAAACACACCTTTTGTTATTTCATTTAATTTTCCTTTTGCATATGTAGGATAATTTAGTTTAGTTTAATTAATCTTTCCAAAAATCCAAAAACAATACACTCATATTAACTACAACGCGTAGATCTTCAGGGATCTATTCGCATACACTCCATCCCGTGGTTCGATACTACTTGGTCATTATACGTACTTATACTACAGTGAACCCGTCCGCTTGCGGGTGAGCGACTAGTAGAAGTTAGTAAAATCGCTTCAAGTCAATGGTGCCGTTGCCGGGGATGGCGTTGTATGCTTTTTGAATAGGACTTGTAGATAGCTTAGTAGTTAGTAGTGAGTGTTTCCTTTTCTGTTTTATTTTTATTTTTATTTATTCGGCAGTTGCATCTTGATCCTTCTGCTAGTGTTTCAGGTATATGAAAACACGCTCACAAGGGAATACGAGCGAAGAGAGAATTCAGTCTGACCCTGAGACAATAACTAGAAGGAACCGAGCCTTCTTGAGAAGAATGACTACTGGCGCGGGAAACAAAGACAAGATTTCTGATGAACTTGGGGAGTTAGACAAAATAGCTGCAGAGTATACTGCTCTTGTGGAACGGGCAGAGGGTGCCAATAGAAACAACAGTAATCAGCAGATACCCATAGGGGGAACTGAGAGCCCACACCCGAACCCACAAGACACAATCAACTCTGCACAAACACAACCCCAAAGCCAGAACCAAAACCCTGCTTACCCACAAAACCTAAATAACCCTTTCAACAACCCAGTATACCAACATTACCCATACCCACCTTATCCTTACCCACCATACCCGTATCCTCCACCCCCAGTCTATAATCAACCACCTGTTTACCCACCACCACCCCAACAAGTACCCGTACCAGCTGCTAATCCTCAACACGTTCCTCAGAACGTAGATCAACATATGGCTATTAGAGGGAGGTTTGCAGCGCAGCCACAGCGGTACTATGATGGAGTGGCTTTGCCTCCTGTTGAGGCGAACAACTTCTCGATATCCCCGGGGATTTTAAAGCTGCTTACCGAGAATCAGTTCAAAGGGGTGATCGGGAAGGAGAATCCTCACACTCACCTGAGGAGTTTTCTCATGATAGCATCTACTTTCAATTACAATGGCATGTCTGAAGATGCCAAGAGGCTTAGGCTGTTCCCATTCTCATTGACGGGAATAGCCAAGGAGTGGTACGATAATACGCTCCCGCGGGGAGGTATTACCACTTGGACTGAGCTCGAGCGTCTGTTCCTCGAGCGATTCTACCCTCCATCTAGGACGATCAAGGCTAGAATTGAGATCTCGTCCTTTCGCCAGAAGTCTGGAGAGGATTTACGCCAAGCGTGGGAGAGATACTCAAACATGCTGATTGAGTGCCCGCAGCACGGGTACAACGAGGGAGACATTATGGCATTCTTCTATAGTGGTGCCAACAAGGTGGGGCAAGACTATTTAGACGCATGTGCGGGTGGAGCATTCCTGAATCAAGGCATAGAGAGGTGTAGGGAGATCGTGGACAACATTGCCACGAATGCTGGTGCTTGGGGTGTGGATGCAGATTTTCAGAGAGTGCATCAGGTTGAAGAGGGTGAAGGAACGAGAAGGCTATTGATGGCCATGATGGAGAAGATAAACAACCTCGAGTTGGAGAAGAATTTGGTTGGAGAGCATGCAGCAGAGAATGATAGAGTAGACCAGCCAAGTGGACAGCAAGAGGTAGCCAATTACATGGAAGGTCCATATTACAATCAGAATGACTACCAAGGTGGGAATCAGTTTGGAAGACCTTCTTATGGTCAGCCATTTGTACCTCCAGGCCCACAGCCGCCTCAAAATCAATGGAGGAACACACAAGGAGTTCAAGGAGGCCAGCAGCCTCCTCAAAACACATGGAGGAAGAATGAGAACTTTTCTTATGCTAATCCAAAAGCTGGTATTACTGTTCCTGCAGGTGTTGATCCAGGTTCGAAGCCTCCGGGTGGAGAAGGCGGTGCCTCAACCGAAGAGATGTTGAGAACGATCCTTCAGAAGGTTGAGGAAGGTAGCAAGAGATTGTCATCCTTGGAGTACGATGTGAAGGAGTTGCATAAGAAGGGTGATCAACGTGATCAAGAGCTCCAGAAGATGAATGTTGAGTGGACTAGAACTCAACAAGAGAACAATCGAAGGTTCACTTCTTTAGAGTTCCAGATGAGCCAGATTGCAAAGTCAGTGAATAGAATGCCGGAGGGGAACCCGAAAGAGCATTGCAAGGCGATCCAGCTTAGAAGTGGAACCAACTATGAAGGTCCTCAGATGCCTGCTGATTCTGAGACGCCCCAAGTTGTTGAGAATGAGATTGAAAGTGAAGGGATTGAGAAGCATAAAGATATGGATGAGTCCCAGAAGGGCAAGGAAAGTGAGGAGATTGAGAGAGTTCCTAAGTGGAAAAAGGCAAAGGAAGCAAGGGATAAAGTGAAAGAAACAGAAAGAGATGAATGGGGGGGTACCCAAATCTGTGATACCCGTCCCGTATCCACAGCGCTTCATGAAAAAGAAGCTAGATGAAAAATTTGCAAAATTTCTTGATGTTTTTAAACAACTTCACATTAACATTCCTTTTTATGATGCTTTGGAACAGATGCCGCATTATGCAAAGTTTCTGAAGGACTTGATCGCGAAAAGACGGCGAGTGGATGAGCCGAAGTTGGTGCAGCTGAACCACGAGATGAGTGCATTGGTGCACAAGGCGCTTCCTCCAAAACTGAAGGATCCCGGGAGTTTCACGATCCTATGTGACATTGGGATCGGGATCAAGAAATGAGCGCTATGTGATTTAGGGGCAAGCATAAATCTCATGCCCCTGTCGCTTTTCAAGAAGTTGGAAGGTGGAGAACTTCAACCCACAATGATGACGCTTCAACTTGCCGATCGGTCTATTACTCGACCTCAAGGTGTGGTTGAAGACGTCCTAGTGAGAGTTGGAGAGCACATTTTTCCAGCCGATTTTGTGGTCCTAGAGATGGAGGAAGATGAGCACGTGCCCCTAATCTTGGGAAGACCGTTCTTAGCTACGGTGGGGATGGTGCTAGACGTGACAAATGGGAAGATTACATTGAAGGTTGATGATAAAGAAGTGAAGATTTCCCAATATGAAGCCATGAAGCACCCGAAGGAGGATGAGAGCTTGTATTGCATGGATGCAATTGATCCTCGTGTTGAAGACACACCTCTTATCCCTAATCCATCTCATATTCATAAATTTTATAATCCTTCACTTGATAATTTAACCCAAGAGCATTATGATCTGACTTATTTTGATAGGGATAAAGTGAAGAAGTTGAAGGATGAAGAGGTGAAAAGTGTGGATGTAACCCAGTTGGAAGGAAAAGGAGGAGTTAAGAAGAAAAAGTCCAAATTCAAGAAACTGTTTGGTAAGACTCCTCCAGATAAAGGTGAGAAGGAGTTGAGACCCATAACACTTGGGGATGAGAAGAAAGCAAAAGAGCTCATGATGGAGGGGCATCAAGGAAAAGAATGCAACCACCACTCTTATGAGAGTAAGGGAGGTAAATTTGAGTATGATGTCCCATAAGCTCCTTTGAGCTTGGTCCGGCATGAGGACCTTAAAAATAGCGCTGAATGGGAGGCAACCCATTTTTATTTGCTTTTGAGTGTTTTTAGTTTTTTTCCCTTTATGTTATTAGGATGTTGTTGAGTCGTATGTTTAACCTCGTATTTGAGTGAGTTGCTTGTAGGCTTGTCTCTAAAGGAGTAAAGGTATCATGGAGTTATTCAGATTGAAGGGACCAACTCAAGCAAGAGAGTGTGCCAAGTTGATGAAGAGAAACTGAATTGTTTGGTTGAGGTAACCCACAACCCCAAACTTAGACCTCTAGCAAGGTCGAAGTTTGGGGGGTGTGGAGTTTTTTTTATGTTTCTTGTTACATTGCACATGCATGCACGCCCTTATCTTTGAGTTGAGTTTGATTGATTATTGGTTTGTTGAGATACTCCTTGGGGTGATTTTGAGTTGACTCGCTATTGCACATTTCATGCCTATCAATCATCTTATGCTTGTCGATTGCTATCTTTGAGTATGATTTGATGAGTAGAGTGAGTTGTAAGGGTGAGTTAGAAATTCTTTTGAGTGAGTGTTTGAGTTTGAGCTGATTTGAGAAAGAACTTGTATGCTTGTGAATTTTTCTTTTGAGTACTTGTGTGATAAGAGTGAGAATTCACTAGGACTAGCATGGATGTGAAAGCTGTGAGACTTGAGCCTTATGAGATTTTGATGCATGAATTAATCTCTTCGTTTGTGAGTGGATCGTCACCTTAGAGGATGCTAGAACTTGTGTGTGCTCTTGCTTCTTGATTATGTCTAGTTTGATATGCCGAATGTGATCTTAGGCCATCTTTGATTTTTTTTTAGTCACTTAGCCAAAATTTTCCGTACCAATGACATTGACCCCTTGTTAGCCCCTTTGAGCTTTAAGCCTAATGTTATTTGCTAGCACATATGAACACTATTCCAATTCCTAAGCCTTTTTGTCCCAATTTGAGTGGAGAATAGGAAAGTGTGAATGTGAAGGGAGTGAATTGAGTTGAAAAAGGAAAAGGTTGTTTGTTGAGTGAATATGAGAAGAAGGGTGTGATGAAGTTTTGAGTTGTGCGAAAAAGAAAAAAAAGTGAAATGATTGAAAAAAAAAAGTGAAAAGAGTTAGAAGGAAAAAATTGAAGTGTTGAGAAAAGTGGAATTGAAAGAGTGTTGATTGAATATGTTTGAAGTAGTCTGTTCCTAATTTCGAAGTGCGAAGTTTGATTTTCTATTCTCCATCCACTTTAGTCACTTTACCCATATTGTTATCCCACCTGTCCAAAGAGCCTACATTACAACCTTAAGAAAAGTCCTTTTTGATTCGGCATTGATTTCTAGAGTATGGTCGAAGTTAAGAGCACTTACAAGCCTATGGCTGCCAATTTGTGTGATTGATTGTTTGAGTGAGTCCCTTGATCATTGTTATACACTTGTGAGGGAGCGAAACACATCGTTGAGTGCACATCCATGCTTGATCTTGGTGTTTCTTGTTATTGTTGCATGAGTATGATAAAAGAAAGTGAGTGAGTATACGGGTGATTGACTTTTGAAGCTTGAGTTCATTAGCTTGCATGATTGATATTTATTTTACTCATTCCTAACAATTTCACTTGACTTATTATTTCATTGCTTGGGGACAAGCAATATGGTAAGTTTGGGGGGGTTGATTAGGCGTGAAATTGTCATGATTCGTAGCTAGAAACACCCTAGTTTTGGTCGAATTTATTGAGTTTTTAGAGCCAAATGTGTACTATTTCTATACATTGATGAATTTGACTTTTTGATACTCATAGGTGAATAGAGGGCGAAAAGAGGAGTTTGTAGGACTTTGAATCGACTCAAACGGACTCCCGGATGAGAAGATATCGAAGAAATACGATTGGTATTAGTACGTGTGAAGAAAAGTGTTAGTTGCAAAGGAAGGAAGACCCATTCGAGCATCGTCACTCGAGCGCCCCGCTCGAGTGAAGGGATCGAGCGCCTAAAAACATACAGAACGTTTGGGCCGCTCGAGGGAGATAGCTCGAGCACCCCGCTCGAGCACCAGAATCGCACGACCAAGAGAGCTCGAGCGCCCCGCTCGAGCTCCTGATCCGCTCGACCACAACAGCTCGAGCGACCCGCTCGAGCGGGTCTGCTCGAGCGCTTCCAAGGCCTTTTCTCCAACTTATGTTTTTCGGCCCACGAGTTCACGAATCGGCCCGTTGCCTATATATACCTCTTCCAAACACGTTTTGAAGGATCCCCGAACGCACTACATCACTTTTACAGAGAATTTTTAGAGAGAGAAGGAAGAGAAGAGACGAGCAAGTTTAATTTTACATTTTTGAGGTTTTTGCTTATGAATTCACGTTATGATTTCACGTTTTCGTTTCGTTTCTTAATATCTTTTGTTCTTTAATACGTTGAGACCTCGTTTTGTCAATTAATTTCAGTATTCTTTTATATCTTAAAACCCCAGTTTATGTTCGATCTTTTCTTCGTTTTAATTACCATGTTCATGTTCGTAACTTGTCTAATTGTTATTGTTTATGTTAAATCTATGTCTAGCTAAAACCCTTGCATGCTTAGGGTAGGATGAACTCGTAGAAGTAGGTTGTGGGTATGTAATTAGAGTAACTTGTGACGTTAGGTTTTAATTCTCTTGGTTAATGAATTCTTAAAATTAATCTAGACTTCGCTCTTGAATTTCGTTCGAAAGGTGTTAGAGAGAGGACGACCGTATCACTCTTTAACAACGAGTAGACTTAACGAGAGAGTTTAGGAAAGGTTAATTCATCTACCGGTTTAGAGAAGGAGGACGACCGCATCACCTTAGTTAAATTAGGGTCTCATTAATTAAGCACAATCTAGTAACTCGTTAGTAGATTCGTGAAGTCGAGTGTTAGGGTAAAGTATTAGGGTTTAGAATCTTGAGCTTTCACCTTGCATTCTTAGACTTAGGTTAATTCTTGTGTGTCACAGTTATTTTGAATATGTACCTGCTCCGTTAGTATACGTAGGGATTCCTATCTTAAGCATCACCATCTCATATTTGAAAACACACATTTTATTATTTCGTTTAATTTTCCTTTTGCATATGTAGGATAATTTAGTTTAGTTTAATTAATCTTTCCAAAAATCCAAAAACAATACACTCATATTAACTACAACGCGTAGATCTTCAGGGATCTATTCGCATACACTCCATCCCGTGGTTCGATACTACTTGGTCATTATACGTACTTATACTACAGTGAACCCGTCCGCTTGCGGGTGAGCGACTAGTAGAAGTTAGTAAAATCGCTTCAAGTCAGTTCCCGAATGGAAAAAAGGCCATTATGGAAGAGTATTCTGCTCTTATGAACAATTAAACCTGGTCCTTAGTTCCCATCTCCTCTGACATGAATGTTATTACAACCAAATGGATTTTCAGAATAAAATACAAGAAGGATGGCTCTATTGAAAGGTACAAGGCACAGTTGGTTGCTAGAGGTTTTCAACAAACACCTGGTGTGGATTTCTTTCATACATACTCTCCAGTCATTAAACCACTTACTCTGAGGATTGTATTCAGCCTTGCCATTACTTTCAATTGGTGCATACAACAAATAGATGTCAATAATGCCTTCCTAAAGGGACAACTTTCAGATACTGTTTTTGTGCATCAACCAGAAGGCTTTGAGAATCCTCTTTATCCAACTCATGTCTGTAAACTACACAAGGTTTTGTATGGATTGAAACAGGCACCCAAGGCCTGGTATGATCAACTACATGGCTTCCTAATATCTCAAGGTTTCCATCAATCATTGGCGGATCACTGTCTTTTTCATAAGGGTTCTGGAAAGTCATTACTCCTCATAATTGTGTATGTAGATGACATTTTAATCACTGGTGGGGATGATTCTGCAGTACAAAACATCATTCAACTTCTACACTCCACGTTCTCTCTAAAACAACTTGGTGAGGTCAATTACTTCCTTGGCATTGAGGCCAAAGTCTCCCATTCTTCCATTCTGCTCACACAATCTAAATACATCCATGACCTTCTTCTCAAGGCTGGTCTTGAGGATTGCTCCCCATGTCCTACTCCTTCTTGCCCGGGTCAGAAACTTTCTCTTTCCGATGGCTCTCTATTCTCTAACCCTTCTCTCTTTAGAAGTATAGTTGGTACACTTCAATACCTCACTCTCACGCGGCCAGATATTAGCTTTAGTGTAAACAAACTCTCTCAGTTTCTTAATGCTCCAACTCAAGCTCATTGGACTGCTTGCAAACGAGTTCTTCGATATCTGAGGGGAACACTAACACATGGTCTAGTTTTTACTCCTATTTCTCATTTCAGGTTACATAGTTTTGCCGATGCGGATTATGCAGCTAATCTTGATGATAGGCGTAGTACTTCAGGCTACTGCATCAAACTAGGTTCTAATCTCATCTCTTGGTGCTCGAAGAAACAATCGGTCATGGCTCGAAGTAGCACAGAGGCTGAGTACCGGTCTCTAGCTCTTGCCACTACATATCTTCTTTGGATAAATACCCTATTTCAAGAGTTAGCATTCCCTCTCGACAAGCCTCAGTACTTTGGTGTGATAACCAAGGGGCAATTACCCTTGCCTTTAGTCCTGCCTTTCACTCTCGTACAAAGCATATTGAGGTTGATGTTCACTTTCTCAGGGAGAAAGTAAAGGCTCGAGAACTAGATGTTCGATACATCCCCACGGAGGATCAACCAGCTGATCTACTTACGAAGCCTCTTTCTCCTGCCCGTTTTCACTTTCTCCATCCTCTCCTTGCCATTGCCTCACTCGGGAGTTCATAGCCATTGGTAGCGTGTTAAACCATTGCATGAACAACAGCCTGCTTCGCATGCATACATGCTCTTATCACGTGCAGCTGAATGTTTGTTAGATAATGTAGATTCTAGAAAGATAGTTAGTTACAACTAATTCGGTTACAACTTCAGTAACTACTTAGAAGATTCTAGATCATTGCTTTGTATAGATACACACCAATGTACTACCTTTTATTCTCAGCTTAATAAACACAAGTTTTAATTTTTTGTGTTGATGTTGCTCAACACACATAGTGTGTGGTGATGTAGCTGCAACACCAACATGAGTAAGAAATGCACATTTATTGTCTTGATTTATCCTTTTCCAATTATTAAATCCCTCCTTGACCAATGCAGAAGAATCGGGCATATTAACATCACTCATGAAAAGAAAGCAATAACAATATGCTTTATCTGTGGAACGCGAATACTCCAACCAATGAAACTTGTTAAACCAGCTTTTCTGAAAACTACGATTTTGGGTACCAAACTTTGTAATGATAAGCTTCCATTTTCAGTTGATACGACCCAATTCTTAGATATGTACATCTTAAATCATCTCGTGCATTAACAGGATATTCCCACATTTGCTTTCTTTTTCCCAAATCACGCTCAATACACGTATTTGATTGTAAATCTGAAATTGAGGGACTTTGTTCTACCGATGTTGAAGAAGATTGATTGTTTTGATTTTGTGTGGTCGTAGATGTAGGTTCTGAGCTACCTTCATTATCTTATGTTGGGAAAATAGGGGTGCCCGAAAACTATTCGGGATGAAATTTAAATACGAATTTAAATACAATTATTACTAGCATGAATTAATCCTAATTAATTCAAATAATAATTCCAACAATAATTTTATCATCATGCATGTTGAATTAATTCACATGAAAACCTAAAGCGGAATAACTAGGAGTTCATGTAATTTGTATCTCTTGTAGATATGACCTTTGATAACAACGGGACTATCACAATTGTGCTATCAACCAAAAGACCTTCTCAAGTATGTTCCTTTCGCCTTGCTTGTTCACCGGTGGGAAGTGCTCACAAACAATTAGAATAACAAGGAAGAAAGAAAAAAATATTATTGCTGATTTTTTTTTCAACACTATGAAACTGTAAACTGGAGATGAAATAATCATCTCCTATATAATCAATTCATCGATTGTTAATTCAATCTTGTATTCGCGAAGTCGCTGCCTGTCAATCGGTTAAAGCACTTCACTAGTTTTTCATTTGTTAAGTCAATTAAAATCGGTTGTTGAATCAATCCCTTGTGTGTAAAGTCGCTACCACATGCGGCTATAGTACTTTATTAATTAATCATCTCGACTTTTATCGCCAAGTTATTTAAATCAATGCCGGCCAGCGGCAATAATTCTTTAATAATTGAATATCACTATTCTCGACTCGGGGGCACGACTGAAGATCGTACCCCACCTAACCCAACCAGTTTCGAAAGTTTGAAAATTCGAAGATGACTCAAAAGATTCGTCCATCACGGACCCTGTCGTCGAAGATTCCCCCGGGGCATCCGAGCTATCCTATTTCAGGCTCGGGGGCAAAACATATTTGAAGCACAGATCAAGATCGAACTCTGGCCACAATTAGAGCCCAATCTTGGGGGCAAATGTTACAGCAGGAAATATCCTCACCTGACAGGAGGTCAGATTCCTGAAGATACACTGACCCGACAAGATCGAGGGTCTACATCAGAAAAGAGTGTTTAATGTATTATAGGTCTACAGTTGATTGTTAGATTAATATTGTAATAAATCCCTAAAATAAAGGGTTAATACAAGTTCAGGGCCACTTTTGGGCCTTTGGGGGTGAACCTCTATAAATAGGGGGTCACCCCCTCATTGTAAGAGAGACACATTTTCCCCTCATTCACATATATGCGAAAAGCTCTCATTCGAGGGAAGAATGAAAGTTCTTCCCCTACTGTTTGTGTTCGTTTACATTTATTGTTTGTCGGGCATAACCCGAATTGCCACATACATTTATCCGTACGAAAATGTCTGTCAACAACATGACTAAGCCATTTAATAACATTATAAGGCAAAATATTATATGAAAATAATTTATAATAAGTTTATCATGAAACTATATTAAAGTATCAAATATTTGATCAGAAGTATCGATAATCTCACCAGGAGTATTATTAATTTGGGTCGATTGTATTATATTATAATTATTGTAAGTTTTCTTAAACTAGATTAATGATACGCATGGTGAAATTATCGATATTTCTAATCAAATATTCAATATTCACTACTACAAATTTGAACTTAGATAGCTAATCTTAGATAGCTATTATAAAAACCGCTCTCCAAGAACCCACTTGGAGAGCGGTTTTGTAAAGTAATTTATAAAAAATAAAAAAAATTGTAAGACAGCGGTTTAAAACCGCTTTCTTAGGTAAAACCTTAGAAAGCGGTTGAAAACCGCTATGTAAGAACTCAATTGCAAGATAGCGGTTCAAAACCGCTATCCAAGATCGTCTTTTATAGCGGTTCAAAACCGCTATCCAAGTGAAACTAGGATAGCGGTTAAGAACCGCTCTCTAAGTTGCAGTCTTGCATAGCGGTTCAGAACCGCTATGCAAGTGTTTGACCCAATATTTTAAATTAATCCTTCCAAATCCCTAATTCCAGTACGCGTATATCGATCTCCAAAAATTAATTTCCCTCCTCCTCCGCCCAACCGCCGCGCACCACCGCTCCCTCCAGCCCCCTTGCGCCGCCCTCGTAGCCCGCGGCGCCACCCTCCCCTGCGGCGCACCCTACCCGCCGCGCTCGCGACGCCGTCCCAGGCCGCGCCTCTCCCGACGAGACCCCCTTGCGCCGCGCGCACCAGCTGCCGCCTCTCCGCCGCCGCCGTATCCCTCCGCCTCTCCGCCTCTCCGCCGTCGACAGGTAATTAGTGTTAATTATATGCCTAATTTTTTAATTTATATATATACTAGTTAATTAGTACGATTAATTTCATGAATATATACTAATTAGTGTTTGTGTATTTATATACTAATTTATTTGATGAATATATATAATTAGGTATATATAGAAATTGTTAATTTATATACTAATTAATTTGATGAATATATACTAGTTAATTTGAGGTATATACTAATTTATTTATATACTAGTTAATTAGTTAATTAATGTTTCTTTATTTAAATTGTGAAATTTATTTGATGAATATATAATATAATTAGGTATATATAGAAATTGTTAATTTATATACTAATTAATTTGATGAATATATACTAGTTAATTTATTTATATACTAATTTATTTATATACTAGTTAATTAGTTAATTAGTGTTTGTTTATTTAAATACTAATTTATTTGATGAATATATAATATAATTAGGTATATATAGAAATTGTTAATTTATATACTAATTTATTTGATGAATATATACTAGTTAATTTATTTATATACTAATTTATTTATATACTAGTTAATTAGTTAATTAGTGTTTGTTTATTTAAATGCTAATTTATTTGATGAATATATAATATAATTAGGTATATATAGAAATTGTTCGATTGATTCTAAGTCGTGATTTCGGTAATTTATTTATATATGCATCTCATGTTGTATGATTGTGAATGAGGATGATAATGGAAATGAATAATAATTATTAGTGATATAATTTGCCTTCCATTAATTGAGGTGGTGAAATTAATGGAAATGGTTTTTGGCCCCAAATTTATTGAAATTGTGTGATTGCGTAATTTGATTCACTCTAGTTATGCATGACTAAACGGTAGAAAAGAGATACTATATAACCACAAGTTGATTTAAATTGTCTTGTGATAATTACATTAAAGCTAACTTATTATTAGCATTCAACTCATAATAAGATTGTTATCATGTCCTTGTTAGGGTTATAATTCTTAATTGAAGGATTTATGACTAATTTTAGATGAAATTGTTAGAATGCATGTTAGAATTTTAGAATGTCTTGGGACTTAGTTAGGCTTTGATCTATAGCATGCCTAGCTAGAGGTTATAAAATTTTACAAAATAGTAGTAGTTGTAAATAGAGTTGGATTGCTAATTATATATAGACTCAACTCGTGTGCTTTTCGATTAATGTATATAGGCATCTCTAGTTTTATATGGATCGGAAGTGGGTTCGAGCAGATAGATTATCAGAGGAGTATAGGAATGGGGTGGAAGAGTTTTGTAATCATGCAATTAGACATTGCACCGACCATCGATACATATTATGTCCGTGTTGGAAATGTATGAATGGAAAAACTGTTAGTGGTCGAGAAAGTTTGTTAGACCACTTGATGTGTCATGGTATTGATAAAACATATACCATTTGGACATTTCATGGTGAGAGAAGAGATGAATGTAGCTCAAGCAACATAAGAACTGACTTTAGGTTTGAAGATACAGTGGTTGAGGATAGTATTGGAGATGTACCGAATATTGATACATCAAGTGGGGATGACACAAATCTGCGAGATCACCCTTATATGTCAGAGAAATTAAGGGATGACGCTGGATTACCCCTTTGGCCCGGGTGTAAGAAGGCAACAAAAGTGTCAGCTGTGTTGATATTGTTCAACCTAAAAGCAGCACACCAGTTGACCGATGCGTGCTTCTCAAGCATGCTGGAAGCAGTTAGTGGTCTATTGCCCGATGGAAATGTACTGCCTACGAAAGCATATGAGGCTAAGCAAATGCTTAAGTCCATTGGGTTAACACATCAGAAAATCCATGCTTGCCCGGGTGATTGTATCTTGTTTCGGAAGGAGTATGAAGACCTCGATGAATATCCCAAGTGTGGAAAGAAGAGATATCTGAAAAATAAATCTCCAGCGAAGGTGATGTGGTACTTCCCGATAATACCAAGATTCAGAAGAATGTATAGTAGCGATGTGGATGCCAGAAATTTGACTTGGCATCATGATGATAGGATCAAGGATGGAATGCTAAGACACCCTGCTGATTCACCCCAGTGGAAGACATTCGATGCCAGACATCCAGAATTTGGGAACGAACCACGACATTTGCGTCTTGTACTCTCAACTGACGAAATGAATCCGTTTGGTATGCAAAGTACCAACCATAGTACTTGGCCAGTGATTCTGATGGTTTATAATCTTTCACAGGACTTGTGCATGAAGCGCACTTACATGATGTTGTCTATATTGATATCAGGACCCAAACAACCTGGTAACGACATAGATGTATATCTGGCTCCTTTGATAGAGGACTTGAAGCTCCTGTGGGATGAGGGTGTCGATGTGTATGATGCTTATAGAAAGGAGAATTTCAAGTTGAAGGCCATGTTGTTTGGAACTATCAATGACTTCCCCGCTTATGGGAATGTATCTGGATATAGTGTGAAGGGAGCCGATGCATGTCCTTGGTGTACCACGAACACAGATCACATTCGTTTATGTCATTGTAGGAAGACTGTTTATATGGGGCACAGAAGGTGGTTGGAGCCAACACATGAGTATAGAAGAATGGTTGATGCATTCGATGGCACAATCGAGGAACGTGGACCTCCACGTTTATTGTCAGGTACAGATGTATTGAACGAGATGAAGAATGTCAACACACAATATGGAAAACACTTTGCAAATAGTCTCCCAACTAGAGGCTGGAAGAAGGAATCAATTTTCTTTCAATTGCCCTATTGGAAAGAGTTGTATGTTAGACACTTCATTGATCTAATGCACGTTGAGAAGAATGTTTGTGCTAGTTTGCTCAATACTCTGCTAGCTGATAACAAGTCCAAGGATGGTTACAATGCAAGAATGGATATGGTTGCTATGGGTATAAGAGCAGAATTGGCACCTGTGTGTGAAGAAGGTAAACCACCGAAATTACCTCCTGCTGCACACACCTTGTCCAAGAGTGAGAGAAAAGTGTTTCTTCAAACACTAAAGGATGTGAAAGTACCAGAGGGTTATTCGTCCAACATACAGAGACTTGTTTCAGATGATGGCGTAAAATTGACGAATCTGAAATCGCATGACTATCATGTCATTATGGAGAATTTCTTGCCCATTGCAATAAGTTCTATCTTGCCTGAAAATGTGCGCATAACCATAACAAAGCTTTGTTGGTTCTTCAAGGCAATGAGTAGCAAGGTCATTGATCCTAAAAAATTGCTTGGTTTTCAGAGACAGATTGTGGGGACATTATGTGAGCTTGAAATGTATTTCCCTCCATCATTTTTTGATATAATGATTCACCTAACCGTTCATTTGGTACACGAGACAAGAATGTGTGGTCCCGCTCGTATGCGATTGATGTATGGTGTAGAGAGATACATGAAAGTGCTGAAAGGGTATGTGATGAATATGTTCAGGCCGGAGGGATGCATTGCAGAACGCTATTTAGTAGAAGAAGCAGTTGAGTACTGGTCTGAATTTATTCCAAATGTTGATGCAATTGGACTTCCAAGTACCCGATACACTAATAGGATGGATGGTGAAGGCATTACCGGTGGTCAACCTGTATGTGTTAGTATGGAGGAGCTAACACGGATGCACTTGTGCGTACTTCACAACACGGTCGATGTGCTTCCTTTTATTGACCTGCACATGCAAGCACTGTCTGAGTCCTTTCCCACCAGAGATAGATCATGGATTGAAGCTGAGCATAATCGGATGTTTGTTGACTGGTTCAATGGTTATGTTGCAAATATGTTGTCACAGAATAAAGAATCAGTGAAAGAAAGAGTTAAGTGGCTATCCAGATTGCCTGATAGGCATGCGTATTCATACAAGTGTTATCTTATCAACGGATACACTTTTTATACCAGGGATCATGATGCCGCAAGTACAATGCAGAATAGTGGGGTGTCTATTACTGCAACTGCATGGAATGAGTCGATTACCACATACTTTAGACAGATTGTCAATATTTGGGAACTCGACTATGTTGGTCACCGAGAACCAATTTTCGATTGTAGTTGGGTGAGGATCCCAAATGGGGTTCAAGTTGAATGTTCTGGGTTTGTACGCGTCGATTTGAAGAATGTGGGATACATAGATGACTCTTACATAATGGCCAGTCAAGCTCAACAAATTCTCTATGTCCCCGACCCAGTGAACAAGAAATGGTCAATTGTGCTTCTGTCAAACAAATTTAATCATAGTTACCAGATCAACGACCAAGTCGATGAAGATGTTGACATGATTGATGATCCTTTTCAGAACTTCACACATTCTGTACCCTCTTTTGATGTTCTTGCAAATCCACGTACATACCAGAGAAATCTTAGAAACGAGGATGAATATAACAATCCGGATCTCGTTAACATTCATGGTCATGAACAAGAAAAGTCAACCAAAAAACGAAAAAGAAAAACCAGTGCTAAAAAGAAATGTACGACTTTATTAAATGTTGTTGCCACATACTTTATTAAATGTTGTTTTTTCTGCTTTATTAAATGTTGTTTCTGTTTATTTTTTTAATATTTTTTTATTATGTTTCACAGGATCATGGATCAACCCCCCTATGATGGAGATGATGGAGATTATGGGGGTGATGGAGATTATGGGGGTTATTTTCCCTATGATAGAGATGATGGGGATGATGGAGATGATAGAGATGAGGGAGATCATGATGACTTGGGTCATGATAACACTGATGCTCACACCTCTAGTAGCTCTGAAGAGAAGCGCAAGAGGGGTATAGTCACGATGACTTCATTGAAAAAAGACCGTAGCAAAGGAAAATTACTGAAGGTAATTAATTTTATTACATCTGAACAGTTTAATTTTTATTATATTAATTAATTGTTTGTTGAGCTAACGTTATCATTGAATTGCAGTTATCATTCAATGAGTATGGGCAGCCGATTGGACCTGAGAGTGCGAAGTTGGCGCACTACATTGGGTCTGCAATCAGGAGAGTGGTCCCTATCGTACCACCATGCAGTGACTGGCGTAAGCCTGAAATGAGTCCTTACAAGGAAGCGTTATGGGATGAGCTCGTGGTATGTAAATTAATTATATGCATATTTTCATTGTTGCATGACTTATTTTTATGTATAAGCTTGTGAAATTACTAAATGTGTATGCAGCAAACATTCTCCGGCCTTGATCACACAAGGAAGCATCAAATACTTATGCAAGCTGGGAATGCGGCAAAAAAAATTCGGTCTTTTCTGAGGAGAAGTTCACGAGACCCGAAGACTGGTCAGTACTCGCCTAAACCGCCTAAGGACTATGAGGAATCCCCTATGGTGGCCCCATATTGGCAGGAATTCGTGCGTAGATCTATGCTTGATGATTTCAAGGTAATCTTGATCAATGTCATTTCATCTATTCCTATTAATGCATATTTTTTAAGTGTTTATTGTATTTATATTACACTGTAGGAAAAAAGCAATAGAAATAGCGTACAAGCTAAGAATATGGAAGCGCGATATCGTGGATCTTCCAAAGGTTATGCACGTATTAGGGAAGATTTGGTGAGATAAAAATACTAACTTATAATTTTTTTTATGATCATTCACTCTTAATATATATTCACTTTTAATAATTTGGGGATATGTTTATCATTATCGTAGAAAGAAGAAAAAAAGGAAAGCTGGAGAGAGTGCGCATGTTGTTACCCGTTACGAGTTATTTCAAACTACAAGAAAGACTCGAGATGGAAATTTTCCCGATAACAGATCTCAGCGTATCTCTGAAGAAGCGGTAATTCATCCATTATTTTATCCTTTACATTAAAAATAATTACTTCATTTGAAATGATTTAATAATATTTTTTGTTATTCAGGAGCGCATATCTCAGAGCATGACGCCCGACGACATCCGCACTGTGGGGACTGATGATCTGTTTGCACGGGCAATAGATCGTCAGGAGCATCCCGGACGCTTACGAGCTTTTGGATATGGCGTCACGAAGAAAACATTAGAGATGACAGCCGGTTATATTGCGGCTATGTCTATGGTGGAAAAGCTTTCTGTGCAGGTTACCGACTTGACTAAACAGATGGAGATCATGAATCAAAGACAATTGAGACAAGGGATGTCGTCGAGTGCTGCTAGTTGTGAATATAGTGCCCCGACTATGTTTTCCGCTGATGCTAGAAACGAATTCGACGATCCACTTCAAAATGTCTCTCAGGTATCAGATGTATCTCGTATTTATTTTAATTAAAGACTAGTATAATTTTCTAAACTTAATATCTTCTTCGAACAGCCAGTGGAATGTTTCCTTTATGTGGAGCATCCTCTTCGATTGGTGGCAACTGGAATGTTGCACAACAGCTCTAGTGGAATCATTCACGGTCGTCCCCAGGCTTCTGGTTGTGTGAGAGTCACACTTATTGTACCTGAAATCGGAGAAGAGAATTCACCAGTGCCAAGACCAGAAGATGATGCCACCACAGTCGGAACATCGGTCGGACATTTTCTCGAATGGCCGAGGAACTTGGTCTCTCTCACCAAGAAGGTAAAATTCATGATATTAAAGTTTAATATCTTATTTATTCTAAATTATATTAAAAATTGATTGTAGATACTGCCGACTCCACAAAAGACTCCACAAAGATCAAGTGGTATTGAGAGGGAGAGACGAAGGGAACCCACTGTTGGTGTTCGCAGACGACGATTAGGTTATCCAGTGCACGGTGACTTACCCCACGACGTCACTACAATGTCAACGGCGCACTTGATGGTTTCGTCCCCCACCTACGATCCAGTTGTGGTTCCCATTACTTCTTACTTTCACCAGGTTGGTTATGAAGAGACCATCCTACCGGAATATGTGGATGAAGTAATGCACGACAAGTGGTTGAGTGCAACTACCATTAGTCTTTACCCCAGGTATGTGTTAACTAATTCTCAATATTTACTTCATATATAGTTTAATTTTCTTATTAAATATTAATTAGCGTATGTTTGTTTAAGGTATTTGGGTGAGGTATATTTCACCCTAGATATCGGGGCAAGTGCAAAGTATTCATTCGTCTCTCCATAAGTGTGTTGCATGTTTGGTAAGAGGACACCATTAATGAGAGATATTGTTAACCATATGTTGAAATATACTGGGAAAAATCATCTCATTTTCTGGCCGACAAATGTGGGGTGAGTACAATTAATATTTCATAAAATATTTTTTTTTATATATAAACAAATGATTATCTTTTAATATTCTTAATATAATATTGTAGTAAACATTGGGTGCTGGTGGCCATAGACATGAATCAACTTAATGTGTATTTTATGGATCCAGCTCACGGTGGAGTGTATACAAATCGTCCTAATCTCATTACATTTATGGACGGGTAAGTTAGTTTTTAATATTCTCATATTATTATTTATTTTACTTTTAAAAAGTATGCATATGATCTAATCTGAGCTTTATTTTCTAAATATTTTTTATAGTGTAATGAGAATGTTTCGGAGTAGTCTTCCGGGTCAAAGCTCAAAAACCATTAGTAAAGTGTTGTGGAAAAATATTTCGGTAAACTTACTTTATAAATTTTTCAATTCAATTAAAAATAATCATAGGTATATATATAGTACGTGATTATAATTGCTAATCAATATATAGGTTCCGAGGCAGCAAGATGGTGATCATTGTGGACATTTTGTGTGTTGCTACATTGAAGATATAATCTTGACTTCTCAAACGAATATACCTGATGAAGTAAGTTGATTTATCGATTTATTTAAATTATTATTGATTGTTATAACATATTCGTATTAATTAATTAAATTTTAAATGTAATTTGCAGTTTGTGCATAATCCTCGGATCCCTTTTTACAACAAAGCTAGAATTGACAAATGGAAAATGGATTGGATGGGATATTTATACAATAGGTTCTTAATGTAATTTTCTTTTTACAAGACATTACTATATAACTTATGGCATGTAACTTATATATTAATTTGTGATGATATGATATTATTATGAATTTTTTGGTATAATTAATTATATTTATTTGATGTTATGGATTAATATTTGATGGTATGGATAAATATATTTATTTGTATATAAACAGGTTTATTAAAATAAAATAGAAAATATAAAAAAAAATATAAATCAAAGAAAGCGGTTAAGAACCGCTTTCCTAGTGAATTAAATTAAAAAAAAAAACGTTTTGTCACTTAGATAGCGGTTAAGAACCGCTTTCTAAGTTAGGCACTTGGATAGCGGTTCAAAACCGCTTTCTAAGTTAGGCACTTGGATAGCGGTTCGAAACCGCTTTCCTAGAACACAGCGGTTTATAACCGCTATCTAAGAGGTTATTTTGCACAGCGGTTTCCGAACTGCTTTCTTAGCTTAGATAGCTGATTCTTAGAAAGCGGTTAGAACCGCTTTCTAAGCTAAAAAGTAACCGCTTTCTAAGTCCTTTTTTGTACTAGTGATTTTAAAATAATTTCATAATAAACTAACCACCCCATATCACGATTATTGACTGGGTTCTGTAGATAAACATTTATTCATTTAAAGCAAATTCTGAGGATAAACATTGAAAAGAGTAACAAAGTATTTAGTGATTTGTATCCATTAGAATGATAGAATCTTGCACGTTGAGTAGGTCAAGCTCCTCAATCATCACATACCATTATTCAAATGCACTAAACTTAAACAGTACAGGACATGCTAAATTCTCGCTTTATATTGTTTTCCCTCATATTATGCGCTACAATAATAGAAATTAGAATCACGTATATTATATATCATTACAATAATAGAATCTTGCTTCGCTGTCTTTCCATGTACCCGCCATTTGCCCTAAATCGGTACGGTACATACGGTGCTGCTGAATGAGCACACACTAAGCAATATATTTCATTATTTGAAATTGAAAGGGAAAAATACATCTAGGCATTAAATTATATACCCTTCAAATATTTTTTTTTTTCAGGTTCAAATAAATTCTTAAAGCATTTTTTTTACAAATAAGTCCTTTAACTTTTTTAAATTAAAAAAAAGTACTTAAATTATTTTATTGATGCAAACAATACATTCTATTATATATTATCTTTTATTTCCTATTTTATAAATTAGAAAAACTTTACATTAATTTAAAAAATATATTCTTCTTCAACACATAAACTAATATAAAAAAGTACGTAAATAATAAATATAAATTTAATATTTTTCTATCAAACATATACAAAAAATTTAAGAAAAAAAAACATATTCATTATTATATAAGAAACACTAAAGTTGAATAAACAAATTAGTTTAAAATTTAGAACTTTTATTTAATTTTTAATTAATGAATGAGTACAACGAATTTAAGATAAATAATTTAGGACATAGTTGGTTTAATATTGACGAAGTTTATAAGTGTTTCTAATTTATAGTTTTTGGCCTAATGTGTCGGTTTATTTTTAATTTGTTGTATTTTCAACCCGACTATTTTAGATTTTTTTTTCCAACCCTAACATAATTTTTTTCTTTCAATATTTCTTCAAGGCGAATTATCATATGAAAATAGTTCATGATAAGTTTATCATAAAATTATATTAAAGTATCAAGATTTGGAATAACGATAATCGCATCAAAAGTATTATTAATCTGAGTTCAAAAAAATTCACAACAATTGATAAAATTATTGATACTCCTGATCAAATATTCGATAGTTTAAAACAATTACATGATAAACTTATCATGAATCATTTCCATATAAAACTTATTCTTTAGTTTTGAACCACTTTGGGAGGGTACTCTTTTACCTTCACAAGATATGAGTTTTACGAGTGTAGGCTCTAAACCCCTAGGTGTTTTTTTCATTTATTCTAATGAATAAAACACACTTATTTCTAGACAGCAAACCGAGGTCAAGTATAAATAGATACTGGTGTTTCAAGAAATGGTCGGGAAATTATAAATAAAGAAATAAAAATAAACTAAGAATCACAAGGGCACAAAAATTTCCTGGCCATCAATATGAGCGGGCTATAGTGCCTTATTGATCCAACTGTTTATAGATAGCTGCATTTGATGCCACAACTACTCTCTACTTGTAATAATCTACATCAACTTTGTTCCATAAAATCTAGTCGTAGAGCTATATGCAAATGGAGCAACCATCACGACACGGACGCAAACTGGCAAGCCAAAAAGCCACGTACTTTAAACGAGTATGCTTCGGGACTGAAACCCACTGTAACTAGGTGACTATATTGGTGAAAAAACTCAAGTTTGCTGTCTTCCTCTGAAAGTTCTCTGCTTTCAATATACCGGGTAGCAAACTTAATCCTGGAGAATCCAAACATGGAAGAGAAAATATTAAGTTGAGAAAAAAACAAAGTACACAACACACATATACTCATAAAGAAAGAAGATAAAGGGAAAGAATTTTAATGATTCAGTGCACACATAAATGAACAGGCTTAGATCATGGAATTTCTCTTACCTGATCTATTTTATTAATCAGTTTTGGCACCCCTTGTTCAATTAGGTTGCTAAAATAACTTTTATGTTGTATGGTTTCTTGTAAATGAACCTCTAATAAAGATATAAGACCAAGACTGCCCAATAACGAACAGTGGGACAAACCATAACAATGACCTTCAATGGGAAGAATATTGGCTCTCCCAATTCCTTTGCTAAAACTAAATTCCTTAATACTCATATCTCACCATTAAGGATCACAGATATACTTACTAACAGAATTAGGTAACAAATGTAATCAAATACTACAAATGAATAGTTATTTCTATACTCAGACCACAACGTGCTTCTGTGTTTGCCAATAAATTGGAGCTTCAGGACTCCAAACAGCTATATGTGAAAGCAATTGACAGCTAGAAGCAACCTATAGAACACTCAAAATTCTTAATCCAAGCTTACTACAAACTAGATTTCTATATCCCAGCGCAATTTACCTTGCCATTATTTTTCAGATCATGGAAAAGGGAAGCCTTCTTTTCGAGTCCTAAAGATTCTGACCTACTATTTGAACTAGAACTCATAATATTGTCTTTAATCTTATCATACGAAAGCTATTTCAAAAAAAATCATCAAAGCCCTGGATGCAAGTATACCATACAGTACTGGAAGTCAGGACACGATTCTTTGCAGCTAATGGTAAAACAAAGTTTAAATTCAGGAATACAGATATTTATACCTTCTCAATATTTTTGTCCAGATGCAATTCATTCTTGCGATCATCTAAAATTTCAGAGTTTTCTTCCTTATCAACAGATGCCTTCTCATCATTTTTCACTTCTGAATTGACATTATTACCGTTCACAGCTAAACCATCCATCCTAGATGAACTGCTACAAACTGCAGAATTAGCATGATCACTATCTTCCATTTCTTTATTTACTTCATCATTTGTTATTTGAACTGATTTATCTGCTGCCTCCTCAGCTTTCCTTCTCTCCTCCTCTATTTGCTTTTTCCTTCGAGCTTCTTGCTCTTTTAGTTGTTTAAACCTGGAAAAATGAACAAGTTAGGAAGCAAATATTATGTACCTGCAACATAGAAGAAACACAAAAAATTGCCATCTGATTAACCTTTCTCCAGGACGAAGCCCTTCTGAATTCAGTTTCACTTCTTTCTGAACCACAGTTTTGGCTGGTGGTGATTCAGAGATGGACTTCAGAACTTGGGGTTGCTCTTTCTTTATAATGTCATCACTCAATTGCTTGACAGGATTTTTTGCACCACCCAATTTCCGCAGCCATACTTGTTGAACTGTACTCAGAATGTTGTTTGTAAACCTGCATCAAATGTAAGAGAACTACAATAAGAGAGACGAACCTAAATAGGACACAAACATAAGAGATTATATGTCAAAATATATGAGCAGCACTAAATAATAGACAGGCTTACCAGTATATGCTTAAACCTGAAGGAACCGATAAAGAAAAATATCCAATCATCAAAGGTAGGAATTTTGTAATGGCTTGGGAAGTCTTTACATTCGGATCATTACTCTGACAGCAGTAAAGGTGAAAGCTTCGTCAGATACAAATTACTGATCCCAGTTATATAGTAAGCAGCACATTAGATTTTAAACCACCACCACCCACAAAAAGCAAAATATGGAGAAAAAGAACCAAATTATGTATGACCAAAATAATTTTGTTGATGCTAACTGTAGCAGCGGTTTACTCTATCTCAATCCCCTCCTTTTCTATTCTATGACAAAAGGATAATCAGGATAAGGTGCGAAAAAGAAAGACGATAACTATTGGGTTAAACATCTGTTGTTAGGATACGCAAATACGTTCCTAACAACATAGCATGAAGATTTAGACTTCAGAGGATAAATATGAATCAGTATTGGGAACATCAAAAGTAACTTTAATTTCGATGAAAGAAAAGTTGACCAACTATGTAAAATATATTAGACAAACCTGTGGGGGTTGCATGATCTGTACAGAGACATACTGACTGATAACCAGAAGCACAGGCAAGACAAGATATGCCAAAGTATCTGACCATCCTAGCGGAGGATGACCGTCCTATGACAGAGACAAAAAGAAAGTCAAGAATAGAACAATTTCAAGTTAGCATTAATGAAGGTCAGATATGACATCACATTTTATTTATAGTAACACTTTATAAAGATCATAGTTTTGAAAGGCTCACCACAGTGCGCCCTTTTGTCCCTTTTTTCCTAAACATCGTTTCATATTCCTATAAGGCTATAACATATATCGCACATATTGACCTACAAAACTAAGGTCTAGTACCACATAAAATATTAAAACCATATAATACTACCAAAAATTCAATAAATAAACATTATAACATAATGTAAACATAAAAGTAATTCTAAAGTTGTGAACTTAGACTTCATTATCACACAAAACATAAATGTTAAAAACAGTAGTTAAAATTTTCTTCAGTCTAGTTGACTTGTCATCCACATCAAAGTCCTCCTCTGCATCATCACACAACTGCTACTCATCATCAATCTATTCTCTTCTTCCTCTTCAGATCTTCCTCAAATTCATATTCATCTTCATCTCTAAGGCTAGAAGATGAGCCTACTCTCTCTCTTTTCCACATGTTTTTCTCTACCTTTAGGTGGCTTAGCACTTGAACTACACTCGTTGATTATTTCTTCCCTCTAGTTTGATATGCGCGCTCATCAACTCCAAGAGCATCACCAACCACACTCCAAGTCAAGTGAACTTGGTTTGCTTTTCTTCTAAAACCCTAGTTATTTCTTTAACCTAGTTTAAATGTTTTATTCCAGCCACTAAAAATGTTAAAAATACGTGTAGGATAATAGGAGTAAAAGTGTTAGTATCTTTTTCAAAAATGACACAAAAACGTGCAAAAGTTACTGTGAAAACGTGTTGACTAAGAGGTGCGCCTTGGTCGCCCCACCTGAGGCGCAAAAGGCACAAAAAGACGCACGCGTAATTTGTGCCTCAAAAAAATAAAAAAAGGTGCATACCCTATAGCCTCAAGCGCCTCGTGCCTTAGGTGCAACTTTCAAAAACCATGATAAAGATATGGCTAAAGATTTACAAGCTTGGTTGACAGGGTCTCAACTGAACATTATAATGGAAAATAAAGTTTCTTGTACATCAAAAGTAGCAAGTAACATGTTAATTTGGCGCATTTTATAAAATAGTACAAGTCATTATTCTTACGTGAATGGTATCCAATCGTACCAACCACCTAAAAAAGCTTGCATACAAACTATCATTAATTAAAATTAGCATGCATCACTTAAATAGAATGGAGAAGGATAATGAAGTCTTACAATGAAGGGGAAAAGCCAAGAGGTACCACTACCAGTTTGTCGAGCAGCAATAGTTGTTGGACCAGATAGTGAGGGTATCCAGAAGAAACCTTCCGTTAGAAGACCCTTGATGTTAAAGCCAGAAGCCAATTTTAAGCATAACATAACAAATAAAAGGGATAAAAACATGTTGCCATAAAAACTATCTTGTGTTTTATGGTTTTCCAAGGGGGTAAATAAAATAAAAACGAAAGAACATATCAAATCCACCGCCAACAGGATAATATGGCAAGATTCTAATATCAGTTTTTTGCGTTCTAGGAATTTTTTACCAAAATAACACTTACAAAATTCTCTCAATTACTTGTCCATCTATGTCATATTATCTTCTGAAAATCCAAGGAACTCGGTAAAGGCCGTTGCCAAATTTTACAGGTGAAATTCCAGTTTACTGAAGTTAGCTCCCATTTTAAGCCTCATGTATTAGACGAACATTTCGATGAGAATTACTGATTTTACTAGTAAGAAAAAAAAATAATAATATGAAATATATGCATAAAAGCTATAGAGAAAGTTTGATCATGATTCATGAAGTATCAATACAAGAGTGGGGAGAATTTAAGCAATTATATGGAGAGGATGGAAGTCGGAAGAGTAATTGAGAGAATTTTGTGAGTGATTTTGGAATCAAAACCCTAGAATACAAAAGTCTGATTTATGAATCTTGCCACAATATTCTAGGGGCGGTAGACTTGATATAGCATAGTGCAAATATGGCTTTCTTTTTTTAAGTGATTAAAAGTCAAAAAATAGTTCTAGGGGGCTGAAGTGTAAAGAATTGCGCAATCTTGTGGGAAAAGTGTCGTCCAAAAGTACGTGTAGTAGGGGAAGTGCAAAATATATGATAGTTTATATGATACAGTGTTGCAAGAAAAACTTTAGGTGAATAAATAAAATGTCAAAAAAAAAAAAAGTTCAGGTGATAAAGTGTCAAAACCATGATAGTTAGGATAAAATTTCTTTTGTCCCCAAATTGAAACAAAAGCGAAATGGAAGGGGAAAAGGTAGTTGGTACTGCAGTTCACCTCATCTGCCACATTAGAGAGAGCTCTGTATAGCCCAATCCATATTGGAATGGTGGCAAGTGTAGGAAGACAACCTGGTACAAACATATGGAGGAAAGAGATTTCATCACCTTGATTATACATGGAATAGTGAAAAACATAAGGAACTAGACATTGACATTGTTGAAACATTTAATGTGCTCCATTGGTAAGTGTACGAGTAAAGACAATTTATACGACCATTTTCTTTCAGTTTTGTGTTCCTCTTCTATTAACAGATCAGTTTGGCAAAGGGTTTAATACCTGCCAGTGGATTTATACCAGCTAGTTTGTACAATCTAGCTGTTTCGAGTTGAATTCTTTCCTGCAAAGATGGTCATAAATAAGAAATAGATAGAGGGAATGTAAAAATAATCAATCTGTATACTAATTTAGCCAGCATGAACAAAGGAACACATGCTACTATAGAACTGAAAAACTTATCTTCAATACTAATATCATAAGATATGATTAATTGCTTAGATTTCTAATCTTTCAGAAATGACCCTTTCTTTAAAGGACAAAGAATAACCTGATCTCCAGCATATCGTTCCTGAATAACCTTTATTTGAGGTGCCAAAGATTGCATGGCCATTGCTGATTCAACCTAAAGGACCCAGGTTAGAAGACATTTAAATCATCAAGAACAATTGGAAGACTTCAAAATATACAGATATGCTTAAGTTAAATGGATAACTACTATAGAAAATATAACAGCTGCAGACAAAATAATTTCAAAACATAAGTAGCAACAATTAAAAGCAGAATAACCTGTTTCTTTGTCAAAGGAAAAGTGGCGGCCTTGACAAGTATGGTCAGTAAAATGATTGCAAAACCATAAGCATAGGGAACGTGGAGCGTAGAAAGTCCATCTTTGAGAACCTGAAAAACGTACAACTTTTTTAGCACCTATTTTATTGTGATGGATATAAACAATCAACCTATAATTATTTTTTGTACCTCATTAAACACTTAGGAAAAAGAAAAGAAATATCTCAAGGGGTGCTTGATTTAAATTCTTCAATAGCAACGCCACAATAATAATGTGTTTTATTGAGGAGTGTGACTAACGGGAGGGTGGAAGTTAATGAAAATGGGGGATCTATTAACTTAACGTTGGCCCATTACCACATACCTAACAGAGTCAATGAAGGTCATCATCGAATTATTTCTAACATCGAGATTTTCCTTAACCAACTATTGAAGGCTTACTTATGATAATTAATAGTGTGACTAATGATAATCCATCTCCAGATTATGTTATAGCCAAATTACAACATATACACTTCAGACCTATTCACCAAAAGCAGTGTAGTTTACAATTTAATTCAATTTACATGTTGGCTTTTTATACTGACATGCATGATTACACATGGTTTACATAGCTTCTAAATCCCCATTACTTTTCAACCAAACTATTAAGGGCGTCTTTGCTTTGTTGGATTAGGAGGGTTGGACTAATTGTCCCATAATCGAGGGATAATTATTTATCTATCCATCAAAGAAAACGATCCTTAACTGTACACTAGGAAGCAATTAATTGGGAACTGACAACAATGCTCTCAATGAATTAAAGTCCCCTCTCTCAAGATAGCAATCAGAATATTATATGAAAAGAATGAACAAGGAAATAGAGAAAATGGAAAGAAAAAGAAACCAATTCCAGAAGCCAATAGAATTCCTTTGGTTAAGCTTCCCTCTAATGGTTCAAAAACAAATTAAACTTATCATCTTACTAAAAAGTTCCCTCAATCTTCAAGAAGCTCAAAATAAATTCCAAATACCAGTTCCACTTTTCTTAAGCATGATAAAAGGATTAATTCTCAAACAAACCTTGAGAACAAGTTCCATGGCGTTGGTGATCCCAGAAAGCCAATCAGAGTTCTGCTTCGTTGCATCAACTGTGTCGGAATTAGTCACAGCAGCATCAGCAATAGTGTAAAGAAACCCTTCAACTCTGCCGAATAAATCCCTAATCATCAACTCAGCATTTTCCGGGTCAGGAATTGGAGGAACCTGGCCCAAACCTAACCGGGCAACCCCAAGATTGCCCCTCAATAAGGGTTTCTGAATTGTGAAACTGCCGAAATGGCTTCTCTCGGGAACTGGGCTCAAACTTCTTCTGCTTTGAAACGGAGATAATACTAAATTTTGCCCAATTGGATACAGAAAAGACGACATCTCTAACAAAATTGTGTTCCCCCTCCCCTCTTCTCTTGGGTATGAATACAGAAAGGAGGAAAAGGGAAGGTATGTGTATATATATGCGTGTGAGTATCTACAAACTAAAAGTACGGAAAGGTTTAAGGTTTATGAGGAGAGAGTAGAAGTGTAGAACTAGAAAGCTGGGAAAAAGGGATCCTCTTCAACAACAAATATCCACTTTAGGAAATTGACGAATTATGGTGTGAATTTACTATTGGAGGATATTAATTATTTTTGAGTACGTATTATGTGTGTGTTACACACACTAAAATAATGGTGAGTGTTAAGAGTGGATTCGACCCGTAATCTTAATTGACCCGGTCATATATAAATCGAAAAACACATACTAAAGGTGAAAATACACACAGCGAGAATTCACCAGAGAAGAAAACACGGAGCGACGGCGGAATTTCATGGATTCACGGCGGATTTCCACGGATTCACAGCTGATTTCAAATCGAATTTCGGATATCGAAGACGACGGCGGATTTCATAGTGATTTAAATCCGCCCTTAAATCAAAGCACTGGACAGAACAGATTTTCGATGGATTCACAATTGCTTTCCGATGAATTTCTGATGGAAGACGCTGAAGACGGCGGATTCAAGGCTCAAGATTTTGAACGAGAAGATCTACGTGAAGAAGCGTCGGAAATTGATTCAAGTAATTGACTCAATAACATGTATTTCTGTGTGTGCCTTCTATTTCTTCCATGGGTGTGTGCTTCTGTATCTACAATGGATGCGTGCTTCCATAAAAAAGTAGTAAATAAATGAATTAGATATGATATCAGTGAATGAATTATTTGGTATTAGCTGATAAATGTTCTGGTATTAGCATGTCTGCTCTCTTAGTTGATTAGGCATTCTTTATGTGAGAGGGAGTTAGAGAGAGAAAGAGGCATCCCCGGGTTCCCTTCCGTAGGTAATGTCGTTTTCCCTACATCTATACCTCTTTTTTTTTCTTTTTTTTTTATCATAATTGTAGGTATTATGCAGCGTTTTTTTTTTCCCTCGGAGTAATTTAGTGATGTGAGTGCATCTGATTTGGGTTTGTGACTGTTTTAGATTGATGTTCTACGATCTGGGATGGGTTTCCCGCTTTAATTTATGCTCGTCTAGTTCGAGGTTTTTGTGGGTAGATTGAATATCACAATTAATTAGGCATGCTTTATGTGTTGGATTTATGTGGTTTATGTGTAGTTGGATTTTATGACTGGGAACACTTTGAGTATTTTGTGCAAGTTACAATCTGGTTAACAGAGAATTCCTTGACTAGCGTAGAGGTTCTCTTAGCTTCAATATCAGCAGAAGCATTGTTCACTTTTTGGAACTTTCTGTATATTAATAGCCATCTGATATTGTGGTTAATTTTTATTTTACTGTTCCTTTTTCCACTTCCCCTAGGAGTTCCTATTATTTATGTTCCTTGAATACAACTGCATGTTCAAGAAATCACAGTATGGTTAAATGTTTAGGAAGAAATTTTGTTCAAGATTATTCAATTCAATATGTGCTCAGTAGTTTAATGAAGGACTCAAAATTTCGTATTGCTTAGATGTCATGTTACCACATATCTCTAAGAAATTCCTTGTAATATGTGGTTCATCAGTTCTACTGTGTATATCATAGATTCAATGTGAACTTGAACTTGTTATGGGTATGTACAGTTCCAATTGTTTTCTCAAATGTCTTGCTCTGGCCGTATATTTTTTCTGTTGCACTGATTTTTACCTTTTTTTTTTTTTTGGAAAACCATATTGCTTCTACTTGTTCTTTAATTTGGCATACAATATTTTAAAGATATTGAGATGATATCGAAAGTAAACCCAATTTCTTGAGGGTTTTACTTGTGAACTCGGTGGAGAACATACCTGGTAACTATACACTAAAGAGATGGACAAAGCAAGCCAAATCAACCATGGAATGTTGTATTGACGTGCTACTTACTTGTACTTGGGGTAGCCGCATCGTAAGTTATCTGTATGGTTAATCTTTTTTTAGTTGGGTTAAGATTTTTTATTATTTATTAGAGAACTGTGATGCTTCGCTACTAATGTTTCTTCATCTTAATTATTGCAGGGCAACATTGCTGCCTGCAATTAAAAGATTTTTGCCTCAACCATGGAATGATATTGTAATTACATTTGCGTTTCCCTTATTTTTGATGTATGGACTCACCATAACCTCCTGTATATCTGATTCTTGTGTTATATTAAATAATGAAATAATATGTTACCGTCTAGTATTACTACTTCATTGCATGTTCAAGATTTTCTAGAGGATGAACACACTGCGTGATGAGTTCATATAAATATTAGTATATAGTTCCTATTTTAAGGAACTATAGAAATGATTATGTATCATATGAGTGAACAACCTTTTTGAACCTTTCCCAGGAAATAACTTGAAAATAAATTTTGTTCCCCTATATGACTGAGTTAATTACACAAAAAAGCTCATGTTCTTCACATAACTATAGTGGTTAAAATCAATTAAAAGTTGCAATATGGTAAAAGTTATCAAAGCATAGTACCTATAAATGAGAACATTACAATTCATGTTTAACTTGGGAGAGAGGTTGTTAAATTTTATATTTTTATTTCATAATTTTTAACATTATGGTATTAGTTGGATATTACAATACCTCATAATACACTCCAAAAATAACATTTTAAAAAATAGGACTATAAATATTGGATGGAGGGAGTACTAAACGCGTCTCAATATTACCATAAGAGTTCTAAAATTCCTAATTGTAGGTTGAGTATTTCTGTATTAGTCAGCTAATACCATATCGTTTATTAGCTAATATCATATCGTTTATTAGCTAATACCATAACGTTTATTAGTTAATACCATATCATTCATTCACCGATACCATGTCCAACTCATGAATTAAAATCATTGCATTTATCAACTAATATCATATCATTTATCAGCTAATACCACATCGTTCATTCACCGATACCATGTCTAATTCATCAATTAAAACAATTGCATTTATCCACTACTACCATAATGTTAATCAGCTAATACCATATCGTTTATTAGCTAATACCATATCGTTTATTAGCTAATACCATGTTGTTGATTAACTAATACCATATCATACATTCGCCGATACCATGTCTAACTCGTGAATTAAAACCATTGCATTTATCCACTAATACCATAATATTTATCAGCTAATACCATAACGTTTATTAGCTAATACCATATCATTCATTCACCGATACCATGTCTAACTCGTGAATTAAAACCATTGCATTTATCCACTAATACCATAGTGTTTATCAGCTAATACCATATCGTTCATTCACCGATACCATGTCTAATTCATCAATTAAAACCATTGCATTTCCACTAATACCATAATGTTAATCAGCTAATTCCATATCATTTATTAGCTAATACCATAGCATTTATTATCTAATACCATGTTGTTTATTAGCTAATACAATATTATTCATTCGCAGATACCATGTCTAACTCGTGAATTAAAACCATTTCATTTATCCACTAATACCATAATGTTTATCAACTAATACCATATGGTTCATTCACCATTTTAGATGTGTCTATGCAACACATCACAACGATTTTTAGAAACGAAAAATTTAGTTCACCATTCTTAAGGCTTCATTTAGATGTTTAGATGGCTCACCATCTAAATTTACAATCACCATAATAGTGCACTTGTGAGTGTCATTATATGTGTTATACACTTCTTGGCAATCGATTGGTCAAAGAAAAGATGCAGAAAGAGAGCACCTAGGTTGCAAGAAGGAGATTATGAGGTCACATCTAAGTCTGTGCAACCAAAATGCAGAAAGGAGATTCCCATGAAGTTTTTGATCGACTAAATTTAGTTTTCATCTACAATTCCCATGAAGAATGACAATGTCGACTAAATTTTTCAATAATAATGGAAATATTTACAATCATACTGTTAGAGTTCACCATTTAATTCACCATCACAACCATTTTCATTCAACATCTTATGTGTGCAAGATTGTGTGATGAACATTGAAATATAGACTATAAGTCAATAAATATATATGCATATATGAGCGAGTCTTGTATCAGATTACGTTCTTATATATTCTTATATATAAGATGGAGTCTTGTATCATGCTTCTATATCAACACCAGAATACACAAATTCTGTTAGATAAGAAAATTATGATGAAATGTGAAAGAGAGGGCTGCTAAAGAATCGGCTGAGAAGTAATAGACAGAATACAAAAAGTTCCCATGTTTATCCACTGATAGCACTAATTGCAGATAAGTAATGGACAGAATACCAAAAGTTCCCATGTTTCTACTTTCCACAGTAACAGAGAAAGTACAAGATGAGAAACTAAGTAAAAGATGATTGTCCTCTTACCTAAAGTAATAGAGAATAGTCACCAAAAATATTAGTTACAACCCTATTCCTTCATGCATAAAACACAAAACATTTATTTGTATACTTCATTTCAGAGCAATACTGTTTTTTCGCACTAATCTTATAATATAATGTCATTCACGGATAACGGTAAAAATGATGTCCAGATTTTGGACATCCAAATTAATTATGTACTAATTAAAGTTAAATAAAATTTTACAATTATCATTATGTGGCAACTTAGCCCTCCATGATGTCTTCCTTTCCAAAGTGTACCCTCCAGGTTGCTGGGAAGAGGAGAACCTCTTACCAACATAAAGGACCCCATTTTGATCCATGTTCTTCATTGTATAACATGGTGGTTTGCTCCATCTACACTGCTTTTTAACACAGCCCGCCACCCTAATCCAGCTCATCTAACCAAATTGAAAGCATAAATTAATTGTAGAGTAAGCGTGAATCCAATAAATTTCTTTTTTTTTTCCTTTTTTGCCTCAAACATGCATAAATGATCCAAATGCTTTTTCACAATTATTAATTGGCAGGTGAAAACAAAAATCTACAATATCTGTTTCTCTGGAAGTTAAATATATAAGGATAAATTTTACAGTTCTATGTACTTCAATCTGTCCATAATTCGTACAACGAAGATTTTGTTTCAAATGAGAATACCGATAGCAGCGAGTGTTTCTATATCTTCAAAAGTATAAGGAAAATAAGTATTTTAAATGAAATTGAATAGAAAAACACGCCATGATTATCCCACCCCAATCAGCATGGGAACATTAATACCTAAAAAGGCCATCTATAAAGTTTAATTACAATAATGTCTCAACTGTATTGAATCAACTTTGACACCTTTTTTTAATATAAAATAACTGAAATTCTATTAAAGTGGAAAATGTAAATTACAGGGCAAGCATGACTCCAGTCTCTAGCTAATCTGTTGCAAAACTGAAACTTTGACAACTTCTCCAACTCTCATAAAGCTATTAACTTGTATGTCCAGGCCGTAGCTGCATGACTCAGCTTATAAGCATGAGCTACAACATAACAAATATTCCCTATTAACACAAAGAACCTCTAAGCTAACTTTGCTATTACGGGTTGCATAATGGGACAACCTAACATGCTCAACTATGTACTAAACTCATCATAAAAAAGCACATATGCAAGTAACGTAACGTACGAGGATCTTATTTTCATGCATAAATATTGTCACATAACTATTAGATTTGTATACATATTCCAAATACTACCATTCTTGCAGGAAATTCAACAAGTATAGATGGTAGTTCAACATTCTCAACAAATACGAGGGGGGGGGGGGGGGGGGGGGGGGTATTGAACATAACCCTTGTCAACTTCATGAATACACATGTAATCATTATTCAGCAATTCACACATCAAGCCTCAATAATTACTCTGCATACTTATTTTCTTAATTCACGGGAAGGTGAAGGATGTTGGTTATTCATTCTCAACATTTCAATGGAATTTTCACCATTTAATCATTAAACGACATAGATAAATTCCTAATACCACTAAATTCATCAAGTAACAGCAAGCAATTTAGCAATATGTCATCATTTCCGCCTAAACAAGGCTCTTTAATTCTCGATTCTCATACTTGAAATTAAGCAATTCTAAGATAAGATAGGGAATTAACTCCATATCGCGGTTCTGGAACTCGGATCGCAAAATACCTTTGAGACACAAGCTGCTCACGATCGCTGCCAATTAGCGCATGAAATTCGAAAAGTAAATGGGGAAAATCATGAAAAATTAAAGTCAAATTCGACAAACATTGTCAAGCAAAATTCGTCTAAAGTTGTTGAAATATGATAAAATGGAGCTTAATTACCTGAAATCGTCGTGATCCACGGAACGGCTCCAGCTCCGATCTCTTTGTGAAATGGAGGCAATTTTCCTCTTGATGAGGCTCCACCGTCGCCGCCGCACCGGCCGGATATGATTCGCCGGCGATCGCCCTGCTCGGATCCGGCGGTGGCTCGTGGAAGATGAATCGCTGGCTCTTGTCTCTTACAATTTCACTAGCTAGGGCAGATAGAATTTTGAGAGTAAACGGGTCATACATAATATATACCTGACCCATTTAACCCGATCCATACCAAATTGAATGGTTACATACCAAAAGTTATTGGTGTGTAGCACACACACAATACTTTGCCATTATTTTTAATGAAGGATATTAAATATTCAGTGAAAATCAATTAAAAAATTCAATAATAACAATTAATACTCTTTAGTGTAAATAACTCACTCTTTAATGATTTACGCTATACGTACTCTAGGAAATTGGGTGAAAGCCAGAGATTACATTCTTTAATTAAAAAGTATTAATATTTTTTGAAAAGTATTACTAACATTTGAGCAAATTTTTGGCTAATTTAATAGAATATTGTGTTTGTTATAAGCTTTTACGCTAAAAAATACACATCCCAAAATTGTTAAATACACTCATTAAAAATAAAGTTAAAAATCTGAAAGGAATGTAGATTTTGAAACACCTCATTAAAATTTACATTTTTTTTATTTTCGATGAACGTTCATCGCCAGTCACTACATCAAAATTTTCAAGTTATTGCGATTGGTGACACTTAAAACATCCACGTGTGACTAACTATGAATGAAAACTGATTCTTCAAGATTATGCCAACATTAGCGAACGATTATCATTGAATTTTATTGACATTTCATATGAGACAACTAATGTGAACTGTTTTTCTGAAACTTGAACGAAAGTCTCGAGTCGAATGGAGTTAATGAAAGTATAGAGATCGGCACCATCTTATCTGAATAGCTTCTGGTTATGTATGTATCTTCCAGAACTATGTCACCTAGTCTTATTAGAACCAATCTAGTTATGTTGCAGTCCTCTTAAATGATCTATATTTCTTAATAACATAATTGAAGTCTCAACTTTCAAATTCAAATCATGATTCGACACACCATAACACTTCAAGTTATTCTTGTGTAAGTGCAAGTATGCCTTTGTTCTTCAAATAATTCAAATCGTCCACAATATTCTTCAAGTGTAAATTTGAACGAAATATTTGTAAGATTATCAGTTGAGTCTTTTCACTTCTTTCTTTTTTCAATTAAAATTTTTCATCTGTGAAGCCTTATGTTCCATACGATTACTCGTACATATTAATTTTTTAAAATTTATTTTTATAATATTGAGATAAATGCATGCATTAAAATAATTATGAAATTTAAGAATGTATACATTCCACATATATTTTTATAAATAAATAACTAACATTATTTTATATCCTCCAGATTTAATCTAGGTTTGAGGTTCGAAACCCTCGATTTTTTATTCATTCCTGTGTTGGGTCAGTCCATACAAAATTTTGTTATTTCTTCAATTGGAACGCATTGTTCATATTATTATCCCGAATCTAGAGGCAAAAATATTGAGGAATATAGAGTTCGTTGGAGATCTTACTCTTTCCTTACTTTTGTAGGCGACAAAGTGCATAACTTATGCATTGCATGTATGTTAATTAATTAACCCAAAGATATCTCCTAAACTTATTCCAGTATAATAAATATGCTCATATGTATTTGGTGGTTTGTCCAATGGAATATATCGATATATTAATTGTTGACGAAGTATAGGGTGGAAATGGTTCAATACATGAATCATTGAAGGGTATTAGTTGTTTTCACCAATGATGCAGGAATCCCTCTAAGCCCCCCGCCTAGGCGCTAGACGGTCATTAGCCGACTGATTAATAGTGTAATCCGCCTAGACAGACAAGATATTCATTGTTTTATTTTTTTCCGCCTTGAAACAATATCGTTTGGAGATTTTCAATTAATTTGATAAATTTGTGTGATTGTCTAGTTGGACTATTTGCATATGGAAGTTGATATTATGTTGTTAACTTGTTATTACAAAAAAACTTAGTCATATTAAAAAATTATTTTTAACTATATTACTAAAATATAGAGGGTAAAATATTGAAAAAAAAAACTCCCAACTGATAGTCCCCACCTAGGCGGTCGGCGCTAGGCGTTCCAAATCCACCAGATTAGCAATTTACGACTTCTACACCTTGGTTTTCACTAAAGATTATAAGTTGTTTTTACTGAAGAGTATTAGTTGTCTTCACTAAAGAGTCTTAGTTTATTTTCAGTAAACAACTAATACTCTTCAGTGAAAATAACTAATACCCTTCAGTGAAAATAATTAATATTCTTTAGTCTAAACAACTAATACCCTTCAATGATTCATGTATGAACCAATTTTACTCTATACATACTTTTAATTGTTATATGTGTACTATAATCTTTCTCCGAAGTAATTAATTTAGATAATCTCTCTCTTCTATAAAAAAAATTAAGAGTATGTATAGAGTGAAATTGGTTTATACATAAATTACTTTACAATACATTTTAGTATAACCACTAATACCCTTTAGTTTTTTAATGATCTTATGTATTTGGTGGTTTGTCCAATATAATATATTGATGAGTATGTATAGAGTGAAAGTGGTCGATACATGAATCATTAAATTGTATTAGTTGTTTTCACTGAAGAGTATCAGTTGTTTCCACTGAAGAGTTTTAGTTGTCTTCACTAAAGAGACTTAGTTCATTTTCAGTACACAACTAATACTCTTTAGTGAAAACATCTAATACCCTTAAGTGAAAACAAATAATACCCTTCAATGATTCATGTTCGAACCATTTTCACTCTATACTTTGTCTATATTGATATATTAATTGCTATACGTCTACTATAACCTTTCTTCGAATTAATTAATCTAGATAATCTCTCTTCTACAAAAAAAAAAAAAAAAAAAATTAAGAGTATGTATATAGTGAAATTGGTTCATACATAAACCACTTTGCAATACTTTTTAGTATAACCACTAATACCATTTAGTGTAATCAACGAATGCCCTTTTGTTAAACAACTAATACTCTTTGTACCTATAACTAATACCCTTCAGTGAAAACAACTAATACACTTCAAATGGTTCATGTATGAACCATTTTCACTATACTTTACCAAAAAATTAAAGAGTGGTCTTATTCCTTTTTTTTTCAGATTAATAAATATTTATTTTAATAACTTTTACAAACTATATATCGAAGAGTGTGTATAAAGTGAAATTGGTTCATACATGAATCATTGAATGTTATTAGTTATTTTCACTAAAGAATATTAGTTGTTTTCACTGAAGAGCCTTTGTTTGTTTTCAGTAAACAATTTATACATTTCAGTGAAAACAACTAATATTGTTTAGTGAAAACAACTAATACTCTTCAATGATTCATGTATGAACCATTTTTACTCTATATTTTATTTATATCAAATTATTTCTAAACAAATTCTAGGGCGCATCCAAGCGCATAACATGTACTTGGAATTTGATTCTAATTTGAAATTAATTTTGACCAACTAAGATCCAACAAAAACTCGTGGGTCAGACCTAACTCGACCAAAATTCACGGGTCTGGCAACAAACCGGGTCGCAAATGTTCACGTGCGCTTCATACCAATATCCGAAGTTATATCACCAATACCCGAAGTTATATCACCAATACCCCAAGGTATAATCACCAATACCCCAAGTTATATCACAAATACCCCAAGTTGTAATCATCAATACCCCAAGTTATATTACCAATACCCCAAGCTATAATCACCAATACCCAAAGTTATAATCACCAATACCTCAAGTTATAATCACCAATACCCCAAGTTGTAATAATTAATACCCCAAGATATAATCATTAATACCACACACAAATACCCACCAATACTCCAAGTTATAATCACCAATACCCGAAGTTATATCCCCAAAAAATTATTCACCAATACCCCGAGACTTAATTATCAATACCCCAAGTTATAATCACAAATACCCCAAGTTATAATCATCAACACCCCAAGTTATATTCCCAAAAAATTATTCATCAATATCCCGAGACTTAATCACCAATATCCTAAATTATAATTAACAATACCTCAAAAATTACTCAATAAATCCTGAAGCTTCATCTTTGTCACGTCCACACGCCTCTTTTGCAGACACGTCCATCCCCACCCTCTGAACCTCCCCAACCTTCTCATTAAATGCCACTGCCCTTTGTGTTTTTCGTCATTAGTCGTCACTCTCCGGTGAGAGAGAATGGATCAAAGAAGAAGGAAACACGAAGACAAAAATTATTATGACACAGGGGTCTTTTTGGGACCTTTATCCTTTCATCCCCTTCCCCTACCATCATTTTACCTTGTTAGCCCTCATACAAATTTTTGAGAATATTAGAGCATTTGACATAATCACACTGTTGGTCCCAAAAATAAATCAAGGTCTAGAGGGGGGTGAATAGACCTCGAGTTTTAAAACCTTAAAACTTTTTTTTTAAAAATAATACAAACCAAACTCTGCAGCTGTAGATTTTAAAACAAAGAAGTTTGCAGCTGCAGACTTTTAAAATGCAAAGTCTGTAGAGATTGATTCAAACACTTATCAAAGTTGATGTTGTAATACTTTAGAGTATTTTAACACATTGTGCAGCGGAAATAAACAAAGTGTGTGAAGTGAAAAATCAAATGGACAGAGCTTTAGCTAAGTGATTCAAAGAAAGAATCTATAGCTTTAGCTTTGTAAAAACTTATGCACACAGAAAATATAAATGAAATGATGACACAGGGTATAAAATAAGATAAGCAACAGATATAAGCACAAAAATAATTTGATAAGAATAGAAATGAACAGATATAAACAGAGCAAAGAGAGTTATAGTGGTTCAGAGGTGTTGTAATCCTCCTACATCCACTGTTACACCACTCAGGTTCCAAATTCACTAAGATACTTCACTTAGACACACAGTTGTTCCCCCTTAGATTTAGAACACTCACTCAGATTACTCTAATCTAGGCAGAAATAAAAAAATTCACTCAGAAACTCTCAAGTTCACTCAGAACCAAACACTCACTAAGAATCATATCTGCACTAGGTAGAACAAAGGGGTGTGTATAGTGATGGAACAACAATAAAATACAAGACAAATATCCTAGCTCTAAGTCCTAAACTTCTAGATTTTGAAGGGCTGTAGACTTGAAAGCTGCAGATATTGTGCAGGTGTGCTTGAAAGCTTGGGTTGTTGTTATTGAACCTCTGAGGTCTCCTCTCCTATTTATAGGAGTCTTGAGGGGTCCTCTAGCCGTTGGATGGATTGAAATTTCAAATGAAATTCACCTCCAGCTTTGACTTCAGCTTAATTAAAGCTTCTTGTCATATAGCATTGTCCTTGAGTAGTACAAGTTGTCTTTTAGTGATGACTGCTCAAAGAGCTATTAATCACTGAACAACTTGTATCTACTGGTTAGAAATTAGCTCTGGTAAACACTGAAACACTTAAACTAGGTGAGTGAATGTACAAGATGTACTACACTTAATTAGTCTCACTAATCTCAGGTTTACAGCTAGTAGTCTTTAACTCTGCAGATGTAGACTCTTCGGCTGTGGACTTGTCTTCAACTCTTCAGATGCAGACTTGTCTTGAATCAGCTGTAGCGTCTGAATCTCTCTTTGCAGATGTAGACTTTATCTCTTTAAACTCTTCATTTCTCTTTGTACCTGCAAAGTTAGTTTCCACAATACAAAATAATATATGTTTTGACATTATCAAAATTAAAGTGAGACAATCCTTAGGACAAAAATATCCTAACAATTTCCCCCTATTTTGATGATGGCAAAACCTATCAACCAAAATAATTGAATGACTAACAATGCATATAAGAAATGAGCAAAGTCTAGGAAATATAGAGAGAATTGTATTCATCTGTTAACTGATACACGTTCTTGATCTATTACAATTCTTTCTAAGCAAACTAGACTTCAACATCACTTACCTTCTCTTGTGCTTCGGATCAACATCTTCATCCGAATCATTCCTCTCAGGACTGTCTGGAATAATACCTTGAGCAATCAGTGCAGCATTCTTCAGTTCTTCTTCCTCACATGCCTTAAGCATCTCGAACTCAATTCTTGCACTTTCAGCTTCTTCTTCCTCCTTCCTTGCTTTGGATCTGGGTGACAAGGTCTTCGGCATCTTCTTCCTTCTAGCAACAGGTTTCTTCAGCTCTCCTCCACCTTGCAACTTCCTCAGCAACTTGGCATTGTCTCCAGAATACAGGGTACCTTGGCTCTTCAAGGTCTTGAATAAACTAAACCTGTCAGATAGACTCGAATGCTTCTTGAGCAGGGCGTGAAATGGACCAATCATCTTAAACTCTTCCAACAACTTCTTGGTCACATTCACCGGGTTCTCTTCTTCTTCTTGTACAATATCTGTAGACTCTTCAACAATATCAGCTGCAGGGTTTGCCTCAGCTGTAGAAAACTTGTCTTCAGATATAATGGCAGTCTCATCTGTAGGTTTTTCAATTATAGGGTTTTCAAAGGCTTTATCTTGAACATTCCCTAACAATTGTTGTGAAAACGATGGTACTTGACTTGGGGTAGGTCCAGCTTGAGCAACTTGCTGCAGTCTACTTTTCTGAATTCTTGCTTCTCTCCTTTCATTCACTTTAGTTTCCCATTTTCCCATGTAATTTTGATTCTTCTAGGGTAGCTTGACGATCCTCACTCTTGTACGATTGACTTCGAGCTTGTGTCTTTTCCAAAGGCTTTGCAAATAATTAAACACCTCCTACAGGTCTGTCAAATCCACTCAAACCAGATTTGAAAGCTTGATTCAGTTCATTCTCGAAACTTCCTTGTAAATTCTGAGTGTTGGTCAAGGCTTTGTCAAGAGCCTCCTTCTTATCAGACTTCTCCCCAACACCCATGGATACAACTTCTTCCCCCTTTTTGCTATCATTAAAATAACTCAGGAGGGTATCCATCTTAAAAGATAAGTTGGATTAATTCTGATTCGAATTGGCAGCTAATGACCTCACATTTTTGTTGATACTTTCAATAGATTCCTTAATGAGTCTGTTGTCAGTAAGAACATTCTCCAAAGAACTCTTCAATTCGTCAATCACAACATCCTTTTGTTGCAGTTCTTTCTTCATTACAAGATGCATACTTACCAAATTCTCAATAGATTCTTTAAACTTCTTTTGAATCTGTTGTTTCTCTTCCTTAGCTTTCTCAAAAAGCTTAGTCAACATCTCCTGAATTCCTTCCTTGATCTTTTTGGAAATGATGTGATCTGGAATTCTCCTCAACTCTTCTTTGATGTTGATAGACATATTATCCACAGTAGTTTCCACTGAAGTGATCTTCTTCAAAATCTCTTCATTGTAAACTATATCATCATCCAGTATGTCATCTTCAGCATCTGAAACTCTCACCACAATCTCAGATTTACCCTTTCCTTCAACTGATTTAAATCTCTTGGGTTCAGGGTGTGAAGAAGCAGGTGTCTTTCTCTTCAAATTCAGAAGTGTAGGCACATCAGGGGTAGCCAATTCCTTTAAGTGGTCATCGAATTCCTTCTCATTCATTGTCTCCTCACCTAAAGGAGTAGATGGATCAGCAAATTCTAACACAATAAAGGTGTATTGGACTTTAAACGCTTCTAAATCCTTACCTAAATTGCCAGTACTTAGCAGCTGCTGAAATCCATCTGCAGACCTTTGAATCTCTTGAACTGCAGGGTTCGCTTCATTTGCATTTACTTCAGATGAAGTAGTTGCAACAATTTGTCCTCCTTGAGGTGGCAAATTACCATCTCCAGTATCATCATCATCTTCATCACCTTTCTTCAAATCATCATTTTTGCAAGATGACTTTTCTTCATCCTTCTTAGATTGAGCATCCTTCTCTTTCTCAGAATTTTTATTTACTAAACTTTTCTTGATCAACTATAGATTTGCTAGCTTCAACTGTAAGTTGTATTCCTTCCACAAGAGTATTCAAGTTAGCAAGATCTACCATTGGAGGATTAGGTGGCACCATTGAGCTTCCACCTTCTCCACTAACGAATCCTTTTCTCTGAGGCATATTCTCTTCATCTGAACTTTCCTCATCACCAGCTGTAGATAATAATTCAGAACCTGGGATAATGGCTTGATCATCAGTCTCATTAGAAAGTACAACTCTTAGTGCATCAGCTGCAGACTTGCTCAAAGACTTTCGTTTATCACTTTCATTGACAATCTCCTTTCCTTTTCCTTTCTTAGCTTCCAGTGATTTCCTTTCTTCAATTTACTTTTTCTTCATCTCAGCTATCTTCTCAAAGAAAAACTTGTTATCCAATAACGCTTCAATATCTGAAATGTTACTCCATTCTTGTATCCATATAAATTCCTCTGCTTCCTTTTTCTTAAGAATTTCCAATCTATTCCTTAAATCTTTAGGGCTTCACCAATAGTTTTGATGGTGATCTTAATATCCAAACCATCAATACGAGCATCAATGTAGTTCTTCCCTTCAGTGCATGAAGCAGTTTCATAGAATTTATGGGGCACAACGTCATCATATCCCTCTGGTTTGTTGGTTAGAATAAATTCTAAGCCTTGGGTCTTGATACGATGAAAAATACGAGCCATAACTTCCGATTTATCAAGAGCATCAATTAGGGCATTGAAATCGAACAATGATCCAAAGAAAATTTTCATGTTTACCAGTGTTTGAAATGAAGAAAAACTTTGGGTTCGAAGTTTGCAGATAGAATGCGAAGGGGGTTCAAATGAAAAAAAAATGAACCGGTTTTGTGCTAAGGGTTCCTATTTATACTCAAGGAAAATGTTAATGTTGAGAAAACGATATTTCCTTATATTTTGGAAATCAACGGTCGAAAATGTTTGGGTTATTTACTCACTCATAAGATCAACGGCTTATAATGAAGTAAATAAAATCCAATTTTGAAAGTCAATGTAAAAATGTACACTGTTCAGTACGTTTTTATCAATTAAAAACTTAAAATAATAAATCCAAAATTATGTGCTTGTACAAGTACATGAATTTGGAATTTAGTAGTGTACGCATTTATTGACCAGGAGTGTACAAGTCAGCTTGATAATCTACATTTTAGAAGTTTGCAGTTAGAAATCTTCAGTTTAAGGATAGTCTGCAGTTAATTTAGTTTACATCTATAGACTTAAGTTTGCATCTGCATTCTTTAAGTTTACATATGAGTAACTTTCTTAACCTTTTGACTTTCCTACTGAGATTTTTTTCAACTGTATACTTCATTTCTGAGTGATTTTCTAACATTCCTAGTTCTCTTCTCAAAGTAGAGAATCTTAATTCACATAGGGGCTTGATAAAGATATCTGCAAGATTAAGATCTGTATGGATCTTTTCCATTTTGATATCTTTCTTTTCAATATGATCTCTAATGAAATGATGTCTCACATCAATATGCTTAGATCTTGAGTGTAGAACAGGATTCTTGTTAGGATATAGATTAGATGTTTTGAAGATGTTAAAATAAGAACTTGTAATAGGACTAGCTGAACCTGTTAGTCAACTACAGATTAGTCTAGGTCTAGAATAGGTCTTTGGTTAAGGGGGAAGAAATCTGTGCAGACCAGATGAGGTGACCAGATGAGAGGTGACTAGATGAGGTGACCAGATGAGAGGTGACCAGATGAGGTGACCAGATGAGAGGTGACCATATGAGGTGACCAGACGAGGTCCAGAGGAGTCTGATCAGATGAGCTCTGACCAGATGAGTCTGACCAGAGGAGTCTGACCAGAGGAGTCTGCCAGAGGAGCCTGACCAGAGGAGCTTGACCAGAGGATTCTGCTAGAAGACCTCTCCCCAGATGAGGTTCAGAGCAGAAGTGTTACCAGACCAGACCAGAGCAGAAGACCCGAGACTAGAAGAGTGCTGGCCAGATGAGGGAGATGGATTAGTTCACCCACATGGAGGTTGCGTGTAATCTGGAGACAAGGAGATTTTGGAGATCATTGATGGAAAAGAAGACAATCTGGAGAGTCAACTGATAGGAGTATTGATTGATTGATTGGTATCAATCTTGGAATATCCAATCAATGGAGGAGATCAATCAATCAATATAATCAATCTGTGATTGATTATATTCCTCCAATTATGGTTGTTTGAATTTCTAGCTTCCAACGGCTAGTTAATTCCTACAACTATAAATAGGAGTGTTTTTGGTTGAGTTCATTAGAGAGATAAGAGTCGGGCGAGAGCACACAAGACACACGAACTCTTCCACTTACTCACCCTGTTCATTCAAGTTTATCTACTCTTTTAGGAGTTTTAGTTGGAATCTTTACTCAACCTATTCACCCTGAAAGGTTGTAAGCAAGTTGGTGTATGAAGGATCTGGTACTTCCAAATTCCAGAAAGTTAGTAAGTTGGTTGGAGAGAGAGTCCCCTTTTGAGAAAGGGAGAGTGGACGTAGGACAAGTTGGTTCGAACCACTATAAATCCTTGTGTTATTTACTTTACTGCACTTTTAAATTTCTTCACTTTAATTTTAGCACTCTCTTTAAGAGGTTTTCTTAAAAATAAACATAAAACGTTTTCCGCTGGATAACCTTTTTTTGGGACCAACAAGTGGTATCAGAGCAGTGTGTCCTACAGACCACTGTTTTGAAATTATCTCGGTGGTCACCAGGGTAGATCCATTTTTTTAGAAAACCCAAATATTTGTTGTGCTAACAATTTCTTGCAGAAATGGGTTCGAAGAAAAGCAGTAGAAGATACACTAGGAGTTACTCCAAAAGAAGCTTAGCAGATGAGGAAGAAGAGGTATCTACTTCTGGTTCATCATCTAATTTTGGACCAGACGAAGAGATATGTTTAGTGACAGGCGAGGTATGTAATCGAACTTCCTCTTCTTTTTCATCTTCTTCTTTTTCTGGACAATCAGAGGAGTCTGATATGCAGAAGATGCTATTAGATCTCCAAACTTCTATACAACACTGTCAAAAGTTGGAAGATGAGAACTCAAAGCTAAAAACAGAAAATCAGAAGCTTTCACAATATCTAGGCAACTTAGCTGATCTACCAGCTGAACAAAATCATACACTGGTCGAAGAGTCTTCTGACTTGACAACCAGGTGTACTGAACAAGTTAAGCTGATAGAAAGGTTGGTTGTTGAAAATGTTGAGAAAGACAATGAATATAATCTGCTCAAAGCTAAGTTTGATGAACTCTTCCACCAAAACAAAAGTGTAAGAGAAAGTGAGGACAAGCTCAAGATGAGATTGGAGCAGCTGACTACAGCAAACAATGTTGTGTCACACATAGCTGTCTCATCTAAAAAAGAGCATGATAAGACAGGCCTTGGTTATACCAAACCTGAATCCTCACATGTTCAGATAGAAGAACAACCTAGTAATTTTATTGATAAGGGCAAGAGGTCAGCTGACCAGGCAACTCATCCTAATGGGCAGATGAGTTCTAAAACTCAAAAACCCAAAAGGCAGAGGAGGAATTTTAAAAGACCTCAGCCAGGCCAGCAGAGTAGAAGACAGTCTGGATCTTCTCAAAATAGGCAGAACCAGACGACTCCTACTCACCTGCAGAAGACTTTCAAGTCATCTGCCATACCAGCTGGAACCTTTGATGGTTCTAGTAAGACTTATCCTTATCAACAAAATTTCAAGACTGTTGCGTTAAGACAAGTTATTCCTTCTACTGGACAAGCTCATAAGAGAAGAAGAGCCTCTAGAAGAAATAACCATGTCAAAGGTTCTTTTGTTGAGTGTGTTTTTGTGGACTTATATGGAAGAAAGATAAGATCACCTGATATAAAAAGGGATGATCTATTCTTGTGGCTTCCTAAAAATTGTGCTAACCCCCCTGGACCCATAAGGGTACCAAAAACTTGATTGCCTGCAGATACACAAGAAGACCAGCTGATGTTTTGCCCCAATATCAGCTGAGCATACTTTGAGGGGGAAGATCAGTTGACCCAGCCTGCTAAAATCTCTATTTAGATACTTCAAATTTTTCTTGTCTTGTTTTATTTAAGTTCTTTCAGTTTTAACATCATCAAAAAGAGGGAAATTGTTAGGATATGGATTAGATGTTTTGAAGATGTTAAAATAAGAACTTGTAATAGGACTAGCTGAACCTGTTAGTCAGCTACAGATTAGTCTAGGTCTAGAATAGGTCTTTGGTTAAGGGGGAAGAAATCTGTGCAGACCAGATGAGGTGACCAGATGAGGTCCAGAGGAGTCTGATCAGATGAGCTCTGACAAGATGAGTCTGACCAGATGAGTCTGACCAGAGGAGTCTGCCAGAGGAGCCTGACCAGAGGAGCTTGACCAGAGGAGTCTGCCAGAAGACCTCTCCCAGATGAGGTTCAGAGCAGAAGTGTTACCTGACCAGACCAGACCAGAGCAGAAGACCCGAGACCAGAAGAGTGCTGACCAGATGAGGGAGATGGATTAGTTCACCCACATGGAAGCTGCATGTAATCTGGAGACAAGGAGATTTTGGAGATCATTGATGGAGAAGAAGGCAATCTGGAGAGTCAACCGATAGGAGGATTGATTGATTGATTGGTATCAATCTTGGAATATCCAATCAATGGAGGAGATCAATCAATCAATATAATCAATCTGTGATTGATTATATTCCTCCAATTATGGTCGTTTGAATTTCTAGCTTCCAACGGCTAGTTAATTCCTACAACTATAAATAGGAGTGTTTTTGGTTGAGTTCATTAGAGAGACAAGAGTCGGGCGAGAGCACACAAGACACACGAACTCTTCCACTTACTCACCTTGTTCATTCAAGTTTATCTACTCTTTTAGGAGTTTTAGTTGGAATCTTTACTCAACCTATTCACCCTGAAAGGTTGTAAGCAAGTTGGTGTATGAAGGATCTGGTACTTCCAAATTCCAGAAAGTTAGTAAGTTGGTTGGAGAGAGAGTCCCCTTTTGAGAAAGGGAGAGTGGACGTAGGACAAGTTGGTCCGAACCACTATAAATCCTTGTGTTATTTACTTTACTGCACTTTTAAATTTCTGCACTTTAATTTTAGTACTCTCTTTAAGAGGTTTTCTTAAAAATAAACATAAAACGCTTTCCGCTAGATAACCTTTTTTTTGGACCAACAATTCTGTGTGATAGCAATTACACTTGTATTATCACAGAATATAGTAGTGTTCTTTGACTCAATGTCATAATCTCTCAACTGAGATTGCATCCAAAGAATTTGTGCACAACAACTTCCTGCAGCAATGTATTCTGCTTCAACTGTAGATAATGCAATAGAATTATGTTTCTTGTTGTGCTAAGAAACTAACCTTTATCCAAGAAATTGACAAATCCCACTAGTACTCTTCCTGTCAACTTTACATCCAGAAAAGTCTGAATCAGTGTAACCTTTCAGTTCTATTTCACTCTCTTTTGAGTACCATAAACCAAGATTTTGGGTAGACTTAATGTACTTAATAATCTTTTTCACAGCATTCAAGTGTGATTCCTTGGGGTTGACTTGGAATCTAGCACATACACCCACAATAAACATGATATCTGGTCTGCTGGTTGTAAGGTAGAGCAATGATCCAATCAATCTCCTATACATTGTAACATCCACACTTTTTCCACTCTCAATTTTATCCAACAAAGTTGACTGTGACATGGGGATAAATGTAGGCTTTGAACAACTCATTCCAAACTTCTTGATTAGTTCTTGAGTGTATTTGGCCTGATTTATAAAAATTCCCTTGTCCATTTGCTTAATTTGCAATCCTAAAAAGAAATTTAGATTTCCCATCATGCTCATTTCAAACTTTTCTTTCATGAGATGTGAAAATTTTCTACATAATTCTTCATTAGTTGATCCAAATATAATGTCATCAACATAAATCTGAACTAGTAAAATATCTTCACCATGTTTGAGCCTAAACAGGGTCTTATCAACTATTCCCTTCTTAAAACCATTCTTGATTAAATGATCACAAAGAGTATCATACCATGCTCTCGGGGCTTACTTTAATCCATATAAAGCTTTTCTTAATCTGTAGACTTTGTCTCCATCTGTAGAGTCTTCAAAACCAGGAGGTTGCTCTACATAGACTTCCTCTGACAAAAGTCCATTTAAAAATGCATTCTTTACATCCATTTGGTATACAGTAAACTTCATGTGAGCAGCATAAGCCAAAAATATCCTTATTGTCTCAAGTCTTGCAAATGGTGCAAAAGATTCATCAAAATCAATTCCTTCAGCTTGGCAATATCCTTGTGCTACAAGTCTGGCTTTATTCCTTGTAACAACTCCTTCTTCATCAAGTTTGTTCTTAAATACCCACCTACTTCCAATAACCTTTTGGTGCAACGGCCTGGGAACTAACTCCCAAACTTGATTTCTCTCAAATCCATTCAGCTCTTCTTGTATAGCTAGTATCCAATTAACATCCATAAGAGCTTCTTCTATATTTGATAGTTCCATCTCAGATAGGAAACTTGCAAACATAGCTTCATGCTGTTGTCTTCTGGTTCTTACTCTGTCAGATACATCTCCAATAACTTGCTCATGGGGATAGTTTCTAAGCCATTTTATGTTCAAAGGATCTGGATGAATATTCTGATCAGCTGTAGAGTTATCAAATGTAGACTCATTTAGCCTTTTTGTTAACTCTTCCATTGATGGAATATTATCTTGATTGTATTGACATGCTTCATTCAAATGATCTTCAATCCTTGCTAACTCTTTAGTAGATTCTCCTTTGCCTTGTTCAGTCATTTCTACTGGAATTTCAACTGTTATATATGGCTGTAGAGTTCTATCTGTAGAGTTTTCCTCTTTTTGTAAATTCTTAATGATCTTTTGACTTTCTCTATCTTTATTGTGTGGTTCATCAAACACAACATGTGTAGATTCTCCACAAGAATTGTCCTCTTATTAAACACTTTAAATGTTTTGCTTACTACTGAATATCCAAGAAAGAATTCTTCATCTACCTTAGGATCAAATGTCTTTAGATAGTCTTTCCCATTATTCAGAATGTAACATTGCATCCAAAGATGTGAAAATAAGATATATTAGGACTAAAACCCTTCCATAATTCATAAGGTGTCTTGGAATGTGCTTTGTTGATTAAGAATTTTTTTTTTGTGTAACAAGCAGTATTAGTAGCCTCAGCACAAAACCTTTTAGGTAAATGAGCTTCCACTAACATTGTTCTAACAACTTCTTTCAGAGTTCTATTTTTCCTTTCAGTCACACCATTTTGTTGAGGTGTTCTAGCTGCTGAATATTCATGATGTATCCCATGGAGTAAACAAAGCTCTTCAATAACTTGATTTGTAAATTTAGTTCCTCTATCAGATATGATTTTTACAGTCTTCAAACCTTTCTAATTTTGAATTTTTCTCATAAGTCCAGGCAACCTTTGTAGAGTCTCACTCTTTTTCCTTAGGAACACAGTCCAGGTGAATCTTGAGTAATCATCTACAACCACAAGAGTATACTTTTTCCCACTAATACTAACTGGTTCTATGGGTCCAAAAAGATCCATATGAAGCAGTTCCAAAACTTTGTTTGAGCCATCAAAGATTTTACTCTTAAAGGTCTTCTTTGTTTGCTTACCCTTTTGGCATGCATCACAAAGATGGTCTTTCTTGAATTTTGTCTCTGGTAGACCTCTTACAAGTTTGTTCTTTACAAGATCATTCATGGTTTTGAAATTTATGTGATTCAGTCTTTTATGCCAAAGCCAGCTTGTATATGTAGAGTTGTTTGCTATAAAACAAATATTCTCTTCAGCTGAGCTCCATTCGACTATATACACATTTCCTTTTCTAGTACCACAAAGTTTGACTTGCTTGGTTTCCACATCTTTAATCATACATGAGTTAGGTGTAAAGTCTACAATGTAGCCTTTGTCACAAAATTGACTCACACTTAGCAGATTATGCTTCAGTCCATCCACAAGATAAACATCATTGATTTGAACATTTCCTTTTCTTATTGAACCTGAACCTTTGGCAGTACCCCTGACATTGTCACCAAAGACTACTCTAGGTCCATTAAGTTCTTTTAAGGTTGGAAAGTTCTTCTTCATTACTTGTCATATGCCTTGCACAACCACTATCAATATACCAGATTTCCTTTGGAGTGGTTGACAAATGTCCCTGCAATAAGTGAAGAGTTAGTGCTTAGGTATCCAAAGATTTGGATCTCCTCCAGTGACATTCTTAACCACCTAAGTTGGCTTTGCAATAGTTGGTCTTTTGTCTTTCTTGTTAGGAACTTCCTGAGCAACTTTCTTGTCACCTGTAGACTTCTTTCCATTCCAGAATTTGTTAAAATTTTCTTTTCTCTTAAAATCTACAGCTGCTTCTGGCTGCACAGTTGTTGTCTGTAGAGTTTGACTTGAAGTCTCTTCTTTACAGATTGATTTGATCTTGTCTGTGTACGGATTGATCTTTTCTTCTAAATGCTTTTCATTTTCATTCTTTCCATAGATAATGTCAATGATCTTCCTTTGTTTCTCATCAGATAGATTTTTTACTAATCTTTGAACAGTTGGTTCCTCAAGTTCTTGTAGTAGAATGCTTTCTCTCTAGAATTCTTATTGTTGTTTCATAAATATAGGCACAAATTTTTCAAGATAGTCTTGCCAATCACATGGATTATAGCAAATGCCAGTCATATCTCCAAAAGGTCTCTGTTGCAAGAGCATTGCCTTCAACTTTCTAGAAGATTTACCATAGCATTCCAATCTTTTTATGAAAGAATCTCTCTTAGCTTCAACATTTAAGATGAGGTTATTTTTCCTTTCAACTTCATTCTTGAGTTCTATGCAGTCAGCAATTCTGCAAGTAGCTTCTTCAAAAAGTTCTTCATGACTCATTTTTAGATAATCAAATTCTTCTTGCAAATCACTCATTAAGGATAGCTTGTATTTGTTTTCATTAGTTTCAACAAGTAGTTCCTCAATTCTTTGCTTGAGCTTTTGATTTTCTACTAAAAGTTCATCATAATCACTTCTTATATGAAGCAGTCCTTCAAAACCTTTTTGGAGCAAGTGAATCATATCACTGGAAGAATCCTTTTCAGTTAAAGAACTGGATGAGGATTGTACCTCTTCATCCTTTGCCATAAGACAAATCAGTGCTTCATTGTCCTCAGAATCTGTGGACTCACACTCTGCAGTTGAGTGAGAAGAAGAAGAGGGACTTTCTTTCTAAGTCTTTTCAAACTCGGATAGTAGTGCTCTTATTCTTTCTTTATCCAACTTTATCTTCTTTTCCATCTTTACAACTTTCTCCTCCTCAGTGTACTTCTTTGATTCAGGATAAGAGCAGTCTTTAATAAAGTGTCCTGGTTTCCTGCAATTGTAACAAAGATAGGTGGAGTTAGTAGCTGGTTTACTTGACTTACCTTCTTGCTTAGATGAATTCTTCTTCCAGTTGGCTTTCTTGGCGAATTTCCTAAATTGCTTGATCAACAGGGCCATCTCATCACTTTTTTAGTTTGATTCTGCAGTTGGGTTAGACTCTACAGCCACAAGAGCTGTAACTTTTGAACTTGTTGATTCCTTGTCTTTTATCCTGTCAATATCAAACTCAAAGGCTTTGAGGTCAGAAAATGACTCAAATGTAGAGACTTTAGAAAGATCCTTAGACTCTCTCATAGCAACTACTTCCATATCCCACTCAGATGGTAGGGCTCTTAGAACCTTCATGTTCTTTATCATTTGTGGGTACTCTTTTCCAAGCAGTTCAAGCTCATTGAGAATCTCAATGAATCTTGAATCAAACTTTTCAAGAGTTTCTCCAGATTTCATCTTGAAGTTCTCAAATTTTTGAACAGCTATCATGAGCTTATTCTCCTTAATTTGATTAGTTCCTTCACAGATCATCTCAAGTTTTCCCATATCTCTTTAGCAGTTTTGCAACTTTTCATCTTGCTAAACACAATTTTATCTAGGGAGTGATAAATAGTGTTTCTAGCAACATTGTCGAGGTTTGCTCTCTTCTTGTCTTCATATCAGTCCACTCCTTTCTGGGCTTTGGAATAATTTGGGCTAAACCAGTTTGATCTCCTGCAGTGTTAGCTTTCTCTATCACAATTGGTCCATCTTCAATTATAGACCACATCTCATCATTCATAGCAGACAGATGTACTTGCATCCTTATCTTCCAGTCATCATATTCATCTGTGGAAAACATAGGTACTTTAGATTTCATTATTTTAGGAGCCATAATAGTATACAGATTTGATTTTTCAAAAACACTTTTGGATCTGACTTAAAAACTTTTAAAACTTGGTCAAAGCAGTGGCAAGCCAACTGCTCTGATACCACTTGTTGGTTCCAAAAGTATATCAAGGTCTAGAGGGGGGGGGGGGTGAATAGACCTTGAGTTTTAAAAACTTAAAACTTTCCTCTTTAAAAATAATACAAACCAAATTCTGCAGCTATAGAGTTTAAAACAAAGAAGTTTGCAGCTGCAGACTTTTAAAATGCAAAGTCTGTAGAGATTGATTCAAACACTTATCAAAGTTGATGTTGTAATACTTTAGAGTATTTTAACACCTTGTGCAGCGGAAATAAACAAAGTGTGTGAAGTGAAAAATCAAATGGGCAGAGCTTTAGCTAAGTGATTCAAAGAATCTATAGCTTTAGCTTTGTAAAAACTAATGCACACAAAAAATATAAATGAAATGATGACACATGGTATAAAATAAGATAAGTAGCAGATATAAGCACAAAAATAATTTGATAAGAATAGAAATGAACAGATATAAACAGAACAAAGAGAGTTATAGTGGTTCAGAGGTGTTGTAATCCTCCTACATCCACTGTTACACCACTCAGGTGCTAAATTCACTAAGATACTTCACTTAGACACACAGTTGTTCCCCCTTAGATTTAGAACTCTCACTCAGATTACTCTAATCTAGGCAGAAACAAAAAAATCACTCAGAAACTCTCAAGTTCACTCAGAACCAAACACTCACTAAGAATAATATCTACACTAGGTAGAACAAAGGGGTGTGTATAGTGAGGGAACAACAACAAAATACAAGACAAATATCCTAGCTCTAAGTCCTAAACTTCTAGATTTTGAAGGGCTGTAGACTTGAAAGCTGTAGATATTGTGCATGTGCGTTTGAAAGCTTGGGTTGTTGTTATTGAACTTTTGAGGTCTCCTCTCCTATTTATAGGAGTCTTGAGGGGTCCTCTAGCCGTTGGAGGGATTGAAATTTCAAATGAAATTCACCTCCAGCTTTGACTTCAACTTAATTAAAGCTTCTTGTCATATAACATTGTCCTTGAGTAGTACAGGTTGTCTTTTAGTGATGACTGCTCAAAGAGCTATTAATCACTGAGCAACTTGTATCTACTGGCTAGAAATTAGCTCTGGTAAACACTGAAACTAAGTGAGTGAATGTACAAGATGTACTACACTTAATTAGTCTCACTAATATCAGGTTTATAACTAGTAGTCTTTAACTCTGCAGATGTAGACTCTTCGGCTGTGGACTTGTCTTCAACTCTTCATATGCAGAATCAGCTGTAGGGTCTGAATCCATCTTTGCAGATGTAGATTTTATCTCTTTAAACTCTTCATTTCTCTTTGTACCTGCAAAGTTAGTTTCCACAATACAAAACAATATATGTTTTGATATTGTCATTCGCTTTATCCAGATTTATAAAATTCTATTCTCGCTTTCGTTGTCTACTTGTTGTCGTCCTTCACATAAAAATGGTAAATAAACCATCGTATTCCCCGCCTTAATCTATATCGCCGCCACAACTATTTAATTCCTTGTGATTCTTCACCTAGCCATTTAGTTCCAGAAGATTTGTCCATAGAGGCGTCCACATCCGATTCTGATGCATGAAGGTCAAATTCGCAACGAGCAAGGAGTTACACAGAGTGCCCTGGTTCGCCCTTTGGATTTCTTGTACCCGCGAGTTTTGGCTGGGTTGGGCTGACCCGCGAATTTTTATTTTTTGGTCAAAATTGATTTTAAATTGGGTGTAAAATCCAAGTGCATGGTATGCACTTGGATGCACCCTAGAACTACTCTTATTTCTATATATAGATCATTAACAAAAATATTTATCATAATATATGTTTCAAAGATATACTCAATATATATTTATATTATTTTTCAATATTTATTATAATTTATATTTCAAAAGTATATCCAATATATTTTGTAAACAATTATTTATCAATATTTATAATAAAATATATACCAAAGATTTAAAACGAATATTACTCAATATAAAAATAAGTTTGCCGAAAAATTAAATGGTTTCCAAATGTAGGCTGGTTAACGTTATTATATATATGAACAATGTCAATTTGGAATTAGATACTAAAATCCTAAATAAATGAATTTATCTAAGTGTCTAGAACAGAATTGTGAGTTACTAACTTAGTCAGTATAGATATTCTGTTGAGGGGGAACTTAACTGAAGTCACTCAAGACTGATGTTTAAAGATAATCCTGAAGATATTGATGAAGCACCATCACTGAGCTTGTTATTGATCTTTCTAAGCTGATTAGTATTTAACCTTAATGAAGAGTATGATCCTGATAAGACTAGTATTAACTCAGTAGACCTGAAGGAATCAAACTACCTTGAGTATTTGGGAAGACTTAGAATAGGAGCCACACAAATAGACATTTGGAATATTAGGAAAAACATAAAGAAACTGACAAGATGAATCCTTAAAGTGCATAAGACAAAGCTGAACTTCAGTATAAACAAAACCTAAACTGAAGAATATGCTTTGACTTGTTTACGTTACTAAGGACGTGAATCAATAAAAAAATCAACAATGCGTGTTCTAACGTGACACTAACCTGACAAGTCTGTTTCAAAAGCAATTAGTGAGCATTTAATGCGAACATCCCTAAAGCATGCAAATGACAGCATAACTGATCAAAATGTTTGTTGCAACTCCTAAAAATAGATAACTAGGATGTTGTCTTTTCAACTGATAGTGTTCCAAGTTATCTATAAATATAGAAGACATTGGCCCAAACAAAGTTACGGAAAATTCTGCAAGCAAGAAATTACCAAAGACTCTCAAGCATTTAAGAAACACTCAAAACCTCAACGTGATATTCTTTTTGGTTTTACCCAGATTTTGATTTTGGAATTTAACACTCTATCTAGTTTGAGTTTTAAAATGTGATTTTTAAAAATCTAATACTACACCTCTATAAATAACCTATAAAGTCTATTACTTATTTTTACTCAATCCAATATCAATTTACACTCTCTCTTTCTCTCTCATATTTCAAAATAATAATAATCATCATCTAATCATTACAATCAAAATAAATAAATAATAGTATAATAATAATATAATTCTTACATCATAAAGTTAAAACATACCCTACTCAAAACTAAAAAAGAACACATATTTTAAAATTTCCTAAATTTTAAAAACTACTAGTTTTTAAAAATCTGTTTTTAAAAGTCACTTAAAATTAAAAAAGAACATACCCAAGAGAATTTCCCAGGTGTTTCAGTCCATTGAAATTATTAGGAGTGTTTGTCAAGCCCGGGGAGAATACAAAGTGGGTTGCGTACAAACCTTGTCACAATAATAAGGGCAAGGAACTAGACCATGCTGTAATGTCCCAGTTTTTTAGAGTGTAGATTCGAAACTCTAAGATTCTAAGTCACAACTTAGTAACTAAAAATTTAAACTAAAAAAATTATTTAAAGAAATGGCATGTAATATCATATAAGCAGTTGAGACTTCAACATACAAAACATGCAATTTTAAATGAAACGTGGATGACCTTTGTAGAAAGATTTATTATGCACGGATCTTATTAAATGATTTGACATAAAATGAAAAACTGAAACATAAACATCACATATAGTATTTATTGAAAAACTAAAGAAGTGTTTATCATATGAGTTTAAAATATCATGCTAAAAATAAATATATTAAAGAATAAGAAGGATAAGCAAGAGACAAGTCATCATCAAGAACTTTGTATCCCAGCTTTCGCAACTTAAAAAACATTTAAACTATGGGGGGGGGGGGGGTGAGATAAAAATCTCAGTGGGTGGTCTGTACGTTGTTATGCAGATTGACAATATCCTATAGTTTCATCATATATATTATTGTACAACACATCTTAATGTATGACTTGTCAGTCATACCATACATATTGTACATTGGTTGAATGGGCCCGTAGAGCGGTCCCATTTGGTATCTGGCACTAGTGGAATGGGCCCGAGAAGCTGTCCCATTTGGTCCACATAAACATATGACCTGGAGGTTACCATAAATTGTTTCTACTTTGCAATGAGTACCATAAGGTTGATACCCGATAGCTAAACATGACTTAGGCCTGAAGACCATATAATTTAACAAAATAACATACCAATAGTCCACATAACATTAACAACAACTAATACAAGTAGCATCACCCACCCCTTTTCTTTTGAAGAGTTTGAAGCTTAGAGCAGCAAGGACGTTCGAGTTCTTACCATAAGTCACACTCTACCTGCCACAATATTCTATCATCTTTTAGTTATCTTTCTTTCTTAAGCGTTTTTAAACAACATATAAGTTTTCCTTAAGCTTTCAATGCACGTTGATCATATGATTATTCCTCTTGTTAGTTTACCCGATTAGAATTTTTGGGTTTTCAGATTGTCTTTCACGTCCGGAATTCTTTTGATGAATTTTGAAACTTAACACATATTTAGTAAGGCCGCATGGTTGGGTTCATGAAAAATAACTATTGAAATATTTATTTATAAAATAATTGATTTTTCATGCATATAATTTCCTTAAAAAAAACATTTAGGCTTCATAAAGGTCTAGAAACTTGGCATCATAATACTTTCATAAATATAGTATATGAATAAAATTATCAATAAAATTGTACGATAAATTCTTTTTAGATTTTTTTTCAATATTTACTAACATGTATCAATATATACACTTATATTGATCGTTTTCATCAAAATAAATCAAATTTATTTCCATAATGCAAAATTGGATCGAACATCGATACCACATATATATATATATATATAATTGTCCAATCATACGTACAAAATAATCTTAATTAAATACAATTAATTAAGAATTATATATATATACATGTGTATATATATATATATTAATTAGTTAAATATATTAATTAATATATATATATATAATAATTAGTTAAATATATATACACACTATTAACTACTAGGCATATGTATACACACATTCGACAATTAGGCATATTATAATTAACATTAGCCATATGTATATACACACATCCGGTGCTGCAAAAGGGACGAGGGAATTAACCCTCATGAATTTGGCGAGGGAATAAAATCCCTCGTGAGCCTGCACCTGCTTATATGTGTCAGCCTTTGTCAGATTTTGTGAGGGTTTATTTTCCCTCTTTAAATTCCTCATTAATACTGAGGGTTTATTTTTCCTCTTTAATTTTCCTCTCTAAATCAATTATTTTTTTTATAGTGGAATTATTTAACAAGAAGTTACTTTGAAATAACAAGTTTCAAGTTGAATAGTTTGTTCATTTAACTCATTTTCCTCTAATTTTGAGCATTAAAAAAAAATACTTATACACATCAAAAATCATGAATTTTGTAAAGTAGATACATCTTGCAGCATAGTACACATATACATTTTATTCCAAGGCATTTGATGTACGAAAATATAAGTTCTTGGTTCATTTTTAAAAGGTATAAAAGCATTCCAAAATCTTGCCAAAGGTTGTCAACAATGCATATTTTTTAATAAAAATATTTCTACTAACCAGATCATTGCAAAATAAGTCACATAGCTTTCTAACTTCATGTAACATTTAGGGTTAATTTCATATAAATTCACAACCTTTATGCTTAATATCAATTTAATCACGAACTTTTAGATTTTCGTAAAAAAAATCCAACCTTTGACATTGTTGCAATTTAATACACATTTTTTTTCTTCCAGCCGACAACCGATGATGTGGCTCGCCGGAACGTGTGTCATCTTGCCACGTAGGATTACACATGTTTACTTTATTTATTTTTTAAATCCACATCACAAGTAACACTTACAATTTAAATAACACCTTTCTACTTAAAATTAAAATAACAACCAAATCAATTGAACAACAACCATCATAAATTATACGTAATAAATCTCTTTATGTTCTTAGTTTTTGAGATATATTTGGTTGCATTTTTTAATTTTAAGTAGAAATATATTATTTAAATGGTAAGTGTTACTTATGATATAGATTTAAAATATAAATAAAATAAACATGTATAATCCTACGTGGCAAGATGACGCGCGCTCCGGCGAGCCCCGTCATTGATTGCCGACCAGAAGAAAAAAATGTGTATTAAATTGCAACAATGTCAAAGGTTGGGTTTTTTTTTTACAAAAATCTAAAAGTTCGTGATTAAATTGATACTAAGCATAAAGGTCGTGAATTTATATGAAATTAACCCTAACATTTAACTATATATATTTTAAAAAAGTTTTGCTCGAGCAAATAACTATCATAATATTCTAAGAACATAAAAAATGAAGCAGTTTGTTACCTATTTTTCAAAAATTCATAACTTATTGAATATAATGCTAAATAATACAATAACAGTTGAGTTTGAAAGTTAACTCATCCCAATTACCAATACAAAATACTGTTCAATTAGGGAGGGATTTAGGGTTAAAGAGGGATTTAAAGAGGGGGAGAGACCCTCAACAAATTACTCCTCGCCAGGTCATCCCTCGTCTCGCCCCTCGTCAATTAACGAGGGAAAGTGGCCCTCGTCAATTAACGAGGGGAAACCGCCCTCGTCAATTAACGAGGGCAAAACCCTCGCCAAGTACAAAAGGCATCCCCTCGTCAAACCCCTCGTCCACTAACGAGGGGATACGCCCTCGTCCAGATTCGCGAGGGCCGCGCCCTCGGCTCAGGCCAATATAAATTGGCGAGCGCCTTTCCCCTCGGCAAGCTCGTGAGCCTCTCTGCCCTCGTTTCGCCCCTCGCCTATTCGCGAGGGGATGCCCTTGTCAACATTTAATATAAAAAAAATCCGGGTCGCGCTCACGGGGCGGGGAGGAACCAGCCCGACCCGCGCGCGACCCGCAAGCGCCCAGTTTTGAACCCGAGACCTCCCCCAAGCATGGGGGACTTATGACTTTTGCTTTACCACTCGGACAATGCTTGTTTTCGAATTAAATTCTATTGTAATAGTATATGTATTATATCTTATTTTGATTTCGTTTAATTCCTATTTTGTTTACACTTTAAATTAACTAATATTATTATAAATCATTTTATTTATAATAACACCTTCAAAATTAATTAAATTACTATTATCATTTTAAATTACATGATTTTCATATTTTAATTTCTTTGTTAAAACTTTGAATTATTCTAATAATTTCTATTATGATTACACTTTTAATTAATTATTATATATCATTACAACTTCAAAATGAATTTTATTTATTCTCACATATAAAATGAAATTAACACTTGCAAAATTAATTATATTTTCACTTATCTATATAATCTTTTTAAACACGATATATACAAAATTAACCTAAATAATTCATTAAAATCTTACTAAACACGATATATAGCTCCGAATTTCACATAAACATTAATAAAAATTAACATCTCAAGCATAATAAAGACGATGTACAATAATTCATACTCCAAATATACTCTCAAACATTCATGAAAATAGTTAATAATTTTTCAAAAGTTTCAACTTCAACATGATCAAGATCTCGGTCCTTTGCCACGGCTCGAACCCGGTTCTCGGGTTGGGGGTTGGGGATAACCACCGGATGGAGGCGGGGGTGGTGGGGATAACCCGGATCCCTGTTGTGATGCCCGCAACCACTCGGTAAACTGGTTTTGGAAGTTCTGGGTCATCTCCTCACGCATTTGTCGTTGTCTCTCTTCCACTTGCTCCAACAATCGTCGATTCTCCTCAGCCGACTCTCTGCGCGTTCTCTCACGCTCCTCAGCGAGTAGTCGGTCCACATCAATTTAACTGTAGGCTCCAATATGAGTCCCAGCTGATGTCCCGCCTGGGCCGGAGACTATGCGTCTGGACTTTCCCAATTGTCCGAGCCCACGAACTTTACCGTGCTTTTTCCCCACAGTCTTGACGTACATCTGAGATAACTCTGGAAGGCTAGGTTCATGAGGTTGCTCGTCAGAGTCAGAGGTAGGGTGCAGTTGGGAGACTCTCGCTTGTACATCAGCCTACACATTTTTTAGAGAGTTATTTTTCTAGATATCTAAATATTCATAGCATTTTAAATTAAAATGTAACAAGAATACTTACCAATGTATCAGATATAAGACTGTATGTATACTGTCCTGGACCACGGTAGTGGAAGTGCTCCACAATTTCCCAATCTGTGGCGGGGCGTCCCTTCTTCCTCTCCTATAATTTAAAACATGATGATTAAGACTTAAAATATGTATACATATTATAAAAATTAAAATAGTGTGTATCAACAAATGACTTACAATATCCAGGGCAACCTCGACGGCACCACGAGATCCACCTTTATGGGTGGAGATGCCAGTACCCGGGCCACCAGGCTCAGATAGTCGGTTCCTTCTGCATTGTGCGGATTTGGCTTTCACGTCATCTCTGTCCCAGTACGCGAGCAAGGCCTTCCATACTTTTGCATCCCACTTTGGCTTCCTCCTCTCCAACTCCCATTTGTTTTTCACGGAGTTCAACAAATCGACATATCTTTCTGCAGCCCTTTTCAGGAACAAGTGATGCACATACTGTGTGGAAGTAACAGTAGGATCCCACCTAGCTTCTTTATGATAAACAAAGATGTTATTCTGTAATACAATAATATAATTATAAATCAAATGAATATATACCTGAAACGTCTCCCAGTACTCCTGCAGCCTTTCTTCGGATATCATTCTGAAGGTGAAGGCGCCCAACTCTATATGTGCATACATGATACGTCGGATCAGCTTGGAGACAACATTCGAAGGCATCAAGCTGTAAAACAAGATTGTATTACATAATTAATATTCACAAATATATCTTCCTCAAAATTCATGAAAATAGTAAGTAACATACGTATCGTAGGCAATATACACATCTAGTCGATGCCCGACCATTTGTGAATCCGACTGTTCTTCAGAACCCGAGTCGGTATGCTCAACTTCCTCGTCATCAGTCGTGGGGATCAACGGGACTGGCACTGGTATGTGTGGTATAGGCACAGTGTTCCGTGCCCCAGTAGACCGGCTTCGACCCCCGCGACCTGTACTCTGTCGTCGTCCCCCGCTAGAGCTACGATCGGATTCGCTCATCTATAAAATTTTAATCATAATGTATTAATTATCACATAAAAGCGTAAACATAACATTAAATAATTTCTAACATCGGGATAGCAATTAATATAATAGCATCGGGATATCAATTAATTTCTAACATCGGGATATCAATTAATCTTCATCTGAGTATGAATTATGTTCATCATCATCATCATCATCATCATCATCATCATCATCATCATCATCATCATCATCATCATCATCATCATCATCATCATCGTCTTCCTCCTCCTCATGTTCTTCGACTTCTTCTTCATCTTCTTGATCTTCAACATCATCATTCTCAATTTGAACTAGTGCACCACTATCATCTGCCAACACGATAGGATCAGTGTCTATTTGCACATTATTCATTTGTGAATCAATCTCATCGTCTTGGAACGGGGGTAGTAGCTCTTGTTCATTCATTTTATCAATTTCCACTAAGGATCTGGGTTTGACTTTGCAAACAGCAAGCCATTCATGATTTCGCACCCCCGGGTATTCGCAATAGTAAACTTGAGTGGCTTGGCTTGCCAATACAAAAGGATCATAACGACCATATACTCTTCTCCGATTAACGTCCACAAGTTTGTAGTTAGGATGTATTCTTGTTCCATTTGGCACAGTAGGATCATACCACTCGCACCTGAACAGAACTACTTTTTTCTCAAGTCGTCCAGAGTATTCCAACTGTAAAACTTCTTCAAGGATCCCATAGAAATCATTCTCATCTGAATCATAATTTGTCCCCTTGATACAAACTCCACTGTTCACAGTCGATTTTGAATCACCATAAGTACGTGTGTGAAATTTGTATCCATTCACGTAATACCCAGGATATGTGATAACACAATTCACAGGACCGCTGGAGAGATCACGTATCCACCGGTTCTGAATATTGTTTACCTTAACCTATAGTTGACACAATATTTAATCCTGAGTATATATATATATATATATATATATATATATATATTTATTATTATTATTTATATAATTTGATCAACTTGACTTACAACTTGTTCAAACCATGACACAAACTGATGTTGGAGTTTATCATCTTGTTCAGCCCTCGAGAGATTCGGTTGAACACTTTGAAGTTGATGCATAAACATACTACAAGAGGGAAGATATACAATATTATCATTATATAATGATGTTTAGGGTTTAATTATAGGGGGAAGATGTTGAATATGAACTTACTCAACATATGGTTGCACCTCGTTACAATTTAGTAACACGTAGGTGTGAGCTGTGTTTTTCTCTTCGTCTACAATATATCTTGTATTCTTCCGTCCAAGTGGTCGTCCAGGAGGTATAAAAATTGACGGAGTACCGGGTTGGGGTTCTTCGGCGCCACGACCATCGTAATTACGAGGTACATTATGACGTCTCGTAAGAACATGACTCTCAAAGTAGTGGGAACAGAAAATTGATGCTTCTTTTGTTAAATATGCATTTGCGATCGAAGCTTCAACATGAGCCTTGTTACCCACACTGAGTTTTAAATTGTGAAGATACCTAACCAGAGACACCAATAGTGAGTATAATAACCGGTAATTGTTCAAATATTTGAAAGTTGTAGATTACCTCTCAAATGGGTACATCCATCTGTATTGTACAGGACCAGCCACGCGTGCTTCATATGCAAGGTGTACAGGTAGATGCTCCATCGAATTAAAGAAGCTGAGTGGAAATATACGTTCCAACTTGCACAAGATCAGTGGAATATCTACTTCCAATCGAGTCATGTTCTCAACTGTAATCATCGTAGAAGTCAACTCCTTGAAGAATAAACAAACTTCAGTGATAGCTTTCCACACATTTTGTGGAAGAATTTCACGGAAAGCAATCGGGAGTAGCCTCTGCATGAATTTCACATTCTTTGGTTCCTACATCTGGATTTCGAGCAGGGACACCTAATTTCTCCTTCACTCATCCAATCAGGATTGCTAGTAGCGAATTGTATAAATGATTCAAGACCACTAAGAAAATCGGGAGCTATCATTCCATTAATTGTTCTTGGACCATACATCCAAGTACGACTTGAATAACTCATATTATAATATGTTTCAAATTAAAGAATATTCAAAATTTAATAAAAATTCATGATCAATTGTATTTATCCTAGTGTTAAATAATTAGCTCATCTAAAATTTTCGGCAGAGTTTCGTTTATTTTTATCGTATTCTCCAGTTATAACTAAGATCCTATACAGTGCATCCATTTCCGACTTAATTAAAATTAATCAAGTCGGAACGCACATTCTATAGCTAGCAAACAACCAACAATATATTCATCAACCCCCTCCACTCCAACATAATTAAATATAAACTTAATTTGAACAAAAATAACTAATTAAATAATATATTCATCAAACTAATAATAATGAAAATTAATGTAAATAATCGAACATCAATATTTATCACATGAATATATATATATATACTTAAATATATATCATACAAATTAATTTAATTAAATACAACAAATATATATTAGCTATTAATTATAATAACATGAATACATTATCAAATTAATTAATTACCCACTAATTACAAATAACAAGCTAAAAACTACATAATTAGGGTAAATTTATAAAAATAGGCCAAATTCAAAATGAAGTTGTGAAAATAGGGATGATTTGGAAGGCTTTATAAAAATAGGGTGCATCGCCTTTGAAACAAGCGATCAAGACCGACAGCCTGACAACACCTGACGCCGTCCTCTTTTGTTGCACTAAAGGATTGATTAATCTTTTAATAAAATTTAAAAGGTGGGAGACACATTATTTTTCTTTGTACAAAGTATATATATTTGAAAAGTAGGTATATTAATTATTAATATAAGATAGCCGTCATTAGGAGATTGTATAATGCTTAATTATATGAAGAGTTTAGGATGATGATTTATGGTTACTTTAGCTTACGTGTAGTCCCTAATTAATATTAATTATAGGCTTAATTGCAATTCAAATCACGATCTTTTCTAAAATTGTATTTTAAGTTAAACTTTTGGATCTTGTTAAAAAAAAGCTTCAATTTAATTTTTTTTTGGCTATCAAAACTTACGTGCAGATTTGTCTTTGCACGTTGTTGACTTGATGTCTACGTGGCAACTGCCCAAGAAACACAAATTAGGTGGAAACTGGAAAGTAACTTTAAAATTTAATTGATTTTAAATTATGACATTTTCCGAAATTGCATTTTAAGCTAAACTTTTGAATCATGTTAAACAAAACTTCAATTTAACTTTTTTGGCAATTAAAACTTACAGGCAGATTTGCAGAGACTCGTCGTTGACATAATGTCTACGTGACAATGTGGCAAAAAAACTTTAAATACGTTGCATAACTTAAAATTAAAATTTAAATTTTTTTATTAATGAGAACATAAATAGATGAGTTCAATAGAAAGAAAAGATAAAATTAAGATACAAAATACTTGCATTAATAAGAATATAGATGAATATAAATAGGATAAACACAACACTTTTACCATAAAAAAATTATAATCCACTTTACCATGAAATTGAGACATAGGGTTTTGAAAAATTATTTGAAAATTAATAATTTAATTTAAATTTTTTTCATGTATTTAAAGTTTTTTGCCACAATATTTTATGTTTTTTTGGGCTGCTCCCACATAGGTATATGCCGCATCAACGACGACTATCTGCAAATCTGCCCGTAAGTCTTAATTGCCAAAAAAAGTTAAATTGAAACTTTTTTTAACCTAATCCAAAAGTTTAACTTAAAATACATTATTAGAAAAGATCATGATTTAAATTGCAATTAAGTCTATAATTAATATTAATCAATAAGTACATGTAAGCTAAAGTAACAATAAATCATCATCCTAAACTCTTCATATAATTAAGCATTATAAATTTCCTAATGACGGCTACCTCATATTAATAATTAATATACCTACTTTTCAAATATATATACTTTGTACACAGGAAAATAATGTGCCTCCCACCTTAAATTTTATCAAAAAATCAATCAATCCTTTAGTGCAACAAAAGAGGACGCCGTCAGGTGTTGTCGGGCTGTCGGTCTTGATCGCTTATTTCAAAGGCGATGCACCCTATTTTCATAAATCCTTCCAAATCATCCCTATTTTCACAACTTCATTTTAAATTTGGCCTATTTTTATAAATTTACCCATAATTAGCAACTAATTAACACCTATACATGCATATATACATACATATATACATACTATAAACATATATATACATGAAATTAATTTGCATTTTACAAAGTATTTAACGGATTAAAACGAAAAATGTTACCGTAGAAATGTTCACGAGGACGAGTAGGCCAAAACCCGACCGGTGGAGGACACTTTCCAGCGACGGCGGCGGCGGCAGGTAGTGGCGGCGCGGCTAGAGGAGGGGGAGGGGAGGGTTTCTGCTGAAAAAGGGGAAGAAGGGGTATTTATATCCAATTTTTACCGAGGGGGTTAAAGAGGGCAACACCCCTCGGTAAAATCATTGATTTTCACGTGGGCGAGGGGCAAAGCCCTCGGCAAACTGGGCGAGGGGCACCGCCCTCGGCTCGCAGCCGCGTATAAGTGGGCGAGGGCACGGGCCCTCGGTTCGCAGCAGCGCCAGAATGGGCGAGGGGCTAGGCGCTCGTTAATGCGCGAGGGGGCCCACCCTCGTTAATGCGCGAGGGACCCGCGCTCGGCAGCCGATTTTCAAAATTTGGCGAGGGGCCCGCGCTCGTTAATTAACGAGGGGGCCCCTTCCCTCGCCTTTGCCCTCGTCCATCCTATTTTTTTTCCCCCTCGCCTCGGCCCTCTTTAAGGACGAGGGCAAACATTGCCCTCTTTAACTCCCCTCGCCATTTCTGTCTTTTTTTGTAGTGTACACACCATATAAACGTTTTCCTAAAATCGCAAAACTTGATCATAACCCACTGACAGTTTTCAAACTAGGAGTTTTCAGCTCACACACATGCATAACTATTTTTATTTCTACAGCTATCCTGTCATAGGACTTACAATACTCAGACATCATTAAATGTGGCTTTATCTAGTATGTGTTCCAACATCCGAAAGAGCAATAAAACTAAGGTTTCATCGTATCTAAAAATAAAACCACCAAATAAGTTCACACAAACACAAATATAGCAAGAATCAAAGATTTTGCGTTGGGGTTTCTACGACCTTTGTTCGAGTAGGTCACCTATAAAACTTGTTCATAGTATAAAACTGATACTATTAGATGTATTTAGTGATACCATTATATACATTCATTGATATCATAACAATTTATACTGTGATTTCAGTTTATAAGTCTAATAGTATCAGTGAATGCATGTAATAATATTAAATAATGCATCTAATTATATTAATTTTATACTGTGAAACTTGTTCACATGAGAACTTGTATTCATTTTTCTGTGGGAATACAAATAGCTCTTTTTTTCCTTTTCTTTTTTCTTTTTCTTTTCGCATTAGGTTTTTCAAAACGTTGGACTATCATCAAGTTATATATCGAGAGACCAAAGGATCTTGTTTGTACAAAGTGCTTCATGCTCAGCCAGCTCAATCTTTTTTAACTGAAAGGCAACTTAAACAATATATTGAAAGAGAAGCACAGATAAAAATTAAAAAATTGCAAACAGGGGTGTCAAATTAAAATAATGCTCCCTCCGTCCCGAAAAAAATTTGTACACTTTTCTTACTTGGATGTCTTATACTAATTTGCATACTACTTAAAAAAGAAACATTAATTTGTATGCACATTCACACAAATATTCGCAAATTTATCCATATATCACTATTTTATCTATTTTCTTAATTCACGTGCAATTTTCAAAGGTGTAAATTCCTCTGGAATTGAGATAGTATAATTTATTTAATCATTTTATGACCTATCATGTTTTCTTGGCAAAGTATTTTATTTGTAGGATACTTGCTGATAGTATAATTTATTTAATCATTTTATGACCAATCTTGTTTTCTTGGCAAAGTATTTTATTTGTAGGATACTTGCTGTTTTTACTAAAAAAGATATTATCTTCACTAAAAAAATATTAATTGTTTCACCAAAAAATATTATTTATTCTAAAAGTATTAGTTGTAAATCAATTTCACCAAAAACAAGTTTTCAATTGTCCCACTTGAAATTTAATTCCTTTCCTCTTTTTCATTTTTAGATAATCTGGAGAACATGTTCTTCCAATGCACTTAAGCAGTGAGAAAAAATATGGTTCCATACTTGGTGCCGAAAAGGATACAACTTCAAAATCGCATAATCTAATTAACTTATACGGCGGCTAAAAATGCATAAGCCAGTAAAATTTATATGCTTCGTTATGAAGCAGCAAATTTATTTCCTGAACAGAAGCTACTAGTTACGTTGCGAGACAACAAAAGCACACCAGACAATTTCTAGGCCGAATTCCCTGAATCCATAATATTTGATTGCAGAGAATCAAACTGGGAAGAGGTGTGCTGAACATTTACATCTGGGGGGATTTGGAACTATCCTAGACGAAAGACCAATTATAATCAATACTCGTATAGTACAAATCAATGATGTTGCTAGGTTGCTCGTCTCATCACAAAATCGAGCCAATTAACCATATATGCAAAACGAGCCAATAAACAAGAACACCAAGCCTCCCCCTTGGATGTTTCATCAAAGCTCGACTACTAGATACCCTGGATAGAAAAGGAAACAAGCATTAGCATTATAAACACGAGCACACAGAAAATAGGTTGGAACTATAATTGAACAACATAATATAAAGTCACTTTCAGATCGGATTGATATGGATTCACAATCTATCCTCTCAATTTGAGCTAATTTTAGGGTATATTTTGAATTTACTCTAATCTGGATGGATTTTTTCAAGTCTTCCAGTCCACTTCATCACCAATTTCATTGATTAATTCAAGTGTTAAGATATTTGTTTGGATTTGCCTACTGAAAATCTGAGTCTACAAGGGCGCTGAACTTCATCCTGTATTATCTCCAATTAAGAGAAATCGAGGTATTGCATATTTCATCTGAGGCAATATAATAGTATGTGAACACTAAATAAAGAAATCAGCAGTGCAATTTACCAAACTCCATCAATTCGATCTGCAACTGTTCTCCCTTGTCTGGGAACAAGACCAGTGCCAATCAAAGACTTAAACACGTGACCTGCAAAGACAAATTCCCGTTAATTCCTGGGCCGCAAACTGTTCATCGAAGTAACAGATCCTTGATATATTTACCTTTATCTTCATCAGATCCCTTATCATTTATCAACCGTTCAGACTCAGACTCAATATTGATAGCAAGGTGATCACTTGAACTCTTCCTCAAGGTACGTACATGAGCAGCAGATGAAGCAGAAGGAATGTTATTGCTCTTACCCAGTGCTCCCTGCATGTTTTCATTTTGAAGTAGGAATTATCATGCACTATTCATTAGAGGACATTGCAAAAAAAAAAAAAAAAAAGGATAACATGACAACATAGATCTGCAGTACAGATAAAAAAAAAAAGAATAAAAACCAAATTTACCATTTCTTGCATTTCTGATATCTCTTGCTGAGTAGACAAGGAGGATACGGAGGCTTCTCTTTCCTGGTCTATCTCTGGTAGAACAGCTCGAGTTTGATTAGATTCTTCCAGTAACTTAACCTTTTTCGACAATTCGTCCACGGCCTTTTGGGCCCCAAGCAATTTGTCGCCAAGTTCTCCATTTTTGAGTTTCAAACTCTCAGATTCCACAAGTCTGGCTGTAACCAGTTTGTCAAGCAAAGGCATTAGCCATGTTTGCCCATCTACTTTTGAATCATACATCAGATCACCACCCCCAAGCTTCTGAACAATACTTTGCAAGCCTGATTCAAGCTCTGACAAGTTGTTCAGTTTTTCGGAGTCTTTCTCATTAACCATGTAATCTTCAACTTGTCTTCTCAGTTGTTCGATTTCGAGAATCTGCTGATCAATGGTTGATTGCAGCTCTTCATTTTCATGGGATAGCGAGCTTACCATATTGAGAGATTCACTAAAACTATCAATCACATAGAACAGCTTTCTTGCATCTGCTGAATCATGTGAATCTCCAAGTGCAAGTGTAGCATCAGGGATCTTAACCTGATTTATCTTATCCAAAATGGATTTTACTTGAGATGGTGATAAAGTATTTTCCGATTCTGAAACAAAACCATTATAATGATGTAAATTACAAAAGCAATAAGCCAACAAAAGAAGTAAAAATATCCTCATGAAGATGTGTGTGGAAAATAACATAAAGATAGCCTCTATTCAAAATAATGGGCCAAGTACCATGATCTTTGGATGATGAAATAGACAATTCTGCTTCTCTTTTCCTGAATTCATCCTCCCTTTCCATACATTCTTGTAGCTTAATTTCCATTTCATTATACAACTTTTGCTGTGCTATCAGATCAGTCTCCAATTTCATGATTTTGTCTTTGTATAGCTCTCTTTCTTCCAAGACCTCAGCATAAGTTAGCCGAGTTTCCTTCAGTTTGTTATGGTTATCTTCTGTCATACTCACCAACTTACTTATTGCATCCTGAAATAGTTTACTGAGATTTTGATTCTGTCTTGTAGCAAGTAACAGCTTCTCAGCCTTCTTTACATGATCAGTAGAAAGTTCTGAAGCTGCATCATCCTGAACTGCTCCCAAATCCATGGACATTCCGCCATCTCGATTTACCAATTCTTGGATAGATCTAAGCTCTGATACATTTTTATGTACATTCATCTCCAATCCCTGGGTGGCATCCATACAAGCAGACAATAGAATTCTAATATCGCTTTCCAAAGAAGCTATGGTGCCATCCTGTCTTTTCTTATCCGTTTGAGTGTCCTCCAACTGACCTTTGAGAGAACTTGTATACTTCGCGGCATTGATTGTTTTCTCCTTTGTTACGTGTAATCTTCTCAATAGAGTTGCAATTGATTCATCGACAAGTGTGGATAAATGGTCAAATTTATCAGCTAACGTCTTGCCCTTTAGATGAAATCTTTCCACCATCTTCTCAAAATGAAGCAAGATGTTTTCAGTATCAACAACATTCACTTCATCATTCAACTTTTCCATGTTCGCAGCAACATCAGAGTGCGATGGCGAAGTAGTTGAAAAAGAAGAATCCTACAAAAGGAAATGGGACCAAGTGGTGATCCCCCATTAGGTAAGGAAAGATACAGACAGCACACACATAGAGGAGCCAGAAAGATGAGAAAGACACACAGATGAATGCATTCATAACATTGATTCTTATTTTTCTTTGTCATTAGCTCCGTGGAAACAATTGGAAACAAATAAAATAATTACCAGAAGAGTTATCATGGCAACTTTTATTAGGGCACTGTGGTTAACTTGAAAGTATTGTTAATTTTTTGCAGAAACATATATGTTGTACAGGTGTTAGAACTTTGTATGCATGTGAAAAGAGTTATAGTTCCGACAGAGTGGATTGAAAGGCATACCAAACAACCTACAATATAGAAAACACTAGGCAAATACCAACAAGAGTTACCTCCATGACGAGGCTGTTTTGCAGCACATCAGAGTCCATATCCAGGAAACAGTCCCCCATTTCTTTAAGTAGAAAGTCTATGCTCTTTAGGCTTTCAAATTTCTTCTGGAAACATTGTCCAACCAAAGTTGAAAGTGTCTCATCTTCTAAAAGTCTTTGAAGACGGCTAAGCTGATCAGAGAGCTCCAGGGACCGATTCTCTATGCTACTACGGGTTCCAGCTAACTCTTCCATGCAAGACTCCAACTTAGAAGTAAGTGCCATGGTCTCCTGTTCAGCATTTTTCTTTTCCTGGACCAGTTCTGCGATGCTATTCTCTGCATTTAACAATGCATCCTCAAGTGATTTTATTGTTGTGGAGGCATCGGAAAGCTTGCTAGCATATATATCAGCTTCTTCTCTGATTCTCTTTATCTCACCCTCTAAGTCAGCCCGGCCAACTTGTACCTTACTGCTTTCATCAGAAAGTATTGAAATATTCTTTTGAGCCTGAGACACTGCATCTTCAAGGGATTGAATAGTTTTGTCAGCATCAGTAAATTTAGTAATATGGTCAGAGAGCTCCTCCGTTAATTTCTTTATTTGCTCTTCAGCAAGAGACCTACCTTCTACAGCTGCGTCTCTCTCACTAATGAACCTGGAAGCATTGTTCTCTGCTAGTGACAGAGCATCTTCAAGGGATTGAATAGTTTTGTCAGCATCAGCAAATTTAGTAATATGGTCAGAGAGATCCTCCGTTAATTTCTTTATTTGCTCTTCAGCAAGAGATCTACCTTCTACAGCTGCGTCTCTCTCACTAATGAACCTGGAAGCATTGTTCTCTGCTAGTGACAGAGCATCTTCAAGTGCTCTGTTTCTAACCAAAAGCTCTTCGAACTCACTTGTATGAGAAGAAGCTGACTCTTTTTCCTTCTGCAATTCCTCCTCCAGGAGTGCCTTGGAAACTTCGAGTGCTTTCTTCTCATCCAGGAGTTCAGATCTGCTATTCTCTGCAACTGATAAGGCATCTTCGAGTGACTTCATCGTCGTCTGGACTTCAGACAATTTGCTGACCAAAGAGCTTACTTCATCTTTCACATTCCCCAGTTCTTGTTCCATCTGTGTCTTAAGAATTTCATTTTCACTAAGATATGAAGAAATCCATTTAACTTTTTCTACGGGATCGTTGAAGAAGAGATTAGTTGGAGTAGTAATAGCTTCAATTGACTCCATGACTCTTTGCAGCATGCTGTTGCTCTCTGATAAGAACTGCTCTAGCTGATCTGCATGTTCCTTTGTAGAATTAAGATCTGTCTCTAACAAAGATATGCGCCCCACATCAACTAATAATTTAGCGATTTGATCTTGGCATTCAGCATATCTGGATGTGTATTGCTGCAGTTCAGACTTCAAACTATCGATTTCAGTAATCTTTTCATTTAGAGAACCTTTCAAATTTTCCCGATCTTGAACAAGCCCCTTGCCTTTTTTGACTGCCATGGATAACTTCTCCTTCAATAAAGCACATCTATCCTCCAACTGTTCAAGGCTTTTCTTCATAACAGCCTTCTCATCCTTCAGGGTATTAAGTTCTTGAGTCCTGAAATCCAACTCATCTGACAAATGACGCGCATGTGCACTATCCACTATATCTTCCTCAATTATTAGCTTATATAAAGTCAATTCCTGATCTCTGATATACAAAAGACTATTGAGGCTTTCAAAGATTTCCATTTCAACCGGAGATGGTTCTGTGGGGCATGCGTGTTCTCTAATCTTCTCAAGGCAATTACCAATAATGGTGTCAGTATCAAAGTTCTCTGGATAAACCTCTCCCTTGGCAAGTCCAGATGCCTCCAACAACATACTCATTATTTTATCTTTCTCCAATGAAGTTAGATTTTCCTTTTCGATAATTCCTTCATATTTGTGTCTCAAGTTCTCCAACTCCAATTGAAGATAGCTCTTCTCCTGCGACTCTGCCAAAAGTGATGATGTCAGGCGATCAATCTCATTATTTATAGACTCCCTAGCCTGAGCTAGTTCATGTTGTAGCCTTTCCTGTACTTCACCTTTGCTTCTTATTTCCTCCAATTCTACTTCAAGATAACTTCTATCCTGGATTTCTGACAAAAGTGAAGCGGTGAGATGCTCAATCTCCTTTTTGGCAGCCTCTTTTGTTTCTACTATCTCAGCTTGCAACCTTGCAGCTTCTCCTTTAGACAGATTAAGTGACTCTGCAAGCCAACGGACACGCACGTCTAATTCACTTGATCCCACTGTTTCTGGGAAATCGAACAACAAAACCGCATCAGAAACTTTATGATATTGCCGGGATATATCATTCAGTGATTTGTTTTCATCGGCAAGCCATCTGAGTTTCTCTGTGATATCTGTTGTCTGGAGTTCGTTAGTTTCTAATAATACCTCCCCACATTTCTCAAGTATCATTTCCTTTTCTGCAAGGGAATCCTGCAGGAAAGCCACCAATTCCTTTGTCTTTTCCGCAGCATCTAGAGCACTTGTCTTCTCTTGCAGTTCAATTGAACATTTTTCCAACTGGCTTGTCTTTTCAAGCAATGACTGCTTCAGCGAATCTCTCTGCTGTACCAATGCCTTTCCTTTTGTCACGGCCATGCTAAGCTTCTCTTTTGTGTTAGCATACCTGTTTCTTTCTTGTTCAACTTCTGCATTTAGTCTTCTGATTTCTGCCTTCATATTTTCAAGAGTTGACTTCTGTTTTTCAAATTCTTCCACCAATTTCCTATTTCCATCTTCTAAACTGCTCAGACTTTGGTATGTAGCCTCTTCCTTTCTTCTAAGTTCAAGGATTCTATCGCGTGCGATGACAATTGTCCCAACTTCATCAATGTTGTCGAGATCTAACCCAGCCTCAGTCAAGCATTCCTTAAGTTGGCCGCTTTCAGAAATAAAAAGATTGAACCTCTCGACTAAAAACGCAACTGACTTCTCAATGTTAGAAATCTTTTCTGTAAGTGATCCACTCCACAGTTCTTCTTGATGATGCACAGTAGGAAGCGAGGCTAATATCCTGTTTGTGATTTCCTCAATATGTTGATCCTTCTCGAGCTGAACTTCATATAATTGAGACAACTTATCATGTTCTGAAATTGAATTGGACTGAGAAATATTGCTAGATTCAGTTAATTCAGCAACCTTCGCATTCAGAAAATCAATTTCCTGATCTTTCACATATAGTACAGAGTGGAGTTCTCGTACTTTTTCTTCAGTCTGCAGGCGTCCATCCACAGCATATTTAAGGAATCTAGAGCATTCACTTATCATATCATGCAAAGAGGTACTAGATCCCACTTCAGCTTCATGATGATTGATGAATTCAACAGCATTTTCATCAGCTGGCTCGCTTGATAATTTCAACTGATTACAAAGGTGGGAAAGTTCTCTCATAAACATAGCTTTTTCTTCCTGTATGGAAAGTAAAGTTTTAATCAGGTCAAGCTACCCAGATATTTATCAAAAAAAAGGAGAGATGCATCCAAGACTGAACCTCGTATTCTTGTGTCAAGTGCTCTTTCTCAGAAACACTCTTATCAAGCTTATCACGCAACAGTTCTATCTCAGCAACCACTTCGTGGACTTTAATCCCACTGTCTGATTCATTAGTTTGGTCATTCTGCAGATTATCTTTCTCCTCAGAACTCTGTTGGGATTCAGAAGTTTCTATCTCATCTGGACAATCAACAAACATATCCTCCCTCACCCCATCCTCTGCTGCCCTTGTCTCCTTTGGTTCAGTACTAGGGACTGCAGGATCCATCTGCACGGACAGCACCGAAAACATGCAGCTGATTTCTGTTAAACTCAATGACATGCAATTAAACTCACTGTACTTAGTGAATACAAGCATATTTTTTCCAGACAGAAAAATCATCAACCCTGCCTTCTGAAAGCAGCAGATTTTCAAGCTGACCCAGGAAAATCAGCTTTCTATTCCAAAGGAAAGGAAACGACCTCCATATGTTTTGGAAAGAATCGAGTTCAAATGTACTTTTTGATGATATCCATATTTGATTTTGAGAAAAAACAGGAGATTTGGGACTGTGCTTTCTGAAAGAGTGCATATTTTCACACGGAATAGGATAACCAGCAATGATTAAAGGCGCAGAATACAAACGCATTAAATTATAGCTGAATTTTATTGCACTTATTGAAAGCCGTCATATTTTCTCTAGAGCAGCACAGGATATCCTCAATTAAATGCATTTTTTCAGTAATAACAGGGATAACTTTTTAGTAAAAGTAAGGTAACTTTTTAAAAATACACTTAAGTTGCATGGTGCACCTAGTGCACAAGAGACCTACTCAATTTCATGACATTTGCTACTTTCAAGAGACACTCTGATACATTTCACTAGAAAAACTCATGTGCTTAACTTTATAAAAGTTGAGATTATAAGTTTATCAGAAAAGATGACATTAAAACATATCAAGAAACCCATAAAAGGAAACCCAGATTCATGACATTCCCTTGATTCACAAATAGTGTTTGTGTACATTGGTGCAAGGCACGTTCATTGTAAAAATACTGAACACAAAGAAAATTATTAGTACATTGGAACAGTAAAAGAGCAAACAAATTTGGCACTCTCAGTTTCTACATAACATTCAAATCGGCAAAATCGTTCTTGAAAGAGAAAACATTAATTTAAAAATGGCCACCTGATCAACTGAATCAGCAGCACCCTCAGTTACTGCATCCACAGAAGAAATCCCTCCGTCTTCCCCAGCTGAAGCATCTTCCCTCACATGATTTTCTGCCATTTCCATCGATCATAACAACAAAATCAAAGTCCCACCGGGAAAAAACTCGCCTATTTCACCTTCCCGGAAAGTCTCAGATCTGAAAACAACAAAGAGATTCAACAAATATTACCAGAATCCGACATCACAAAATCATATGCATGTCTGCAATAGAAAATTAAAAATGAAGAAAACAACAACAGAGCAATCAGACTTAACCTCGGGAAGAGGACTCTGATGATTTGGTTTTATCGAATGAACACAAGGGATCTTGCAGCGGTGTGAAACAGTGTTGAAGATTGTGCATTTGTTTGTTACTACTGAACATTTTCATGAATTGCGATTGATATGATACGACGCCGTGTTAGGCCGGTCGAAAGAAAAGTCAACATTACCATTATTATCGGCCTGGTCCGGAACGGTCAATTCGATTTCTTTATGGGCCATCGTGTATGTGGGCTCTTTCCCCTCATTTATTATTTTCTCTATGGGCACGGTTATATACCTCTTCATCTTTAGTAGATACACCTTATTAGCCTTTTTTTTTTTAGTATTAATATAGTAATGAAATGACTCGTTATCTTTTCTAATTCAAATACCTGAACAATTAGGTGATTTTTTTTAAGTGACATTTAAAAATTAATTTTTGAAAGTAAGTGATTTTTTTAAATTTAGGGGATTATGAAATCTGTGTTATTTTATGGGTTTTGAATATGGTAGGTTTTAATTTATTATGTAAAAGTAAATGATGTTGTGTAAGTTATTTATAGGACTATAGAATTAGAATTTTAAATATCCGATTTTAAAACTCAAACTAATCATGATCTATGATATTGAAGCTTATTGAACTTTTTGAAGAGGAAACCTAATATGCGAAAACAAATTTAGAAAATTATTGTATGTGAATAATGAGAATTTTATTTAGTAGTCCTAATAAATAATTACATCCTTTATTTAAGGATTAATTCTAATTTCAAAATTATATTCTTAAATCTTTTTATTGAATCCTGAAGTTTTTATTCTCATTTTATTTAACTTTGAACTACATCATAAATTTCTTATTTGCTGCCAAAATTTTCAAGTTGTTTTATATGTGAATCTATTCCAATGTTATTCGAATAGTCAAGGGCCTGATGAGGTCTACGACCGATAGGTCTTCGGGTGTATCCTACCGTGTTCGACAAAGTCTAATAGTCAGGGGCCCCAATGAGATCCTGAACAGAAAGGTCTTTCGGTGTATCCCACCATGCTTGGCAAAGTCTAATAGCCAAGGGCCCTAATGAAGTCCGGGACCGACGGGTCTGTGGGTGTATCCCGCGGTGCTCGACAAATTCTAATAGTCAGGGGTCCTTATGGGGTCCAGGACAAACAGGTCATCGGGTGTATCTCGTTGTGCTTGACAAAGTTTCCATTGGCAAAATATATGTGGCAAAGTTTTCATTGATAAAGTACATGTGAAAATTATCCATGGCAAAGTGTTAGAGTATTTAGTTTTGATGATTTTCCAAAACGGTTTAAATAGAAAAATGTGTTGTCGGGATTTTATCTTATAATATGGTTTGGATAGGCTAGTCAAGTTGCAAGTACTCAAATGAATGAGAATTCAACTAGAGTCAGGAATCCTGATAGCCTAAAGACAATCCTAAAGTTCCATTGAGCATAAACCTAATCTTTCTAAGCTGGTTAGTGGACTACTAAGTGAAAAGCATGATCCTGAAGATCAGTGTTGAGCCTCGTAAATTCTGAAGAAGTCAAGCTATGGAGGATTATGAGAAGCCTGACAAATAGCCTGAAGTCAACTTCCCTGAAGATCTTCTAGTCTCCTGAAAGATAAGTTCCCTAAAGAATGCCAAGTCCTTGAAGACGAGTCTCCTAAAGATCTTCAAGTCAACTGAAGACAAGTCGCCTAAAGTCAGGACTACTCTGATCGAGTGTCTTGAAGAAAAGAGTCGTTATACCTTCACAACACCAAAACCAATCCCTTTCGTGAGAGTTAGTGGTGAAGTTAGGTTGTTAAGAGGTCTTCCCTGAGAGGGATGTAAGTCCAATTCGGAGATCAGGATTTCTTGAGAGAGGTTATCTGATCAGTGCACCTTGGCACGTTAAAAACAAATTAATTCTGTGTTAAGAAATTCTCCTATTAAATGGGGCCAGTAGATGTAGGAGCTTGAGAACCCACCACCTTGGTGTTAAAAAGAGAAGACAAACAAAATGAGAGATAGATGAAAAAGTAATTGGGGCATAAGCTAATAATGTTGAGATAAGAAGATGAATGAAGAAATAAGAACTTGTCTTTTTAGTCTTGTTGTCAAATCGATTTAAAGGTAGGAATTCTCAACTCAAACAGATCAATTTGTAAGCTTTGCTACCGACATGTTTATTTGTAGGTTATTTTAGAAAATTAGTCATACCAATTGTATATATGTATTTCGGAAAATAATATATTAACATCAATTAAATTAACTAAAAGACACTAATTGAATATAAATTTATTAATCCTACTGATGCATATATTGATAGTCAGTGAAAAACTAGCTTGGGTTTAGTAATTAAATTAATTATTATCTATTCTTTATATTGTTTACATGCATTAAACAATCGAGCAAATTAGTACTAAAATTATATTTACATGCTTTAATTACTAAAACATGTAGTTACACATGGTTGGAGTTATGTCGTAAGAATATGAGATTGATACGATTCGTAATGTGATGGTGTATGTCAAAAATTAACTAATTAATACTGGGTAAATGCTCTAAACTTTATTAAAGTAATTGTTGTAATATTTCATATACACACACACAAAAAACAAAGAAAGGGAAAATATAAAGAAAACAAATTTAGTAAAAGAGTAAATGATGTATATGTAGGTGAATGTTTTCACAAGGATAATTTTATTTATATAACAAGGTGGTCGTACTAAAATAATTAAGAGTGTTATAATCTATTTTTTTTTGTGTTAGATTAACGTCATAGTTACAATATATGCTGCCAAATTAGGTGTCAACAAACTAAAATAAAGATTATGACATAACTCCTTGTGATTTTTAATAATTTTTAGTGATATTTAATGGTTGATTTTATTTGATTGGATAGTGCGAAGACAATTAGTGAATTTAAGAGTTCGAGATCGACATTTTGTAGACTTTAGGTAAATATAAATTCATTTGCACCTACAATGCATAAACATAGTATTTTGTTAATTATTTATATTTAAGTGGCGATATGCGAATATTACGTGGATTGAGATATTTGATTGATGTTCGGTAATTTTTGTGGAAGGAGTTTGTGAGCTCCATATATGACGTGGATTGAATTTATGTAAAATGAACCTATGAGTTCAATCATAGTGAAACGAATTAGAGAGTTCAATTGTTGTGAAATGAACCTGGGTATTCAATTTTTGTGAATTGAACATGTGAGCACAATGAATATTGTAGAAATGGATAGAGCGATTGAATCAGTGAGTTCATTGACATATAAATCTTGTGAAATATTATATGGTTCATTGCATCAAGCATATCATACATTATCATGAGAGTGCATGCGTAATGGATATTGTGTTTGATCACTGGTTAATGACCAAGGACGAAGAGGTGACCTAGAAGTTAAGGCGACAACAGAGAGTCTGGCGTATGCTACCCAGAGTGAGCCAACGTTTTATAAGATTATGTTCGAGGGGAAGGGGTGGCCTAGGAGTTAAGGCGACTGGAGAGAACCCTAGCATATGTTACCTAGAGTGGGCCACCGTCTCATATGTTTATAGTGTGGGTGTTTCCATGGGAGTACTTCTTGAGCGGACATGGGTCCTATTTGGTGATGGACCTCACTGGATCGCTAGAGGGTAAATCCTTAGATTCACTTTCATAGGTCGGCGTGATGGAATTACTTTTTGGTTGACATGGGGACATACGTGAGAGGAGAACCCTGATGGGCTACAGGAGGATGGACCTCAAGCCGGGACCATATTTATTTTGGTCACTTGATTATATGTTGATATTGAGCTAAATGCTTGTGCCGGTGCATAATAGTGACTAGTGAGTCAAGGGCCCAAAGAATCTTAAGAATTGATTAGGCACATAGAAATGAATTAGGCATGTAGAAACGAATTAGATGGTTTTAAAATAGAGTGCATGAGGAGAATTTTAAAGAATCACATTATCAATGAATCATTTCTGCTTACTGAGATTTACAAATCTCATGTATATACTTAATTTATGCATTTTAGGTAATCCTGACGAGCTCTGATGTAATTTTATTGGATAAGCTTTGGAGCTCATGCAAGGTTTTGAGTGGTTGTATACATAGATGACCACTTGTTGGGTCAGATTGTGGGTTCGTATTTGAGTTGTATTATATAAAGTTTATATGTTATAGTTTGAGTCTTGGGGGTCATTTTTGAAGTGTTCAATTGATTCATCTTTCTTTTAAGCATTAAAACTAAAGGTTGCACGTGCGCGTTAGTCTTTTCCAGATAATTATTTTGAACCAATTCTTATTGTGGTGTGTATGGGAGAGCGGTCGTGTCATTACCGATACTAAAAGAAACATCATTGATATGCAATATGCTTCTATAACTTTATCTACTCGGTAAAGAAAGAAATACTATGGTGTTAAATAGCGCAAGATATCCACAATCATACCCAGTTTTTTATAAATGGCCAAAAATCTATAAATTCAATATTAAGAAAGCATGGACATGCAAGAACTAGTGTGGAGACTTAAATAGACCAGTCGATGGGGAAGAGCTTCAACACCCGTTAGACTTCATTCAAAATAAACTTTTGTGAATATATATACACATTTCGAAAAACATGCTTAAAAAAAACACAATTTTGAAGAAAAAAAATGTCAAAATAGGATAAAAAAATTTAAAACAATATTTCAAAATTAGGGCACAAAATCCACTAACCAGTCTGAAGTCTTTTTCGAGCAATAATCACACGCAAAAACTTATTATTTTTGGTTCGGTCGACGTGGCGAGCGGTGGTATGGCGGGGGTCGGTGGTGGAGAAGAATAACCAGACACAGAGAAGCAATATCCAAGCAATAACTAGATGCAAAGGAGTGGCAACGCAGCAAACGGTGGTGCGGAGGAGCGGTGGCACAGAGAAGTGACAGATTTTTTATTTTTTTTTGCCCAACAAGAATGAGTTAGGGTGTGCACTAAAACCATAAGAGGATGTTTGAAGAAAAGTGTCAAATTTTAGGAACTATAAGTTCAAGTAATTAAATCAGAGGTGTGTATATAAAAATAAAGGGGTATATAACTAGGCTCTACCTTTATTCAATGTTTTTTTTAAGTAATCTTCATTCAATATTTGTTAATGTGTAAAAATCAAATTTCTATGACCTATGAATGAACAAAAAGTGTGTGGAAGCCATGAGTTGTTACTTCTACAAAAATATATCTACATCAGCAACACTCTAGCATAATACTTGTTGCACGCGAAACATACGTATATAATACTTGATAAGAAAAGGCTCGCATTCCATTGAAATTGCAGACATATTTATTTGGCACATATAGATTTTCTTTAATTTGACAACCGTTCTATTACTTATTTAATGTCTATAAAGATTTACTTAATGACATTATTAACGTAATATAGTTAAGATACAATATTAAAGATAATGAAATTAATGTGACTTAATGAATAATGGTCGCTAATGTTACTCTCAAAACTTAGATCTCATTCATGAGATAGTGTTCAGTGACCATTATTCATTAGGATGAAAATATGTTAAATGAATTGTGATGAATTAAAATTGAGGTTTGTCAAGTTTACAAAAGATATCATATTACTTAATTTCTCAAGACAAAGTAGTATATGAATATTGTCATGTACCATGAATGTGACACCCCGTAGAAAATATCCGGCCCGAAGCCAGGACCTAAAAACCCGATAATAAAATTCATGCATAATTTATATATATACAGACACACACACATACACACATGCATATTATTCCATGCACGCACGTCATAGGCTGTATTTATATTTTACTTGATTGCATACATTATTTTCTCTTAACTGTTATTAATTGATCATAAGGTAATGCATGAAGATGTGGCCACAAGACTAGCTCGGACAAGCCTTAGCACATGAAAAGTAAAGTAAAGATGATGATGATGATGATGATAATAATAATAATAATAATATCATTAATGATAATAAGCTTTCATAATTGGACAACTACTAAAAGTGTGAAATTCAAATAAAATACTATTGCTTGTGATACATAACACTAATACTATTTTTCACTAGGAATAATACTAATCTGGAAGTCTTAGTAATGCATGCTTAAAGTAATACTCTGCACAAATAATATTTATGCGTGCCACAATTAATATTGTTTACATGCCAACATGAATTATATCATACATATTTAAATTAAATTAAGCCACACTTATATAATTTTTATCATATGATTCCATGCTTAATTGAATTAATTAACCTAAGAATAATGCTTGCTATTTTTGGCACATGTATCTATAATTGCCTACATGATTTAATTGTTTACTTGCCACATTATTGTGCTAGTATAATTTGATTTAAATGTCATATGTTCTTGAATTAATTAAATAAATGATCCCTAGGTTAAAATAAAATTAGTGTGACATGCTACATTAAAATAATTATCATAAGAACTATACAATTTAAAAATAATGCTTGTAGGCAAATTAAATTCACAAAGAATATTGAACTCATCATTAAGATCTTTAGAAAACACAATGTTCATTTATCCCCCAATAGGGAACCACATGCCCATGTGTGGATATTCCCCAAAAAAAATTAAATCTGGAAGCATTTCGTAGTGTAGTGTTAAAGAAAATAGAAATAAATTAGAGTGATATGGACCCGTTCTGGTAGGGTGTATAAGTGGGTGTTAGATACACTCACACCTATAATATGCAGTTTGGTAGACTTTTTTTATTAACACTTCGGCCCTTTATAAAATAAAGGTCTGGTTTTCATTAAACTAAATTTATATGACAGTGGATCCCTTCTCCATATGTGGTATTCCTAAGACTATGAATTCTTAAAATATTTTTTATACAGATTAAAAACTAAAGTTTCTTTTGATCGAAATCATCTTCATTTATTGTGAAACTTCCACCATCAGATCAACCCCCAATTTGAAAGGGGGTGGGATACTCTAATCATTAGAATTTATTTTCACATCAAAATAACGAAAGAAAAAGAAGAGGAATAATTCCTTCACAAAATGATAGTCCGTCCCACACTGTCGGTGTCGACAATAAGTCGTGTCATGAGCATGAGTTATGGAAAAAGGGGTGATACTCAAACAATTGAAGACATTTGGAGTTGGGTCTTTATCTTTTAATTAGTTTATTTAAATATCAAGGGATTAGCCCATTTAATTAGTTAATTTTGTTGGGCTTTAATATTTTATGTTTTAAGCCCATTTATATTCTTAGTTGTATTTAATAGGGAAAAATGAGGAGTGAATGAACAAGTAGAAAATATTCAGTATCATCTTCTCCCTCAACTCTCTCTCTCTAATTTTTTTTCCCTAATTCTCTCCCCCTCAATTCTCTTTCTCTCTCAACTCCCTCTTTCTCAATTATACTCTAAAATCATACAAAAAAATGAATCATTTGTAGTAGTGATGGGTTCACTACAATTGGCATCAGAGCCGACGATACTAGGCCTGAGGGCACAATTCTCACAGAGCTTGAAAATGGCCAGAAAAGATTGGAAAATCTACTCCACACTCTATCACGGAAAAGGGAGGCTAGTGAAGCCAAATTGCAACAACAAATTTCTGGCGTAAGTACTCGGATACAAGAGCATTACTCTGGATTTATGGGTAAGCTTGAGCATATTACTAAATCTCTTGATATTATTCAATTACAGTTATCTAATATGACCAAAGGAAAAGTATATTTGGACTTAGAGAAGGATTCTATTTTGGAGAAAACTTTTACCGGATCTAGAATTGAGAGCAATTCTTATGTGATTAGGGAAGAATCTGGTCCAGATAAAATACTAAGTCGCAAAATAGAAATCACGACTTATTTGGAGGAGAAAGAAAAGAAGAATATCGAGGAGTTTTCTCATGGATGGCAGGCAATTAACAAGCGAAAATCAAATTGGTCTCGGAAACCAGAGGAAGTAACCAAGGATGAGTGCTCTATTTTCTACAAGAGCGTGACAAGTGATTGGGAAAAACATCTTGCTGAGAAATATTTCTACCTCGAGGATCAGTTCGAATTCACGGTGGTTTTGTTGGTCACAAAAAGAGCTCTGTTCGATACATTCGACACACGCCAAAAAATGAACAACATCAAACTCTATATCAGAAGGGTATTCTTCATGGACAATTGTGAGAAGCCCATTCCCGAGTACCGAAAATTTGTCAAAGGGGTCGTTGATTCAGATGACTTACCTTGTTTTACTACAATCTCTTCGATTTGACATCAAAGTCCCCAGTTCCTATACTTCCACAATTCTTTCAAAATTTCCTCAATTCATCTTTGTTTCGTAGATGTTACTGCTATGATGAGTATTGGCCACCCCCTTTAATTTCACAAAATTTTCCATATGATTTCCCCTGTTTGGTTTTGTTTTGGTATGGTTTCTTTGCTATTACTACTGTTTATGAGAATGAGGAAATATATACGAAGTTAAGTATTGGGAAGAAGCTTAAGTATAGAAAAGTGAGAGGCCTTTTTTGTAGTATTTTTTGTGATTTTGGACTTGAGTTCACTATATTTGATTTTGATGGTGAGGAACCTCATAGTAGTTTTCATCGAACCCAGCTTGTTGTGGCCAATTCAATATTTGTTCTTGAATTGTAGCCTCAAAATTTAAAAAATATTGGCAGCTAGATGTTCTTGTGATGATTACTTGGAAGAGTCGTGGACATCTCCTCAGGCTGCTCTTCGTAAAAAGTATTGTCTTCACTTCTTGCACAATATTTATGAATCCTTAGGAAGCAATAACTGCATTTGTTTCACTCGAAGGGAGTGAGTTTTTTGCTGAGAAAATTTAAGAAAATAATGAAATCAGAATGCTTGTTGGAGACGAAATTTTGAGAGTACTGTTACATTATGATTTGATAGGCTTCAATACATTCGACTATGCTCGTCATTCTCCGTCCTATTGTGGCATAATGCTAGGCCAGTCAGTTGTTTATGAACCGATGATTGTTATCTCTTTCAATTTTTACAATGGGGTATTCTCTGCTTTGACAAATACTAAACATCAAGAGTCTGAGATTGTGATTGTCCTTTTGGATGAGTTGGAGATGGTGTTATTAGTTGCTGATTTTGGACCGAGAATTACCATTAAGATGGGACTGAGCTCAAGGGAAAATAAATATGCTGGTTTTGAAGAGGATGCTCATAAGTTGATACCTATAACTAGTAATCTTAATGAGAGTCGTGGTGTTGGAAGGTTGTCCGACATTAATCCAAAACTTAATCGACACTTTGTCTTTGGTTTTCGAGCAATTGGGAATTCAATGGCTGCGATATTTGGTGGAGTTGTTGGGCAAGAGGTTATTTGTGTGGTTGTCAATCCTATAGCTGGGAAGTTTAATTATCTTTTACCATTCTTCAACTTGAATTTTGTTGAATCGTTTCCTACCGTGCCTTTCGATTCCGGCGACGTGAGACTCTTAAATAGCTGTTGTGATGCAAAAATTTCAGTCCTTGGATACAGGTTTCAAAAGAAAATAGAAGATGCTAAGAATGTTCTTATTTGGTTAGGTGCACCTAGCTGCAAATTCCTAATATTTTGCAGAACATTGATGTTGGTGACTATTGTTGCTGCTTCATTGGTTGATTTTGGCGGTGGTTAAGGAGGTTTATTGGACTCATTGCTATCTTCCTTAGTGGTTGAGCTCATGGAGGAAAAAATGCATGCTTATTTGGTGATGTGGTGATCAACTCTTTTACTCTCAAAATCCATGTTATTACTATGCTAAGTTACAATTATAACATGATCCTTCCAGGGTGTTTGGTTAGTAAGAGGTGATTGATTGTTGCAAGTGGAATCTACGAAATCGATCAAGCTTTCAAGATAGTTAGGAAACTGGGCAAATGTGCGGCAGTTGGATGAAATAATCCTCATTTTAGATCATTGGGGACAAGGATCTCAAAAATGAGGGAGTATGAGTTATGGAAAAAAGGGTGATACTCAAACAATTGAAGACATTTGGAGTTGGGTCTTTATATTTTAATTAGTTTATTTAAATATCAAATGATTAGCCCATTTAATTAGTTAATTTTGTTGAGCTTTAGTATTTTATGTTTTAAGCCCATTTATATTCTTTGTTGTATTAAATAGGGCAAAATGAGGAGTGAATGAACAAGTAGAAAATATTCAATATCATCTTCTCCCTCAACTCTCTCCCTCCCTCTCTAATTCTTTCCCTAATTCTCTCCCCATCAATTCTCTTTCTCTCTCAACTCTCTCGTTCTCAATTATACTCTAAAATCATACAAAAAAATATGAATAATAATTGGAGTAGTGATGGGTTCACTACAAGTCACTGCTCGGTGACCAGATTATTTGCACTCGCTCCACTTCCTCGGGCACCCACTAAGCCTCCACGACGAGGCCCACTATCTGTGTCCGGGAAGTTGCGGCAGAGTAAATCAAAGAACGACAATATTGGATCTTGTATGGCACCTCACCTTCGTAATTGTATCGGCTTCCTATTTGATCGCCATATTATGCAACGTGCTCGATTTAGGGATTTTATGATGGTTGAATATTTTTTATCTTATTTTTATGTAAATGAAAAATAATTTTTAATGATGGTAATAATGTAAATTGTGTTAGGATATTGTGGGTAGAATATTTCTTTTTCCAAACTTATCATTATATTTAAAAAGATAAGTAAATGAACAATAATATATAACATTTGTTATGCCAAACAACAAATATATATATAAAACTTGTTTAATGAATCAAAGTTTAAACTATCCTACTTTATCATATACATGCTACCAAACGAGTCGTAAATGTTGCAACACTCACATTATCACTAATACTAGCAACGGAAGACTTTAACACAGTTTGCAAATTGATAAAAAATATCATAGCATATAAAAGTCTACGATGCCTCATGGTGAAACGTTTCACTACAAAAAAGTAGCATATACAATATATATGAGATGATGATTTCAAAGACAGAATCTTTCTCAACAGAAAACAGGACTCAATATACACACCTATTGAATTTAAATGATTAAGTGCATAAATACACCGTCAAATTTGATCGACCGAGAGATGTTATTTGAACTCTATCTACTAACACTCAAAATAAATATATTGTACTTGAAGTAACATACAAAGGGAAAAATGGCCCTATTAATCTAGATGCACTAAACACTTTACATCTAATACTTGATCATTGATGTCGAAGTAGTCTTCAATTTATAGGACTTTGTATACTCACATTCTTCATCCATAGATCCTTGTAGAGGGATCGAGAATTACTTCCAGCTAACTTCACATGATATGCTACATACAACTGCCAGCTAATTATTCTTGAACCTTGTGGAACCTTCCAGATTCTTGGAGATTAATCTAGAATCATCAACCTGCAGTCAACAACATCAAGTGTAATATTTAACTAATAAAAAAGTTAGTCAACAAAAGAAACATCAAATTCTGATGTTGGGTGGCAACATCAACAGTCTCCCCCAATTAGACCTTTCTGCTACAACACACCTGAAGTAAAGAATTCTGAAAGAATTCCATGTCATCTAAAAGTCCAAACTTGTAGAGAGGTTTATGATTAATTCATTTAATTATTTCCTACACTCTCCCTCACTCATGGGCCAGACTCAACTTTCCCTCTTTGGGGAGGCCCAATGGGTCGACAATTTAATATGGGTGGAGTTGCTCTCAGTGGGAATCGAACCCATGATCTTTGTCCGGGTGTGAGCCTACTGGCTCTGGTACAATGAAAGAATTTCATCTTATCTAAAAGTCCAAACTTGTAGAGAGGTTTAGGATTAATTCATTTAATTATCTCCCTTATAAATTCCATCAGTGAGCAGAGAACATCCACTACAAAAAATATATTTTTGGTGACAAAACTATTGTGACGAATACAAAAATCATCACCAAAGCTAATGTTTTCGTGACAATATTTACATTCGTCACTTAAAGTACATGTTGGGGTGACAATCACATATATTGTCACGTAAAGGTGAGATCTATTGTGACGATTTGCCATGTTGTCACTAGTGGTGATGTGCGACATCAAAAATTATTGTATCGAGGCAAAACTTATGTGACAAACTGCTTAGTCGTCATAAGAAATATTGATTTTTAGTGACTACTTCCATCTTTGTCACGTAAAAGGAGATATATTGTGATAATCCTTATATCGTCACAAGAAATCTTTATTTTGTGTGACGACTACCATCTTCGTCGCATGAAAGTAAGGTCTATTGTGATGATGCATACGTCATCACAAGAAAAAATTGTTTGGGGTGACGACTTCCAACTTTATCACAAGAAAATAAGAATTATTATGACGATGAGTATGTCGCCACAAGAAGCCTTTATTTTGTTGTGACGATTTCCATCTTCGTCGCAAAAAAAAAAGAGATTTTATGTGATGATTCGTAAGGTGTCACATAAGGCTTCTGTTTGTGGTGACGACTTTCATCTTCATCGCGTAAAAATGAGATCTATTGTGACAATTTACAAGTCATCATAAAAGGTCTTTGTTTATGGTGACGACTTTCATTTTCGTCGCGCAAAATGAGATTTATTGTGACGATTCACAAGTCATCATACAAAGTCCTTGTTTGTGGTGACGACTTTCATTTTCGTCGCGTAAAATGAGATTTATTGTGACGATTCACAAGTCATCATAAAAGGTCTTTGTTTGTGGTGACGACTTCCATTTTCATCGCGTTAATGAGATTTGTTGTGATGATTCACAGGTCATCACAAAAGGCCTTTGTCTATGGTGACGACTTCTATTTTTGTCGCGTAAAATGAGATCTATTGTGAGGATTCACAGGTCGTCACAAAAGGTCTTTGTTTGTGGTGATGACATCTATTTTTGTTACGTAAAATGAGATATGTTGTGACGATTCACAGGTCGTCACAAAAGGTCTTTTTTGTGGTGACGACTTCTATTTTTATCGCGTAAAATGAGATTTGTTGTGACAATTCACAGGTCGTCACAATTGGGTTATGTTTGTGGTAGCGATTACATCTTCATCACAATTGGGTTCTGTTTTGAATTGCACAATTTGTTTGGTTCATGAGAGACTCACTCTTGAATTAAAGGTAAAGTTTTGTATGAACCACTTTTGCATATCGAGAAATTGGTTGGCTACCCTTTCACTTAAATTACAAAAAATATTACTCATAATTTAAAGAGTATCACTTATATTACCAACATGTACTGGTGGTAATACTAAAGCAAGTAAAGGTATTATTAATTAAAAGAAAAAAATTGAGGGATCACAACCAGGCCCAAGGTGACAACACTGTATACACAAAACCCAGGTTATATACACCACAATATTTTGTTAATACACTCCACACAAAATATTCTAAAAAAATTAGGACAAAAAGATAAAGTAGGGGATTTGAACCCCTGACCACTCGCTCAAGCTAATATCCACATGGCCAGTGGACCAAACAAATATCCTTGTGATATATCTTCTACGAACATTATATAAAAGAAATAGTCTGCCACAATTGTCGACGTATATACCTCTTTATCTACCAGCGAAACCAGATGAAACATTATTTTGCGCGCTATGAGCCCTAATTAGTTTATTTGGTGCTAATTATTTCTTCGCTTGATTGTTTCTTCGTTGTTCCCCAATTGTGTTCTTGCCCACTATCCTACGTTCGGCATCCCAAGAAATTTGATTATATCTTTCGTTCGGTTGCGCTGGGCTGCTGCTGAGAAGGTTTTGCGGCTTTTTGGATTAGTTACAGCTTCAACTTCGATCAATTGCCTCGGCCTAAATTTCTCGGGTGAAACTTCTATCAGGTCTTATTTCTAAACATTGTTTCGTAAATCTTCCAATTTTTGTGTGAATATTTTTGTGAATTCAGCTTTATGGGCGTATTTTTTTGTTATAGTTAGACCAACTCTAAGACAATAAAATAGGTCTCTTATTCATCTCATACAGGTTATGCTCTCCATAAATATTTGGTTGACAATATGAATATACTTTGTTTACTAGTGTTTGTGAATTGTGAAATATACTTCCCTTGTAATTTTAATTTCAAGAATGTCAATTTTAATTTGGTAGAAAATCTCATGAGAGGATCCAATAACCACTAATATATATGTATGCTTTACGTATATGGAAATCTGGATTGCCGCAATTATTACGAAACTATTTTGTTCTTGTGGTTGAGTCTCTCATTCAATAATCTATGGTTCAAAAATCTTGATTAGATCACTAGTCTCTTAGTTGTTTCTACTTGATAATCCGATGCTCCATCACTCTCCAGGAATTGAGTTATTCTTAAGCATATTACACAAAAACTCATTCATCTTTCGAGCAACATAATAGTTGAAGTGAGATGACATTAGTTAACTTTAATTGCAGAGAGCTAGCAATAGTTAATCTTATGATAAAAATTCTTAAGAGACATGAAAATGAATAATTGAATTCCAAAATTGGGAGTTGGGAGATCATTAGATTGAATATGATGCCTTTTTAATTGTTTACATGTTCAGAATATATGATGGTGTGAAGTTAGAAGAGAATATGGGACCATATGTGAGGACGTATGTGGTTTTGACTAGATTATTACTAGAACTACACATATGAGCAGCTCTTTTATATGTTTTTTAGAAAGTGCCTCATATGACCCAGATGGACCTATATTAGTCTTACAGTACTCAGAAATATTGAAAAATAAATTTTAACTTATAATTTTAGACTCGAATATAAAGTGTAAGAATAAGTGGGAACTCTGGTCATTTGATAGTTCCTAATCATCCATACTTGTCACTTAAATATGACTAAGTTTTACTAACTTTTTCTAATAGATAGAATGTTATACTTCATCTATTTCTAATCCCAATAGTTATTTACTGAGGGACAATTTTATACGTTCACTAGTTGACCATTCCAGTTTTGCAAATTTTTCTTAGTATTAAAATGTGAAAGGTATTTTTTTATAGTCATATAATGTTGGTTGTGTAATTTATAATTCAAAAATTAATTGGTCTTTATGTGACCATGCTGTAACAGTAATATAATATATTGTTTAACAATGTTTATTCTCATAGAAATGCCTATCATCATGAATTTGATATGTACTTTGAAATTGAAAGGTCTACTCTTAGTGTTATAATTTGAAATGTGAAAATTTATATTTTCTTTAATTTCCTAGGTACACAACTATGGATAAGAGTTGGATAAGGGATAAAAATAGATTTTCTGCATCATATGTTAAAGGCGTCAAATCATTCATTAACTTTGCTATGCAAAATATAGAGGGATCTAATTTGATTCGTTGTCCTTGTGTTATTTGCAACAATGCATACTATAAAAATACAGACGAAGTTGAATGTCACTTGTATATAAATGGTTTTAGCAAGACTTACATAGATTGGATACATCATGGTGATACATTATCAGTCATAGAGGACAATGAGAATGAAATAGGTGACCCTATTAACGATGTGGAGTCTGATAGTTTTGATATGGCTGATGACTTGAATGATTTTGTAGCTGAAATGAGGGAAGCAGAACAATCGAATAATGATAATGGGGAAGAAACTACAACATTTGGTAAGTTGTTAAAAGATGCGCAGCGGGATTTGTATCCCGGTTGCAAGATATCACTATTATCTGCGGTTGTTAAACTGTTACATCTGAAGGTTATGGGAAAGTGGAGTAACAAGTCATTCACTATGTTACTTGAATTTATGAAGGATGTATTACCAGAGAATGATGTGCTCCCATCAACACTATACGGAGCTAGAAAAACACTTTTGGAAATCGGGTTGGGGTATGAAGAGATAGATGCTTGCAAAAATGATTGTGCTTTATTTTGGAGAGAAAATGAAAAGGAGGATACATGTCCAATATGCAAAGAATCAAGGTGGAAGAGTATTAATGGTATTAAACGAGTTCCTCATAAAAAGTTAAGATACTTCCCTTTAAAGCCTAGGCTGCAAAGACTTTTTATGTCTAAAAAAACAGCTTCAAAGATGCGATGGCATAAAGAAAAACGCGTAGATGAGAAGAGTGTCTCCAGGCATCCAGCTGATTTATTAGTCTGGAAGCATTTTGACAATCAATTTCCTAGCTTTGCCAAAGATCCACGTAATGTTAGATTGGGATTAGCAAGTGATGGGTTTACCCTATGGTCAAACTTGGGACTTTCACATAGCATGTGGCCTGTCATGCTAATAATTTACAATTTACCTCCATATGATTGTATGCGCTCTCCATTTATCATGATGTCTTTACTCATTCCTGGTCCAGACTACCCTGGGAAAGATATCGATGTATTCTTGCAACTATTGATAGAAGAGTTGAAAGAGTTATGGGATGTAGGTGTTGAGACTTATGATATACACTGTAAAGAAAAATTCCAGTTGCATGCTGCAGTATTATGGACTATAAGCGACTTTCCAGGGTATGGTCTTTTATCTGGTTGGCCGATATCGGGTCGTTATGCATGTCCATGTTGTTTGAGTCAAACAAACTCCGACCGATTGAGGACCAAGACTTGTTTCATGGCGCACCGTCGTTTTCTACCTAAAAAGTATCCTTTCCGTAAAAACTTAGTTGACTTTAATGGTAAAGAAGAACATCGTGAGAAGCCTAGTCATTTATCTGGTGATGATGTATTACACTGGCTTGATGAATTGCATATGTTGTTTGGTGAATTTGGTAAGCATCCGACCTTGAATAAGAAAAGAAAGCGTACTTCTGATCAAGCAAACTGGGTAAAGAAGTCTATTTTCTTTGAGTTGCCATATTGGCATAAATTGTTAATTAGGCACAACCTAGATGTGATGAACATCGAAAAGAACATATGTGAGAATGTGCTTGGTACATTATTAGATATTCAAGGCAAAACAAAAGATCCTCCAATTGCACGTGAGGATCTGTGTGATTGGGGAATTAGAGAAGAACTGCATTTGCAAGAAAGGGGAAACAAACGTATAAAGCCAGCTGCATATTTTACACTATCAGCAAGCGAAAGGTATGAATTTTGTCAGTTTTTAAAATCAATCAAATTTCCAGATGGCTTCGCTGCAAATATCTCCAAACGTGTGAAGGATAACAAAATATCCGGATTAAAATCACACAATTTTCATATTTTGCTCCAAAGATTAATACCTGCTGGAATTCGTGGTTTTTTGTCTAAGGAAGTAGTTGAAGTTTTGTACGAGCTTGGAGATTATTTCAAAGAGCTATGTTGCAAGACTTTAAGTGATGCAAACATAGAAAGATTAGATAAAAATATACCTATAATTTTGTGTAAGTTGGAAAAGATATTCCCTCCATATTTTTTTTTACCATTATGGTGCATTTGTTTGTCCATTTGGCTGAAGAGGCCAAGGTTGTTGGCCCTGTGCAATTTCGCTGGATGTACCCAATTGAAAGGTACAATATCTTAATATATATTTATTGTAATCTAAAATAATTAACTCATTTACTTTATGTGATTTAGATTTTTGGGCAGCCTTAAAGGTTTTATTCGCAATAAAGCTCGTCCAAAAGGTTCAATTGCAGAAGGATATATTGTGAGTGAGAGCTTAACATTTCTTTCTATGTATCTTCCTGACATGGAAACAAGATTTAATCGTCAGACTCGAAATTATGATGGTGAGCATGATGACCAAACTGAAGGAATTTCTGTGTTTTCAATGAGAACTCGACCATTTGGGATAGTTAAGTCCACGTCTTTGATTTCTAAAGAAGAAATTAACAAGGCACATTGGTATATTTTGAGTAATTGCGATGAAGTTCGGCCTTATTTAAAGTAAGAAAAAATATGATGATTTTTTTTTTATATTTGAATTCATTTAATTTGTTTATTTGTATTTTATTTTACCTGTTTTATTTTCCTTGTAGGCTCCACAAAGCTACAGTGAAATGTATTAATTTGGATCAAATTGGTGATGATGAACCATATGATCCTTGGCAAAATGATGAATTCCCTAAATGGTTTAAGGAACACGTAAGTAATTCCCAGAGACTATATTAATGTAATTATTTTTAATAAATTATATATATATATATATATATATATTTTTTTTTTTTTTTATTTGTTAAGATTGACATAATACATTAAATGATTTCATACTGAATGTAAATGATACTAACTTTTATGCTCATAGATTTATATCTTAAAATGTGTTAAATGTTAGAAGAAAGAAGAATATTTTAACATTGAAGAAAATTTATCAAATTAATGCTCATGTTGTCCATATATTTTCTTGCTTCAGTAATTAGCCTCAACAAATAACTACGACTATTATGTTGTTCAGTTTTTTTATGAAATAGTCATTAGTTTTTATCCTAATTAAGGTTCTTCTTTGCACAGATGAACCAATTGCACCTTCAAAAGTCTGAAAAAGCTACCGATAGCATGTGGGCCCTTGCAAATGGACCTCTAAGATTAAATACGCGTTTTTATAATGGATGCATTGTGAACCAGGTTCGGTTTCATACAAGAGAGCGTGATGGGTTACGAAAGACCCAAAATAGGGGATTGGTTGTTGAAGCATACCATAAAAATGAAATTATTGAGTTTTTTGGTTTCTTAAGAAGGGTTGTGGAGCTAAGCTATATTGGTGGTTACAAAGTGGTCATATTCCAATGTGAATGGTTTGATATGGGAAGCAAGAAAAGTAAGAATTTTGACAAGTATTTCACTAGTATTGACGTAAATTCAAGATGGTATAAGAATGAGCCATTTGTATTACCAAATCAAGTGCAACAGGTTTTCTATATTAATGATACAAAACAAGGTAAGAATTGGCAGATTGTGCAACGAATACAACATAGACATCTATGGGATCTCCCCGAGGTAGAACCTGAGAATGATATGGACATAGACATTGAGGAACAAGATCCTAACACAGAAGCAATGCAGCAATATCAGTCAAGTGGTGTAAATCCGGTCGTCGAAGACAATAATGACCACCTTCAAGTTCGATGTTCTAGAGAGGATGTACAACCCAAGGAATTTGATATGACCAGCATCCAGAAAACTAGAAAAAACAAGTGCGTTAAAGCTAAAAATGTGAATCGAAAGTCACATGAGCTCAATGAAGGTTTGGAATAAGGAGAAGAAGAGGAAGAAGAAGATGATGAAGAAGAAGAGGAGGAGGAAGAAGAAGAAGAGGAAGAGGAGGAGGAAGAATATGACGATGATGATGATGATGATGATGATGATTAAGAAGAGGAAAAAAAAGCTAAATGCAGTCTACCAGCTTATAAGGTAATAGGTTAGATGTTAAATTCGATTTTAGTGAGTGTACTTTTAAATACCTTATATGTTTTTTATTCTGCATTTAAAGATGAGTTGTTTGATCTGTCAGTAATAGACATTTGGTATACATACTACACTTTTTGTACATGTTATGATGCTGATATTTTTACTTTGTACATTAAATAGAAGATGCTTAGTCCTTTGGCCTCTAAGTTATGTTTGTTTTGTTTGCTGAATTGATTGTGTGTTTTGCTGAATTGTATCGTTGTTAAGTGTATTTTTGGTTAGGTGAAAGGGCTTCCAATTGTGATTTTTTGTACCTCTGAATTGTTGTAATTCCTGTGTAAATAGAATGGATTACAAGTAAGAGAAATGTGCTTACTATCTATAGCTACATAATATTTCATTCATAAAGAAGATAGGCAACTCTAGGTTTCTTTATCATTCCTATTCAGCTCAAACCTTACCTGCTGGAAGACCTTGATTATGAGATCATGGTAACCATCAGGATTCAGTGTTAGGTAGCAGGCCAAGAGTTCTTGAAGCTCTTCAGACCGTTTGATTCTTTTATACCTGATCATCTCAACCATTGAATCTCTGAAATCCCCTTCTGGATTATATGAACTCTTCACCGCTGCAAAACTATTGAAGTTCGTTGCTTGCTCTGTCATCCCCTTCTTTAACTGTTTTCTCCTTTTTTTCATGTTTTCGAGTACTTGAATTCTGCAATCTGTTTTCGAGCCATAAGCTGTTGTTCGGATTTTCTTCATTTTTCTGCTATGAGATTTCGTACCTATGTATGCAGACTTCACCGGTATATCTCTAGATTTCTTGCTTATTTGAATTTGGCCCTTGGGAATTGAATATGGCTTATCTCCAACCAGTAGAGGAGGATGAATTCCGAGTTGGAAAATCCAGTTTACCTCTCTGCCACTTCTTGTCTGAACTGGTCTCAGGAGTGGTACCTTTTTGTTTGAACTTGGAAAACCAAGAATCTGGAAACACTCTAGTGATTAGCAAAGTATGGGGTGAAGGTGGTGAGTGTTTCTTTCTTACCCACTTCATTCTTGTTTTCAAGAAATCAATGAATGAAATATTGTCAGTGGAGGTTAGTGCTATGATTGTTGGCTTGAGTTTGTGTTTGCTTCTCTCACGTAAGTGATGCTTAATGTTTTTTCTTGAAGATTGGTGCAACCCTTACAGCTTGAACGCCTTTGATGTGCCAATAGTTGATTTAAGTTTTATTTTTTGCTCTTTTATACTAATTTAATTTACTTGAATTGTACGAATGCAGGTGGTTGTTGCTAGTAACCTTTGGATTGGTTGTGTTGCGTTTGTAGAGGATTGGAGGAGGAGAAAATTGTGAGGTTATTGATTTCAACTTTGAAGAGTATGGTTGCAGAATAGGGGATTTGATTTTAGAATTTGATAGAATTTTGAAGTGAATTAGGGTCTGAAGCTTTTTGAGTTCTTTTTATTCTGGTACTGCAAGTTCATGCCAACTTAATGTGATTATTTAACTTATCAATTATCACCACCTAATGTGATTATTTATGGCAAATTCATGTATACATCATTTGTAATATATATTCATTGTGAGTGGTATTACTTGTTTTACTGAATTATATTACTCGTCCTACTAAATCATGTTACCCATAAACTAGTTGCACCATACATATCAATTGAATGATATTACTCATATCAATGGATTATATACTTGTAAATAAGTTAGTTGTACAATGCAATTTATTTGGGAAATTTATTTTTGAGACTCGTAACTTTAGGATGGTTGGAAAAGGAGGACAAAATATTTTTGGGCTTGGAAAAAGAGGATAATAATTCTTAAAAATGGTACATGTAGGACAACTGAGCCCGAATTAAGTTCAATTGGGCTAAATTAGCACATGTCTCGCATGTGATGGTTCGATTTTTGGTTTTTCATCCCCGTCATCACCACATCGGATAAAATTTGCCACATCATATCTTTTATTTAAAAAAAAACAAAATATCTTTGTATCGAAAAAAATGTGTTATCTTTTAAATGTATTAAGAACATTTTAAAGGGAGATTAAAATCTGCCTTTTAAATAATTTATTCATTATAATTTAAAATGACTTTCGATTTATTAAGATGACTATATCTATAAAGCAGATCGTCCATACCTCTACAAAGCCTGAGAAACGTCACAAAAGGTCTAGCAATTATATATCCATCCCCTGCTACACCAAACAAATACACTAGCTTAATGAATTAGTCCTTTAGAGACTCATTATCGCAAATGCATCAGTTTAATTCTCATAAATCCCAATACAAGTGCTACAAATGCAAAAAAAAAAAAAAAAATCATTGTAAAAAACAGAAACTCTTAATTGAAAAACAGAGGCATATATTATACAAATTCCATTGACAAAATACATAGCAAAGTGCCACAATTACACTTCACTCCTAATTGAAAATACATTTTGCGAACATAATCCAAATTTAACATACAAATATTGGAAAATTCATAAACTAAACAACAAAATTCAACTACTAAACTTGCATTTAGATACCCAATTGCATTTTGTCCAAAATATCAGTTTTTTTTTAATAAAAGAGATGATGTGGCGAATTTTACCTGACGGGCCACTGATTGGGAAGAGAAGCCCGAAATCAGACCATCACGTGCAAGACACGTGCTAATTTAGCCCAATTAGACCTAATTCAGGCTCAATTGTCCTAGATTTACATCTTTTTAAAAATTATTGTCCTCCTTTTCCAAGCTAAAAAATATATTGTCCTTTTTTTCAACCACCCTAAAGATCTTAAAAACATTTTCCCTCAATTTATTCATACACATGTATTATGTACTTTAATATTTTTAGAATACCTTAAACCTTAAAATTATGATGGTTTGGGTCTCACTGAGTTGGTTGAAGGTCTGCACCGCCTGAACATCTTGTGTTTGGACCCGATATTGTCTGTTTTGGTGTAGTTGTTTTAATAATTCATATACGTATAATTAAATATATGATACTCCCTCCGTCCCACTGTAATTTGCATGTTTACTGTTTTTGCGTGTTTTAACGAGCAAGTTTTTTATTAGTATTTAAAATGATAATGTAATTTTTAAGTCACTTTATAATAGAAGAGATATGGATCTATCATACCCTACCTTAAAAATTACTTTATAATTTCAAATATTAATAAACAACTTGCTCTAAAACACGAAAATAAATGTAGTGTACAAATTTAAGTGGAACAGAGGGAGTACAATTTAGAGATAATGTTTTAATAATTGAAAAATATAATATAGGACAAAGTATAGAGTGAAACTGGTTTATATATGAATCATTGAAGGGTATGAGTTATTTTCACTAAAGAATATTAGTGGTTTTCACTGAAGGGTATTACTTATTTACACTGAAGAGTCTTAGTTGTTAGTGAAAACTAACTAAGACTCTTCAGTGTAAATAAGTAATACCCTTCAGTGAAAACAACTAATACTCTTTAGTGAAAACAACTAATACCCTTCAATAATTCATATATGAATCTATTTCACTCTATACATACTCTAATATAGTACTTCCTCCGTCCACCAATCTTTACACATTTTCCTTTTTGGACTGGCCACAATTCTCTTACACATTCTCCTTTTGGAAATAAACATCACTAAAAAAAAAAAGTTGGCTAACATACATTCTTTATCTATTTTTTTTAATAAAATACTAATTTATATTAAATCATGTGTCCAATAGTAAAGAGGTAAAAGAAATTGTAAACGGAGAGCGTATCAAATAAGAATCAGACTGACCCTTGTGCACAGTTTCTGGTTGAACCGGTCTAACCCGTCAGTCCGGGCTTAAAAAAGAAAAACAAAGTATAGAATAAATATGATTCATACATATTAGTCGTGTTCGCAAAAGAGTAATAGTTGTTTTCACTGAAGGGTATTAGTCAGTTTCACTGAAGAGTATTATTTGTGTACTAAAAATAAACTAAGATTTTTCAGTGTAACAACTAATACTTTTCAGTTAAAATAATTACTATTTTTTTAGTGGAAAACTAATACTCTTCAATTATTCATGTATGAACCAATTTAATTCTATATATACTTTTAAAAAATTGCTCACATGGCTACATGAAAGGCAGAAGTTTTTATATGAATCGAGTTGAAAATTAATATATATCTTTTTCAAGATAACTAATGCACGCGTTTTTGTTTACACTTAAAAAATTTAATTTAATTTTTGGCGCTACTAATTCAATTCCCTCGAACCCTAATTAATATTTTCGCGTAAATATTTTGGCATAGATCTACATAATCCACGATTCGCCTCCCCATTATTTCGTTCACGTTCAATTATATCCGAGAAGGGTTATCGTCTTCGAGGGTTTCCGCCTTCCAGAATTTCCGTCTTCGAGCTTCACATATTATTCTATCTGCCTGAAAAGGTTTTCTCTACTACCCTGTTTCTGTTCAATTTCGAAGCGTAGGTTTAATTTGCACTAAGTCCTTTCAAGTCTTTACAACTTATTCTTGTTAATGGTGTGGTTCCGAAACAAAAGTTTTCTGGATCATCTTCTTCAATATAGTATAAGTATGTATATATATGTGTGTTTGTATACCCATTCATTCATACATTCATACATATATATATATATATGCGACTAAATTAGGGTAGATTGATAGAGGTGATTAAGGACAGTTTATGGGAGTGGATAGGGGGGAAATAACCGTGCCTGCGCGAACCCACAATTATGAAATGGAGAAGGGATATTAAAGTTGTTTGGCAGGGTAGTAATTAAGATTGAGGGCTGTTATTTTCTTCTGATGCTCTGTTATTTTTTGGTTTTTTTTAGAGAACTTCTCTCTTATTAGATAGACATAAACATTACTTGAATTAATTACTTTTAATACACTTTATGAAAAAGAGTTATGTAATTCATCATTAGATACACTAATGAAAAGTTAGGCCACCCCTACCCATGATTATTGCCCCTTTCATTAATATATTGTAAAACCATAAATTTGAGTGTTCTTTACTAATCTCATAAATAAATAGATAGAGCAATATTTCCTTCCAGTAGAATAGCTAATTTGACATAGGTTGTGAAATCCCTAAATGCTCGTACTTCTCTAATTTTGTTGTAGTTATTATCATTAATGTTATTATTAATTGTAATTTCACAATCAACTAATAAATTTCCTACTTTATTATAACTTCATTAGACATACAAAAATCTTTAGTCATATCATTTATTGAAATAACAATTATTGACGTCATTCGGCTCTTTCCATTACAATGCGCACTTGCTTAATCATATAGTATTTATATCACATTAAAAATATTTTTTATTAATAATTTGTAGGCTAAATTATTATTTTTATGCCATCGGTTGTCTTGCGAATTGTGGTGGAACATTAACACAATCTTTTTTAAATGACTTAGTGATGATTTTTTTTTATAACCGAGAAAAGAAGTACCCCAGATTATGCCCTGACTCCTTTTTATACATTATGCGACAATTCCTTTTTATCAATTTAATATATAACAAGTTAGATGAGATTAAGTTGATCATGTACTTTTTATTGCATGTTGAGTTTAGTTCTTTTTGTGCAAATTTTAGATGGCTCCAGGACCAATACTGAAGAGGCTTCGCAAGTCACAAGACAACCAACCAACAGATTCACAACCAACTGCAAAAAGGACACCAAATGGCATTACAGGATCAACAAGTAGAAATACATCTAGATCGCTAAGTCAACTTCAATCATCAGGAGCAGTCTCTAGAAATGTGTCTGAATCATTAAGTTCAGATCAAGAATATAACACGCTTCAAGTTGAGAACACTACCAGTCCTACCGCACAACATACAAGTGTATCAATAACAAATTCAGAAGACGATGATGTCAATGCTTATGGTAGTGATTTCCTTTGTACATGATATATTTATTCATTGTCCATGTGCTTTTCTCATAATATTTGGTTTAATAAAATATTATTTTATTTTATTAGATGATGTGAATCAAAATGACAATGTTGCAAAAAAGGGACGAGGTGTAAGCAGGTGTTTAAAAATACGCAATCATGTGGATAAAGTAAGTTTATTAACTTGATTTTTTTAATTATTATGGCACTAGACTCATTTAACTATTCTTTTACAGCACGGGAAGATTAAAATCTCATTCAAAGATAATGAGAGAGAGCCAGATGAGAATGCAAGCGATTTTTCTGAAGCAATTGGATATACTATTCAGACCCTGGCAGAACTTGAAGGTGTATCTGAATGGAAGCAAGTTCCAGAGGAAAACAAAATTCTTTATCGCAAATCATTATTGGTAATTTATTATGTTGTCTTTGGTATTTATTAATTATTTAAACATTAAATTGCAGAATAAAATGACAGAATTGGAAGAAGCATCATTGGAAGAAGGAGAAACTTCTATGTCAGAGGATCAAATACTTGAAACAGCTCTTGGACGTCGATCTGGGTATCAAAAAGGTATGGGATATGGGGTAGAGGTACCTCGGAGATCAAACTCTGTATCGAGTACCCAAAATGATTCTGAACTGAGTGAGAAGTTGAATGAAACACAAGCTACACTTGATAACACTCAACTAAAGCTAAATGAAACCCAGACTACACTTGAGAGTGCACAAGGAGAAATTATTAACCTCTCGCAACAATTGGAAGAGCAGAAGGAAAAGAACAAGGGCTATGAAGACAAACTTGCTGATCTACAATCACAATTTCAAGGAATGCAACAATTTATGTTGAAGATACAGGGCCCTACATCAAATTTTTCTTGTTAATTCTAAAGTATTTTGATTGATTGTGAAGTTCAGTATTTTGATATTTTGATGAATTTTAATACTTTTAGTGATTTTAGCTATTTTGGATGATGAAAGTTTTGCACCATATTGTTGAATTGCATTTATGATGAATATCTAGTGACAAATTTTAATTTTGTTAGTTGACTAATTTTTTTTAGCTTAAGATGACAAAATTTTCGTCGCAAGAAGGGTACCTCCAAAAAAGAATAAATGTTACTATTGTGACAACAGTTGCATTGTACATGACAAATATGTTTTGTCACGTGAAATAAAAAATAATTTTTTTATTATGAGGAAAAATAAATTAGGTGATGAAAATATAAGATTATAGTAACAATAATTTTGTCATGAAAATATCATCCGCAGCGACAAATAGATTTTGTCGCAAGAAAAAATAAAAATGCAAGGATATTGTGACGAATAACTAATTTGGGTGACAAAAATATTCGATATTAATGACAATAATTTTATCACGACAACATAATTTATAGTGATAATATATTTGTCACGTCAAACAAGAAAAATATAAGATTGTTGTGACAAAAAATAATTTGAGTTACGAAAATAGATAGTTATACTGACGATAAATTCATCACACCAATATTATCTTCGGCGACAAATAAGTTTTGTCACGTGAAATAACAAAAAAAGTAAGGATGTTGTGACGAAAAATAATTTGGGTGATGAAAATATTTAGTTATAGTGACAATAATTTCATCATGACAACATTATTTATAATGGCAAATATGTTTTGTCACGTGAAATAACAAAAATATATGGATATTGTGAAGAAATATAATTTAGCTGACAAAAAGATAGGGTTATAGTGAAGAAAAATTTATCACAACAACATTATCTTTAGTGACAAATAGATTTTATCACGAAAAACAACAAAAATGTAAGGATATTGTGACAAAAAAAAAATTTGGGTGATGAAACTATGGAGTAATAGTGATGATATATTTGTCACGACAACAATAAATTTCGTGACAAATATGTTTCGTCACTAACTATTGTGACAACATCCTTTCTTCGTCACCACATATCTTTCGTGACGGACTTTTGGCGACGGTGCTTGTGACGAAAAAAATTATCACCACAAGTTTTTAGTGACAAAAATTTATGTTCTTGTGACGAAACTCTTTGCCATAAAAACGTATTTTTTTTGTAGTGATCATCTGAATCATACATTAAACCAATTAAGAACATAGTGTAGCAAAAATATCAAATATGGAAATCAAGAGCACACATACAAGATCTGCTCAAAACTACATAAAGCAGAACTAAAAACATGTTCAATTTTTCTTGAAAACTTAAACTGATATCATAATCAGAACAAAAACATGAGCAATAATAGTGACATTGCTCAGAAAACAACCTAAATACTATTGTCTTAAAATACAAAAACAAAATTAAACAGGAGCATAAAAATAATAGGTGCTTTGAGAAAACAAAAATATTATATCCATTACTCCTTCAGAATTCAAACAAAATACCCAACTACCAATTATCAAACTAATATCATTACAAGGGAATCAATTTAGTAGACTAAGGAAAGGTATATTATTGTTATGATAACAATTGCTGCTACATAGTCTGCACTATCTCCCCCTCACTTAGACAATTCTCCCTTTATATGGTTGTCAGCCTTCAACTTTATCTCCCATTGTCATGAATATCTATATACAACTCTTCAACTTGTTTAACCTTTTCTTTTTCTTCCATTTCTATCAGTAGTTCATCTGAGGCATCTCAGTCTCTCTGTTCTAACTCAAGTCCTACATGTGGTGACACACCTTCTGTAAGTATGAATCAACCTCAAGGTCTATTATGACATGCTCTTCAGGACAGGTAGAGGTATTTCTTCAGGTGCAAGTGGAGCTGGTGCAGCAACCTTTTCATCAGCTTCTTCAATTTTTACACCCACGTGTGGCACACGAACACCTAGATCTCCCCCTCGTGGAGCAAAAATGAGACTTCTCCAAATGGCTTGCATAACCTGCAATTCTTCAATTTGATCCTGTAACAAATTAATTCCGTCTGATTATAAAATATATGTTAGTGATAACATGCAAGTGCATATCAGCAATAATGTTATTGTTACTCTGAATGTTGGCACTTGGGCTGCGAACATTCTCAACAGGAGGTGCATTATGTGCTTCTTTAGTAGGGTTTAGTGCAACATGTTCTCTTTAAATTGATTATTCTTCCCAAGGCAGATCCAGTAATCTATTCCCTGACAACAAAACTTTGGAAATCCCAAGAGGTTGTACCCTACCATTAAAAAATTCTCTTTGTTACTTTTCAAATTATATAGCAGTTAGGTATTCAAAAATTAGAGAAGGTGATGATAGTATATCACTTTCACCAATATCACCTGCAAACCTCAATATGCATGTGATTGAATATAGCTTGTCCCAATAAAACTTTTTTAGAACTACTACTCTATAGATTAGAATAGCATGATCCATTATAATTGTGGTGGTATTGGTTATTGGCGACTAATTTGTTGAACCTATAATGAGTTGAAGAAAACCCGAATCTTGATTTCTAATTTTTTTTTTTTTTAAAACCAAGTGGTATTATAAGAAGAATTGTGCTTGTGTTAGTTCGAACCTAGATCTAAGATTATGCATGTGAATGAACCTTGAATTGATTCTTGAATAAAACAAATGATGCTCATCTAAGTAGCACTCATGCTAGATTTAATAAAAGAGTCTCACTACTCAAACCCCAAAATCCTCTAAACAAACCCCATAATTTTAAAGACAAAAATAGACATAAATAAAATGACTAAGTTATCCTTATATATATATGGAATGAATTATACTCTAAATTTATATTGATTTTGACTTTACTCCTTCAAGCCATTTAATTTCAAAATTATTATTTTAACTTTTAATTAAATTTTTTTCCTTAAATTTTTTTTAAACCCTAAAAAAATCTAAAAAAATGATTAAAAATGTATTAAATATTTAAATAATCAAATTAAAAATTCCTTAAAAATTCCTTAAAAATTTGGAAAACAAAAGAAAACAAATCAACTAAATCTTAAAAATAATTTAATTAAAACAAATCCATTTTTTTAATAAACAAAAAAATAATTAAAAAGATCAACTAAATCTTAAAAAATAACTAAATTAAGAAAATTATTTTAAAAAATCTTAAAAATTCAGTCGAAGCTAAATAAAAATAAAATTTTAATTAATTATTTAGTTTAATTATTTATGATAATTTAATTACCATTTATAATTTTTTTATTCTTTTTTAAATTTAATTTGTTTAGATTTAGATATTTTTCTTATATTTATGTAGTTATTTTATTTTTCAAATTTTTATTTTAATTGATTTTTTAGATTTTTTTTTGTTATTTGTTTTTGTCAAATTTTATTTAGGTTTAAATGATTTTTAAAAAATTATTTTATTTTCTGAATTATTTTAAAATAATTATCAAATTTACTTTGAATTTTTTTTATTTAAATGTATTATACAATTTAATTGATTATTAAAATTGTCTTTATATTTATTTTAGTTTTTGATATTTTTTAAGATATTTATTTTGATAAATACTTATTTAGAAGATTTAGTTAATTATTATATTTTTTTTCAATATATATTTAATTTTTAATTTTTTTTTTTTTTATTAAAACCAAAGAATATGAAAAAATTAAAAAGTAACAAATGAATGATTTTATTGAGAATATGGAATTGTGAGAATTTTTAGTAAGTGATGTGGATTTAATGGAATTGTGGGAATGTTAATGGAGGAAGGATATTATAGGAATGAAGTGGGGTATGTTTAGTAATATATGTTGATTTTTTAAATTTTAATGGGGTATGTTTAGTATGTGGGGTAGATTTAAAGGATTTTGGGGTTTGAATAGCGGTACTCTTAATAAAATATGAGAAAATGAAAACTTACATGTTAATTAGTATAATTTTTTAACCATAGGAAGAATTAGAGACAAATCCAAATGAAAGTGGACTTTGTAATCTTAGTGCTTAAAAGAATGTGTAGATTCTAAGAATAACTTTGCATAATTGATTTGATATAATGTTCTAAAGTAAGAAAAGTGATACTTGGTAAATACAAAAGTAAGTTCAAATAATCATCTTTATGCACACTAATACACACACATTTTTCGGCCATATAGATAAATAAGATTATAAATTTTTGATTGAATAATCAATTCATGTAACATTGGGTAAATAAAATGCATGTTGGATACTTATATAGAACTAATATTAGTCGAACCTAACTATATTAAAATCAATAAAATCTTATGCTTGATTTAATCCAACTCGATGATACATGAAAATATGTGAACTTTGAATGCTAATGTGTATCTTGCATATCAATATGCTAAATGTTTTCTAAAAATGCAATAAAAGTCAAAGTTATGCATAACTAATACTTTACATGTACTAAAATAATACCTTATATTTAAAGACTAGATTGATTCAATAATGACCTATATGTATACTTCCCAGCCATAAAGATAATTGTAAACTTACAGTGCATGTTCATATAACAAAGACAAAATACTAAACTTGCAAAACGTTCCACGATTTCACGTGAATTAGATTCGATCATACAACACTCACAAGATTTATACACCCACTTGCTTTAAAATACTAGCATGCATACCAACATGGGATCTGAATGCATGCCAATCTATGTGGATATTGATATTGCATGTGTGAATTTCATAAGCTGTAAAAATAATTTATTGGACTAAAATTAAACTTGCATGTAAAAATCTTGCCAAGGTGATATAAAATAAAATTTTGCATAACACTGTGTGAATCAACTCTTGCATGTGTTAGATTCTTAAAAACAAACTCCACTATTGATCGCAAAACGTGATTAACGACCGATTTCTGACCAAAAAAAAATCGGTCGTTAAAAAACGGGTAACTAATATTAGTGACCGCCTTCAGTCAGTCGCTGAATCCATCGGGTCAAACCCGGTCGGGTCATCGACTTCAGGCGGTCGTTAATTTATTTTTCTAAATAAAATTAATATTTTTATTTTATTTTGTGATTAGCGACCGACCTTGAGGCGGTCGCTAATCAGCGAACCTGCGTAAAAAAAAGTGGCTCATTGGGTTCGAACTCGCGCCCATTGGGGTCCGGGCGGAGCGCGAACAATTGAGCCACTAACCCACTAGCTTATATTAGGCGAGCCATGTTGTATTAGTATATAAGCCCATTGTGAAGCTTGTAGAAATAAATGGGTAACTATGCGCTCAAGGAGAATCGAACCCACGACCTCCGGGTAGCCCGGAAATAGATATGAACCACTAGGACACATGTTATTGTTGTTCGTTTATTTGCATTTAATTGTATATTAGCTCAAATTGACTTCTGCTTTTATTTAAATTCATCATATTAATTCCCTTTTGTTTCTAATTCGTTTATATATATATATATTTACTAAATTTTTTATTAATTTTATAAATTTAATATTTTAGAATATTCTAAATTATTAATTCATTCGTTTTTATTCATTTAATTGTATATAATTTCAAATTGACTCCTTTTTTTTTTTTAAATTCATCAAATTAATTCCTTTTTGTTTCTAATTCGTTTATATATATATACTAACAAAATAAAAGACATTCAACAAAAATATAAAATATTCAACAAAATAAAATATTCAACTAAAAATAAAAAAAATATTTCTCTCTCTCTCTCTCTCTCTCTCTCTCTCTCTCTCTAGAGAGGAACTGATCGACATCAATATCGTCATCCTCACCCTCGCCCTCGCCCTGGCAACCTCCGTGCCCACTCACCCCGGCACCGCTCCCCCCGGCATCAAAATGTGGTAGGAGTGGGGGTTGAGCGTTAATTCCCATCTGCTGAGTGACGGTGGAGATCCAATCCCGGAGACTAATATTGTAGCTCGTGAGGGCCTCCATCTGCTTCCGGACGTCCCTCAGCTCACGCTCCGCCTGAGAGGGAGCAGAGTCGATCGAGGAGGACGATCCACTGCTCTGGCGGTAGGTCTGCAGGATGGCCTTACTGTGACCGCCCTGCCCCACGACCTTCCCCTTCTTGACTCCGACCACATCTAAATAGATGCGGTCCTCGTCAATCCGTGGAGGGGTGGGGTTCTCTCCGCTGTCGTCTCCGGGGGCCACCTGCTGCGAGGCTTGGGCGAGATGATCCTTAAACTGGTTCTGAAATTAAAATTATAATAATTAAACTACAATTATAATAATTAAACTACAATTATAATAATTAAATTAAAATTAATTAAAATTAAAAAATACTTACGTGGATCTCGGTGGTGCGGGCGTAGGTAGACGTCCCAGTCTCCGGGTTCACTGGGTGGGAGATCTCCATCTTCTCATAGAGAGTGGGCTTTCGTCCCTTCTCCCTCTCCTGTTGCGAACCAAATTCAATAGATTTTAAATATTAAACATTTAAAAGTTTATTAATATTCAAATGTAAATAAAAAGTATAATACTTACAAAGGCGAGGGAGTGCTCGTAGATGGACCGGGATCCAGTCTGATGTCTGGCGACGCCTTGCCCGGTCGGGTCCTGCGATCGGTTCTCCCTTGACTTCTCGGACTTGGCTTTGAATTGCTCACTATTCCAGTGAGCAACCAAAGCGTCCCAGACGGAACGTCCATCTGGCCCTGTGCCTAGCTCCAGCTGCGCACCACTATTGAACTTCTTCCTCAGCCCGTAGATAATATTTTTGTACCGCTCCTGCGCTTTCGCGCAGAACAAGCCGTACATAACACTATCATGGGCATGATCCCAGACGCACAACTTCTACAATTAAATTAAAAATAAACTATTAACAAATAAATTCAAAATAATGTATTAAAGTTAAAATCATAATAAATATACCCTGAACTCCTCGAAATACTCCCTACTCTTTCGCTCGGGCACCATGGACCACGAGTGGGCGCCAACCTCGAACGGGAGCTTTTTAATGGCCTATGAGACCCGAGCGCTGGTCTCATGGCCTGGAAGCATATTGTGACATAAAAAAAATTCAAGTTAATATTGATAATTAATATTAATGAATACAATTAAAATTATTTAAGAATACTTACATTTTGTCGCTAGGGACAACAGTGAGACGACTACCCAACTGGGGATGCTGCCGTGAAGCCGTAGATCTGGCAACAGAAACAGAGCCATCAGCACTGGACTGCTGTGAGGAGGATGGTGTCATCTCCGGGGCCCGTCGAACCTCCGGGAGCACCGGTCTCAACGACCCCGACCTCCTCTTCCCCCGACCCTGATCAGGGTTATCTTGAGAGCTCATCTGTAATAGTTATAAATTCAAATATATATTAATTATATAAAATCAACTAATTTTATATGTAAAGAAAAAAAAATTAATTTCTCACTTTAGGTAGCTTGTCCAACATTATCTCATTTATTATGAAAGGCTTAAACAATCTCACAATAATTTTTTCACTACTATTGTTGTTCTTGCACATTTAACCGAATAACCTTAATTACTAGTAGTAACGCCGGACCATTTGACAAGTAGCACTCTAGGTAAAAAATAAATAAATTAATTTCTCACTTTAGGTAGCTTGTCCAATATTATCTCGTTTATTATGAAAGTCTTAAACAATCTCACAATAATTTTGCCACTAGTATTGTTGTTCTTGTACATTTAACCGAACAACCCTAATTACTAGTAGTAACACCAGACCATTTGACAAGTAGCACTATAGGTAAAAAAAAAAATTAATTTCTCACTTTAGGTAGCTTGTCCAATTTTTCAACTTTAAAAACAATTAAATATTGTTTTCCTTGCACCAATAATCGAATAACCCTAAACCATATTAATATATACTAACATACCAACTAATTTAATATATATATTAACATATAAAATCATATAAAATCATATACAAACATATAAAATTATATACAAACATATAAAATCATATATACGTACATATATATATAAATTCTATAAACAAATATGCATGATTACCATACAAACATATATATATATATATTTATATATATATATATATATATATATATATATCTAACTTCTCCTATATATTTAAAAAAATTGATATACAAACATAATAAACGGTTAAAGTTTAAAAAACTTACGGTTATTGTGTAGACGGGGAAGCAACAAGTGAAATAACCGGAATTGATTGCTCGACGGAAGACGGTGGCGGCGATCGTCGGCGGCTTTTTGGATGTGATGGCCGAAATGCGTACGGCCCGTGGTATTAAAAGGATTTAAAATGGCGGTCGCTAAACGCAAATAAAGGCGGTCCCGAATACCAAATTTGCGGTCGCTAATTACCCAAAATTAATGATCTTTGCCCGTTTCCAAGAATGGGTCAACTGACTAGTTTGCGACCGCCTTATGGCGGCCACTGATTACAAAATTGAATTCAGCGACCGCTGTAACGGTCGCTAATCACGCGGTAAATAGCGGTGGTTAATATTGACCGACTTTTGAGTTTTAGCGACCGCCTTCTTTATCGGTCGCAAATTTTCTTACTTTGTGACCTCTGGTCTTTTGCGGTCGCTAATCAGTCTCTAATACAATATTTAGAGACCGATTAGCAGGCGGTCGCTAATTTCGGTCGCTAAAACGTGAGTTTTTTGTAGTGCTCCCAAACTAGGACAAGAAGCTTAATTATTTAAATAACTGGAAATATTAGAAATAATTGGACTAAAACTGAGAATACATGGTAACTAGTGCACTGCCCCATTTTTGCAACTTTGTGTGTTTTCTAAATTTGTCCAGTAACTTTTAAATGCCTACTTTCTTACAACTCTTGTGATAAATACTTATGTGTGTTTAGTTGCAATAACTTGCTATATGTGCCTATGTCTAATAATATGTTTAGTGTTACTAATTGCCATGAGAGGCATAAATAATGATATCCTATGTATCAAGCCTAACATTTCATCCTTAAGTTATTATTATTATTTAGGCATATCTCTCCACAAAGTTCTAGCATTCGGCAACTTGGAGCATATGAGTCATTCTAGTCCTCTTTATTTAGTTTTGCAAGTTGCTTTATTAATTCATTTTAGTTTTTTTCTAGTATGTAAGGTACTATATGAGTTGCTTCTTGGTCTTATTTGAACATGTATTTAATTAGCAAGTACTTGCAAGTAATAACATACATATAGTGCGCATGCAACAAGTAGTTGCAAACAATTATTTATCATATTCATGTTGCAATATTTCAAATGTTACACAGTGCATTTCTCATTCTTTCTATTGTTTTCTTTCAAAAGGTTATTTCTGCATCAGTCCTTGAGATTATGAGGAAGAACAGTAAACTTGGGGTTGAGTCCATATTGTGCAAAAACTCTATTCTTCGTCTCATTGATCCCGTTGAGGTATGGGTGGGTGGGGGTGGCAGTGGAGGTGGGGATGGCATAGCAGGGGTCTAGGGTGGAAAGGGGTGCATGGGGTGGGGTGATTAGAAAAATAAGTTGGGTATATCAACTTATTTTTTTGCAGCTTATATGCAATGAAGCCCATATTTTCAGATCTTATAAGTTGTTTAACATCTCTTTTTACCCATTTTTAAAGAGCTTATAAGCTTCTAGACAACCTTTAAACTATTTTAGAAAGCTTATAAGCTCATGCAAACATGCTCTAAATCTAAGTGGCTACTCCATCATTGGAGATGCCACTTCAGTTATCCTTGCAGAAGAAGATACAGATTTATATACCCATTTCTTGTCAGCCCATTATTTTATGATGTTCATTTGTTGATGAAGGGTATGGCTTGCAGGGGTTTATATTGGTTTCCTCAGTCTAAAAATTATTTAGCTCATTCATTATTGTAATACTCCCTCCGTCCACCAAATTTTTACCCGCTTTACTTTTTGGTCCGTCCACCAAATTTTTACCCATTCCTCTTTTGGAAATAAACTACACTCACAAACAAAAAATGGGTCCCACAATACCAACCACAATACTCTTACTTTATCTACTTTATTCACTTTTTCGATAAAATATTATTTTTCATTAAAAACTGTGCTCAACAGTAACCGGATAAAATTTTCGTGGACGGAGGGAGTATGTTAATGTAATGTAGAGTCACATATTCATTGGCATAGTTCGTCTAATCTTCATATGTCAATCAGTGCTGGTTATTTTCTAGCTTAATGAATGAATGAATTTTTCTTTAAAAAAATTAAAATATTTGTAAAATATAGCAACATTTTGAAAGTTTAAGTAAATTATTATAAACCGGATGACGATTCTAAAAAGGTTGGAGAGAGAAGGATTAGATCTTTCAATTTGGATGATTGTTTACAATATTCTGACAAACTTTTAAAAAATTACTATATTTCACTAATTTTTCAGTTAAAATGCAATAATCTGATTAAAAAACAATTGTAGAAACATATAGCAGATTTTTTTTAAAAATTTATTTAAAAAAATTGGCTAATTTAAAATTTTGTCTTTAAATGTCATGGTATTTTGTTTTATGTTTCATTTGCATTTAAGACTATCTTCATCAAGTGGCTTATATGTTTTCTTCAGTTTAAATGGTATTTGTTATTTCTCTTCAATTAAGTTGGGTTAGGTTGCCTATTTAATTTATGTTATTTGTGTATTAGATTAATATACATATTATTATTCGTATAAAAAATTCTGAAACACATATCATTAATTAACTTTAATTTATAGCATATTTATTTGAACCTTAATTTATTTACACATGAAAAATGCAAAAAATAAATAAAATAATAATAATAATAACTTTGGGTTAATTTCTATAAAATTGGGGGTTCTAAAAAAATAATTGTATTAATTTGATGGTTTATTTATAATTTGTTTTTTCTAAATATATATGGAATTAAAAAAAAAAAACCACAATCTAACTACACTTCTATAAAGGAAAAATTCAATGTTGATACATATGAACAACTTATTTAAATGATCTATATTCTATGGAGATGGTGCTTTAATAATTAAGAACATTAATCCAATTTGAGATAAAATAGTACTCCCTCCGTCCAATATTAGTAGGTCTAGTTCATTTTACACGGGTTTTAAGAAAATGTAGTATTTTATTGTTAAAGTACACATTGTAGTCAATTCAACCTTTTCCTAATGCAATTAGAAAAAGTAGGATTCTTTTAAGTATTCCCTCCAAATTTCTAATGGAGAGAATATTAATTGAATAAAATAATCAAATCAACTCAAATGCCAAAAAGTTGGCGGTTTAAAAGTTGGAATAGAAAATAAAAAGCTGGAATTGTAAAAACTAAACCTGAAACAGTAAATTAAAGTCTGGAAATTCAAATATGCCCAAATAAATGTACTTTCCCACCTAAATACAAAAGATGATGTGATTAAAAATTTTGATTTTCCCCCCAATCCCAAAATTACGTCATTTCCCACCTAATCTCTATACATTAAATACAAAAACTACCCCACATAATTAATTTCTGCATTCATTACACTTCAACCACAAAATGAGGCAACTTGGAAAGAAAGACTTGTCTATGGACAAGAAAGCTGTAGTTTCTCAATTCATCCTGCTCCACAGCATCGATGGCAAACCAAAATACGGAGCTATTCATGAAGCTGCTGCAACTCTAGATGTTTCCGTTCGAAGTGTTAACAGAATTTGGGTTGAAACAAAGAGACAACTCAGTGCAGGTAATGCTATAACTTTTTCAAATGCTAGAAAAATTGAGCATGCAAAAACAAAACAAACAGAAGTTGCAAAGCTTAAGGAACTTCCTGTGAAAAAAAGATCTACTTATAGAAGGATAGCAAAAGAACTTGGAGTTAACAAGAGTCTAGTGGGTCTGTGGGTGAAGAAAAAGCTCATCATACCACATACGAATGCTATCAAACCCGATTTAACAGCCCAAAATAAGTTGTTAAGGTTACGTTTCAGTTTAAGTTCACTTGAATTTCAAAGAGACAACAACATAATCAAGTTCAAAGGAATGCACAATACAATACACATTGATGAGAAGTGGTTCTTCATCACAAAGTCAAGCGATAGATACTACTTGTTGCCAGAAGAAACAGAGCCATATAGATCGTGTAAGAGTAAACGATTCATCACCAAAGTAATGTTCATGGCTGCAGTGTCTAGACCTATATATGCAGTGAGTGGGGAGCTTATTTTTGATGGAAAAATTGGGTTATTTCCTTTCACAAAGAAAGAACCAGCTCAAAGAAATAGCAAAAACAGAGCAAAGGGCACTCTAGAAACAAAATCAATAGAGGCAATCACAAAGGAAGTCATAAAGGATTGCTTAATCAATCAGGTACCAGAAATTTATTTAACTATCAGAATATTTTCATCATTTAGTTATTATTGCAAGTATCCAAAATAAAACATGTAATAGAGTACTTAATTGCTTTATTGATTACATTGCAAATAACATCTCAGGTTCTGCCAGCAATCAAGTCCAAGTGGCCACCAAATATAAGCAAAGAAATTTTCATTCAACAAGACAATGCTAGGCCACATATCAAGAATGATGACATTGAGTTCAGGGAAGTTGCAACATCAGAAGGGTTCAATATCCAGCTTATATGTCAACCAGCTAATTCTCCAGATACAAATATAAATGATCTAGGTTTTTTCAGAGCAATACAAAGCTTGCAAGAAGATACATCATCGTACAATATGGATGACCTGGTCAAAAATATTGTTGATTCATATGAACAACTAACCCACATCACATTGAACAATGTTTTCCTAAGTTTGCAGGGATGTATGATTGAGATGATGAAGTGCAAAGGTCACAATAGGTACAAAATTCCACATATGGACAAGGAAAAGCTCATAAGGGAAGGAAGACTACCAGACAACCTACAAGTTGAAGATGACTTAGTGAAGGAATGCATAGAGTACCTAAGACAACCAGAGAATCAAATTGAGTCTCCATATGATGTGGAAACTTTAATTTCAGATTTGGATTATTAGGGCAGAACAAATAGTAACACAACATTTTGGGTATTTTTTGACATGTTTACAGCATAAACATGTAGGCAATAGAGATAAGGAACTGTTGTTTAAGCTGTAAACAGGTAAGGATATCAGTTTTTGTATGTATATTTCTCAAATGGAATATTGATATCACTTTTTGGATGGTTTTCAGATTGTAGACTCAAATTATTACTAGTGGTGGCATTAAAGATTGATAAAACAACAGTGTACTCATGTACATACATATTTCACCCACAAATTTACCTACCCTCAGATTATACAATCATCACAGGGCATCATAAGCACCATTTAAGTCTCCTAAACTAAGAAAAAAATTCCTAGTGGTGACATTAAAGATGCATGTAAATTGATATACCACACACAAATCAATATAGTCATCACAGGCAGCCATATGCATCATTTTAAGTCACCTAAACTAGGAGAAATTCGTAATGGTGACATTAAAGATTGGACATAAAAAAATGAAAGTTAGGACTACTAATATTGGATAGAGAGAGTATTTCACTCACAAATCAACCTGCCCTCAGATTATATAGTCATCACAGGGCACCATAAGCATCATTTAAGTCTCCTAAACTAGGTAAAAAAACCTAGTGGTGACATTAAAGATGCACAAGACAACAATTTACTCATGTACATACATGTTTCACCCACAAATCAACTTACCCTCAGATTATAGAATCATCCCAGGGTATCATTAGCATCATTTAAGTCTCCTAAACTAGTTAAAAAAACCCAGTGGTGACATTAAAGATGCACAAGACAACAATTCACCCACAAATCAACTTACCCTCAGATTATACAATCATCCCAGGGTATCATAAGCATCATTTAAGTCTCCTAAACTAGGTAAAAAAACCTAGTGGTGACATTAAAGATGCACATGACAACAATTTACTCATGTACATACATGTTTCACCCACAAATCAGCTTACCCTCAGATTATACAATCATCCCAATGCATCATAAGCATCATAGTGCACTCATATCAACAGATTATACAAGTAACACAGTGCACTCATCATCACAGATTATACAAGCAACAGATTATACATGCATCACAGTGCACTCATATTGGGAGATTATACATGCATCACCAGATTTACTCATGTATCACAGAAGACCTGCATCATTACAATGTACTCATCATCACAGTGCACTCATCATCACAGATTATACAAGCAACAGATTATACATGCATCATAGTACACTCATATTGGGAGATTATACATGCATCACCAAATTTACTCATGTATCACAGAAGACCTGCATCATTACAGTGCACTCATCATCCCAGTGCACTAATCATCCCAGTGCACTCATCATCACAGATTATAGATGCATCAACAGATTATACATGCATCAATAATTTTTGGACATTCTCCCATGTATCAAAACAGATCTATCATTAATCCACATATCCACAGGTTTTAACATGCACACATATATCTGAAATCAGAGAAGACCTGTCAAGGAGGCATAAAACGCTCGGGATCCAAACAGCATATGCATCCACCATAAACTGGCGTAATTTAGGACACTGTGAGCCACGACGGGGACCCCAAATTTTTGCCCAATCATCTAGCTCAACAACTTCGAGATCGGAATCGGTCACTTCAAGGTCGGCGGCCACCAAATCGGCGTCGGAATCGGCCACAACATCAAGGTCCACGGCCACCCCGTCGATATCAGCGGCCACCGCTTCGATATCAGCGGCCACCGCTTCTAAATCGCCACCGTCAAGGTTGGAATCGGCCACCACTTCGAGGTCCACGGCCACCTCTTCGAAATCGGCGGCCACCGCTTCGAAATCGCCTCCGTCGAGCTCCGAATCGTCTACCCCTTCGAAATCGCCACCGGCGAGGTCAGAATCGGCCACCTCTTCGAAATCGGCGGCCACCGCTTTGAAATCTCTGCCGTCGAGGTCAGAATCGGCCACCACTTTGAGGTCCGTGGCTACCGCTTCGAAATCGACACCGTCGGCGGCCACCGCTTTGAAATCGCCGTCAGATTCAGAATCGGCCACCACTTCAACATCACCCGCAACCGTTTCAAAATCAAGGTCAGATTCGGGTACGAAAGTATCACAAGAGGAATCGTGTACAAAAGAGGAAGAATGGAGAAGACGGGGCCTTTTGGAGAGATGGGGGAAAATCATTTTCCAAAAACCCTAAGTCGTCTCTCGGGGAAGATGAAAGATGAGAGAGGTAGATTAGATGAGAGTGGAACTGACAGAATACGGAGGGTTTGTTAGGGTTAGATGGGTTAGAGAGGTAGGTTTAATGGATTGAGTTTATATTAAATGGGCCTTATTTGTGTTAATTGGGTTTTGTTAATTGGGTTAGTGGGGGTTAAAACTTGCCAAAAGAAACTAGGCCTACTAATATTGGACGTCCAAAAAATGAAAGTAGGCCTACTAATATTGGACGGAGGGAGTACCATATATAATATAAAAAATCACCAAATTAAATGTATATTTCAATATTTTATATAGATTGACGGAGGATTTTTATCATTCATCAAATTTTAAAAATATTATTAATTAAAAATAATTATTTTTATTATTATAATAAAATCTTTTATTATTACTTCATAGTATTTAATTATAAAATTATATATACACACACATACACATACCGACTTATATACTTAAATGCGCATCGCACTAGTACAAGTTATGGTCTAAAAAAAGCTTTAAATTGGAAACAATTAAAAGAAAAACTAAATTAGGAAGGAAAAGTTTTATGTGGTCCAAACAATTTAATTAATTTACCAAGAATGATATATGGTATATGAATACTACTCTTTGGTCTTGACCCTTCAAATTCCCTACCACAAAAAGAATAAAAAAAAATAACTTTCTTACATACTCATGGAAAGAAACAATTCATATTTGAGGAAGAGTAGGCTGACCACTAGCTTAAGTTAGTTAGAGGTTAAATTTTAACCGCCTATATTGTTTCCTATGACTAAGGATGGCCTTTCTTAGGAATTGTCATTGCTTCATTAAGAAGGGACGCGCTAACAAGCATCCAAGATAATATCCATAATCTATATAGCGATGAAGATATTTATGTCTCTCTCTTTATTACTAGCTCTCATCTTTCTTTTCTTCTCCATTTCATCCGCTCACATCACATTTAGCCAGAGTCAAGAACACCAAGCTTCTAGCGAGAGCCAAGAGCAACAATCTTCTAGCCAAAACCACGAAAGTCATGCTTCTAGCCAAAGTCAAGAACATTACGCTTCTAGCCAGAGCCAAGTAGGAAGTGGTTCCAGCCAAAGCCTAGAGCATGATACTTCTAGCCAAAGCCGAGGACATGATGCTTCTAGCCAAAGCCAAGGACGTAGTGATGCCTCTAGCCAGAGCCAAGGACGTAGTGATGCCTCTAGCCAGAGCCAAGGACATAGTGATGCTTCTAGCCAGAGCCAAGGAAATATTGATGCTTCTAGCCAAAGCCAAAGATATAGTGATGCTTCTAGCCTGAGTACTTCTAACAAGAGCCAGGGACATGATGCCTCTAGCCAGAGACAAGGACGTGATACTTCTAACAAGAGCCAAGGACGTGATGCTTCTAGCCAAAGCCAAGGACGTGATTCTTCTAGCAAGAAAGAACGTGATGCTTCTAACCGGAGCCAAGGGCATGATTCTTCTAACCAGAGCCAGGGACGTGATTCTTATAGGCGGAGGCAGGGACATGATGCTAAAAGTCATGGTAATGATGCTTCTAGCCAAAGCCAAGGACCTGATACTTCTAGTCATAGCCAAGGAAATGACGGTTCTAACCAGAGCCATGGACACAATGCAAAGAGTCAAGGACATGATGTTTCTAGCCAAAGTCAAGGATTGCATGCTTCTTTCGACTTCCATGGTAGTTACAAGGGTTGTTTTTCAAAGGTGTATGCTTTTGGAGGTTCAGACACAGATACTGGGAATGCTAACCTTCTAGGTGGCCTCCTAAATGCAACCTTTGGAAAATCTAAAGGGAGGTTGGGAGATGGGCGCTTGGTAGTTGATTTCCTATGTGATGCTCTTTCTGTGCCCGAAATTTCAGCCTACAAAGAGGTTAATGTAAATAGCACCCAGGCCAGCGTTAATTTTGCGGTTGCAGGATCAACAGCTCTCCCGGGGGATTTTTTTTCCACACATAATTTGAGTAGCCTAATCTGGAAGGACTCCCCCAAAACTTTTCAGACTCAAATAGAGTGGTTCAACAAATTCCTAATAGACATGGGATGTAAAGGCCCCAACAGAGGAGGTTCATGCAAAGCTGATATAGGAAATTCACTTTTTTGGATAGGAGAAATGGGAGTCACAGACTTTATGAGTGCTATAGGCTCATCCATTCCTCTTCCACATGTAACGGAGATTTCAGTCAGGATAGTGTGTGAACTTCTAAAGGTACGTACGTGAAATAAAATAAATATTTATCTCGGCATTTAATTTTTTATTTGTACAGGTGATGCTAGACAATGGAGCAAAGTATGTGGTTGTTCAAGGATTGCCACCGCTAGGTTGCCTCCCGACTTACATGTCATCGAGTTCAGAAAAGGAGGATCGTGATCACATGGGATGTGTAGCCTCTGCAAACATAGGAATCATCAATTACAACCAAATACTTCAAGAAAGATTGCAAAAATTCAGGAAATTGTACCCCCATTGTTCAATCTTGTATGCTGATTATTGGAATGCCTACCTTACCATCCTAACAAACCCAAAGAAGTACCAGATTGAGGAGCCCTTCAAAGCCTGTTGTGAACAAAAGCCCCAGGGTCTATTCACAATCAACAGACATTCACTGTTCGGCTCTCAACGCTCAACCACCTGCAAAGATCCCACCAAGTACATTAGTTGGGACGGCATTCATCTCACCGAAGCAATGAATAAGAAGCTAACCGCTCTTTTCCTCAATGAAGGCTTCTGTAAACCATCTTTCAGTGAGCTTGTCAAAGCCAAACTTAAGATGTAGAGCAACATGACTTTTATCGCCCCGGATAATGCATCACGAGAGCGAGATAATAACATGATTAGGAATTTTTTTCTTTTTATGTGCGTACTGTATGCAGCAAATTCAGTCAAATATGTTATGCCGCAACATATAGTTAATTGTATGAGTTATCAAGAAGGATAACTGGAAACAAATAAATAACATCATAAGATACTTAGATTTCATGACACTCTTAAGATTTTATTCCTAATATCTACAAGTTTTATTTATTTAATTAATTAATTAAAATTAACAATTAGAATAACCATCAATATCATCTAGTAACTAACCATAAAAGTCTTTAATAGATGCTTTTCTTTCCTGTGTTCTCTTCGGTCTTCCATCTGTATACACTTGTCGTTTAAAATAATACACATTTATCTCAATAATTTTAGTGCACTAGAATTTCTCATCGTTAATATACAGGAGAATTGTTATCATATAAATTTGATATTGTAAAGTTTCATAGTATTGGCCCTTCCTTCTCATATGTTAACATGTCATTTTTTGTCAATACATAATAAAAAAAAAACAAAGAAAGACACAGTAATCAAGGAAGTCATCCAACTATCTAATTCTACCTGAGACTAGCCATAATGTTTTTTTTTTTAATCACAAACCACTCCAAGAGATTATCAAACACCAAGAATCTGCTTTAATTTTATACATAAATAAAAGACTGCAAAGGTTTACCCCCATGGCAGGAAGGATCACCTTGACAAGAATTTCAATATAAGTTAGTTAAGGAAATTCTAGTGATAAGTATATTATTGAAACTTATTTGTGCCTTTATCGGGACAATAATATGTATTGGAGTTATACGTGAAAGTATGTTTTTACTTTGTATAACTTATGCATTAAACACTTGTTTATGAGAATAATTATTTTATCACATTTGCTTTATATATGAATGAATGTTAAATATTTATTGCAACCCGTTCAATATATAGTATGTGTTACATTGTAGTTAATGTGGTGATACCAGATCACAGAAGATCACATTGACAATTACTTGTAACTAAACATACAATTCACGACCCAGGTGGAATTGAATAATCCGCCATGAAAGGTCGATGTGTAGTTCTCAGATTGACCTTGTTGGGACATTGTCAGTTTTGATTAAGATCCCAAAGCCCCTGAAAAGATGAGTTGCCTTGGTTTGTCTTAGTCAGGCTAGTCTTGGTTAGGTTTTGTACTTAGTCATTTTACATTTCACAGGTACTCAGTGAGAGGAGAACTCACTGATGACAATCAAGACTAAGAGCCTGAAGACGAAGAGCACCATCTTGAACTTATGACAGTCTTCTAAGCTGACTGAGTAAGTGTCAGTGATGATGAGTATAACCCCGAGGTCACTACTAACTCAGTCCTGAAGGAACAGGATGATACTGAGTTAATGGGAAAGACTTGGAGTAGAGTCAAGCAATGCAAAAGAAATATCAGCGTCAGGACAAGACCATTGTGCTCGAGACAAAAAGAACTTAATAAGACAAGCATGAAGCCTAGGAATAAGTTCTGACATTCTCACCAACCTGATGACGTGGACCAATCCGGGAAGGACACGCACGTACGGAACCTGACACGAAGACTGACTTCAGACTGCATATTAAACGGGCAAGCATTAAATGGCACATTAAATGCAAGTTACCAAATCCATGCAAGGACGACTGCTGCATGAGAAATATGTCCGTTTGAGCCACTCTACATAGATGACTAGAAGACTATCTCTTCCAACGGATAGTTTTCAAATCACCTATAAATACAGAAGGCCTTGAACCCATTCAACGTTACGGGAAATTTCCAAGCCAGAAATTACTCAAACTCTCAAGAAATCAAAGCATTCAGTCTTTAGAAGAAGCACTCGAAACCAGCTAAATTTCCCAAGTATTTTTTAGTTTCTGAGAGTTATTCTGTATTCCAAAGAGCGTATTAGCAATATCTTAAGCTTAGAGTGATTATCCAATCCTTAGCAAAGCTTTGTCTTGTAAGGATAATCACAACCTAGTTGGAATCCAAACTGAAACCAAAACCCTAAGTTAGGTTTGTTGGTAATAAGTTGTTAGTGAGTAAGGAGTTTGTATAGGCTAGTGAGGAGTAGCTGATCTTGGTGCACCTTTGCACGTTAAAAACAAGAATCTCTTGAGTGGATTTCCTGTTAAATCAGGCCGTGGACGTAGGAGCTTGAGTCTCTGAACCACGTTAAACTCCATGTGTTCTTACTGATTTGATATTGTGCTTGCTTGTCATATTACTTATTCATTCATAGCATTTGATTTTTATCAAGCTGAATCAATCATCCTGATCATCAAACAGAGCACTGCCCTACTATTCACTACTTCAGAATAGAGTAATCAAGTTTTTAGAAAGCAAACTAAACAAGAATTTAAACTATCACGGCTCACGCATTTCCGCACTGAACTCGAATTGATAGTCAGCCAACTGACCCACACTAAGTGTAGTCAGTGGGGAGATTATCAGCTCTTAGTTCTTTATCACTCTGAGTAAAGGGGGCTCAGCAAGGTTTAAGTTAAAAAATTGGTATACGTGTATTCCCCCCCTACACGTATTCATCAGTCTTGTACCGGGACCAACAAGTGGTATCAGAGCAGTGGTTCAAAAGACCACTGACTTTGAATACTAATAGTTTCAGAGGAGAAACTGTTGGTGGTCACTGAACAGATCTGAGTTTGCTTTTCATAAAACTTGCATCATCATGACTTCGAAGAGACTTGAAGCTTCGTTACCTGAATTCTCTGTATCTAACTTTGTCTATTGGAAGTTCAGACTAGAGGCACATCTTGATGCCATCTATGACCAGATGCCGCGTGTCATCAAGGAAGGACCTATCAAGATCACTATTCCTAACGTCAGAGGAAGGGGATATGATGATCTTGATATTGGCGTACCTATTCCTAAGGAAAGGAAGGATATGACCACTGACGAGATCAAGATGGTGGGACTGGATAATGTGGCCAGAAATATCATCTTGCATACGGTGCCTTTCGAGGAGTCAGCAAGGCTGATGAACTTAAAGACGGCAAAAAAGGTTTGGGATGAGCTGACCAGGATGTGCGAGGTGTCAGAAAAGATAAAAGAGAACAAGAGAAATATTGCCATTCAGAAGTTTGAAGCGTTCGAGATGCTACCTGATGAGACTATCGATAAGATGGAGTCAAGATTCATCAAGTTGATGAATGAGTTGGTGATGGTGGACAAGGATGTCCCTAAGAGAGATGTTGCTTCAAAGATCTTGAATGCCCTTCCTGAGAGATGGGACAACAGTGTAATTATGCTTAAGAACACTCAGGATATGAGTAACATTACTCCTGCTTTACTTTTTCCAGAGCTCAAAGCACTGGAATTTGATCTCAACAAGAAAGAAGAAAGTTCAGCAGGAAGAGGAAGAGAAAGAGAAAACTCCTGAGAAAAGTGTGGCGTTCAAGGCCAGGTCTGAACCTGTTGAGTCTTCATCAAAGTCACTGATGGAGATGAGCAAGGAAGAGCTTGCTGAGGAGTACAGCCTGATGGCCAGACGCTTTGAGAAGCTTAATTCCAGGTTTGGTCGTTATAAGAAATTTTATCAGGACTCACGTGACAGGAAACCTGAAGGAACCCACCAAAGCTCGAGGAGATATGAGGAAAGGAGAAACACAGACCAGAGGAGAGATCGTGGCGGTGAAAGAAGATATTCAGAACCAAAGCCCGATCGTAGAGATGAACGGAGACGTACTCGTGATGACAGGCACTCAGGGAAGACTGAAAGCTCATCAAGGCAGAGGGAACCTGACTCAAGGAGGAACCCTGAACCTAGGAAAGAAAGAGGAGATGAGCAAGCAACATGTTACAACTGTAACAAGAGCGGGCATTATCAGTATGATTGTCCGGAGCTGAGTGCAAGGGAAAGAGAGGACAGGAGGGCCAAGAGACACCAGAGACTTGCTGACCGGAGAGCCATGCTTGCTGAAGATGCAACTGACTTGGATGGTCCTGAGGAGAGGTCACCTGAACTCTTTTTCAACGATGAGTACGATGATGTGTGCCTTATGGCAAGAGAGGAACTGAGGTAACATCTAACTCTGTGTGTGGTTCCTACACTGGTCAAAATCCTGAGCTTAGCTCAGAGTCAGTCAGAGAAATGAACCTTCAGATCTGCCTGGATCAATTGATGGTTGATGTTAGGATATAGATTAGATGTTTTGAAGATGTTAAAACAAGAACTTGTAATAGGACTAGCTGAACCTGTTAGTCAGCTACAGATTAGTCTTGGTCTAGAATAGGTCTTTGGTTAAGGGGGAAGAAATCTGTGCAGACCAGATGAGAGGTGACCAGATGAGAGGTGACCAGATGATGTGTCCAGACCAGAGCAGAAGAGTCACCAGAGCAGATGAGGTCCAGAGGAGTCTGACCAGATGAGCTCTGACCAGAGGAGTCTGACCAGAGGAGTCTGCCAGAGGAGTCTGACCAGAGGAGTCTGCCAGAAGACCTCACCAGAAGAGGACCAGAGTAGAGGCAGAAGACTTTCCCCAGACCAGACTAGTTCAGACCAGATGAGGGAGACAAATTAGTTCACCCTCCCAGTAGCTTCGTAGTAATCTGGAGACAAGGAGGTTTTGGAGATCATGATGGAGAAGAAGGCAATCTGGAGAGTCAACTGATGGAGGATCTGATTGATTGATTGCTTGATTGAAAGTCAACTAATCAATCATATAATCAATCTTTGATTGATTATATCCCTCCAATTATGGTTGTTTGAATTGCTAGTTCCCAACGGCTAGTTAATTCACAACTATAAATAGGAGTGCTTGGATTAGTTCAAGAGACAAGAGTCGCGCGAGAGCACGCAACAAGAACACACGAACTCTTCCAAACACTCACCTTGTTCATTAACGTTTATACACTCTTTAGGAGTTTCAGTTGGATCTTATAATTAACCTGTTCATCTTGAAAGGTTGTTGTAAGTTGTTGTACGAAGGAGCTGGTACTTCGCAATTCCAGTGGTTCGTGAGTACGTTGGTTGGAGAGAAAGTCCCCTTTGGAGAAAGGGAGAGTGGACGTAGGACAAGTTGGTCCGAACCACTATATATCCTTGTGTCCTTTACTTTTCTGCACTTTAAATTTCTGCAATTTCTTTTAGCATTTCTTTAAAGGGTTTTCTTAAAAATAAACTTAAAAACGCTTTCCGCTGGATATTTTTGGGACCAACAAGTGGTATCAGAGCAGTGTGTCCTACAGACCACTGTTTTGAAATCATCTCTGTGGTCACCAGGGCAGATCCATTTTTTTGAAAACCCAAATATTTGTTGTGCTAACAAATTTTGCAGAAATGGGCTCAAAGAGATGCAGTAGAAGAGACACCAGGAGGTACTCCAAAAGAAGCTTAGCAGATGAGGAAGAAGAAGTATCCACTTCTGGTTCATCATCCAATTATGGACCAGACGAAGAGATATGTCTTATGACAGATGAGGTATGTAATCGAACTCCCTCTTCTTCTTCTTATTCTTCTTTTTCTGAACAATCAGAGGAGTCTTATACGCAAAATTTGCTATTAGATCTCCAAAAATCTGTACAACTTTGTCAAAAGTTGGAAGATGAGAACACAAAGTTGAAAGCAGAAAACCAGAAGCTTTCACAATGTTTAGGCAACCCAACTGATCTACCAGCTGAACAGGTTCAAACACTGGTAGAAGAGTCCACTGACTTGAAAACTAGATGTGATGAACAAACTAAGCTGATAGAAAAGTTGCTTGTTGAAAACATTGAGAAAGATAATGAATATACTCTGCTGAAAGCTAAGTTCGATGAACTCTTCCATCAAAACAAAATTGTAAAAGATAGTGAGGACAAGCTCAAGCTGAGACTGGAGCAGCTGACTACAGCAAACAATGCTGTGTCACACATAGCTGCCTCATCTCAAAGAGAGCATGATAAGACAGGCCTTGGTTATTCCAAACCTGAATCCTCACATGTTCAGAAAGAAGAACAACCTAGAAATTTTATTGATAAGGGCAAGAGGTCAGCTGACCAGGCAACTCAGCCTAATGGGCAGATGAGTACTGAAACTCAAAAATCTAAAAGGCAGAGGAGGAATTTTAAGAAGAGTTATACCCAGAATAAAATACCTCAGCCAGGCCAGCAGAGTAGAAGACAGTCTGGATCTTCTCAAAAGAAGCAGAACCAGATGACTCATACTCACCTGCAGAGGACTTTCAAGTCATCTGCCAGACCAGCTGGAACCTTTGATGGTTCTAGTAAGACTTATCCTTATCAAAAGAATTTCAAGTCTGTTGCTTTAAGACAAGTTATTCCTTCTACTGGACAAGCTAATAAGAGAAGAAGAGCCTCTAGAAGAAATAACCATGTCGAAGCTTCTTATGTTCAGTGTGTTTTTGTGGATATATATGGAAGAAAGATAAGATCACCTGATTCAAAAAGGGATGATCTATTCTTGTGGCTTCCTAAAAATTGTGCTAACCCCCCTGGACCCAGTAGGGTACCAAAAAGTTGATTGCCTGCAGATACACAAGAAGACCAGCTGATGTTTTGCCCCAAATATCAGCTGAGCATACTTTGAGGGGGAAGATCAGTTGACCCAGCCTGCTAGAATCTCTGTTTAGATATTTCATATTTTCTTGTCTTGTTTTATTTAAAGTTCTTCCAGTTTTAACATCATCAAAAAGGGGGAAATTGTTAGGATATAGATTAGATGTTTTGAAGATGTTAAAACAAGAACTTGTAATAGGACTAGCTGAACCTGTTAGTCAGCTACAGATTAGTCTTGGTCTAGAATAGGTCTTTGGTTAAGGGGGAAGAAATCTGTGCAGACCAGATGAGAGGTGACCAGATGAGGTGTCCAGACCAGAGCAGATGAGGTCCAGAGGAGTCTGACCAGATGAGCTCTGACCAGAGGAGTCTGCCAGAAGACCTCACCAGAAGAGGACCAGAGCAGAGGCAGAAGACTTTCCCCAGACCAGACTAGTTCAGACCAGATGAGGGAGACAGATTAGTTCACCCTCCCAGTAGCTTCGTAGTAATCTGGAGACAATGAGGTTTTGGAGATCATGATGGAGAAGAAGGCAATCTGGAGAGTCAACTGATGGAGGATCTGATTGATTGATTGCTTGATTGAAAGTCAACTATATAATCATATAATCAATCTTTGATTGATTATATCCCTCCAATTATGGTTGTTTGAATTGCTAGTTCCCAACGGCTAGTTAATTCACAACTATAAATAGGAGTGCTTGGATTAGTTCAAGAGACAAGAGTCGCGCGAGAGCACACAACAAGAACACACGAACTCTTCCAAACACTCACCTTGTTCATTAACGTTTATACACTCTTTAGGAGTTTCAGTTGGATCTTATAATTAACCTGTTCATCTTGAAAGGTTGTTGTAAGTTGTTGTACGAAGGAGCTGGTACTTCGCAATTCCAGTGGTTCGTGAGTACGTTGGTTGGAGAGAAAGTCCCCTTTGGAGAAAGGGAGAGTGGACGTAGGACAAGTTGGTCCGAACCACTATATATCCTTGTGTCCTTTACTTTTCTGCACTTTAAATTTCTGCAATTTCTTTTAGCATTTCTTTAAAGGGTTTTCTTAAAAATAAACTTAAAAACGCTTTCCGCTGGATATTTTTGGGACCAACAGTTGATTTCTCCAGGCTGCAGGAAACTAATGTCTTCTTGGTAGAGGAGAACAAGAAATTGAGTATTGAGGTCCAGAGCCTGAATGATCTGTTGGGAAAATAGGGGTGCCCGGAATCTATTCGGGATGAAATTTAAATACAAATTTAAATACAATTATTACTAGCATGAATTAATCCTAATTAATTCAAATAATAATTCCAACAACCAATTTAACATCATGCATGTTGAATTAATTCACATATAATCTATGGCGGAATAAACAAGATAATATGTGATTTACGTACCTCTCGTAGAACTTGGCCTTTGAATAAAACGGGATAAACACGTACGCGCTTTATCAACCCAAAAGCATTCTCAAGTATTCCCTTTCGCCTTATTCGATCACCGGTGGGAGATGCTTTCGAATAATTTAAATAACTAAGGAAAAAGAAAAATATCTATGCTCTTGATTTTTCCAACGCATGGAATTATGTATATGGGGATGAAATAATCATCCCCTATTTATAGAGGGTAATGGCCGAAAATTATAGTGGAATGGGCCTTGGAAAAAAAATCTTTTCTTAGACTCTAAGAAATCTTGAATATATCCCATATATTCTTTTCTCCATAATAAAATATTCCACAAAAATCTCACCCTCCTAAATAAGCTTGTAATTTTCAAAATTTGTAGGATAAGAATCCAAGATTTGGATCTTCTTGAATATATGAGATAATCTTGTATTCCAAGAATACTTATCTTCCATAATATCTTTTCAAGAGAATCAACAAAATCTTTTCTTTTCCACACATGCTATTTTCGAAAATTCTAGGAAAAATCAGCACAGTATTATCTTTTTATTTTAATCACCTTATCATTATTGGGCTACTTAATGGGCTACTTGAGGGGCCTTTAAGGAGAATTAAGATTGGACCTCCTAATGGATTTCTGAATTTCAATATTGAGCCCCAATATAATTCAATCCATTAATATTATTTATTACCACTAATAAATTAATATTGCACTATTCATCTTAATCCATATTACGATAATATGGGCTCCCGGTTATTATTTCCTGCGTTTAAGATTATCAAGTCCATTAATTAATTAAGCTTCTGAATAGCTCTAAATTAATTAATATATTTCACCTTGGAGTAAAGACAGCTCAACATTATTATCCGTACCGAAGAAACTGATTCTTCACTTGCAAGATTTGGTACGATAAAACTTCTGAGCCCACCAAGGGGACTAATCACACGAGCCGTACTCGCACGCGTTTCTCCGTATTAAATCTTAGCAACCATCGTATGATTAATTTTACTGCCCAAAGCACAAGGTTCGAAGTCACAATGATTCTCACCCAACATGAATCAAAGCAGTAACCATTAAGCACACACGGTCCTATTTAAGTGACGGAGATTAAGAAATCAACAACCACTGAGGTCTAATTCTTCACATTTCAGAACAAAAGAATTTATCCTCGCTGTAGGTCCTCTTCAACACATACTAAATGTGCTAGTGCAATCTCTTAGTCAAGACAGACCAATCTGAGCCTTACACATCGACATTTCACGGTGGATTTTTCAATTCCACCTAGGTCGTGAAAATGTATGTTTAGTTACAAGGAAACTGTTAATGTTGTCTTTCGTGATCGGGTATCACCACATTAACTACAATGTAACTAGTACCATTATGAACTGTTTGCAATAAATATTCAACATTCAATCATATCTAAAGCATATGCGATAAAAGAATTATTCTCATAAACGAGTGTTTGATACACAATTTATACAAAGTAAAATCCAACAATCTCCCACTTATACTTAAAGTCTGCTTTTAGTATACATCATGCATGTCTTAATGTAGTAGCTCTACGTGACATCTCATGTCAACCTACACTAACCTAATAATTCCTCCCACTTATACTTAAAGCAGATTGGCAATAGTCTTGACTCCCATTCCATCCACATGTCTCTCGAATGTACTCTGAGGAAGACCCTTTGTGAATGGATCAGCTAGGTTGTCACCCGACGCTATCTTTGCCACCTCTATATCTCCTCTCTTAACGATTTCTCGTATAAGATGGTATTTTCTTTCTATGTGTTTGCTGGCCTTGTGGGCTCTCGGTTCCTTTGAATATGCAAGTGCTCCGGCATTGTCACAAAAGACAGTTATCTTGTTGGGCAAATTCGGAACAACGTCCAAGTCCACTAAGAAGTTCTTGAGCCAAACTACCTCTTTCGCTGCTTCACAAGCAGCTACATACTCGGCTTCCATGGTCGAATCGGAGATGCATTTCTGCTTAACGCTTCTCCATGAAATGGCTCCTCCTCCCACGCAAAACACATTACCCGAGGTTGACTTTCTTGAGTCTATATCTGATTGGAAATCCGAGTCCGTGTATCCCACGGGAACTAGACTATCTGACTGGTAAATCAGCATCCGCTCACGAGTTCTTTTCAGATACCTCAAGATGCACTTTACGGCAGTCCAATGGTCTTTCCCGGGATTACTTTGATATCTTGCCACCATGCCCACGACAAAGCAGATATCCGGTCTCGTACACAGCATTGCATACATAAGGCTTCCTACGGCCGAAGCCTACAGAACACCTTTCATGTCATCTATCTCCGCTTGCGTCTTAGGGCTCATTTCTTTCGATAGATGGATTCCGTGCCTAAAAGGTACAAAACCTTTCTTGGAATCTTGCATGCTGAAACCCTTCAAAACAATGTCAATGTATGAAGCTTGCAATAAGCCCAACATCCTCTTCTTGCGATCGCGAGTGATCTTGATCCCAAGGATGTGACCGGCTTCCCCTAAGTCCTTCATATCAAATTATTTTGACAGCCATACCTTTACGTCTGACAATACCTTTACATTGTTTCCAATGAGCAGAATATCGTCTACGTATAATACTAAGAATACCACCGCAGTTTCGTCACGCTTCTTATACACACAACTTTCGAACTCGCTTTGATCAAACCCATAAGATCGACTTAATCACTTGATCAAAACACTGGTTCCAAGTACGCGATGCTTGCTTAAGTCCATAAATGGATCTCTTAAGCTTGCATACGAGATTCTCTTGGCCTTTTTCAATGAAACCTCTGGGCTGTTGCATATAGATATCTATCCCGTCAAGACTTCCGTTAAGGAAAGCCATCTTGACATCCATTTGCCAGATCTCGTAATCTAGGTGCGCAGCGATCGACAAGAGAATACAGATGGACTTAAGCATAACTACAGGCGAAAAGGTCTCCTCATAATCGATCCCTTCTTTCTGAGTATACCCTTTGGCCACAAACCTTGCTTTGAAGGTCTCTACCCTTCCGTCCGGTCCTCTTTTCCTCTTGTACACCCACTTGCATCCAATGGGTTCTACCCCACTGGGTGGTTCGACCAACTCCCACACTTGATTATGATCTATCGAACCCATCTCGGTTTCCATTGCCGTTTGCCACGACTCCGCGTCTTTGTCTTGGATTGCCTCGTCGTACGTCCATGGGTCTGATTCATCACCGGGAACCAAATCCGAAGATTCTCCTATCCCCATGAATCTCTCGGGTTGCCTAGCAATCCTCCCACTACGACGGGGTTCTGGTTGTGAAGATGTGACGTGTGGTACATCATCTTGTATACTTGGTATCGAGGTTTGACCTCTCAATTCTTCTAAGGTAATTTCACTTTTGGGTTTCCGATTGTTCATATAGTCTTCCTCCAAGAATTTAAAGTGTGTACTGATCACGGTCTTTTGATCCTTGGGACTATAGAACATACACCCTTTTGTTCCCGCAGGGTATCCTATAAACAGCCTTAATTCCGAACGTGGATCCAACTTACCGACTTCCTTGTCTAGCACGTATGCCGGACAACCCCAAATCTGCAAATGTCTTAGACTGGGCTTGCGCCCAATCCACAATTCCATTGGGGTTTTAGGAACCGATTTGGATGGCACCAAGTTTAGAATGTAAGCCGCCGTTTCCAAGGCATTACCCCAAAATGACTAGGGTAAATCCGAATAACTCATCATGGATCTGACCATCTCTAAAAGAGTCTGGTTTCTTCGTTCCGCCACACCGTTCTGTTGAGGGATTCCCGGTAAGGTTAACTGGGATACGATCCCTTCATCCGATAAGTAGTTTAAGAATTCATCGCTGAGGTATTTGCCTCCACGATCTGATCGTAGAAACTTGATACTCTTTTCCCTATGTTTCTTGGATTCGGACTTAAACTCCTTGAACTTATCAAAAGTTTCAGACTTATGCCTCATAAGGTAAATGTACCCATATCTCGAATAATCGTCAATGAAGGTGACGAAATATTCATACCCCATTCTCGCTTTGATCGTCATTGGACCACACACATCAGTATGAACGAGTTCTAACACTTCCGTGGCTCTATTCCCCTTAGCTCCAAATGCCCTCTTGGTCATCTTACCCTCTAAACAGGATTCACAAGTTGGAAACGGTTCGACTTGGAATGATTCCAAGGATCCGTCTTTCACCAATCTCTCTATCCGCTTTAGATTAATATGACCTAGTATAAGATGCCATAGAAGTGTTTCATTCATCTCCGAAGAACGCTTTCTTTTATTACTCGAAATGATCGACGTGTTATTAGATTCATTATTTGAGTGGTGTGCACACTTAATCGTACACATTTTTTTACCAACGTTCCATGACAGATAATATCATTCTTAAAAGAAATAGTAACAACTTTATTAAAAGTAACTGAATATCCATAAAAAAACAACTTAGAAACCGAAATTAAATTCTTCCTAAAGTTCGGAACGTATAAAATATCTCTTAAAATTAAAACTCTATCTTCAAAAGATAGGTGCACGACTCCCACTGCTTCGGCTGCCACTCTCGTAGCATCGCCCAAAGTGATGGTGATCTCATTCTTGCTAAGTCGCCGGGTTAGCTGGAACCCCTGAAGAGTGAAACAAATATGATCAGTTGCCTCGGTATCCACTACCCAAACGTGGGCAGCATACGCCGCAATATATGTTTCAACGACTAAAGCATGAGACTTACCTTTCTTTACCGCCTTCTTAGGCTCAGAACAGGTAGACCTCCAATCTCCTTTCTCCCCGCAATTGAAGCACTTACTCTTACCGGATATCTTCACGCCGTACGGCTTGAATGCTCTTTCTTTGCCACCAAGAGTGAGTCTACTGGTTTGATTCCGATCAATCTCCTTCTTCTCAATCTTACCTTCCATTGGCCTAGATTTCGAGAAAAAGCTCTTGATCACCAAAGCCTTGTCCCTACTCCCTAAGTATGACTCTACCGCTATCAGAGCTTTGAGCAGGGTACACGTATTCCCAAAAGAACCCATCAAAACTACTCGATAGCTTTAGGAGTATGGAATCAATTTGACTTTCTTCACTTTGTCCGACACCAAGAAACTCGAGTTTTTCAAACTCACGCCTAAATTTGAGAACATGATCCCTTACAGGTGTTCCCTTCACCATTTCCTTCGTGAGCTTCTCACGAATGGTGAACAGATTTGCCATGGGGTTCTGATGTTGAAACATCTCTTCAAGGCTATTCATGATATCAACAGCCGCTTCAATGCCTTCATGAATGCGTTTCAAATCTTCAGACATAAATGTCAAGATGATGCGCTTCATGTGCTCATTGGAATGCTTCCAATCATCGAATATCACCCTTTCCCCATTACTTGACTTATCATTAGGTCTCTTGGGTACGTCAACGCTAAATATCCAATAGTGTTCTTGCGCAGGTAGGACCATATTCATGTTACGTTTCCAATCAACATAGTTCTCACCAACAAGTTTATTATCTTTAAGTATACTAAACAGTGGATTAAAAGGTTGCGACATGATGAACTGAGAATAAAACATACATTCATATCAATATCTAGAAAAATACGAAATTATCACATAATTCGATCACATCAATTATATTGAAACCTTAAAACAATATAATCATGCATCAGCCAACATCTCAAAATAATTTAAATGCACCACGAGGGGTGGTCTATACATTTAAATACATTCAAGCGGATCACAAACTTAAAAGTTACAAATCCTTAATTCAAAATTAATAGTTGGCTCCCACTTTGACCACATAGAAATTGACAGGGACTCCGAGGGGAGAAAGTTAATATCAATTTCCTATGCCTAAGTAATAACCATAATTAAATACAGGATTATTATTTCGCTTTGAGCAAGCCACTCGTGGTGAGGGTCAATACCGCCACTAGTAATAATCCACAATCATCCTTTCGGAATTTATTCATGTGAAATCCGTTCTTTTGGCCGATCTGAAGGAGAAATGTATTCCAAAAGAACTTCACAAATAAATAAATTATGGAGGCCAAATTAATCCAATTTTAACATCCGGAATAAAATTGCGATTAAATAAACACACTTAGTAATTTTCAAAAGTAAGGTTTTTCTTGGACAATTAAATTCATGCAAACACATATTAACAATTAATAATAAGTGCATGAAATAAAACATCCATCAAAACAAAATTAAACACATTGGAGCACTCAAATCCAATTGTCACGGTTTAATTTCTTCACGTCTTGATGCGAAAAATCGTCCTTGTTGCTTTCCGTCGTTCGTCTCGATACACTCCCACTCGAACAACAACACTTCATCAAAAACAACATCGTTTGGGGTTCGAGACGACGTTTAAAATTACACAAAAAAAACGGAACAAAAAAAATTCCACGGCCCGAGATACGGCGCCCGTCGGCCCACGAAGTGGGCCCGCGCGCCTCTCGGCCAAGCAGCCGAAGCGCTGAAGCACCGACTATCGAGTGTAGAAGCGCTGCATGCCGAGCGCCGAAGCGCGCGCCCTTGCGCGTCGTCGGCCACCCGTCGCGTGCGGGTCATACGCCTTGCTCACCCCGTGCGTCGGGTTTCGACGTTCGTTCTCGTTTTCTTCACCCCATGCATGATTTTACGTCCATGCATGCACCACGCATGCATGCGTCGTCCGGGTACGCCGTCTTTAATTCTTCGTTCTTCGTCACGATCCGGTTATAATTTATTTTACAAAAAAATAAATACTAGATCTAGACTAGTCTATTACAATGATCGAATCAAAATAAAAACAACTAATCTACTCGTGGATTTTCTCACGAGAAAAACGAATTCGAATGAATCGAATTAAAAACAATTAATTCACACGCATGAAAAATTAACAACATTAAAACCATGACAATTGGACACCTGCAAAAAAGATCTAGCAATTCTACTATCCAATTTCAATTTAATGTCTAACAATTTAAATTCCAATTTAAAGATCAGAGCCCGAAACCGTGGCTCTGATACCAGTTGTTGGGAAAATAGGGGTGCCCGGAATCTATTCGGGATGAAATTTAAATACGAATTTAAATACCATTATTACTAGCATGAATTAATCCTAATTAATTCAAATAATAATTCCAACAACCAATTTAACATCATGCATGTTGAATTAATTCACATATAATCTATGGCGGAATAAACATGATAATATGTGATTTACGTACCTCTCGTAGAACTTGGCCTTTGAATAAAACGGGACAAACACGTACGCGCTTTATCAACCCAAAAGCCTTCTCAAGTATTCTCTTTCGCCTTATTCGATCACCGGTGGGAGATGCTTTCGAATAATTTAAATAACTAAGGAAAAAGAAAAATACCTATGCTCTTGATTTTTCCAACACATGGAATTATGTATATGGGGATGGAATAATCATCCCCTATTTATAGAGGGTAATGGCCGAAAATTATAGTGGAATGGGCCTTGGAAAAAAAATCTTTTCTTAGACTCTAAGAAATCTTGAATATATCCCATATATTCTTTTCTCCATAATAAAATATTCCACAAAAATCTCACTCTCCTAAATAAGCTTGTAATTTTCGAAATTTGTAGGATAAGAATCCAAGATTTGGGTCTTCTTGAATATATGGGATAATCTTGTATTCCAAGAATACTTATCTTCCATAATATCTTTTCAAGAGAATCAACAAAATCTTTTCTTTTCCACACATGCTATTTTCGAAAATTCTAGGAAAAATCAGCACAATATTATCTTTTTATTTTAATCACCTTATCATTATTGGGCTACTTAATGGGCTACTTGAGGGGCCTTTAAGGAGAATTAAGATTGGACCTCCTAATGGACTTCTGAATTTCAATATTGAGCCCCAATATAATTCAATCCATTAATATTAATTATTACCACTAATAAATTAATATTGCACTATCCATCTTAATCCATATTACGATAATATGGGCTCCCGGTTATTATTTCCCGCGTTTAAGATTATCAAGTCCATTAATTAATTAAGCTTCTGAATAACTCTAAATTAATTAATATATTTCACCTTGGAGTAAAGACAGCTCAACATTATTATCCGTACCGAAGAAACTGATTCTTCACTTGCAAGATTTGGTACGATAAAACTTCTGAGCCCACCAAGGGGACTAATCACACGAGCCATACTCGCACGCATTTCTCCGTATTAAATCTTAGCAACCGTCGTATGATTAATTTTACTGCCCAAAGCACAAGGTTCGAAGTCACAATGATTCTCACCCAACATGAATCAAAGCAGTAACCATTAAGCACACACGGTCCTATTTAAGTGACGGAGATTAAGAAATCAACAACCACTGAGGTCTAATTCTTCACATTTCAGAACAGAAGAATTTATCCTCGCTGTAGGTCCTCTTCAACACATACTAAATGTGCTAGTGCAATCTCTTAGTCAAGACAGACCAATCTGAGCCTTACACATCGACCTTTCATGGCGGATTGTTCAATTCCACCTAGGTCGTGAAAATGTACGTTTAGTTACAAGGAAACTTTTAATGTTGTCTTCCGTGATCGGGTATCACCACATTAACTACAATGTAACTAGTACCATTATGAACTGGTTTCAATAAATATTCAACATTCAATCATATCTAAAGCATATGCGATAAAAGAATTATTCTGATAAATGAGTGTTTGATACACGAGTTATACAAAGTAAAAGCATACTTTCACGTATAACTCCAACATGATCAACTCACTCAGTCTGATCTTAAAGAATCTGCTCAGATTGTTAGACTAACTCAGGAGATTGATATGATCAATGCTGAGCGTCTCCCAAGAGAGAAGATTCTGAAGGATCTGGCTGAGGAAGAGCTGGTCAGGAAGGATGAGCTGAAAGTACTCAAAAGTAAGTTTGATGACCTCTTTGCCAGACATGAAATCCTGAAAAAGAGTGAGGACTCACTCAAGCAAAAGGTTGCAGCAATGAATAAATCCTCAGTGGCTAGAGAGGAAATAAATAGCAGCCAGATGCTTGGGAACGAGAAAAAAGGGACTTGGATATGTTCCTAAGAAATCCTCACAAGGTCAGTCTCATGTTGCTTCCGGGAGCAACACTGAGAGGGTATTTGTTCAGGCAGGCCAAAGTGCACCTAAGGTTGTACTTCAAGCCCGTCAAACTGATAAGGGCAAGGAAACTGTTGACTTAGTCAGGGTTGCCCCCAAGGTTGCTAAGCCAAAACCCAAGGGAAAGGCAAAGCAACCAAATGAGGTCCCTGAGAGCTCAGGCCAGAGAAAGCCTCAGCGAAAGCAGAGAAAGACTCCGGCCAAGATCCCTTAGACTGGTCAGCGAGGGTACCATCATGCTTGGCAATACCAACAGGGAAGGCCAAACATGATGACACCCCCATGGTTTTGGCATCCTGAGGCCTTTAACTGTTTTCCATTCCCTCACTTGCCTAGGGGGAATAGTTAAGAACAAGGCCCAAGACCTGCTGCACCCAGACCTAGGAAGAACAGGAAGCCAGCCCAAAAGGCACCCAATCAGGCTCCTGTGAAGCCTAAGTCTAGCACTCATACACCATCTTCCTCCCAGGCAAAGAAGAAAGTTGTGTATGTTGGTGTTTCAGGGAGACAAATTTACCACTCTGAGGCAATCAGGGTAGTTAAGCAAGTCTGGATCCCGAAGGGTACAACTGACACAATAGGACCCAACACCCAATGGGTACTTAAAGCCTGATTTGCTTGCAGGCATCTGTGGATCACAATAAGAGGAGAGGAGTCTCAAACAAAGTTGTTTGAAACCTAGACAGTGGATGCTCAAGGCATATGACTGGAATGAAGAGTCTTCTCCAAGAGTTTCAAGCTAAAGATGGTCCACAGGTAACCTTTGGTGATAACTCAAAAGGTGTTACTAAAGGTTTTGATGTCTTGATTATATGTACAATAAGAGTGGAGAATGTGTCCTTTGTGGAAGGACTGAAGCATAACCTGTTGTCAATAAGTCAGTTCTGTGACAAAGGGTTCAGTGTTGAGTTCTCATAGAATATATGTCCAGTCAAGGACAAATCAACACAAGTGCTTCTATCAGGTATCATGAAAGGTAACATTTATCTCGCTGATTGGAGCAGCACTATTCCTAATACTTGTTTTGTTGCTAAAAGCTCTCTAGAGCTCTGTTGGTTATGGAATAAACGATTAAGCCACCTGAACTTCAAGATTCTTAACAAAATTTCTAGACAATCACTTGTTGAAGGTCTACCTAATGAAGTTTTTAGCAAATATCATATGTGCAAAGCTTGTCAGGAGGGGAAGCAGGTCATAGCATCATTCAAGAAGAAAGCTACCTTCTCCACTGACAGGATTCTTCAACTCTTGCACATGGATTTATTTGGTCCCATAACACCTGTGAGTATGAATGGTAGGAAATATACCCTTGTGGTTATTGATGATTATTCTAGATATACTTAGGTTATTTTCTTGTTGAATAAGAAAGAAACACAGGTGAAGCTTCCTGAGTTGCTCAGAAGGCTCAAGCAATGAGAAGAATCAGTCCATTACTAAGATTATAAATTCATATATTTTTGACTTTTGTAATGAACTTGGTATAGCTCATGAGACTTCTGCAGCTAGAACCCCACAACAAAATGGTGTCGCTGAAAGGAGGAACATGACACTGAAGGAAGTTGCCAGGACCATGCTGGCTGAGTCAGGATTGCCCAAGAAATTCTGGGCTGAGGCAATCAACACTGCATGCTACACTCAGAACAGATCCATGCTGAACAAACAACATGCACAGACCCAATATGAGACATGGAATAAGTGGAAGCCTCGTATCTCTTACTTTCATGTATTTAGTTGTAAGTCCTTCATCCTCAACAATAGAAAGACCCAATTAGAAGCCTTTGATAACAAATCTGATGAAGGAATATTCTTAGGATATTCTGAAGTTAATAAAGCATTCAGGGTTTACAATTGTAGGACTCTTGTTGTGGAAGAATCACCACATGTTGTGTTTGATGAATCTGTTAATGAGTCTAGGGTAAAAGTGTTCAATCCTGACACTAAGGAGGCCACAAGGAGATCGACAAGGCTGGGCTTAAAGAATCAACCTAATCCAAAGGTCAAAACTGTGCCTATTCTAAGATGGGATGATGACGATGATCAGGAAGATGAATCAAGAGCCACTCATAAGCCCAACACATCAGGGATAGTTGAGCCTCAGACTGAGGAACAGGCTCAACCTGAGGTAAGTACCGTCTATGAAGATGCGGTCGCAGCTGAGACGGTTCCTAAGTTACCTCATCAAGGGGGAATCAATGTCCCTGACATTGAACTTGTTAATCCCTTTGGTATAAACTCAGGTTAATCCCATTCTGTTCAATTTCCTGAATTTTATGAGTCTGTAGACACTAACATTGCAGGTACTTCAGGAACAACTCTAGGGAAGAGAACATGGCTAGAGGATCATCCCATTGATCAAGTCATTGATGATCCAACTGAGGGAGTCAGGACCAGAGAGTTTCATGGTGAGAGTGCACTGTTCTGTTGCTTTCTCTCTGAGCAAGAGCCTCAGAACATTGAAGAAGCTCTCACTGACTCGAACTGGATCATAATGCAAGAGGAGTTAATCAGTTCACAAGGAATCAGGTTTGGGAACTGGTAGATAGACCTAGGAACCAAGGTGTTATTGGTACCAAGTGGGTCTTTAAGAACAAGAAGGATGAGAATGGTGTTGTAGTAAGGAACAAGGCTAGACTGGTTGCAAAGGGGTATTGCCAGTCTGAAGGAATAGACTATGATGAGACTTTTGCTCCAGTGGCTAGGTTGGAAGCTATCAGATTGTTCCTTACTTATGCAACATACAAGAAGTTTAAGGTGTATCAAATGGATGTCAAGAGTGCCTTCCTGAATGGTGTACTCAATGAAGAGGTATATGTTGAACAACCTCCCGGGTTTGAGGTTGGAGATAGAGTATACCATTTGAAGAAAGCACTCTATGGACTTAAGCAAGCACCAAGAGCTTGGTATGGTACCCTCTCTTAATTCCTGACAGACCATGGGTTCAAGAAGGGAACTGTGGATAGGACCTTGTTCAGGATCACTGAAGGTGGTGATATTCTCTTGGTCCAAATTTATGTGGATGACATAATATTTAGATCACCAAATTATCAGCTCTGTGAGAAATTCTCTAAGTTGATGACTGGTAAATTTGAGATGCCAATGATGGGAGAGATGAACTTATTTTTAGGATTGCAGGTCAAGCAGACTGATCAAGGTATCTTCATTAATCAGGCCAAGTATACAAGAGACTTGATTCAAAAGTTTGGTGTTCAGAACATCAATCCAGCCAGGATCCCTATGAACACAAATTGGAAGGTGGATCCTGACACTGAAGGAACTTCAGTAAATCAGACTGAGTATCGAGGGCTGATAGGTTCTTTGTTGTACCTGACTGCAAGTAGGCCTGGCATTACGTTTGCAGTTGGTGTGTGCGCTAGGTATCAGTCTGATCCCAAGAGGATTCATTTGGAGGCTGCTAAGAGGATACTTAAGTATTTGAAAAGAACAGTCAATATGGGACTATGGTATCCTTCATATGACAACTTAGAGCTGACATGTTATTCAGATGCAGATTATGGAGGTTGTAGGATTGATAGAAAATCAACCTCAGGGACATGTCAGTTTTTGGGAAGTAAGTTGATCTCGTGGTTTAGTAAGAAGTAGAATTCAGTGGCGACATCCACAACTGAGGCTGAGTATATGGCTGCAGGTAGTTGTTGTGCTCAGATTTTATGGTTGAGGTAACAATTGAGAGACTACCAAGTATTTGCTAATGAGGTTCCAATCTATTGTGACAACAATAGTGCTATAGCAGTTACTCAGAACCCAGTGCTTCAAACAATGTGCAAGCATGTGGATATTAGGTATCACTTCATTCGAGATCATGTGGAGAAAAAGGATATTAGGATGGAGAAAATTCACACTGACAGGCAGAGAGCTGACATCTTGACTAAGCCTTTGGCTGAAGCAAGATTTATGGAACTGTCAGTGGAGTTAGGTCTCTTAGATCCGGGAGAGCAGTCAGTGTAGAGTTCAGGGGGAACTCAGATAGACTCGATTCAGCGAGGTATCAGGGTGCTACAATGTCTCCTTGATAGGTGTGAGTTCTATCCTGACCTTTTGTGAATTTCAAGCGTCTCCCTGAGTCCTTCGTCCTGAAAATCTTTATTAAATGCATTCCGTTTTTATTAAAAGCGCGTATTTTCATATTTAAACCCATGCGCAGCGGAGCATTTAATGCTTCAGTTACTTTTTCATATACGTGTCCGTTTTATGCGTAATATGACTGACATAGATAATTGATTGATGCTGAGATTAATCCTGGCCCTTCATTTCGAAACCTTTCAAATTCAGGAATTAATCTCAACCCCACGTCTGAGTAACTGACTTGGTCTAATCAATCAAGAATGCCATTTGAGGTTTTTACGCAAACACAAACCACCTCTGCACACTAAGTATTCTCTTACTCAAGTACTCACAGACTTTCGAAAAACCTTTCTCTCATTCAAAATCAATGACATTCTTTAACTCCAACTGGACAACCGACAATCTTGAGGATGTTGTCAACAACAAGCTGGTACACATGGAGCAAGTCATCTCCATGGAAGGTATCTGTCTTAATGTCGAGGAGATCAAACCTGTTTTCAACTGGATCTCCAAGGGAGGGTTGGAGAAATATTTCTCTTTGTGCCCAGTTTATGTGCTTCCGAAGGTGGTGGTGGAAGCGTATTTCAACATGTTCCTGCGCAAGGGGGAACTTTTCACCAAAGTGATAACTCTAAAACCAACTGGTGAGAACGATGTGGATGGAGAACCTTTCTACAGAAAGGAGGTGAAGGACGTTAACTTGAGAAAGGCCATCAAGGAGGTCTACGCATTGCCGTCCTCAGGCATCAACCCCAAGGTATACAAAGAGAACTCTGAGGGAGAATTCTTGGGGAAGTGGAAAAAGACGGGCTCAACTGAGTTCAGAGCGCGTCAAAACAAGGGTACACTGAAGCCTGAGTACAGGGCCCTTGTGGACTTAGTGTCCAAAGTTGTGATGGGATCCACAGGCTCACATGAGCAATTGAGCTTGCCCAAACTGAGGATTATGGGAGCCATTGTCGAAGGTGTAGAGGCAAATTGGGAGCAATACTTCCTCGATCAGATCTATCAGGCTGCTATGGACAAGATCAAGAGGGATGATGATGCAAAACACATCTCAGTTAGTGCCATTCTCCCATTCAGAACGAGGCTGTCCATACTGATCGCTCATGCCTGCCCTGGGTACACCTTCGACATGGAGGACAACCTTCCTTCTAAGAGGGTGATGTTCACATCACTGAGTGACACCTACTCTGTGCTAGGGCTTACTGATCCCAACGCTAAGGCAAAGGGTCAGGCTAAGAAGCCAGTTGGGAAGGCCAAGAAGGTGGAAACCAGCCTCATAGAGAGGGTGGATGAGCTCATTGAAAAGAGCAAAGAAGTGGAGGAGGAGATCACTTCTGAGCGCTGAGGCACAGGCTGCTGAGAAGGAGGTGGAGAAGAGGAAGTTGAAGATGGTGCTATCAGGAAAGGCCACCAAACAAGGGACTGAGTCAAATCCCAAGAGGGCTGATTCAGAGGCTAAGAGAACTGACGATGACGTTAGAGTGGATAAGGAGCAGGGCAAGAGGCCATTGAAGAGACTGAGAAAGGGACCCAAAAAGTCCCCAGCCAAGGGCCTGCCGGAGGTGAGTGAGAGGGAGGAGTCAAGCTCTCCCCGAGCCTCTAACTTGGAGGTAGTGAGAAGGACGATCGAGACGGCTGATATATTGCAGCCTGAGATCAACCCTACCCAATCACCCAAACACTCTGATCCTACTCCCCAAACCAACCCTGGCCCCACACCCCAACAGCCACAAACACCCCCACTTGACAACCTTCCTAACCCACCTGAGTCAGAGCCATCAACCTCACCCATACATGAGCCTGACCAGTCCTCTGAGCCTAACCTTCCAAACCCTGAAGATTTCTCAACTTACCCCAACCCCAAAGATTGCCCCAAATCCTTATAAGCCGGAGATCAGGAGGATGACTTTCTCGGGTTGCAGGATGAGGAGGATTTGGATGCCAACTTGATTGGTGGAATTCTGGAGAACTGTTAGGATATAGATTAGATGTTTTGAAGATGTTAAAACAAGAACTTGTAATAGGACTATCTGAACCAGTTAGTCAGCTACAGATTAGTCTAGGTCTAGAATAGGTCTTTGGTTAAGGGGGAAAAATCTGTGCAGACCAGATGAGGTGACCAGATGAGAGGTGGCCAGATGAGGTGACCAGATGAGAGGAGACCAGATGAGGTGTCCAGACCAGAGTAGACGAGTCACCAGAGGAGTCAGACCAGATGAGTCTGACCAGAGGAGTCTGCCAGAGGAGCCTGACCAGAGGAGTCTGACCAGAGGAGCCTGACCAGAGGAGTCTGACCAGAGGAGCCTGACCAGAGGAGTCTGACCAGAGGAGTCTGCCAGAGGAGCCTGATTAGTGTGATTTTTGCTAGAAATTCGTGTACTTTAATTGCTTGATTAGATAGGATTTCATGCATTTTTACACTTAAATTGACTCATTTGTGCTTAATTGTCGAGAAAGGTATTTGTGATCTATTTTGCAGAAAATGAGTATTTTTTAATACAAATACGTGTTTAATGAAGTCGAGAAGAAATCGAGAATAGAATGAGAGAAGAATTGGGCTAGAAGAATTATTTTTAAGCAATTTTCGAGGCCCAATAGCATCGGCCCAATTAAGGATGAAAAGCCCATTTGATAATGAAAGAAGCAGCATCACGTGAATTGCTAAGAGAAGAAAAAGAAAGCTGTGGGAATTAATTTGACCAAAGAAAGAAACAAAGGAAACAAGCATGTATGCGGGACCCACGACTATATTTAGAAAAAGGTCAAAGCTGCCTTTTCAAATTAGAAAACCCACCATTCCCTTTGCTATAGCTAGCAAGCTTATACGAGGAGAGAGAGAGCTTGGATTCAAAATCCACCATTGAAATTACAATCAAAGCACGAAATGCACCGACAATAGCAACAGTGCCACCGAAATCCGAGCCGGAGAACAGCTCACGCCTATGAGCCATTCATGTCTTCTTTACCTAAAGAAATACAAAGGAGATTTGTCATTGCATTGGAAAATCTAACCGAAGAGGAAATATGTGAAGGGATAGACTATGACCTTCTTTTGTTGGGAATATTTGAAATGGTAGAAGAAGGGTAAAGAGAAAAAGAAGTGAATGAAGAGGAGAAAGAGAAAACTAATGGTGAAGAGGTAGAGAAGAAGGAGGAAGAAATGGATGCACAAGAAGAGGATGAAGTGAAAGGTGGAAAAGAAGAGGATCCAAGTGATGAGACAAGTGAAGATGAGCATTCAATGGTCAAGGTAGATGAAGAGCAATGTCCCTTGATGGACAAGAGAGACAACGAACAAATGAATCAAGAAGCATTGGAGGACGAATTGAAGACCGAAATGAGCATTTCTAAACCTTTAAGCTCTTCAATTTGTACTTTTAATGATATTGTTTTTATTGATTTCATCTTACCTCTTGATAACTTTGACCATAAGAAGAAAGTAATGAAAAGCTTGGGGATCTTTGGAAAAGAAGGGAAGATATGGAGAGAGATGATGGCGAAGGGACAAGAGAGACGCCCATTGAAGAAGGTGTGGAAGAAGGATGCAAGGGAATGGTCCTCTCACAACAAGAGCCTACTTGATTATGAAGCTCAAAGGCTGAAATATAATGGCAAGGAGGACCGATATCCTTGGCCATTCTGATAGAGAAGCTTGAATTTCAGCAATAAGTCCGGCATAGGACAATAAACCTAGCGCTAAATGGGAGGCAACCCATTATTTTACAGCTTTTATGTGTTGTTAGTTTCATATGTTAGTGTGTGTTTGATCTTTTCTTGCTTTTTCTTATTTTGTAGGGGATTGGGTACTCTTTGATGATTGTTGGAGGTATTTCGAGCTCAAGTGCAAAATGAAGAAGAGCTTAGAAGAAGATGAGCTAGAAATGAAAGTGACATCGGTGCAAGTTGTGAGGTATATTGGACCCTGGGCTCGAACTTAGACTTGCTTGGCAATGTCTAAGTTTGGGGGGGGTGTTTACATTTTATTATAATGCACCGGCGCACTATTTGTAGATGATTGCATGTGATTACATTGGGGTATATAGAGAGCACTTGGTTGTACATTTTGATTGGTCGTATCATGGACCCAAACTTCGAATTGCTTAGCAATATCGAAGTTTGGGGGAAGATTTTATGTGATTTGTTATTGATTTTACACCAAGATGTTCTTGGAAATTGCATGAATTTTTTGTTTGATTGATAGAGATTTTTGGGTGGCCTTGTGTGGAAAAAGTTTTATGGAAGTCGTTGCTCTTAAATGCTTGTTGATGAGGTGAATAATTTGGTGTGATTCGTGTTTTAATTGTGAATGTGAATGAATTTGTTGGTGTTGAACGTGTTGGTTGACTAATAGGGGTGAATGAGAATGAGATATGAAATGATCCATGATCAAAATGAACCCGTGAGCTTTTATGCCTAAACCAAATTTCAAAAATGGTTGTTCATTGATTGAGTGGTCATTTGTAGCCATTGTGCTCTAGAACTTGCCTCTAGTCTTGCTCTAGGTCTCTACTTGCATAAGGTGCTAAAAATGATTTTAGGCCATCTTTGTTTTGAAAAGCCACTTTGCCAAATTTTTCCATACCAAATGAAATTTTTCGTAGTTAGCCCCTTTGAGCCTATCGACTTAATTTTCTTGGCAACCTACAAATTTAGCCGAATTATCCTTCTTTTTTAGCTTATTTGTCCCTATAAACTAGTGGAGCTTGAATGTGGATAGTGAGGTTGAATTGAGCTTCAATGCGAATTTGGTGGATGAGTTTGGTGTGAAAGTGCAAAAGTGAAAAAAAGAGAAAGGATGAGTGGAGAAGTTGTACAAAAAAAGATTGAGTTGGAAATAAAGTGAAAAATGAAGAAGCTCTCTTGTGTACAAGAATTTGGTAGAGCTTAAAAGTCAAAAGTGCTTGATATGGTATGGTGAAAAGAGATTGTGCTTGAGAAGAAAGAACAAGTGAATTATTGGAGTAGGAGTTTTTGAGTTGTGATAGGCCAATTGCAACTTTGTCTTGAGATTTTTGAGATGTGTCTATGCGTCTTTATTTCTCGATCCACTAGTTTACAAGTCACTCTATCCAAAAATTCTCCACCTTGTCCAAAGAGCCTAACATTACAACCAAATGAAAAGTCCTTTTTGATTTAGTACTAAATGCAAGTTTGAGGCAAGATGCTTAGACAATTGTCAAGCTTATGGTGGTGCATGTCTATGAATTGACATTTGAGTGTTTACACGTCCATACACTTTTGAGTGATGAGCTATACACTTTGTGTGAGGATCATGGTGATTTGATTGTCTTGCTTCTTGTAAATTCCTATTTGTAAATTGATTTGTGAAGCACTAACATTTGAGTTCATTTTCATGAAAAGAGCAAGTTTTGCATTTTGATTATTGTTCTCTTTGACACTCATTTCTTAGCAATCCTCCCACTTGTTCTTTATTTTCTTTCGTTGCTCGGGGACGAGCAACACTTTAAGTTTGGGGGAGTGATTAGTGTGATTTTTGCTAAAAATTCGTGTACTTTAATTGCTTGATTAGATAGGATTTCATGCATTTTTACACTTAAATTGACTCATTTGTGCTTAATTCTCGAGAAAGGTATTTGTGATCTATTTTGCAGAAAATGAGTATTTTTTTAATACAAATACGTGTTTAATGAAGTCGAGAAGAAATCGAGAATAGAATGAGAGAAGAATTGGGCTAGAAGAATTATTTTTAAGCAATTTTCGAGGCCCAATAGCATCGGCCCAATTAAGGATGAAAAGCCCATTTGATAATGAAAGAAGCAGCATCACGTGAATTGCTAAGAGAAGAAAAAGAAAGTTGTGGGAATTAATTTGACCAAAGAAAGAAACAAAGGAAACAAGCATGTATGCGGGCCCCACGACTATATTTAGAAAAAGGTCAAAGCTGCCTTTTCAAATTAGAAAACCCACCATTCCCTTTGCTATAGCTAGCAAGCTTATACGAGGAGAGAGAGAGCTTGGATTCAAAATCCACCATTGAAATTACAATCAAAGCACGAAATGCACCGACAATAGCAACAGTGCCACCGAAATCCGAGCCGGAGAACAGCTCACGCCTGGAAAGCTTCTCGCCAGAAGCCATTGACGATGGGAATTCGAAGCTTCATACCAGAATTAGAAAAGCCCAGGTGTGCCGGAAATTATGGAGAGAGCTCGATTGCCGGAATTAATCCTTCGCCGTACGAAGCTCGAACCAAAGAGCAAGCTCGACGCCGGAAATTGCTGTCATCATGCCGGAAATGGGAAAGCCGAAGCTCGAACGATGTCGTTTCGGAAAAAGCACGGCACTCGCCCAAGAGTGAAATCACTCTGACGAGCAAGGGAGAATTTCCCGAGTGAAAGTTTCTGGAAGAATCACTCGCCCAAATTGCATTTCAACTCGGCCGAGTGGAAAGTGAAATGGCCGAGTATGAAATATTGGAAGGTGGGTGTATTAAGTAAAAGGCCGAGTTATGGGCGAGTTATGGCCGAGTTGACCGAGTTCGTGCCTATTTTCACTGAGTTTGACCGAGTCAAGGCCGGGTTGACTCGGCAGTTATTTAAAAGGTGCGAAAATCATCATTTCTTAGGGATTTAATGGTAATTTCGTCCTAATCTCCTCATCCAACTCTATAAATACCCCCAAGCATCAAGGAACCAGAATCAATCATCATACGGCAGTTACCAACACAAGAGAGTCCCTAGAGTAGATTTTTTTTTTCAGTTTTTCTTTTCTTTTTCATTTCCTTTCAAATTCTTCCATAGATTAGAGTAGATTTAGCTTTCAATTTGTAGCAATTTACTTTTCAAGCAAGGATTGAAGCTGGTGCAGAGATTAATTTTCAATTCAAGATGTTGCAGAGATTAAATTCTATTCCATCATGAGAGGTGATATCATTTCATTACTATTTCATTTCAATTACAGTTTATTTTGATTTCTATTAGTTAAATTGTTTGTTTAGCTTCCTTAGTCATGGATATCTCTTCTAGAATCATGAGCTAAGTTTTCTATGCTTTGGATGATTTAGATAATGTGATTATTGTAGTTTTGGTTTGATTTATGCCTTGATTATGATGATTTGAATGATTAGATTCCTTGATTGTGGATTACTTGAGCTTTGGTGATTTGTTTCTAGTAGATTATGCATTATGTCAGGATTGGCAACATGTGAGAGTTGAGCTAGTTCATACATGTGTTTAACCGAGCGAAATGACTTATCAAGTGCTATAGTTAGACGTCTAAGACATCGAGAGATGCTAGATAGTCTAGAACACTCCAAATCGGGCATCAAAACCTTCGAAACGAGAGTTTGTTGATTAGATGAGATTAATTTGATCTAGTCTAATCATGATATGAAACATAAGAAAGGCATAAGTTAAGCTAGCTTTGATAATTGCATAATCGACGTCATCCGAAGCATATCTCCCCTTGCACTTCGTCTCACGAAGTTAGATAGATTTCTATATTTTGCTCATTTTAATTCCTTGTTTAGTAGCATAACAAACCCGAGCTTGTACTTTTCATTACATAGCATGAAAACATGAATCGACTTAGCTAACCACTTGTTTCCCTAGGGTTCGATAATTTTATTACTTGGTCAATTGCCTAACTATAACAACGATCTCGTACACTTGCGAGTAGTTCGATTTTGTGCTTTAACGAAATTGGCAATCAGAGCCTGACCAGAGGAGTCTGACCAGAGGAGCCTGACCAGATGAGTCTGCCAGAGGAGCCTAACCAGAGGAGTCTAACCAGAAGACCTCTCCCAGATGAGGTTTAGAACAGAATTATCACCAGATCAGACCAGGTCAGAAGACCCCAGACCAGACGAGTCCTGACCAGATGAGAGAGACGAATTAGTTCACCCACATGGAGGCTGTGTGTAATCTGGAGACAAGGAGATCTTGGAGTTTCAATGATTGAGAAGAAGACAATCTAGAGAGTCAACTGATAGGAGGATTGATTGATTGATTGATTGGTATCAATCTTAAAAGATCCAATAAAAGGAGGAAATCAATCAATCAATATAATCAATTTGTGATTGATTATATTCCTCCAATTATGGTTGTTTGAATTACTAGCTCTCCAACGGCTAGTTAATTCTCAAAACTATAAATAGGAGTGTTTTGGGTGAGTTCATTAGAGAGAGATGAGAGACAAGAGTAGGGAAAGAGCACACAAAGACACACGAACTCTCACCATACACTTAACTTGTTTATACAAGTATTATCTACTATTTTAGGAGTTCTAGTTGGAATTTTTACTCAACCTATTCACCTTGAAAGGTTGTTGTAAGTTGTACGAAGGAGCTGGTACTTCACAATTCCAGTGGTTCGTGAGTAAGTTGGTTGGAGAGAAAGTCCCCTGTGGAGAAAGGGAGAGTGGACGTAGGACTTGTTGTCCAAACCACTATAAATCCGGTGTTCTCTACTTTATGCTTTTTAGATTTCTGCACTTTAATTTTTAGCACTATCTTTTAAAAGGTTTTCATTAAAATATTTCAAAATACTTTCCGCTGGATAACCTTTTTGGGACCAACAAGAACAACTTAAGGGGGAATGCCACTGAGTGGGTAGCTAAGTGCTGGCCCAGCCTGAACATGTACAAAGAGCTTCTCGCAAATGTTGTGGAGCTGAAGGTATGGTTGGACTTCAAACAGTCCAATATGCAGGAGCAACACATACTTGTGGATGCTCGTGGCTGGGAGCACTGGGAAACTGAGGAGGCAAGGTTGTGCACGTATTTTGGGCTCACAAGTTGGCTGCAGCTCTTGAACTTTGATAATTTGAAGCAGCTGGTAATGGAGATGATATCGAGGATGCAAGCTGACATCAGGTCTGATGGTGAGAAGGATGATGAGGAGGATGATGATGCTCAGGATGGAGCAGTTGAGAAGATGGTGGATGAAACGGCGAAGGAAGTGGATCTTATGATCCCTGAGTCTCAGACTCAGGGGAAGGTGCTAAAGACATTGGTGCTGATTAGGCGTGAAATTGTTATGTTTTGGTGCCCGATTTACTCATGTTTTGAGTGTTTTCGATGAATATTTAGAGTCAAATGAGCATTATTTCTATACATTGATAAATTTGTCTCTTTGATGTTCATAGATGGATAGAGGGCGAAAAGAGGAGTTCGTAGGACTTTGAATCGACTCAAACGGATGCCCGGATGAGAAGATATTGAAGAAATACGATTGGTATTAGTGCGGACGAGGAAAAGTATCATTTGGAAGGATTAGAGAGCACTCGAGTGCATGGCTCGAGCGCCACCGCTCGAGCGCCTTCCTCGAGCGCGCAAACATACAGAACCATTCTTGCGCTCGAGCAGCTCGAGCGCCACCGCTCGAGCGAATCGCTCGAGCGCCCAAAAACATACAGTGAAGATTCAGCGCTCGAGCAGCTCGAGCGCCACCGCTCGAGCGAATGCGTCATTCGAGCTACACTGCTCGAGCGGGACCGCTCGAGCGTTTTGCTCGAGCGCCCATATACCTTTGCCTCCGGATGCGTATTTTCGGCCCATTAACTCCCGTTTCGACCCGTGCCTATATATATCTCGTCCAAACACGTTTTAAAGGATCCCCAACTTTTAGACATCACGTTTCATAGAGTTTTTAGAGCGAGGAGGAAGAGAAGAGACGAGCGAGCTATAGATTTACGGTTTTGAGGTTTTTGCTTACGAATTTACTTTACGATTTCACGTTTTAGCTTCGATTATTAATAACTTTTGTTCTTAAATACGTTGAGATCTAGTTTTTGTTAATTAATTTCAGTTTAATCTTTTACATATTAAAACCTCAGTTTATGTTCGTTCTTTTCTTCGTTTTCGTCATCATGTTCATGTTCGTCTCTTGTTTAATTTCTATTGTTTACGTTCAAACTATGTCTAGCTAAAACCCTTGCATGCTTAGGGTAGGATGAACTCGTAGAAGTAGGTTGTGGGTATGTAATTAGAATAACTTGTGACGTTAGGTTTTAATTCTCTTAATTAATGAATTCTTAAAATTAATCTAGATTTCACTCTTTAGTTTCGTTCGAAAGGTGTTAGAGAGAGGACGACCGTATCACTCTTTAACAATTAGTAGTCTTAACGAGAGGGTTTAGGAAAGGTTAATTCATCTACCGGTTTAGCGAAGGAGGACGACCGCATCACCTTAGTTAAATTAGGGTCTCATTAATTAAGCACAATTCATTAACTTGTTAGTGGATTAGTGAAGTCGATTGCTAGGATAAAGTATTAGGGTGAGAAATCTTGAGCTTTCATTCTACGATCTTTTACTTAGGTTAATTCTTGTTTGTCACGATTACTTTGATTATGTACTTGCTCCGTTAGTATACGTAGGGATTCCTAACCTGAGCATCACCATCTCATATCTGAAAAACACCTTAGTTACTTAGTTTAATTTTCCTTTTGCCTTAGTAGCGTAATTTAATTTAGTTTATCTTAATTTTTCAAAAACCCAAAAACATCACACTCATATTAACTACGACGCGTAGATCTTCAGGGATCTATTCGCATACATACCATCCCTTGGGTTCGATAATACTTGGTCCCTATACTTGCCCATGCTACAGTGAACCCGTTCTCTTGCGGGGTAGCTACTAGTAGAAGCTAGTGTAGTCGCTTCAAGTCAATGGCGCCGTTGCCGGGGATGGCATTGTATGTTTGAATAGGACTTGTAGATAGCTTAGTAGTTAGTAGTGAGTGCTTTCTTTTCTGTTTTATTTTTATTTTTATTTTAGTCGGCAGTTGCGTTTTGATCCTTCTGCTAGTGTTTCAGGTTTATGAAAACACGCTCACAAGGCAATACGAGCGAAGAGAGATTACCTGCAGATCCTGAGACAATAGCCAGAAGGAACCGAGCCTTCTTGAGAAGAATGGCTACTGCCGCGGGAAACAAAGACAAAATGTCTGATGAACTTGGGGAGTTAGACAAGATAGCTGCAGAGTATACTGCTCTTGTGGAACGGGCAGAGGGTGCCAATGGAAATAGCAGTAATCAGCAGATACCCATAGGGGGAACTGAGAGCCCACACCCGAACCCACAAGACACGATCAACTCTGCACAAACACAACCCCAAAACCAGAACCAAAACCCTGCTTACCCACAAAACCCAAATAACCCTTTTAACAACCCAGCATACCAACATTACCCATATCCACCTTATCCTTACCCACCATACCCATACCATCCACCACCAGTCTACAACCAACCACCTATTTACCAACCACCACCCCAACAAGTACCCGTACCAGCTGCTAATCCTCAATACGTTCCTCAGAACGTAGATCATAATATGGCGATTAGAGGGAGGTTTGCAGCGCAGCCACAGCGGTACTATGATGGAGTGGCTTTGCCTCCTGTTGAGGCGAACAACTTCTCGATATCACCGGGGATTTTAAAGCTGCTGACCGAGAATCAGTTCAAAGGGGTGATCGGGAAGGAGAATCCTCACACACATCTGAGGAGCTTTCTCATGATAGCCTCCACATTTAATTATAATGGCATGTCTGAAGATGCCAAGAGGCTTAGGCTGTTCCCATTCTCATTGACGGGAATAGCCAAGGAGTGGTATGATAATACGCTCCCGCGGGGAGGTATTACCACTTGGGCCGAGCTCGAGCGTCTGTTCCTCGAGCGATTCTACCCTCCATCTAGGACGATCAAGGCTAGAATTGAGATCTCGTCCTTTCGCCAGAAGTCTGGAGAGGATCTACGCCAAGCGTGGGAGAGATACTCAAACATGCTTATAGAGTGCCCGCAGCACGGGTACAATGAGGGAGACATTATGGCATTCTTCTATAGTGGTGCCAGCAAGGATGGTCAAGCCCATTTAGACGCCTGTGCGGGTGGAGCATTCCTGAACCAAGGCATAGAGAGGTGTAGAGAGATCGTTGACAACATTGTCACGAATGCCGGTGCTTGGGGTATGGATGCAGATTTGCAAAGAGTGCATCAGGTGGAAGAGGGAGAAGGAACGAGAAGGCTGCTGATGGCTATGATGGAGAAGATCAACAACCTCGAGTTGGGGAAGAATTTGGGTGGAGAGCATGCAGTAGAGAATGAGAGAGTAGACCAACCCATTGGACAGCAAGAGGTAGCCAATTACATGGGAGGTCCATATTACAATCAGAATGGCTACCAAGGTGGTAATCAGTATGGGAGGCCTTCTTATGGCCAACCATTTATGCCTCCAGGCCCTCAGCCACTTCAAAATCAATGGAGGAACACACAAGGAGTTCAAGGAAGCCAGCAGCCTCCTCAAAACACATGGAGGAGGAATGATAATTTTTCTTATGCTAACCCAAAAGCTGGTGTTACTGTTCCTGCAGGTGTTGATCCGGGTTCTAAACCTCCTGGTGGAGAAGGCGGTGCATCAACCGAGGAGATGTTGAGAGCAATCCTTCAGAAGGTGGAGGAAGGGAGCAAGCGGTTGTCATCCTTGGAGCACGATGTGAAGGAGTTGCATAAGAAGGGTGATCAACGAGATCAAGAGCTCCAGAAGATGAACGTTGAGTGGACTAGAACTCAACAAGAGAACAATCGAAGGTTCACTTCGTTAGAGCTCCAGATGAGCCAGATTGCAAAGTCCGTGAATAGAATGCCGGAGGGGAACTCGAAAGAGCAGTGCAAGGCGATCCAGCTAAGAAGTGGAACCAACTACGAAGGTCCTCAGATGCCTGCTGATTCTGAGACGCCCCAAGAAGAGATTGAGCCTAAAGGAGATGAAGTTGAGAAGGGGATTGAAAGTAAAGGAATTGAGAAGCACAAAGATGTGGATAAGTCCCATCAAGACAAAGACCTTGAGGAGGTTGAGAGAGTTCCTAAGTGGAAAAAGGCAAAGGAAGCAAGGGAGAAAGTGAAAGAAACAGAAAGAGATGAGTGGGGGGTACCCAAATCTGTGATACCTGTCCCATATCCACAGCGCTTCATGAAAAAGAAGCTTGATGAGAAATTCGCTAAGTTCCTTGACGTTTTTAAACAATTGCACATTAACATCCCTTTTTATGATGCTTTGGAACAGATGCCGCATTATGCGAAGTTTCTGAAGGACTTGATTGCAAAAAGACGGCGAGTGGATGAGCCGAAGTTGGTGCAGCTGAACCACGAGGTGAGTGCATTAGTGCACAAGGCGCTGCCACCGAAGCTGAAGGATCCCGGGAGCTTCACGATCCTATGTGATATTGGGAACGGGATCAAGAAGGGGGCGTTGTGCGACCTCGGGGCGAGCATTAATTTGATGCCGTTATCGCTTTTCAAGAAGTTGGAAGGTGGTGAACTTCAACCCACAATGATGACGCTTCAACTAGCCGATCGGTCTATTACTCGACCTCAAGGTGTTGTTGAAGACGTCCTAGTGAGAGTTGGAGATCACATTTTTCCAGCCGACTTTGTAGTGCTAGAGATGGAGGAAGATGAGCACGTACCCCTGATTTTGGGAAGACCGTTCTTAGCTACGGCGGGGATGGTGCTAGACGTGGCGAATGGGAAGATCACGTTGAAGGTTGATGATCAAGAAGTGAAGATCTCCCTATATGAAGCCATGAAGCACCCGAATGAGGATGAGAGCTTGTATTGCATGGATGCCATTGATCCTCGTGTTGAAGACACACATTCTCTCCCTAATCCATCTCATATTCATGATTTTGCTAGTCCTTCACTCAATAATTTAACCCATGAGCGTTATGATCTTGATTATTTTGATAGGGATGAAGTGAAGAAGTTGAAAGATAAAGAGGTGAAAAGTGTGGACGTGGTCCAGTTAGAAGGGAAAGGAGGAGTTAAGAAGAAAAAGTCCAAACTCAAGAAATTGTTTAGTAAGACTCCTCCAGATAGAGGCAAGAAGGAGTTGAGACCCATAACACTTGGGAATGAGAAAAGAGGAAAGGAACTCATGATGGTGGGGCATCAAGGAAAGGAGTTCAAACACCACTCTTATGAGAGTAAGGGAGGTAAATTTGCGTATGATGTCCCATAAGCTCCTTTGAGCACGGTCCGGCATGAGGACCTTAAAAATAGCGCTGGATGGGAGGCAACCCATTTTTATTTGCTTTCATTTATTTTTAGTGTCTTTTTATACTATTAGGGTGTTTAGAGTCGTATGTCTAACCTCGTACTCGAGAGTTTTATTTTGTAGGCTTGTCTCTAAAGGAGTAAAGGAACCAAAGAAGTGGAGATTGAAGGAACCAACTTGAGACAAGGGAATGTGCAAGGCTACTGAGAGAAATTGAATTATTTGGTTGAGGTAACCCACAACCCCAAACTTAGACCTCTAGCAAGGTCGAAGTTTGGGGGGGTGGAGTTTCTTTTTATGATTACATTGCACATGCATGCACGCCCTTATCTTTGAGTTGAGTTTGATTGATTATTGGTGCCTTGAGATGCTCCTTGGGCTATTATTAATTTGTTTTGTTACTCAATATTTTATGCCTATCAATCACCTTATGCTTGTTGATTGCTATCTTTGAGTATGATTTGATGAGTAGGGTGGATTGTGAGTCTGAGTTAGGAGTTTTCTTGTGTGAGTGTTTGAGTTTGAGCTGATTTGAGAAAGAACTTGTATGCGTGTGAATTTTTCTTTTGAGTACGTGAGTGATGATTGTGAGAACGCACTAGGACTAGCATGGATGTGAAAGCTGTGAGATTTGAGCCTTATGAGATTTTAAATGCATGATTTAATCTCTTCGTTTGTGAGTGGATCGTCACCTTAGAGGATGCTAGAACTTGCATGTGTTCTTGCTTCTTGATTGTTTCTAGTTTGATATGCCGAATGTGATCTTAGGCCATTTTTTTGAATTAATTGAGTCACTTAGCCAAAATTTTCCTTACCAATGACATTGATCCCTTGTTAGCCCCTTTGAGCCTAAAGCCTATTTTATTTGCTAGCACATATGAACACTATCCCAATTCCTAAGCCTTTTGTCCCAATTTGAGTGGAGAATAGGAAAGTGTGAATATGAAGGGAGTGAATTGAGTTGAAAAAGGAAAATGTTGTTTGTTGAGTGAATATGAGAAGAAGGTGTGAATGAGATTTGAGTTGTGGGAAAGAACAAAAAAATTGAGAATGAGCAAAAAAAAAAAAAATGAGCTCATGTGTTTGTGCGAAAAAGAGAAAAAAAAAAGTGATTGAAAAAAAAAGTGAAAGAGTGAGAAAGAAAAAAATTGAAGTGTTGAGAGTAGTGGAATTAAAGTGTATTGATTGCAAATGTTGAAGTGATTCTGCTCCTAATCTCAAAGTGCCAAAGTTGATTTTTCTATTCTCATTCACTTGAGTCACTTACCCCATATTGTTATCCCACCCGTCCAAAGAGCCTACATTACAACCTTGAGAAAAGTCCTTTTTGATTCGGCATGGATTTCTAGAGTATGGTCGAAGTTGAGAGTGCTTACAAGCCTATGGCTGCCAATATGTGTGATTGATTGATTGAGTGAGTCCCTTAAACACTGTTATACACTTGTGAGGGAGTGAAACACATCGTTGAGTGCACATCCATGCTTGATCTTGGTGTTTCTTGTTATTGTTGCATGAGTACGATAAAAGAAAGTGAGTGAGTATACGGGTGATTGATCTTTGAAGCTCGAGTTCAATTACTTGCATGATTTGATTCTTGATTCATTCCTAACAATTTCACTTGACTTATTATTTCGTTGCTTGAGGACAAGCAACATGGTAAGTTTGGGGGGGTTGATTAGGCGTGAAATTGTTATGTTTTGGTGCCCGATTTACTCATGTTTTGAGTGTTTTCGATGAATATTTAGAGTCAAATGAGCATTATTTCTATACATTGATATATTTGTCTCTTTGATGTTCATAGATGGATAGAGGGCGAAAAGAGGAGTTCGTAGGACTTTGAATCGACTCAAACGGATGCCCGGATGAGAAGATATTGAAGAAATACGATTGGTATTAGTGCGGACGAGGAAAAGTATCATTTGGAAGGATTAGAGAGCACTCGAGCGCATGGCTCGAGCGCCACCGCTCGAGCGCCTTACTCGAGCGCGCAAACATACAGAACCATTCTTGCGCTCGAGCAGCTCGAGCGCCACCGCTCGAGCGAATCGCTCGAGCGCCCAAAAACATACAGTGAAGATTCAGCGCTCGAGCAGCTCGAGCGCCACCGCTCGAGCGAATGCGTCATTCGAGCTACACTGCTCGAGCGGGACCGCTCGAGCGTTTTGCTCGAGCGCCCATATACCTTTGCCTCCGGATGCGTATTTTCGGCCCATTAACTCCCGTTTCGACCCGTGCCTATATATATCTCGTCCAAACACGTTTTAAAGGATCCCCAACTTTTAGACATCACGTTTCATAGAGTTTTTAGAGCGAGGAGGAAGAGAAGAGACGAGCGAGCTATAGATTTACGGTTTTGAGGTTTTTGCTTACGAATTTACTTTACGATTTCACGTTTTAGCTTCGATTATTAATAACTTTTGTTCTTAAATACGTTGAGATCTAGTTTTTGTTAATTAATTTCAGTTTAATCTTTTACATATTAAAACCTCAGTTTATGTTCGTTCTTTTCTTCGTTTTCGTCATCATGTTCATGTTCGTCTCTTGTTTAATTTCTATTGTTTACGTTCAAACTATGTCTAGCTAAAACCCTTGCATGCTTAGGGTAGGATGAACTCGTAGAAGTAGGTTGTGGGTATGTAATTAGAATAACTTGTGACGTTAGGTTTTAATTCTCTTAATTAATGAATTCTTAAAATTAATCTGGATTTCACTCTTTAGTTTCGTTCGAAAGGTGTTAGAGAGAGGACGACCGTATCACTCTTTAACAATTAGTAGTCTTAACGAGAGGGTTTAGGAAAGGTTAATTCATCTACCGGTTTAGCGAAGGAGGACGACCGCATCACCTTAGTTAAATTAGGGTCTCATTAATTAAGCACAATTCATTAACTTGTTAGTGGATTAGTGAAGTCGATTGCTAGGATAAAGTATTAGGGTGAGAAATCTTGAGCTTTCATTCTACGATCTTTTACTTAGGTTAATTCTTGTTTGTCACGATTACTTTGATTATGTACTTGCTCCGTTAGTATACGTAGGGATTCCTAACCTGAGCATCACCATCTCATATCTGAAAAACACCTTAGTTACTTAGTTTAATTTTCCTTTTGCCTTAGTAGCGTAATTTAATTTAGTTTATCTTAATTTTTCAAAAACCCAAAAACATCACACTCATATTAACTACGACGCGTAGATCTTCAGGGATCTATTCGCATACATACCATCCCTTGGGTTCGATAATACTTGGTCCCTATACTTGCCCATGCTACAGTGAACCCGTTCTCTTGCGGGGTAGCTACTAGTAGAAGCTAGTGTAGTCGCTTCAAGTCAGGTGCCAATGGTGGACCAACGACTGAGGATGTTGAGAATATCTCAGCTGCCGATGACACATCAGTCAATGAAGGGATTCCCTGCCCTGAGACAAATGAGGATGCTGTTGAGGCATCTAAGGAGACTCCTAGTTCTGAGGGACAAGTTCCCAAAGTTCGAGCTGGCTTAGCTGAGCCTGAGCAGGCGGCTATGACCACTCCACAACTGCCTTCAGTGCACCCTGAAGAGGGGACTGAGGATGCAGGGGCTGACAAGGGAAAACAGCCAGCCAATGACGATGCCGCTGGAGACGAAGATGTGCTAATAACTGGGGTTCAACGCGCTGAATTTACCAGTATTGTCGAGGTCAAGAAAGAAAAGACAATTGAGAACCTAGCTGAGCTTCAGGAGGAAGTGATGAAGCTACGAGCTGAGAAGGAAGAAGATGCCAAGGCCCTGGCAAAGCACATCAAGTGGACCAAGTCAGCGTACAATACCCTTGCCAACAGGGAGTTGATACTGCTGAAGAGAACAATGGCTGATACGGCAAAGTCAGTGAGGAGTGAGAGGAGGAAAATAAAGAAGATGCTGAGGCAGACTCTACAACAGCTTGAGAAGAGGGATGAGCTCAGAGAAGAAAAACTCAATCATGCAGTAGAGAGACTTGCAGTTCAGGCTGGAGCACTCTTTACTCAGGCCATGAACGACTCAGCGTCCAAGCTGGAGCTAGAGTCAGGGAAGTTAGCTCAGACTTCTCAAACTGTTGCTGAGGTTTTGGCTAAGGCCACTGATGAATCAACGAAGATATTGGCTGAGGCAAGCAGGGTCAGCGGTGAGTCCTTGAAGGTGGAGGAAAGGATCACCAAGGCTGAACAAAGTCTCCAACACAACATGGAGGTCTTTAAGAAGAAGTTGAAAGCTGCTATTAGTTCGGTGTCATATGCTGGGACTGGGATAGCCACGGGAGTTGAGATGTTGAAGGAGGGCATACTGGAAGTTCAATCTTTAGCTTCTTTCGTAATCAACAGTGGAGCTGAAATACTCCCATCCCAGGCTGATGATGATGCCAAAAAGGGGGAAAATAAGAGGAAAAGATCCCGCCCTGGGGCATCTGAGGCAGTCAACCAAGGTGAAACGGTTGAGGCTGATCCAGAGGCAAACCCTATGGGGAATGTTCTCAGAGTGAGGAAGTCAGCCAGGCTGGCGGCGGCTGAGGCTGAAGATGAGTCTGAAGCTGCAAAGCTGAGGGCTGAGGCTGCAAAGAAGACAAGAAAGGCTAATGAACCTTCTAAGGAACTCCAATCTTCCAAACCGGCTGAGGCAATTCAGAAGTCACCCCAAGTACACACAAGAAAAAATCCCATCACTTTTTCTGTGGAGACAGTGGTGGAACTTTGCACTGAGGCATGGGGAACTCCTTCTGAGAAGTCCTAGGCTGAGCGTAGGGCTAATATAGCTCAAAAGGAGAAGATGCACATTTTGGAGAGAAAAGTGGAGAAACTGACTAATCTGACTGACATGCAACAGTGAGAACTTGACGATGCAGTGATCAGTTTGCTTAGGAGAAAGAAGGCGAAGCCTGAGCCTAGAAAGTATAGGAAGAGGCCAACAGCTAGGAAGTCAACATTACTGCAAGTCAGAAGGCCAAAACCAGGTCAGAGGGAAGCTTATGTCGATGAGTTCATCTCAGAGACATTGAAGGAATTCTGGATTGATGCAAGGGATGAGTTTGTCAAGCTTTGGTATGTAGTGAAGAAGTGGGGCGACTCTGAAGATATCAATGCCCACTTCACTGATTATATGATGGACAACCACCCTGAGTTGATTCAGAAAAACTTGGAAGAAGGTGAAGCAGCCCAAGTCCAAGTGAAAGCTCCTGAGTTCGTTGCTCGACCACCCCCTCTTGTACCTGGAACTGGAAAGCATGATACAAAGGCCATCATGACTGAAGTTTTGAAGATTGCTAAAGCTGAAGGATATGTGAATCAGATTAAGAGAGTTGAAGAGTTAAATATCAGAGTCTATGCTGGTTATGGACTCAAGCCTGAAATGAGACTAGTCTAGTGATTCACATCCTTTCATTGTAATAGATTAGATTCATTGTAACCATTTTCATATCATTCAATGAAATCTATTACTTTGCCCACAGATAAAAACTCATTGTCTTTTTTGCTGTTATTTAAATTCTGTACTTTATCAAGAACTGCTCTAACACTAACTTATCTTATAGATAGGTTTTATATTTCCTCTAAGTGTTTTGAGGATCTTTTCAGTGTTTTGGCATCATCAAAAAGGGGGAAATTATTGGGACATTGTTAGTTTTGATTAAGATCCCAAAGCCCCTGAAAAGATGAGTTGCCTTGGTTTGTCTTAGTCAGGCTAGTCTTGGTTAGGTTTTGTACTTAGTCATTTTACACTTCACAGGTACTCAGTGAGAGGAGAACTCACTGATGACAATCAAGACTAAGAGCCTGAAGATGAAGAGCACCATCCTGAACTTATGACAGTCTTCTAAGCTGGCTGAGTAAGTGTCAGTGATGATGAGTATGACCCTGAGGTCACTACTAACTCAGTCCTGAAGGGAACATGATGACACTGAGTTTATGGGAAAGACTTGGAGTAGAGCCAAGTAATGCAAAATGAATGTCAGCGTCAGGACAAGACCGTTGTGCTCGAGACAAAAAGAACTTAATAAGACAAGCCTGAAGCCTAGGAATGAGTTCTAACATTCTCACCAACCTGATGACGTGGACCAATCCGGGAAGGACACGCACGTACGGAACCTGACACGAAGACTGACTTCAGAATGCATATTCAACAGGCAAGCATTAAATGACGCATTAAATGCAAGTTACCAAATCCATGCAAGGACGGCTGCTGCATGAGAAATATGTCCGTTTGAGCCACTCTACATAGATGACTAGAAGACTATCTCCTCCAACGGATAGTTTTCAAATCACCTATAAATACAGAAGGCCTTGAACCCATTCAACGTTACGGGAAATTTCCAAGCTAGAAATTACTCAAACTCTCAAGCAATCAAAGCATTCAGTCTTTAGAAGAAGCACTCGAAACCAGCTAAATTTCCCAAGTGTTTCTTAGTTTCTGAGAGTTATTCTGTATTCCAAAGAGCATATTAGCAATATCTTAAGCTTAGAGTGATTATCCAATCCTTAGCAAAGCTTTGTCTTGTAAGGATAATCACAACCTAGTTGGAATCCAAACTGAAACCAAAACCCTAAGTTAGGTTTGTTGGTAGTAAGTTGTTAGTGAGTTGGTAAGGAGTTTGTATAGGTCAGTGAGGAGTAGCTGATCTTGGTGCACCTTGACACGTTAAAAATAAGAATCCCTTGAGTGGATTTCCTGTTAAATCAGGCCGTGGACGTAGGAGCTTGAGTCTCTGAACCACGTTAAACTCCATGTGTTCTTACTGCTTTGATATTGTGCTTGCTTGTCATATTACTTATTCATTCATAGCATTTGGTTTTTATCAAGCTGAATCAATCAACCTGATCATCAAACAGAGCACTGCCCTACTAATCACTACTTCAGTATAGAGTAATCAAGTTTTCTGAAAGCAAACTAAACAAGACTTTAAACTATCAGGGCTCACGCATTTCCGCACTGAACTCGAATTGATAGTCAGCCAACTGACCCGCACTAAGTGTAGTCAGTGGGGAGATTATCAGCTCTTAGTTCTTTATCACTCTGAGTATAGGGACTCAATAAGGTTTAAGTTGAAAAATTGGTATACGTGTATTCCCCCCTACACATATTCATCAGTCTTGTACCGGGACCAACAGACCTGTCTTGACCAAGAAATTGCACTAGCACATTTAGTATGTGTTGAAGAGGACCTACATCGAGGATAAATTCTTCTGTTCTGAAATGTGAAGAATCAGACCTCAGTGGTTATTGACTTCTTAATCTCCGCCAGTTAAATAGGACCGTGTGTGGTTAATAGTTATTGCTTTGATTCATGTTGGGTGAGAATCATCGTGACTTCAAACCTTGTGTTTTGGGTAGTAATATTAATCATACGACAGTTGCTAAAATTTAATACGGAGAAATGTGTGCGAGTACGGCTCGTGTGATTTGTCCCCTTGGTGGACTCAGAAGTTTTACTGTACCCAATCTTGCAAGTGAACAATTAGTTTCTTCGGCACGGATAATAATGTTGAGTTGTCTTTACTCCAAGGTAAAATATATAATTAATTTAGAGCTATTCAGAAGCTAAATTCATTAATGGACTAGATAATCTTAAACACGGGAAATAATAATCGGGAGCCCATATTATCGTAATATGGATTAAGATGGATAGTCCAATATTAATTTATTAGTGGTATTAATTAATATTAATGGACTGAATAATATTGGGGCTCAATATTGAAATTCAGAAGTCCATTGGAGGTCCAATCTTAATTCTTCTAAAGGCCCCTCAAGTAGCCCAATAAGTCGCCCAATAATAATAAGGTGATTAAAATAAAAGAAAAATATTATTGCTTATATTTTCTCAGAATTTTCGAAATTAATAAAATATAGGGGAGAAAGATTTTTTTTTGGATTTTATTATGGAATGAAGATAAGTATTCATGGAATACAAGATTATCTCATTAATTCAAGAAATCTCCTACTTGGCATTTTATTTGATAAATTCGAAATTTGATGATTAATGAGAAGAAAAAGATTTTGTTGATTTTCTTGAAAATATATTATGGAAGATATGTATTTTTGGAATACAAGATTATCTCATAAATTCAAGAAGAATCAAATCTTGAATTTCATCTCTTAATTTTTGAAATTCATCCATAATAATAGGAGGATGAGATTTTTGTGGAATATTTTATTATGGAGAAAATAATATATGAGATATGTTGGTCCCGGTACAAGACTGAGGAATACGTGTATGGGGGGGGGGGGGGGGGGGGAATACACGTATACCAATTTTTCAACCTTAAAACTGACTGAGTCCCCTTTACTCAGAGTGGTAAAGAACTAGGAGCTGATAACACACCTACTGACTACACTTGGTGCGGGTCAGTTGGCTAACTATCAGTTCAAGTTCAGTGCGGAAATGTTTGAGCCCTGATAGTTTAAAGTCTTGTTTAGTTTGCTTTCTGAAAAACTTGTTTTACTCAATTCTGAATAGTGTTTAGTAGGGTAGTGCTCCTTTTTGAAGATCAGGCTGATTGATTCAAGCCTGATAAACAGAATGCAATGAATGAACAAGTAATATGGCAGGAATGCACAATATCAAAGCAATAAGAACACATCAAGTTTAACGTGGTTCAGAGTCTCAAGCTCATACGTCCACGGCCTGACTTAACAGGAAATCCACTCAAGGGATTCTTGTTTTTAACGTGCCAAGGTGCACCAAGACCAGCTAACCTCACTGATCTATACAAACTTCCTTACTACCACACTAACTGACTTACTCCCAACAAGCCTAACTTAGGGTTTTGGTTTCAGTTTGGATTCCAACTAAGTTGAGATTATCCTTACAAGACAAAGCTATGCTAAGGATAGGATAATCTCTCTAAGCTTAAGATAATGCTATTTAGCTCTTGGAATACAGAATAACTCTCGGTTGCTGAGAAACACTTGGGAAATTTAGATGGTTTCGAGTGCTTCTCTTAAAGGCTGTATGCTTTGAATGCTTGAGAGTTTGAGTAATTTCTGGCTTGGAGATTTCCCGTAACCTTGAATGGGTTCAAGGTCTTCTGTATGTATAGGTAATTTGAAAAACTATCCGTTGGAGAGATAGCCTTCTAGTCATCTTTGTAGAGTGGCTTCAAACGGACATATCTTCATGCAGCAGCCATCCTTGCATGGATTTGGTATTTGCATTAAATGCACATTAAATGCTTGTCCGTTGAATGTGCAGTCTGAATTCAGTCTTCATGTCAGGTTCCGTACGTCCGTGTCCTTCTCGGATTGGTCCACGTCATCAGGTTGGTGAGAATGTCAGAACTTATTCCTGAGCTTCAGGCTTGTCTTATTAAGTTCATTTTGTCTTGAGTCCACCAGTCTTGTCCTGGCACTGAAATTCCTTTTGCATTGCTTGGCTCTACTCCAAGTCTTCCCATTAACTCAGTGAAATCTTGTTCCCTTCAGGACTGAGTTAGTAATGACCTCAGGGTCATACTCTTCATCGCTGACACTTACTCAGCCAGCTTAGAGGACTGCCATAAGTTCAGGATGGTGCTCTTCGTCTTCAGGCTCTTAGTCTTGATTGTCACCAGTGAGTTCTCCTCTCACTGAGTACCCGTGAAGTGTAAAATGACTAAGTATAGAACCTAACCAAGACTAGCCTGACAAAGACAGATTAAGGCAAACATCTTTTCAAGGGCTTTGGGATCTTAATCAAAACTGACAATGTCCCAACAATTCCCCCCTTTTTGATGATGCCAAAACACTGAAAAGATCCTCAAAACACTTAGAGGAAAGAGAGATAATCCTATCTATAAGATAAGTCAGTGTTAGAGCAGTTCTTGATAAAGTACAGAATTTAAACAACAGCCAAAAAGACAATGAGTTTTTTTCTGTGGGCAAAAGTAATTGATTTCATTGATAGATGTGGAAATGGTTACAATGAATCTAATATATTACAAAGAAGCCTGTGAACACCTAGACTAATCTCATTTCAGGTTTGAGTCCATATCCTGCATAGACTCTTGCCTTCAGCTCGTCAAGTCTTCTAGGTTGGTTCACGTATCCTTCAGCTTTGGCTATCTTCAATACTTCCATCATGATGGCCTTTGTGTCATGCTTTTGAGTTCCAGGAACTAAGGGAGGAACTCGAATGGTGAACTCAGGAGCCTTCACTTGAACTTGAGCTGCATCAGCCTCCTCCAAGATCTTCTGGAATAGCTCAGGATGATTATCCATCATGTAGTCAGTGAAGTGGGCATTGATATCATCAGTGTCGCCCCATTTCTTCACAAAATACCACAATCTAACAAATTCATCCCTCGCATCAGTCCAAAACTCCTTCAATGCCTATGAGACGAACTCATCGACAAAAGCTTCCCTTACTCCTGATTCAGGCCTACTGACTTGAAGAATTGTTGATTTCCTAACTGTTGGCTTCTTCCTATACTTCCTCGGCTCAGGCTTCGCCTTCTTCCTTCTTAGCAAGCTGATCACTGCATCATCCAGTTCTCGTTGTTGAAGCTCATTGATATCAGTCAGCTTCTCAACCTTCTTCTCCAAGATGCGCATCTTCTCATTCTGTGTAATTTCAGCTCTGCGCATAGCCTCAGATTTCTCAGAGTGATCTCCCCATGCTTCAGCACATAGCTCTGCCACCAACTCCCCTGAGTAGGTGATGGGATTCTTCCTTGAGCTCATGGGGGAAGATCTCTGAACAGGCTCAGGTTGTTGCTTGGAAGGTTCATCAGTCTTTGCCCTTGCTGCCTCCGCCTTCAACTTGGCAACAATCTCCTCTCCTTCTTTCTCCACTGCTGCCAACCTCGCTGACTTCCTCACCCTCAGCACATTCCCTTCAGGATTTGCTTCAGGATCGGCTAGAACAATTTCGCCTTGGTTGACTGCCTCAGATGCCTCAGGGCGGGATCTTTTCTTCTTTTCCCCCTTTTTGGCATCATCCTTGGCCTCTGATGGGAATGAGTCAGATCCGCTGTTGATTACGAAGGAGGCTAGGGAATGAACATCATTGATTCCCTCCTTCAATAACTCAACTCCCATTGAAATTCCAGTTCCTGCAAATGATACTGAACTGATTGCAGCTTGGACCTTCTTCTCAAAGACCTCCATGGAGAGTTGGAGTCTTTGTTCAGCCTTCTCGATCTTCTCCTCCACCTGAGCGGATCGCTCATCTGCTTGGGTCAGTCTTTCAGCAATGTCCTTCGAAGTCTGAGCAATGCGTTCTGACTCCAGCTCAAACTTTGACGCTGAGCCAGAAATGGCCTGAGTGAATAGTGCTCCAGCCTGAGCTGCAAGCTTCTCCACAGCCTGATTAAGATCCTCCTTCCTTTGCTCATCCTTCTCAGCCAACTGCCTCAAGGTTTGCCTCAGCATCTTTTTGGTGCGCTTCCTCTCATTCCTCACTGACTTGGCCGTGTCAGTCATCGTTCTCTTCAACAAAATTAGCTCCCTGTTGGCAAGGGTGTTGTAAGCTGACTTTGTCCACTTGATGTGTTTTGCCAGGGCCTTGGAGTCTTCTTCCTTTTCAGCTCGTAGCCTCATTACTTCCTCCTGAAGTTCAGCTAGATTTTTTGTGGTTTTCTCCTGTTTGACCTCCACTATGCTTGTGAATTCAGCACGGCCGACCCCAGTTATTATCACATCTTCATCATCAACTGCCGCATCAGTGATTGGTGCATCAGAGATTGGCTGTTTTCCCTTGTCAGCCCCTGCGGCATCATCCCTTCTTCAAGGTGCACTGAAGGCAGTTGTGAAATAGTCAAAGCCGCCTGCTCAGGCTCAGCTAAGCTAACTTGAACCTTAGGAGCAAGTCCCTCGGAACTGAGAGTCTCCTTGGATGCCTCAACATCTTCCTCTCTTGTCTCAGGGCAGGGAATCCCTTCATCGACAGATGTCTCATTGGCAGCTGAGATATTCAAAACATCCTCAGCCACTGGTCCACCCTTGGCACCAGTGTCCCTTTCACCTTCCCCCTGAGCCTGAGGTTCAGAGATCATCTCATCAACTTCCTTTGCAGTCTCCTCCACTGCCTTCTCCATATCTCCACCCTGAGCTTCATCATCATCCCCATCATCCTTCTCTTCATCAGACCGGATGTCAGCCTTGCTCTTGGACATCATATCAGCCACTAACTGCTTCAGGTTGTCAAAGTTTAGAAGTTGAAGCCAGCTAGTCAGTCCAAAGAAGGAGCAAATCTTGGCTTCCTCAGTCTCCCAGTGCTCCCAGCCACGAGCGTCCACTAGCAGATGTTGCTCCTGCATGTTTGATTGTTTGAAGTCCAACCAAACCTTGAGCTCGATCACATATGCCAGCAGCTCATTGTACTTGTACAACCCAGGCCAGCACTTTCCTGCCCATTCTGTGGCATTCCCCCTGAGAGTGTTCTCCAGAATCCCTCCCGCCATGTGTTCATCTAATTCCTCCTCCTCCACTTCGAGGAATTCATCCTCTTCAACTGAAATGGATCTGGGACAGTCTTTGGGATTGGGGTACGATGGAAAATCTGTGGGGTTTGGAATATTTGGCTCGGCTGACTGGTCAGACTCATTCGTTGGTGAAAATGATGGCGCTGACTCAGTAGGATGAATTGGCTCTGAGGTTTGTGGTGTTTCAGTGGGTTGCGAAGTAGGGTTAGGGTTGGAAGGTGTTTGGGTTTCAGGGTGTGGGGGTGTTTGAGTGGGTACTGTCTCAGGCTGCAACAACTCAGCCGTCTCGACAGATTTCCTCACTTCCTCCAAGTCAGAGGCTCCAGGAGAGCTTGACTTCTCCCTCTCACTCACCTCAGGCAGCTTCTTAGCAGGGGACTTTTTGGGTCCCTTCCTAAGCCTCTTCAGGGGCCTCTCTCCCTGATCACTCTCCTTCCTGACGTCATCGTCAGTTCCCTCAGCCTCAGACCCGGCCGTCTTGGGATCAGACTCAGTCCCTGATTTCGTGCTCTTCCCTGACAGCACGACCCTTACCTTCTTCCTTTTCTCAGTCTTATCCACCTTAGGCTACTCCACTTCTTCAGCTGCTACCTCCTCCTCACCTTCCTTACTCCTCTCAAGGAGGTCATCTACCCTTTCAATGAGACTGGTAGCCACCCTCTTGGCCTTACCAGCTGGCTTTTTGGTCTGACCCTTTGCTTTCGCATTGGGATCAGTCTCTCCTCAAAGAAGGTATACCCATGGTAGGCATGAGCAATTAGGATGGACATCCTCGTTCCGAACGACAAGATGGCACTGACGGAAATGTGCTTCTTCTCCTCATCTCGCTTGAGTTTGTCCAGACCTGCCTGATGGAGTTGATCGAGGAAGAACTGCTCCCAGTTTACTTCCACTCCATCAACAATTGCTCCCATGAGTCTCAGCTTGGGCAGACTCAGTTGCTCGTGAGAGCCAGTTGCACCCATCACCATCTTGGACACCAAATCCACCAGAGCTCTGCACTCAAGTTTCAACGTATTCTTGTTCTGTCGAGCCTTGAACTCTGATGATCCAGATTTGGTCCATTTCCCAAGGAGTTCTCCCTCCGAGTTCTCCTTATACGTTTTTGGGTTGATGCCTGAGAATGGCAACTTGAAGACTTCCCTCACCGCCCTCCTGACGTCAATAGTGACCACCTCAGAGTTGTAAAGAGGTTCACCGTCGCCGTCCTTCTCTCCCGTCGGCTTAAGCGCAGTCACCTTCGTATAAATCTCCCCCTTCCGTAAGAACATATTTAAGTAAGCTTCCACAACTGTTCTTGGGAGCACGGAAATGGGGCGGGTGGTGAAGTATGTTTCCAACCCAGCATCGGAAATCCACTTGAATACGGGTTTGATTTCCTCAACTGTAAGACAGATACCTTCCATGGAGATGACTTGCTCCATGTGTATCAGCTTGTTCTTCACAACATCCACGATCTTGTCGGTTGTCCAGTTGGAATCAAGGAATGCCACTGTTTTGAAAAAAAAAAGAGATTTTTTGAAAATTCTGTGTTTGAGCAAGAGAGAACTCAGTGTTCAGATGTGTGTTGTGTTTGCGTAAAAACCTCAAATGGCACTCTTGATTGATACGACTAAGTCAGTTACTCAAACGTGGGGTTGAGATTAATCCCTGAATTCGAAAGGTTTTGAAATGAGGGGCCAGGATTAATCTCAGCTTCAATCAAAACCCCATGTCAGTCATATTCCGTATAAAACGGACACGTATATGAAAAAGTAATTGTAGCATTAAATGCTCCGTGCGCGTGGGTTTAAATATGAAAAGGCGCACTTTTAATGAAAACGGAATGCATTTAATAAAGATTTTCAGGACGAAGGACTCAGGGAGACGCTTGAAATTCACAAGGGTTAGGTTAGAACTCATACCTGTCAGGGAGACATTGTAGCACCCTGATACCTCGCTGAGTCGAGTCTGGCCTGTGTTCCCCCTAGAACCCTACACTGACTGCTCTCCCGGATCTAAGAGTCCTAACTCCACTGACAGTTCCATAAACCTTGCTTCAACTAGAGGCTTAGTCAAGATGTCAGCCCTTTGCCTGTCAGTGTGAATCTTCTCCATCCTAATATCTTTCTTCTCCACATGATCTCGAATGAAGTGATGCCTAATATCCACATGCTTGCACCTTGTGTGAAGCACTGGGTTCTGAGTAATTGCTATAGCATTATTGTTATCACAATAGATTGGAACCTGATTAGCAAATACTTGGTAGTCCCTCAACTGTTGCCTCAACCATAAAATCTGAGCACAACAACTACCTGCAGCCATATACTCAGCCTCAGTTGTGGATGTAGCTACTGAATTCTGCTTCTTACTAAACCACGAGATCAACTTACTTCCCAAAAACTGACATGTCCCTGAGGTTGATTTCCTATCAATCCTACAACCTCCATAGTCTGCATCTGAATAACCTGTCAGTTCTAGGTTGTCATCTGAAGGATACCATAGTCCCATATTGACTGTCCTTTTAAAATACTTAAGTATCCTCTTAGCAGCCTCCAAATGACTTCTCTTGGGATCAGACTGATACCTAGCACACACACCAACTGCAAACGTAATGTCAGGCCTACTTGCAGTCAGGTACAACAAAGAACCTATCAGTCCTCGATACTCAGTCTGATTTACTGAAGTCCCTTCAGTGTCAGGATCCATCTTCCAATTCATGTTCATATGGATCCTGGCTGGATTGCTGTTCTGAACACCAAACTTATGAATCAAGTCTTTTGTAAACTTGGCCTGATTTATGAAGATACCTTGATCAGTTTGCTTGACCTGCAATCCTAAGAAGAAGTTCATCTCTCCCATCATGGACATCTCAAATTTACCAGTCATCAAGTTAGAGAATTTCTCACAGAGCTGATGATTTGGTGATCCAAATATTATGTCATCCACATAAATCTGGACCAAGAGAATGTCATCACCTTCAGTGATCCTGAACAATGTCCTATCCACAGTTCCCTTCTTGAACCCATGGTCTGTTAGGAATTGAGAGAGGGTATCATACCAAGCTCTTGGTGCTTGCTTAAGTCCATAGAGTGCTTTCTTCAAATGGTATACTCTAACTCCAACCTCAAACCCGGGAGGTTGCTCAACATATACCTCTTCATTGAGTACACCATTCAGGAAGGCACTCTTGACATCCATTTGATACACCTTGAACTTCTTATATGTTGCATAGGCAAGGAACAACCTGATAGCTTCCAACCTAGCCACTGGAGCAAAAGCCTCATCATAATCTATTCCTTCAGATTGACAATACCCTTTTGCAACCAGTCTTGCCTTGTTCCTTACCACAACACCATTTTCATCCTTCTTGTTCTTAAAGACCCACTTGGTACCAATTACACCTTGATGCCTAGGTCTATCTACCAGTTCCCAAACCTGATTCCTTGTGAACTGATTCAACTCTTCTTGCATGACAATGATCCAGTTCGAGTCAGTGAGAGCTTCTTCAATGTTCGGAGGTTCTTGCTCAGAGAGAAAGCAACAAAATAATGCACTCTCACCATGGAACCGTCTGGTCCTGACTCCCTTAGTTGGATCGCCAATGATTTGATCAATGGGATGATCCCCTAACCATGTTCTTTTGCCAGGAGTTGTTCCTGAAGTACCTGCAATGTTAGTGTCTACAGGCTCATAAAATTCAGGAAATTGAACAGAGGGGGATGATCCTGAGTCTATACCAAAGGGATTAACAAGCTCAATGTCAGGGACATTGATTCCCCCTTGATTAGGTGACTCAGGAACCGTCTCAGCTATGACAGCATCTTCATTGAAGGTGCTTACCTCAGGTTGAGCCTGTTCCTCAGTCTGAGGCTCAACAATCCCTGATGTGCTGGGCTTAGAAGTGGCACCTGATTCATCATCCTGATCATCATCATCATCATCCCATCTCGGAATTGGCACAGTCTTGATCTTGGGATCGGGTTGATTCTTCAAGCTCAGCCTTGTCACACTCCTTGTGACCTCCTCAGTGTCAGGATTCAACACTTTTGCCCTAGACTCATTAGCAGTTTCATCAAAGACAACATGAGGTGATTCTTCCACAACAAGGGTCCTACAATTGTAAACCCTGAAGGCTTTACTAACTTCAGAATATCCTAAGAATATTCCTTCATCAGATTTGCTATCAAAGGCTTTCAATTGGGTCTTCCCATTGTTGAGGATGAAACACTTACAACCAAATACATGAAAATAAGAAATACGAGGTTTTCTTTTGTTCCATGTCTCATATGGGGTCTGAGCATGTTGTCTGTTCAGCATGGATCTGTTCTGAGTGTAGCATGCAGTGTTGATTGCCTCAGCCCAGAATTTCTTGGGCAATCCTGACTCAGCCAGCATGGTCCTTGCAGCTTCCTTCAGTGTCCTGTTCCTCCTTTCAGCGACATCATTCTGTTGTGGGGTTCTAGCTGCAGAAGTCTCATGAGCTATACCAAGTTCATTACAAAAGTCAGAAATATATGAATTTATAAACTCAGTGCCCTTGTCAGACCTGATCTTAGTAATGGACTGATTCTTCTCATTGCTGAGTCTCCTGAGCAACTCTGGAAGCTTCACCTGTGTTTCCTTCTTATTCAACGGGAAAATAACCCAAGTATATCTAGAATAATCATCAATAACCACAAGGGTATATTTTCTACCATTCATACTCACAGGTGTTATGGGACCAAATAGATCCATGTGCAAGAGCTGAAGTATTCTGTCAGTGGAATACGAAGCTTTCTCTTTGAATGATGCTCTGACCTGCTTCCCTTCCTGACAAGCTTTGCACACGTGATCTTTGCTAAAAACTTCATTAGGTAGACCATCAACAAGTGACTGTCTAGAAATTTTGTTAAGAATCTTGAAGTTCAGGTGGCTTAATCTTTTATGCCATAACCAACTGAGCTCTAGAGAGCTTTTAGCAACAAAACAAGTATTAGGAATAGTGCTGCTCCAATCAGCGAGATAAACGTTACCTTTCCTTATACCTGATAGAAGCACTTGTGTTGATTTGTCCTTGACTGAACATATATTCGATGAGAACTCAACACTGAACCCTTTGTCACAGAATTGGCTTACTGACAACAGGTTATGCTTCAGTCCTTCCACAAAGAACACATTTTCCACTCTGACTGTACCTATAATTAGAACACCAAAACCTTTAGTAACACCTTTTGAGTTATCACCAAAGGTTACCTGTGGACCATCTTTAGCTTGATATTCTTGGAGAAGACTCTTCATTCCAGTCATGTGCCTTGAGCAGCCACTGTCTAGGTACCAAACAACTTTGATTGAGTCTCCCCTCCTCTTATTGTGATCCACAGCCGCCTGCAAGCAATTCAGGCTTTAGGTACCCATTGGGTGTTGGGTCCTATCGTGTCAGTTGTACCCTTCGGGATCCAGACTTGCTTCACAACCCTGATTGCCTCAGAGTGGTAAATTTGTCTCCCTGAAACATCGACATACACAACTTTCTTCTTCTTTGCCTGAGAGGAAGATGATGTATGAGTGCTAGACTTAGGCTTCACAGGAGCCTGAGTGGGTGCCTTTTGGGCTGGCTTCCTGTTCTTCCTATGTCTGGGTGCAGCAGGTCTTGGGCCTTGTTCTTGATAAGGGCCCTGTGTTCTATTCCCCCTAGGCAAGTGAGGGAATGGAAAACAATTAAAGGCCTCAGGATGCCAAAACCATGGGGGTGTCATCATGTTTGGCCTTCTCTGTTGGTATTGCCAAGCATGATGGTACCCTCGCTGACCAGTCTGAGGGCTCTTGGCCTGAGTCTTCCTCTGCTTTCACTGAGGCTTTCCCTGGCTTGAGCTCTCAGGGGCTTCCTTAGGTTGCTTCGCCTTTCCCTTGGGTTTTGGCTTAGCTACCTTAGGAGCAACCCTGACTGTGTCAACGGTTTCCTTGCCCTTATCAGTTTGACGGGCTTGGAGCACAACCTTAGGTGCACTCTGGCCTGCCTGAACAAATACCCTCTCAGTGTTGCTCCCTGAAGCAATATGAGACTGACCTTGTGAGGATTTCTCAGGAACATATCCAAGTCCCTTTTTCTTGTTCCCAAGCATCTGGCTACTATTTATTTCCTCTCTAGCCACTGAGGATTTATTCATTGCTGCAACCTTTTTCTTGAGAGAGTCCTCACTCTTTTTCAGGATTTCATGTCTGGTAAAGAGGTCATCATACTTACTCTTAAGTACTTTTAGTTCTTCCTTCCTGACCAGCTCTTCCTCAGCCAGTTCCTTCAGAATCTTCTCTCTTGGAAGACGCTCAGCATTGATTAAATCAATCTCCTGAGTTAGTCTCACAATTTGAGTTGATTCTTTAAGATCAGACTGAGTGAGTTGTTCGTTCAGGTTGTGAACCTCAGTACTCAATTTCTTGTTCTCCTCTACCAAGAAGACATTAGTTTCCTGCAGTCTGGAGAAATCAACCATCAATTGATCAAGGCAGATCTGAAGGTTCATTTCTCTAACTGACTCTGAGCTAAGCTCAGGATTTTGACCAGTGTAAGAAGCACAAACAGAATTTGATGTTACCTCAGGCTCATCCCTAGCCATCAGACAGACATCATCGTACTCGTCATCTGAGAAGAGTTCAAGTGACCTTTCAGCGGGACCGTCAGAATCTGTTGCATCTTCAGTGACCATTGCTCTCCGATCAGCAGATCTTAGATCCCTAGTGGCTCTCCTTTCCTCTCTCTCTCTCGCACTCAGCTCCGGGCAGTCGTACTGATAGTGACCAATCTTGTTACAGTTGTAACATGCTACCTGCTCACTTACTCTTTCTTTTCTCGGTTCAGGGTTCCTCCTTGAGTCAGGTTCCCTGGTTCTTGGTGAGCTTTCAGCCTTGATTGGATATCTATCATCACGAGTACGTCTCTGTTCGTCTCTTCTTTCAGGCTTTGGTTCAGAATATCTCCTTTCATCACCACGTTCTCTCCTCTGGTCAGTATTCCTTCAGTCCTCATATCTTCTTGAGCTTTGGTGGGTTCCTTCAGGTTTCCTGTCACGTGAGTCCTGATAAAACTTTTTATAACGACCAAACCTGGAATTGAGCTTGTCAAATCGTCTGGCCATCAGGCTGTACTCCTCAGCGAGTTCTTCCCTGCTCATCTCCATCAGTGATTTTGATAAAGAATTTGATGAGGGCTCAACAGGTTCAGACCTGGCCTTGAACGCCACACTTTTCTCAGGAGTTTTCTCCTTCACTTCCTCTTCTGACTGAACTTTCTTCTTTCTTTTGTTAAGATCAAATTCAAGCACTTTGAGCTCTGAAAAAAGTAAAGCAGAAGTTATGTTACTCATATCCTGAGTGTTCTTAAGCATAATTACACTGTTATCCCATCTCTCAGGAAGGGCATTCAGGATTTCTGAAGCAACATCTCTCCTTAGGACATCCTTGTCCAGCATCACCAACTCATTCATCAACTTGATGAATCTAGACTCCATTTGATCTATGCTCTCATCAGGCAGCATCTCGAACGCCTCGAATTTCTGAATGGCAATGTTTCTCTTGTTCTCCATGATCTTTTCAGATCCCTCACATATCCTTGTCAGCTCATCCCAAACCTCCTTTTCCGTCTTTAAGTTCATCAGCCTAGCTGACTCCTCGAAGGGCACCGTATGCAAGATGATATTTCTGGCGACGTTGTCTAGCCCCATCATCTTGATCTCATCAGTGGTCATATCCTTCCTTTCCTTAGGAATAGGTACACCAATATCGAGATCATCATATCCTCTCCCTCTGGTATTAGGGACAGTGATTTTGATCGGTCCTTCCCTAAGTACACGCGGCATCTGGTCATGGATGGCATCTAGATGTGCTTCTAATCTGAACTTCCAATAGACAAAGTTAGATACAGAGAATTCAGGTAACGAAGCTTCAAGTCTCCTTGAAGTCATGATGATGCAAGTTTTATGAAAAGCAAACTCAGATCTGTTCAGTGACCACCAACAGTTTCTCCTCTGAAACTATTAGTATTCAAAGTCAGTGGTCTTTCGAACCACTGCTCTGATACTACTTGTTGGTCCCGGTACAAGACTGAGGAATACGTGTATGGGAGGGGGGGGGGGGGGAATACACGTATACCAATTTTTCAACCCTAAAACTGACTGAGTCCCCTTTACTCAGAGTGGTAAAGAACTAGGAGCTGATAACACACCTACTGACTACACTTGGTGCGGGTCAGTTGGCTAACTATCAGTTCAAGTTCAGTGCGGAAATGTTTGAGCCCTGATAGTTTAAAGTCTTGTTTAGTTTGCTTTCTGAAAAACTTGTTTTACTAAATTCTGAATAGTGTTTAGTAGGGCAGTGCTCCTTTTTGAAGATCAGGCTGATTGATTCAAGCCTGATAAACAGAATGCAATGAATGAACAAGTAATATGGCAGGAATGCACAATATCAAAGAAATAAGAACACATCAAGTTTAACGTGGTTCAGAGTCTCAAGCTCATACGTCCACGGCCTGACTTAACAGGAAATCCACTCAAGGGATTCTTGTTTTTAACGTGCCAAGGTGCACCAAGACCAGCTAACCTCACTGATCTATACAAACTTCCTTACTACCACACTAACTGACTTACTCCCAACAAGCCTAACTTAGGGTTTTGGTTTCAGTTTGGATTCCAACTAAGTTGAGATTATCCTTACAAGACAAAGCTATGCTAAGGATAGGATAATCTCTCTAAGCTTAAGATAATGCTATTTAGCTCTTGGAATACAGAATAACTCTCGGTTGCTGAGAAACACTTGGGAAATTTAGATGGTTTCGAGTGCTTCTCTTAAAGGCTGTATGCTTTGAATGCTTGAGAGTTTGAGTAATTTCTGGCTTGGAAATTTCCCGTAACCTTGAATGGGTTCAAGGTCTTCTGTATTTATAGGTGATTTGAAAAACTATCCGTTGGAGAGATAGCCTTCTAGTCATCTATGTAGAGTGGCTTCAAACGGACATATCTTTATGCAGCAGCCGTCCTTGCATGGATTTGGTATTTGCACTAAATGCACATTAAATGCTTGCCTGTTGAATGTGCAGTCTGAATTCAGTCTTCATGTCAGGTTCCGTACGTGCGTGTCCTTCTCGGATTGGTCCACGTCATCAGGTTGGTGAGAATGTCAGAACTTATTCATGAGCTTCAGGCTTGTCTTATTAAGTTCATTTTGTCTTGAGTCCACCAGTCTTGTCCTGACGCTGAAATTCTTTTTGCATTGCTTGGCTCTACTCCAAGTCTTCCCATTAACTCAGTGAAATCCTGTTCCCTTCAGGACTGAGTTAGTAATGACCTCAGGGTCATACTCTTCATCGCTGACACTTACTCAGCCAGCTTAGAGGACTGCCATAAGTTCAGGATGGTGCTCTTCGTCTTCAGGTTCTTAGTCTTGATTGTCACCAGTGAGTTCTCCTCTCACTGAGTACCTGTGAAGTGTAAAATGACTAAGTATAGAACCTAATCTAGACTAGCCTGACAAAGACAGATTAAGGCAAACATCTTTTCAGGGGCTTTGAGATCTTAATCAAAACTGACAATGTCCCAACAGGATATATTCAAGATTTTTTGGAGATCAAGAAAAGTTTTTCTCTTCCCCTTTTCCGCATGAAAATTTCAAAATTCACTCTTATAAATAGGGGGTGAAACTTTCATCCCCAGTTTACAGTTCCATGTGTTGGAAAAAATCAGCAACAATAATTTTTTTCTTTATTCCTTGTTTTATTAAATTGTTCGTTAAGTACTTCCCACCGGTGAATGAGCAAGGCTAAAGGGAAATACTTGAGAATGTCTTTTGGTTGATAGGATCAACTAGTTTGTCCCGTTCTTCTCAACGGTCGTCCCTTCAAGAGGTACGTAATCGCGTAAACTCCTAGATTTTCCGCTATAGGATTTTACGTGAGGTTATTCATATGCATGAATTATTTATTGTTGGATAATTATTATTTGAATTGATTATGATTAATTCATGCTAGTAATAATTGAATTTTAAATTCGTATTTAAATTTCATCCTGAATAGATCCAGGCACTCTGATTTCCCCAATAATATGTAGTGTCAAAACTTTGTTAATACCTAAATTAATGTCTTGGGCACTTATGTGTCTCTTAAAGTACTCACATGAGGCACTTGTTTGTGCATTTAGATGAAACTAGAGACACTTTCATGTGCAATGTTAACCATTTTGTGCCCCAATTTATTTTATCTTAAGTAACTTATATGAACATTATATATCAGGTCTATGCACCTCTATATTCAATACAAATACTACCATATCTTGGTACATCTATAAAATAGTATCATTAATATAAAAAAAATGCTTTCACCACTTATGTCAAATGCAAATTCACTATTAAATTTGTAATACCATTTAACAACTAAATAACCAAATAATCCAAATATCAATTAGTCATAAAACCCATGTCCCAAATGTGCAAGAAAAACTAAATAGAGTATTAACATTGTTTCTGATGTCCCATGAAAAAGCATACGTATTTGGGAATTTAATTTTTTTTATTTAACATCAATATGTATTGCTTGTAAATGAGTGGTCAGTACAGTGCTTAAATGTGTCAGGATGATTGATTCGATCTTGACTAAAATATTGATGCTATTTTTCTTTTACGAAAGATTTGTATAACAATCTTATAACAAGTTCTTAAGTGAATATGTAAAGAAATCGGGAACACAACGATGTAAAATAGTCCAGAGACTCAAGCTCCTATATCCACTATTTTGATTGAATAAGAGAATTCCTTAAGTGGAATTGGCTTGTTTATAGTGCCAAGTTGCACTCTCCACTGGACTTATGTTCCTCCGCGGAACAGCCTCTGGTCTTACACCCCTCATCAGAATGACCTCTCTTCTAAACTTATATCCCTCCCAGGGAGGGCCTCTCAACAACCTCACTTCTGCTTTGACACCCAGGAAAGGTTTTGGGTTTGGTGTTGTTATCTAACTAGGTGAAATTTTTCCTTACATGGTTTTAGTCTTTAAGATAGGGTTGGAAAAATCTCTCTAAGCTTAAGATGTATATGATGAGCTCAACTATACAAATTGAAACACTCTAACTTGAACATGGATACCTTAGGTCAGTGTTCTTTGATGGAGATGCCTAAGGATTTGGCTCTATCAGGCTTCTTGCATCAATACATCTCTTGTGCACTCTTGCACACTTGCACACTCTTCAAGCTGAAGGTTGAGTTCACATTTAAATCCAAACTATTGTTGGAGTGTAGTTCTCATTTTTAGAGTAGGTACGACCTTGTCAGCTTTTGTCAGACTTGTTGTCTTGTCTTGATTGATCCACGTTAGCTGAGTCTAACAACTCTTTTGTTCAGGGTACTTGATCAAGGTAGTCTTGACTTCAGGCGACTTGTCTTCAGTTGACTTGAAGATCTTCAGGAGACTACCCTCAAGAACTAGACAATCTTCAGGGAACTTATATTTTAGGAGATCTCTTGAAGATCTTCAGGGAAGTTGACATCGGGTTATTTGATAGGCTTCCCAAGGTCCTTAGTAGCCCGACTTCTTCAGGTTCTACGAGACTCAATACCGATCCTCAGGATCAGGCTCTTCACTGAGAAGTCCTGTTGGTCCCAAAAATATTATTAGCGGAAAGCGTTTTATTCTTAATTTTAAGAAAAATCCTTTTTAAAGTGCTAAAATTAATTATGCAGAAATTATAAATAAAAATAGTAGATAAAAGAGACACGAGAATTTTTATAGTTGTTCGGATATAACGATCCTACGTCCACTCTCCCTTTCACCAAAGGGGTCTCACTCACCAACCAACTTACTCACTACTGGAATTGGGAAGTACCAGCTCCTTCGTACAACTTACAACAACCTTTCAATGTGGTGAATAGGTTGAGTAATATTCCAACTAGAACTCCTACAAGAGTAGATATAATACGTGTATGAACAAGGTGAGTGTATGGTGTGTTCGTGTGTTTCTCTATTTTTTGTGCTCTCTTGCCCGTCTTTCTTGTTGAACTTTATCACCATGCACTCCTATTTATAGGTGTCAAATAACTAGCCGTTGGAAGCTAGAAATTCAAACATCTACAAATAAAGGAATATAATCAATCATCTTGATTGATTATATGATTGATTGGTTGACTCTTTCTTTGATTGATTCTTCTTTGATCTACAACAAATCTTCCTTGATATCAGTTGACTTCCCTTTCTTGATTTTTTTTGTCTTTGAATCACAAGATCTTCTTGGTAGAGTAGTCTGGTAGAGCTCATCTGGTAGAGTAGTCTGGTACACCTCTTCTTGTCTACCTCATCTGGTCCTCTACCTCATCTGGTCTTCTACCTCATCTGGTCATCTACCTCATCTGGTCCTCTACCTCATCTGGTCATCTACCTCATCTGGTCTTCTACATCATCTGGTCATCTACCTCATCTGGTCTTCTAGTCCTCTACCTCATCTTGTCCCAACCTCATCTTGTCCCGGCCTCATCTTGTCCCGACCTCATCTTATCCAGAGCTCATCTTGTCCAAGTCTCCTCTTGTCCAAGACTCCTCTTGTCCAAGTCTCATCTTATCCAAGACTCCTCTTGTGCAAGACTCCTCTTGTCCAAGTCTCCTCTTGTCCAAGTCTCATCTTGTCCAAGACTCCTCTTGTCCAAGACTCATCTTGTCCAAGACTCCTCTTGTCCAAGTCTCATCTTGTCCAAGACTCCTCTTGTGCAAGACTCCTCTTGTCCAAGTCTCATCTTGTCCAAGACTCCTCTTGTGCAAGACTCTTCTTGTCCAAGACTCCTCTTGTGCAAGACTCCTCTTGTCCAAGACTCCTCTTGTCCAAGACTCCTCTTGTCCAAGACTCCTCTTGTCCAAGACTCCTCTTGTGCAAGACTCCTCTTGTCCAAGACTTCTCTTGTCCAAGTCTCATCTTGTCCAAGACTCCTCTTGTGAAAGACTCCTCTTGTCCAAGACTCATCTTGTCCAAGACTCCTCTTGTGCAAAACTCCTCTTGTCCAAGACTCCTCTTGTCCAAGTCTCATCTTGTCCAAGACTCCTCTTGTCCAAGTCTCATCTTGTCTGGGACTTCTCTTGTCCGGGACTCCTCTTGTCTGGAACTCCTCTTATCTGGGACTCACCTTGTCTCGGACTCCTCTTATCTGGGTCTCCTCTTGTCTGGGACTCCTCTTCTCCGGGACTCTTCTTGTCTGGGACTCCTCTTGTCTTGTCTAATTCCCTTCCCCCTTAGCCTAAGACCTATTCTAGTCCTAGACTAGTTACCAGTTCTTATTTTAACATCTTTAAAACATCTAATCTATATCCCAACAAGTCCTTTGACCAGCTTAGAAGACCAGGTTTATACTCAATGGGATATCTTCAGGTCTTCAGGATACTGACTTGAGGCTTCAGTCTAGTTTATCTTCAGTTGAGTTCCCCCTCAACTGAGTACCTATAAATTAAAAACTGACTAATCTATCCTGAACCTTTACAAGACACAATCCTGACTACATGTTTTTTTTTTATTACAAGTTGTTTTAAAAAATCATCAAAACAAAAATTTCCAATAGTTTCTACATAAGAAGAAATGTAAAAATGACACCATTCAAATTGTAAAGGGTTCTTTGGTTTAATTTTCTTGTTCCAAGACAATTTACATTTTGGATAGAGATAAAAAAAATGCCAACAAGTTTTACTTTAACATAGATAAACTTTGTTAGAGAATAATTAAGAAAACTGTTAAATTTAAAATATTATTTAGACGCACAAATGACAAATTAGTAAAAAGATTAATTTCATAATAACATAAAAAATATTCACGATTTATAAAATGTAAATTCATAAGTAACCATTCCATTTTATACAATAGCAACGTTCTAACTCAACAAATTTGCTCTCGATAAAATTATTGAGTTCATGTACTTATTATTTTCAAATAGGCAAAAATTTGTATGAGACCGTCTCATGGCATGAGACCACGCAAATTAACACCTATCCCTACTAAAGTGTTAATGAGACAATACCCTAGTTACACCTATTCCCATTGTCTTATGCCATGAGACGGTCTCATACAAGACCTACTCTTTTAGATATTAAAAGATATAATTAACTTAAAAGAACACAAATATCATGTTAGGAGAAATAATCTGCAGAATTTATAGAACACGCTTCACATTCTTTTTCCCATGATTTAAATATAAAGTTTCATTATCTGGTTAAAACATAAATTCTCATTTCAAAACTACTAAAATTTTCTGTAACAAGGCTTCAGATATTTTAAAGACCTATATACGATTACTCACACATGCGGCAATGTTGAGGACAAGTTGCCATTGACATTCCAGTGTTTCTCCCTTTAGGTGTCTCCTTGTACAATCAACAAAGCAATTGTTGAGAAGATATTGGTGAAAGGGAGTTAAAATAAAATAAATAAGGAAAGAATGTTGCATCTATAAATATCAATGAGTATTAGTAAAAGATAAATCCATGATGTTAATGTTATGTCAGTGCTGTCATAAATATTGAGAGAACATTCTTGACAACATCGCCTAATTTGTCATTTCTCCTAATACTAACTCTTTTATTATATATTGTGCTTAATGTTGTGTACGCAAGTTGAAGACCTAAAATATTCCAAGTCATGCGGTTGCAGTTTACACGTAAGGAAGTTGAGCATTTCATGGGAAGTTATTTCGATCATGGAGTTAATGGAGGGAATAATTTCTAGGTCATTCTAAACTAATTTGGTGGTCATACTGGCGGTTGATACTTGGTCTATGAATACCTCATGCCCGTTGGAGAAAAATGATAAATTCAAAGAGAAATAAACGAGAGCTAGTTTATTGAGTGCGGTAAGTGCATCTAGTTTAGAAGGGCATTTATTTCCTCTCTTTATGTTGGTCGAGTGGTGCAACACTCCTATCAACAATTAAGTCTAAGGATAGACTATATTAGGATTTGAGAGATTAGCTTTCTATTTTATTGTTAGATCATTCAGGCGAAGTGTTTTTACACCTTACCTTTTGTGGTCTTAAGTTTTAAACTCTAGATCTTTGTTTGTATCACAACATGTTATAGTGAAGATTTTGCCATGAGGCATCATAGACTAACTAAGTGTCTATGAAAATATTTTGAATTTTGTTTGCAAAGTGTGTTAAGTCTTCTGTCGTACTTAACTTTCTATGTTGTCTTATATGTTGTCAATATTTTACTCAACACAATTATAAAAAAAAAACACCACACACACTCCCAGTTGGTATCATAGCAAAAAACATAGTGTTTTGAGTTTAGATCCTATGTAAAGTGTGTAGTTTTATTGCAATGGAATATCCACTTACCTATTCAATTAAGCCTCTAGTTTTATATGGAATAAATTATATTTATTAGAAGCCTAAGATGCGTATGTACATCAAGTTTATTGATGAATACACATGTTGGAGTGTTTTATCTAGTTGGACTCAATCAAGGACACCAGCTGGTGAGGATAATGAGGCATAAATATAATTTTCACAGCAACTGATGTTTCCATGTTCAAACTAATTTCAACTTGTATTTCTACAAAGGATGTTTGGGAAAGATTACTAAAACATTGTGAAGGATCAGATAGTGTTTGAAGGACCAAACATTGAATGCTTGGAACCAAGTTTGAGAACATGGGGATGAAAGAAGATGAAATAATCTCATCCTACTATGAAAAATCAATGATATTGCAAATGAAGATCATGCTCTTGGAGATCTTATCTTTAATAGTACATAAAATACTTACAATTGTGCCTAAACGTTTTGATTCTAAGATATGTGCTATTGAGGAAGTAAGAGATACCGATACTATGTCTCAAAATGAACTTGTAAGTATCCTGAATACATATGAAATGAATATAACACAAGTTGATGAATCAAAAGATGATAAAAATATTGTTATGTTCAAAGATATTACTACTTCTAATTCTTAAAGATCTTCTTATATTATTGAAATTGAGTGTAATGATGATGTTGTCAATTTATGTCTATTCAATCTTGAAAACATTGCTCTTTTATCTAAGTAATTTGATTAGTTTCTTAAGAAAAAAATGAACAAGGTCAATGGTATTGCTCAACCTAAAGTTTAGATTAATAATACAACCCAGATTTCTGAAAGAAGAACAAATTTTAATCAAGCAAAATAAAAATAACATATGTAGATATGATCCTGACAGAGAGAATGTGAAATATGATGCATGTTTTGGTTTTTGTCATTATGCTAATGAATGTGTTAATATTTTGCTGAAAAAGAAGTTTAGTTTGGCTGCTGCTTTGAGTGAGGAATCTGGTGATGAAAATGAATCTGATAAAGAAGAATAATGTGTTTTTCTACTAGGATAGAGTATGATGATACTTTTGTTGATCATCTGAATGATTATTTCTCTTATGCTGAGATAAATGACAGATTAGTTGGGACAACACTGGGTAAAAATGATCCAGATGTGAACTTTTTTAATAGTTTAATTGTGGAGACAAGTAATTAAAAAGAGGATCACAAGGAGTTTGAATCTGAAACACTAAAGCTGAGTAAAGAGTTGGAATCCAATAATTAGATTCTTGAGTCTTTGACTTTAGACAATTCTAATTTGAGAAATTCTCTTACAAAGTTAGAAGTGATCCTGACAAGAATGTTGGAACTGTGTAAATTTAAGGAGGAATTGAACTTTAAGTTTAAAAAAATCTCATAAGGGAAAGTGAATCTGGATGATGCAATTACTACTAGATAGACAAAAAAAAAATTATTGTTGGTGAACCTTCTGAATCTTTTTTCAGTAAAAAGCCTATTAATTTTTTTAAAGTAGGAGAAAAACATGTTAATGTTGTATCTGATAAATCTGTTAAGAATGTTATGAAGGTTGATAGAGTCTTTGTATGTCACTACTGTTCTAAAGTAGGTCATATTAAGCCATATTGTTCAAAAATGAAAAGAGATTTAAAAGCTAAAGAAATGTTACCTAAAGTGTTACAATATTCTTACAAACATTATGATAGAACTTGGATTTGTAAAATAAAAATCTCATGTAATATTGTGTATACCTCTCTGAAAGCATGTGTATCAGGTTTATAATATTTTGATTCTTGTTGTTGAAGACATGACTGGACAAATTAAACATTTAGCTGATTATAAGTCATGTGATGGTGGTAATGTAGCCTATGGTGGTGGTTGTAAAGGAAAAATTATAGGAAGAAGAACTCTTAATGTGAAATGTTTTTCTAAGTTATCAAATATTTTACATGTTGATGGTCTATTGCAAACTTGATTAGTATTAGTCAGTTATGTGATTATAATTGCATATTGAATTTGACAAGAATGCATGTTGTTGATAGGCGAACAACAATGAGTATTAGACGAACAAGTTTTATGGCCTACATACCTGAATTACAACTAAAGCTAATCAATGGACCAGTGACGAACAAGTATGAAGTAAAGGAGGTGCATAAACCCAATTGAAAAAGTGCCTTTATTTCAACTTACCTACTTGACGAGCAGCTAATATGCGAGCAACACTCATTGACGCTATGGAGACAGATAAAACACATGACCATAAAATGGGCGAGCAACTCTACACCCCCATTCTATGAAGGCGAACAACTTGCAATGAAGAACTTATGGTGGAAACCAACCCACTAAGCATAGACGAACAACTCTATGGACGAGGAAGACACAAAAAAAGACTTTGTAACTAAGTTTAAGCTTAGAATAAGGTCAAACTAGTCAAATTAGACACATGTCAAGCATGCATGCCAAGAAGTCCAAAGGTTTAGTCCACTACCTACTTGTTGAAATGTATGAATAAGTTGGTCTCCATTAATGAAATATAAGTTCAAATACAAAAAAAATCTTCCTACACACACTCATACACCACAAAATACACACATATGAAATAAATACATAATTAAAACACGTATTTACATTTTCTTAATCCCGATCTATCGTATTTACTATTTACGATAGTAATCAATCACACGATATTGTTTGGTGATCCAATTAATGGTTAAAAACAGCCACTAATCCATGGGATTAGAACCAATCATCAACAGATTGACACTAGAAGAAGGGTGTGAACCTTCGATTTGTGTTAGATTTTAAGAGATTCAAGTCAAGAACTTGAAGATTTGAAGACGTTCTTGAGTTTTTCTTCATAAAATCAAAGAAATTGTTCAAAGTGTTCTTGGTGTTTTTTATTTAAATATTTGAAGATTTGAATATTCAAAGATTCAAATAAAAAATACACCCAAGATGCCTCAATCAAAGGAGACACATCTTTCTCACCCCTCAGCCAGGACCCCGGCAACCAGGGCATCATCCATTGGTTGACGAGCACAAGAACCACGACCGATAAATAAATTTAGACCATCGGCCGTGACAAACATCATGCCTCCGGAATTAGAGGCTTTGGCTAGCAACCCCGGTGAGCTAGCCCAAACTATTGCTGGATTACAAGCCTTGCAAAAGCAGCAAGAACAACCTGGCCCCTCACAAATAAGGGCTAGGCCAAGGCCCGTTGACACACCAAGGCCCAGGCCAGCTCGTGACGAACAACAAAATGAGGTGGATAGTGCCCAAGTCCAGAAGGCCAAAGGCAAAGCCAAGATGACCGAAAGGATGGAAGGCCAAGCTGAGTCCACCCCTAGTTAAGCAGTCGGGTCAAGTCATGGGACTTCACATACCAGTGTTCAAGATAGACTGGACAGACCCCAGCCAAACCAAGAAGTTGCTCGCCCTAGAGCAGGAGAAAGGCGAACAACTCCCATACCAGCTCGTCCATCAGTACATGAAAGGCTATCCAGGTCAGCCTTCGGGCGTTTGGGACCAAACACGGTGTGCAACCCAAGGAGGTCAGTTCATGAGATACCCCCTCCGAGTGAGGGACTACGACGAGCAGATAGTCATGTACCTCTGCTCGCGGAATAGCCTCCGAGTCAGGGGGCATCCTTGGATGAGTTGGCATCTCTGAGGAAGGCCATCAAGAGTATGCAAGGCCAGTTAGACTTGTAAAGAGGGGTTGGGGAGACCACCATGCCTTCCTCGCCATTATCATTTATAATCCTGAGGCCCCAATCCAAAAGAAGATCCAGTTCCCGGCGAGCATCCAGTATGAGGGCACAACAGATCCCCGAGTTCATTTGACTAAATATTCCGATTACATGATTTCAATGGGGGCAAGTGATGCCACCCAATGTCAGAATTTCCCCCTAATATTGGGGGATCGGGTTCATAAGTGGTTTTCCGCAATGCCACCGGCATCCATCCATTCTTTTGCCCAACTGGGCACAGAGTTCCTATCCCACTTCTCTACAGCCGGATCATACCTTTCCTAGAAACACCGGTTGTCTAACCTGAAACAGTCTAATGACGAGTCGGGCCGGTCTTTCTTGGAAAGGTTCGACAAAGTGTTGTTGGGAGGGGAGTCTATCAGTGAGAACACCAAGATTGTAGCCGTAATGGCCGGGTTAAAAAAGGGCACCAAACTGTGGAAAGAGATGTATCTATCATACCAGAAGAATTATACAGAATTCCAAAATCAGGCCGGCGTCTTTGTTCCATGCATGAGGACAAGACGAATGCGAAGGAAAATCCAAAGAAACCCGACAGAACCAGCTACCAAGTCCTGAAAAACATGAAAGCATTCAACGAAGGGACGGAGTTGAAGGAAAAACTGAACCAGATGCTCACCGTATCCATTGAAACAGTGTACAACAATATGAAAGAGAAAGAGTTGCTCACCCCACCAAGAAAAATTCGCCAAGAGGCCAGCAAGCTCAACCCGAATAAGTATTGTGCCTACCACCAGAATGTGGGGCACTTTACAAGTGAGTGTCGAGACTTGCTCAAGCAACTCTGGATATTTTATGAGGAGGGCAAGTTATTGGACTTTGTCCAACGAGCACCTGGCAAGAGACCCCGGGCTAACAACAATTAAAGCTCTGATGATGAAGATGACGAACAATCCATCAAGATTAATAAGCCGGGGAGACCAGCCGCAGCAGCAGGTCCAACTAAGGAAATTTTGATGATGGAGCTGCCAGGTCCCGTTGGGGGATGCTCAGATGGGCGAGCTCCAATATCCAAAAGAAAGAGAAAAGCTGAGCTACGTACTGTAGCCCATGTTCAAGAGATGGGAGTCAACCCTGTGGTCAAGTAGCTTCCGGAGTTGACTTTCAATGAAAAAGAAATGGATGAGATCCTTACTCCCCATAACGATTCTCTTGTGATATATGCAAACATTATGGGGACCAAGGTACATAGCCTGCTGATAGACACCGGAGTCTATACCAACATTATTTTGAAGAACACGCTCGATTAACTTGGAGACTACACGAGCTATATTGAAGATTCAAAATATAGAATTTTAGGCTTTGGTGATGCTGTAACTATCCCACTTGGGATTATAAAGTTGTCTATCGAACTTGTATTGACCGAGGACCCGGAGAGGAGATTAACTAGGATGGTAGAGTTTTTTTTATCGTAGATCAATAATCTACCTACAACTGGTTCCTTGGTCGGTTCTTTTTAAATAAACTTAAAGCGGAAGTTTCAACTTACTATTATTGTATAAAATTCCCGACTTTGAAATGCGCAGGATCTTTAAAGGGAGATAAGAAGAAAGCAAGAGAGTGCCTCCTCCAACTTCAATCCAATGAAAAAAGAGTTTCGAAGATGGAAACATCCACCAGCTATCCAACAAATTAGCCATCCGTCTTGGATAATATCCTAGATTCCAGAGAAGATCACATGGAGTTGGACGAGTATCTCTCTGTTATGGGCAAGCAGCCCTCAACCATAAGCGAACAACCTGTGCAAAGAGTGGGAGACCCTGCGCCTGCCGAGCAACATATGAACATTGATGAGAAGCAATTCATCAATGACTTAGAGGGCCAGAACCCGGCGAATAACATAGGGACAAGACAAGTGGATGATCCAGAACCCCGCCTAGGAGTTGACCCAATGGACATCGAAAATAATTTCAACCTTGAGGGACCTATAATAGATCCTCGTTGGAAAGGACAAAAATGGAAAACAACTCCAGTCAAAGAACTGGAGGCCCTCAAAGTTAATCCAGAACATGAGGATCTAGAACTCTACATCGGGTCTGAGCTCCTAAAGCCTTACAGAACCCGGATGACAAAATTCCTCAAGGCAAATCTAGATGTCTTTGCATGGTCACATGCAAACATGGTGGGGATCGATCTAAAACATGCCTGTCACCGGCTTAATATTAATTCGGCAAAGAAGCCAGTCCACCAGAAAAGGAGGAAATATGGACCGGACAAGTATCAGGCCCTCAATGAAGAAGTAAAAAAATTGCTTGACAACGATCTAATTCGGCAAGCTCTTTACCCACAATGGGTAGCAAACTCAGTCTTGGTGCGGAAGCCAAATGGAACATGGAGGCTAAGCATAGACTTTACCGATATGAATGCAGCCTGCCCGAAGGATAATTTTCCCCTTCCGCACATTGACCAGTTGGTAGACAACACAGCAGGGCACGAAATGCTAACTTTTATGGATGCATTTTCTGGCTACCATCAAATTCCTATGCATCCCGACAATCAGGAAAACACAACTTTCTACACAAATAAGAATTTATTATGCTGGAAAAGGATTATGTTTGGACTGATCATTGCGGGAGCAACTTATCAGCAACTGGTGAACAAGATGTTCGATCAAAACATATCAGAGAAATAATTGAGGTGTACATCGATGACATAGTTGTGAAAATTTTAAGAAAGAGGACCACCTCCAACATCTTGCCCAAGCGTTTGACATTCTCCGAAAATATAACATGAAGTTGAACCCAAAGAAAAACAGCTTTGGAGTCTACTCGGGGAATTTCCTGGGCCATCTTGTTAGTCAACGGAGGATTGAAGCCAACCTCGTGAAAGTGAAAGAAATCGTGGATATGCAACCCCCTCGATCAGTAAAGGAAGTTCAAAGACTGACGGGTTGTCTAGCAGCTTTGAATAGGTTAATATCCAGACTAGGAGATAAATGCCGTCCATTTTTTTAAGTCATCAAGAAAGGAAAGTTCCTATGGACGAGCAACTGACAAAGAGCATTCGAACAACCAAAAGATTACCTGGGAGATGTAAAAATTCTATCAAAACCTGTCCCAGGTGAAAAACTATATCTATACCTGGCAGCATCAAAGGTGGCGATCAGATCTGTCCTAGTGCGAGCAGATGGGAAATTTCATCAACCCATTTACTATGTCAGTCAAGCATTACATGAGGCGGAAATCAAGTATTCCCCAACCGAAAAGCTGGCATATGCACTTGTCATGAGCGTGAGAAAGTAAAGACTGTACTTTTTCAATCATCAGGTAGAAGTGCTAATAACTTTCCCGCTCAGATAAATTTTACATCGTCCAGACACGGCTGGTCGCCTACTCAAGTGATCAAAGGTCAAGCATTAGCCGATTTTATTGTTGAACTAACTTTTCCCCAAGATCCGACGAGAGGACTTGGTCAACCCTGGCATCTCTATATTGATGGATCATCCACGAATATGGCCTCGGGGGCAGGTGTTGTTCTTATATACCCATACATATAAGTTTTCACCTCGGCCATCAGATTTGAATTCATGGCCACCAATAACAAAGCCGAGTACGAAGCTTTAATTGATGGTCTCCACCTATCACTTGTTGTGGGTGTCAGGCGACTACAAGTGTTCGGTGATTCTCAACTCATTGTAAACCAGGTTCGAGGTAAATATGAGGCCAAAGATGAACATATGATCGAGTACCAGAAAATAGTTGCTCACCTAATGTCCATGTTAGACCAAGTTTTCATCAAACAAGTACCTAGGGCTAGCAACACTCAAGAAGATGCATTGGCTCGACTGACAATAAGTGAAGGCCCAGCAAAGTTGTATGACATCGTTATCACCAAGATACTCAACCCGTCGATAACCAACTACAAATTCAATCAATTAGATAAGCAGCCAGAAGATGATGACTGACGAACAGAAATAGTCAAATACTTGAGAAGCAGAGAACAACCAAGTAACCCTTTTGAAGCTGCCAAGTTAACCAGACGAGCAGCTAGGTATACCCTGGTGGGCGAGCAGCTTTACAAAAGGGGAATTTCTCTTCCACTTCTCAAGTGTTTACCTAGGGGGCAAGGACAATCTATACTTGAAGAAATACATGCTGGATGTTAGGATATAGATTATATGTTTTGAAGATGTTAAAACAAGAACTTGTAATAGGACTAGCTGAACCTGTTAGTCAGCTACAGATTAGTCTAGGTCTAGAATAGGTCTTTGGTTAAGGGGAAAGAAATCTGTGCAGACCAGATGAGGTATCCAGACCAGAGCAGACGAGTCACCAGAGGAGTCGGACCAGATGAGCTCTGATCAGAGGAGATGACCAGATGAGAGGTGACCAGAGGAGTCTGATCAGAGGAGGTGACCAGATGAGGTATAGACCAGAGGAGTCTGACCAGAGGAGTCTGACCAGAGGAGTCTGCCAGAGGAGTCTGCCAGAGGAGCCTGACCAGAAGATTCTGCCAGAGGAGCCTGACCAGATGAGACCAGACCAGACCAGAAGACCCCAGACCAGACGAGTGCTGACCAGATGAGGGAGACGAATTAGTTCACCCACTTAGAGGCTGCGTGTAATCTGGAGACAAGGAGATCTTGGAGATCATTGATGGAGAAGAAAACAATCTGGAGAGTCAACTGATGGAGGATTTGATTGATTGATTGAAGTCAACTAATCAATCATATAATCAATCTTTGATTGATTATATTCCTCAAATTATGGTTATTTGAATTGCTAGCTTTCCAACGGCTAGTTAATTCTCACAACTATAAATAGGAGTGCTTGGATGAGTTCTACATAAGAGTCGGGCGAGAGCACAAGAAAGACACGCGAACTCTTCTACTCACTCACCTTGTTCATTCAAATATTTTATCCACTCTTTTAGGAGTTTTAGTTGGATCTTATAATCAACCTATTCACCTTGAAAGGTTGTTGTAAGCAAGTGTACGAAGGAGCTGGTACTTCTCAATTCTAGTGGTTCGTGAGTAAGTTGGTTGGAGAGTAAGTCCCCTTTGGAGAAAGGGAGATTGGACGTAGGATCGTTATATCCGAACCACTATAAATTCTGGTGTTCTTTATTTTTTGCACTTTAATTTTTTAGCACTTTCTTTAAAAGGGTTTTCATTAAAAATAAACTCAAAACGCTTTCCGCTGGATAACCTTTTTGGGACCAACAAGTGGTATCAGAGCAGTGTGTCTTACATACCACTATTTTGAAATTATTTTGGTGGTCACCAGGGCAGATCCATTTTTGTGAAAACCTAAATATTTGTTGTGCTAACAATTTCTTGATGGGTTCGAACAAAAGCAGTAGAAGAGACACTAGGATTTACAAAAGAAGCTACGCAGATGAGGAAGAAGAGGTATCCACTTCTGGTTCATCATCCAATTTTGGACCAGACGAAGGGATATATCTAGTGACAGACGAGGTATGTAATCGAACTTCCTCTTCTTTTTCTGGATAATCAGAGGAGTCTGATATGCAGAAAATGCTATTAGATCTCCAAACTTCTATACAACTTTGTCAAAAGTTGGAAGATGAGAACTCAAAGCTGAAAGCAGAAAATCAGAAGCTTTCACAATATTTAGGCAACTCAGCTGATCTACCAGCTGAACAAAATCATACACTGGTCGAAGAGTCTTCTGACTTGACAACCAGGTGTACTGAACAAGTTAAGCTGATAGAAAGGTTGGTTGTTGAAAATATTGAGAAAGATAATGAATATAATCTGCTCAAAGCTAAGTTTGATGAACTCTTCCACCAAAACAAAATTGTAAGAGAAAGTGAGGAAAAGCTCAAGATAAGATTGGAGCAGCTGACTACAACAAACAATGTTGTGTCACACATAGTTGCCTCATCTAAAAGAGAGCATGATAAAACAGGCCTTGTTTATTCCAAACCTAAATCCTCACATGTTCAGAAAGAAGAACAGCCTAGTAATTTTATTGATAAGGGTAAGAGGCCAGCTGACCAGGCAACTCAGCCTAATGGACAGATGAGTTCTAAAACTCAAAAACCCAAAAGGCAGAGGAGGAATCTTAAAAGACCTCAGCCAGACCAGCAGAGTAGAAGACAGTCTGGATCTTCTCAAAAGAGGCAAAACCAGATAACTCCTACTCACCTGCAGAAGACCTTTGATTAGTGTGAAAATTGCTCGAAATTTGTGCATTTAATTTGCTAATTTTATTGAATTTCTTGCATTTATTTACATTAATTTGACCATTTGTGTTTAATTGTCGAGAAAGGCATTTTTGTTATTTTTGCAGGAAAAGTGTGATTTTTAGAAGCAAATACGAGCCTTCAATTTATTGAGGTCGAGCGAGGAGAAAAATCGAGGAGGAATTAATTGGGCTCAATTTAATATTTGCAGCTATTTATTTGAGCTCAAGGCATTTATTCGCAGCCCATGTTTAAGGTCCAAGATTTCGGCCCAAGTAGAGAAAAAGAAGAAGGCCCATTTGGTTATTTCATTTAAAAGGATGAATGGTTAATTGGAGGAGCATCCCACGTGAATGAAACAAGAAAACAAAAGAGCTTGTGGGTCCCACGTCCATTTTTTTTTAGCAAGAAAGAAACAAAGCAGCCGGGCCCCACCGCCAATCTAAAATAGAAAGAACAAAGCTGTGGGAATTAATTTGACCAAAGAAAGAAACAAAGGAAACAAGCATGTATGTGGGCCCCACGACCTTTATCAAAAGGGAAACCATTTTCATTCATACGAAGAGAGAGAAAGAGTGAACGAAAGAAATGGAAAAGTATAGCAGCTGAAATTCGAAGAAACCCAGCTGCCTTGGACGGAAAGTCGTGCCGGAAACACCATGGCCGGAATTCGAAGGAGAAAGTAGCAGCTCACGTCAATGAAAAAGCTCGCTTCGCCGGCATGAATGGAGCTACGGCCAGAAAAGCAGGGCCACCATCTCCATTGCCGGAATCTCAAAGCTCAACGCCGTCGAGCTGGGTTTTGAAGCTCACGGCCACCATGTACGTTGCCGGAAATTAGAGCAACCGCGACCGGAAGTGGAAGGAAGCCTCGCCGTCGCAAATCCGAGCACCGCCATTATCGCCGGAAAATCGAAGCACGCAGCCCACGAGGAAGAGTTGCTACAGAATCTCAGCACTTTTGCTAAAATCGCATTTTCAGGCAACTCGATCGAGTCACCCAACTCATGCGAGTCAATGTCGGTTTTAACAGAGATTTGCGAGCCAATTTTGCCGTACTCGACCGGGTGTTCAGCTCGAGTTGCTCGACCGACCGAGTTGGTCAACTCAGCGAAATTTTGGGTAAAAATCTGAAAATTCACTATTTTTCAAGGGATTAAAGTGCAAATTCGTCTCAAGCCCTCATTTTACACTATATATACCCTTTTATCAGATTTTAGAAAGGGGGGCACATATATTTTCTAGGGCATTCTATTGGGGAGAGCTCCTCTCCCCACACACACTCCTTCACACATTAGATAGTTTTAATGTTTTCTTAGATTAGAATTAGTGGTAATTTTAATTTTCTTGTAAGGATTTATGCTTTGAAGATCATTAGAGGTGATACCTTTCTTTTATTTCAAGCTTTAATGGTTAATTTCATTTTTATTTGTTATTTTAGCTTGTTAGCCATGAGTGTCTCTTCTAGAACCATGGACTAATTCTCTTTGCTTTGAGTGTTGAATCAATGTATGAAATTAGTGTGTTGATGGATTTATAGCTTTGATTATGCTTATTTCTTGATGTGAATGTTTTTATTGATGGGCTTTGTATGTCTCAATTAATTAGTTGATTTGATTAGCTTATGTATTTAATTTTGTGTATTGCAACGAGAGTTGGGTATGCATGATTGGTATTTAGGTGAAAGCTTTGACTAATTAATTTGAGTTAAATAGTAATCGGTTTACCCGAGAGGGGGTCGGTTGCTAGATCCCCCATCATTAGACATTAGGTATCTTAATTTGATAATTCGGGTACTTAGTGAAGGGGGAATTCTAGAGATGCATCGCGTGTTTTTAGATATTCACGATCTTAGGAGCTTATGGGGCATAATTAGGAGTTGCTAGTTAGTCCACGTTGTTCACCTAGGCCTCAAAAGGGATTGGTCTACACACTTTCGTGATCGCTCTTAGCAAACATCTAGAAAAAGACAATGATAGGTTGTGAATTTGTCACACACACTAGTGGATTATATTGTGAAGACACTCGAAGCATTTCTCTCTCTTGCACTTTCTTAATTGAAAGTTAGTTTAATTGTTTACTTGTTTTCTAGATTTAATTTTTTGCATTAGTTTAATTTTTTAATGTCAACTTGCTCGTCACTATAGTACCATGCCAACACACAACTTTGGGGCTCCACTGCATTCCTAAATCCTTTGGGTTCGATAACTACTTGGTCCAAGTCTACTTTCACTACTACGACGATCCCGTACTCTTGCGGGGGAGTAGGAAAATATTTTTCGAAAACTCCGACCAAGTCAACCTTCAAGTCATCTGCCAGACCAGCTGGAACCTTTGATGGTTCTAGTAAAACTTATCCTTATCAAAAGAATTTCAAGTCTGTTGCTTTAAGACAAGTTACTTCTTCTACTGGACAAGCTCATAAGAGAAGAAGAGCCTCTAGAAGAAATAACCATGTCAAATGTTCTTTTGTTGAGTGTGTTTTTGTGGATATGTATGGAAGAAAGATAAGATCACCTGATCCAAAAAGGGATGATCTATTCTTGTGGCTTCCTAAAAATTGTGCTAACCCCCCTGGACCCAGAAGGGTACCAAAAAGTTGATTGCCTGCAGATACACAAGAAGACCAGCTGATGTTTTGCCCCAATATCAGCTGAGCATACTTTGAGGGGGAAGATCAGTTGACCCAGCCTGCTAGAATCTCTATTTAGATATTTCTAATTTTCTTGTCTTATTTTATTTAAGTTCTTCCAGTTTTAACATCATCAAAAAGGGGGAAATTGTTAGGATATAGATTATATGTTTTGAAGATGTTAAAACAAGAACTTGTAATAGGACTAGTTGAACCTGTTAGTCAGCTACAGATTAGTCTAGGTCTAGAATAGGTCTTTGGTTAAGGGGGAAGAAATCTGTGCAGACCAGATGAGGTATCCAGACCAGAGCAGACGAGTCACCAGAGGAGTCGGACCAGATGAGCTCTGACAGAGGAGATGACCAGAGGAGTCTGATCAGAGGAGGTGACCAGATGAGGTATAGACCAGAGGAGTCTGACCAGAGGAGTCTGCCAGAGGAGCCTGACCAGAAGAGTCTGCTAGAGGAGCCTGACCAGATGAGACCAGACCAGACCAGAAGACCCCAGACCAGACGAGTGCTGACCAGATGAGGGAGACGAATTAGTTCACCCACTTAGAGGCTGCGTGTAATCTGGAGACAAGGAGATCTTGGAGATCATTGATGGAGAAGAAAGCAATCTGGAGAGTCAACTGATGGAGGATTTGATTGATTGATTGAAGTCAACTAATCAATCATATAATTAATCTTTGATTGATTATATTCCTCAAATTCTGGTTGTTTGAATTGCTAGCTTTCCAACGGCTAGTTAATTCTCACAACTATAAATAGGAGTGCTTGAATGAGTTCTACATAAGAGTCGGGCGAGAGCACAAGAAAGACACGCGAACTCTTCTACTCACTCACCTTGTTCATTCAAATATTTTATCCACTCTTTTAGGAGTTTTAGTTGGATCTTATAATCAACCTATTCACCTTGAAAGGTTGTCGTAAGCAAGTGTACGAAGGAGCTGATACTTCGCAATTCCAGTGGTTCGTGAGTAAGTTGGTTGGAGAGTAAGTCCCCTTTGGAGAAAGGGAGAGTGGACGTAAGATCGTTATATCCGAACCACTACAAATTCTGGTGTTCTTTATTTTCTGCACTTTAAATTTCTGCACTTTAATTTTTTAGCACTTTCTTTAAAAGGGTTTTCATTAAAAATAAACTCAAAACGCTTTCCGCTGGATAACCTTTTTGGGACCAACACTGGAGTATGTGATACAAAACTATCAGGCAAGGTTATTATTGGCCAACTTTGTGCCAGAATGCAATCAAAATGGCAAAAACTTGTCACCGATGCCAGATATTTGCCCCGAATATCCATACTCCAGCTCAAGAGCTTGTTTCAGTTTACAGTCCTTGGCCATTTGCAAGATAGGGGATGGACATAATTGGACCTTTCCCTCCTGAGAAAGGAAATGTTCGGTTTGTCGTTGTGGCAGTCGACTATTATACGAAGTGGGCAGAAGCAGAAGCCTTGATCAAGATTACACAACAAAAGATTATCAACTTCATTTGAAAGAATATTGTCTGTCGATTTGGGGTTCCACAAATGTGACAGATAATGGTCTGCAGTTTGATGGAAAAGAACTAAGGGACTTCAGCACTAAGTGGGGAATCAGAAAGCACTATTCAACCTCATATCACCCTCAATCTAATGGTCAAGTTGAAGCCGTCAACAAGATAATCAAACATGTTTTAAAGATACGATTGCCGGAGAGCAAGAGTAATTGGTCTGAAGAGCTCCCGGAAGTTCTATGGGCTTATAGAGTTTCTCCTAGATCCAGTACAAGGGAGATACCATTTGTATTAGCTTTTGGGATGGAAGTAGTTATTCCGATCGAGCTAAAGACCATGACAATTCGAACGACCAACTTTGATGAGGAAGCGAACAACTCTGCTCTGGCTGCTAAACTAGATATGCTCGAAGAAAAAGAATGAATGCCGAGCTAAAAAATGTCAGATATAAGCAGCGAGCAGAACGTTATTACAATTCCCATGTTAAACTCAGGGAATTCAAAGTTGGTGATTTAGTTTTACGAAGGTTGCTTGCCCCACCTCCAGGTGTATTTGGACCGACTTTGGAGGGCACATACAAGATAACAGACAAGTTACCCAATGGCGTCTATGATATTGAAGACATGAAGGGAAACTCGGTCTAATACTCCTAGAATGCAGTTCATCTAAAGAAATATTATCAGTAAAGCGAGCAAGTTTCTCACAAGGGCGAGCAAGTTTGAACATGCGCAAGTAAGCCAAAAACTTGCCTAATTTTTTTAAAATTTTGCTAAGTATTAAGGGTTGTATGAAAGTTGTTCGGCAAAGTGTATAGTGCGAACGTGAATTATATCCTTAAGTATAGAGGTTAAGGTAAAGTTGATCGGCAAAGTTTATAATTATCGACCGATTATTTTTCACTTGTAATTATTTTGAGGATGTTTAGAGTTGTTCGTCAAGTATATATGATGAACAATATTTTACACTTGTAATTTTTTATTAATATAATGATAGTTGTTCGTTCAAGGAGAAAATCTAAGCTCAAGGTACAAGTCCAATTTTATAAGGATTCAAGCTAATGAAAGGTTGTTCGTTTTTTAAAGCGAGTAAAGCCTAAGGCTAAACCCTTATTATATTTTAAAGGCAAAGTTCAAATCGAACAAAACCCAATTATATATGTTAGTATTGAAAAGCATTAAAAAATATGTAAAGCAATTAACATATAAGAAATAACGAGCAAGAAAGATGTAAGTTCATTAATATAAAGGCTTTTAAAGCCCAAAAAAGAGTACAAAAGTGTTGGAGTTATACGTGAAAGTATGCTTTTACTTTGTATAACTCGTGTATCAAACACTTGTTTATGAGAATAGTTCTTTTATCGCATATGCTTTAGATATGATTGAATGTTGAATATTTATTGCAAACAGTTCATAATAGTACTAGTTACATTGTAGTTAATGTGGTGATACCCGATCACGGAAGACAACATTAACAGTTTCCTTGTAACTAAACGTACATCTTCACGACCTAGGTGGAATTGAATAATCCGCCGTGAAAGGTCGATGTGTAAGGCTCAGATTGTGTTGGTCCCGGTACAAGACTGAGGAATACGTGTATGGGGGGGAATACACGTATACCAATTTTTAAACTTAAAACCTGACTGAGTCCCCTTTACTCAGAGTGGTAAAGAACTAGGAGCTGATAACACACCTACTGACTACACTTGGTGCGGGTCAGTTGGCTAACTACCAGTTCAAGTTCAGTGCGAAAATGCGTGAGCCCTGATAGTTTAAAGTCTTGTTTAGTTTACTTTCTGAAAAACTTATTTTACTCAAAACTGAATAGTGATTAGTAGGGCAGTGCTCTTTTTAAGGATCAAGCTGATTGATTCAAGCCTGATAAACCGAATGCAATGAATGAATACGTAATATAGCAAGCATGCACAATATCAAAGCAATAGGAACACAAGGAGTTTAACGTGGTTCAGAGACTCAAGCTCCTACATCCACGACCTGATTTAACAGGAAATCCACTCAAGGGATTCTTGTTTATAACGTGCCAAGGTGCACCAAGACCTGCTAACCTCACTGATCTATTCAACTCCACTTACTAACTCACTAACTGACTTACTCCCAACAAACCTAACTTAGGGTTTTGGTTTCAGTTTGGATTCCAACTAGGTTGAGATTATCCTTACAAGGCAAAGCTATGCTAAGGATTGGATAATCTCTCTAAGCTTAAGATAATGCTAGTTCGCTCTTGGAATACAGAATAACTCTCAGTAACTAAGAAACACTTGGGAAATTTAGATGGTTTCGAGTGCTTCTTCTAAGGCTGAATGCTTTGAGTGCTTGAGAGCTTGAGTAATTTCTGGCTTGCAAATTTCCCGTAACCTTGAATGGGTTCAAGGCCTTCTGTATTTATAGATGATTTGAAAAACTATCCGTTGGAGAGATAGCCTTTCATGTCAACTATGTAGAGTGGCTTCAAACGGACATATCTTCATGCAGCAGCCGTCCTTGCATGGATTTGGTAGTTGCATTAAATGCACATTAAATGCTTGCCCGTTGAATATGCAGTCTGAAATCAGTCTTCTTGTCAGGTTCCGTACGTGCGTGTCCTTCCCGGATTGGTCCACGTCATCATGTTGGTGAGAATGTCAGAACTTATTCCTGAGCTTCAGGCTTGTCTTATTAAGTTCATTTTGTCTTGAGCTCACCGGTCTTGTCCTGACGCTGACATTCCTTTTGCATTGCTTGGCTCTACTCCAAGTCTTCTCAATAACTCAGTTTCATCCTGTTCCCTTCAGGACTGAGTAGTACTGACCTCAGGGTTATACTCTTCATCACTGAGACTTACTCAACCAGCTTAGGAGACTGCCATAAGTTCAGGATGGTAAGCTGTCTTCAGGCTCTGAATCTTGATTGTCATCAGTAAGTGCTCCTCTTACTGAGTACCTGTGAAATGTAAAATGACTAAGTACAAATCCTAACCAAGACTAGCCTGACAAACAAATGCAAACATCTTTTCAGGGGCTTTGGGATCTTAATCAAAACTGACAATGTCCCAACAATTTCCCTCTTTTTGATGATGCCAAAACACTGAAAAGATCCTCAAAACACTTAGAGGAAATATAAAGACCTATCTATAAGATAAGACAGTGTGTTGGTCCCACTTGATAGATTAATTGCGGAAGCTTATGTAATAATGTCTTTCCAAAATCTTTTATAAGAGAGCAATAATCAATAATTAAAATAAAGCGATAAAAGACACAAGATATATAGTGGTTCGGATAAATATCCTACGTCCACTCTCCCTTATCACCAAGGGGTCTCACTAACAACCAACTCACAAACTTACTCACTGGAATTTCTGAAGTACCAGCACCTTCTTACAAATTCTTTAGATCTAACTTCGATCTAAAGATAATACTTACTCCAACCTTATCTAACAAGATGAACAGGTTGAGTATGTAAACTCCTTACGAGTAGATAAGTAATTAAGAACAAAGTGTGAGTGCAATATGCGTAGTGATCAAAAGCTTAGTATGGCTATATGCGCGTGAATGATTCTAGAGCTTTTTCTTGATCTGCACTCAAGTATATATAGAGGGGATTAGGGACATAGCCGTTGGGAGGCTAATCCAATCAGATCCTCTATATATGGAAGCTTCAATCAATCAATTCCCTAATTGATTGATTGGGTTGGTGAGATCTTGAATGATTGTCTTCATATCTTCTCAATCCAATCTTGTTTTGACTTGATTTGAATCACCAACGGTCAATGCTTCCAATTGCCTAACTCTGATTCTCTCCAGAGAAGGCAGGACCATACACCAGGCAACCTCGGTATCTTCTGGTCCTTATCTGGTGAACATCCAGAATACTCAGTAGAAAAAGGGGATCAAACTGAGCATCTTTTGTTCCACCAGACTCGTCTGGTCCGAACTCGTCTGGTCTGGGGAAGGTCCTCTGCCTCTGGTCTGATCTCCTCTGGAGAAGTCCTCTGGTGGAGTCCTCTGGTGAAGTCCTCTGGTGAGGTCTTCTGGTCTGGCAGTTCCCCCTAGACTAAGTCCTAACTAATCCTCATCTGGCTAACAGGTCCAGATGGTCCTATTACATCTTCTGGTTTGTTTTAACTCATCAAAACTAACAAATTTTATCCTAACAATTTCCCCCTTTTTGATGGAGTTAAAACACTACCAGAACTGATCAAAAGAAGAACTTAAGCAAGAAAACAATAAAGGGATGAGACCTTAGAATAGATCTCATCAGGCAAATAATAAGACAACAAGGAGTTGTCTTTAGAACAGAGAAGATATGTATTTTTCATTAATAATCAGAGGACAAAATAATTACAGATTACATTGAAGTTCATTGTCCTATTCTAGGCATATCTTCTGTTTTCTTTAGGGACAAGAAACCAGTCAAGGAACCTATCCTGGACGGCCTTCAACTCTGCAGAAGATGTTGGGGTGAAATTCACCAACACCTTGGTCTTGTAAAGCTTCTTCAGTTCTGCCCAATCCACCTGGTTCCCAATCATGGGAGTGTTAAGATAAGTAAATTCAGGAGCAGTCACCTCCAGGTTGAACTCAATGGTTGAATCCATCAGCTGCTTGTACAAGTCTGCATCATAGGCTTGCATCCAAGAATGGAAGGTTCTGTTGATCAGCTCATCATCTTCTGGTGCTGGCCTCTGGATATAATGCTGAATGAACCAGAGGGTCTTGGCTTCTCTCCATCTCTCAATCAGAGGATACGGCACAGTAGAGTCAAAAGACCCTTCTGTCCTTAGTGGCAAGATGTTCATAACTTCCACTGGAGCTTTCCTCTTCTGACCTGAGCCACCTGCACCAGAAGGAATACCAGCTTCTCTGGCCTTCTTGTTCTGTCTCCTAACATATCTGAGCCTCTGCTCTTCATCTATGTTCTTCCTGATTCTGGCTTGCCTCTCCTCTGGAGTCTCTTCCTTGTATCTCTTCTCTGCTTCTTCGACAACAGATTCAAGGAAACTCTTCTTTACTTTTCTAATCTTCCTCTTAGCAGGACCAGGAATGGTAGAGGGATCCTGCTCAGCTTCAGATGACTCTTCTTCTGCAGCAAGCTGTTTAGCCATAGATAGAGATTTCAACTCTTCTTTCTTCTTCTTCTGCAACTCAGCCTGGGCCAATGTGTTCTCCAGCAGGTCCAGACGAGCTCCATGGCTAAAAAGAGTCTCATTTGTGGTCTTCGCCAGATCAGTTCTGGCCTTCTCTTCCCCCTTTTTAACTTCATCAAGGAGGGGCTCCACTACCTGCCTTATGAGATCAGGCAAGGCAGTGTTGGAGGAAGAGTGAAGATCACGAATCTGCTTGGCCTCCTCTAGGTAAGCCTTAGACTCTGCAACAAGTCTCTCTTGCTTCTCCAACATCTCCTAGAGGGAGTCCTTCAGTCTAGCAGTTTGAATCATCTGGCTGGCCATTTCCACTTTGAGTACAGAAACTGGCCTCAACTGCTCCATCACGTGCTCCTGGAGCTGCTTCTGGCTGTGCATTACATCTAATTTGACAAACAAGCCATTAGCCTTGAATGAAGCTTTAACTTCTGCCAGAGTGGACTTAATCTGTTTGAGGAAGATTCTCCTTTCTTGCTTGATCTGATGCTCAATCATAGCAGGGGCCATATGTTGGATTGCTTTGGAAAAGCGCCCTATCTGCATGATCTGCTCGTTGAAGAAAGCCTTCATCTTCTGGAGCACAGCAGGAGACATCTCAAAGTCCTCCTCGTCTGAATAAAGCTCTGGAGGAAAGACAAAGTGAGGACCAAACTTGTAAGTGGGGCCCTCTGGAGTGAGCATTACTCCTCTCTGGATGAGCAGGGTGCGAATCAAGACTTTAGCTGCACCAGGAGTCTCCAGCTCTGCTGGGTTCTGAATGTTCATCTTCTGCTTCAGCTCAATCTCCCAAGCAGTGAAGTTGGAGGCACCCATTTCCTCAAGCAATAGCACCAGGTCCTCCACATCTTCAAGTCTGGCCTTGCTCCAGACCTTGGCATCAGTAAGCTCTGCCAGAAGTGGTAAGTGCTCCAGAAGAACTGGAAAATGCTCTCTTAGCCAAAGCTGAGCACTTACACTCATACTCTGCCTAATGGGACCCATTTCTGCAGATGAGAAAGTGAAGGGTTTGGGCCCAGAGGCAGAGGAGGAAGGGGCTAAGTCAACAGGCTCAAGTGAAGCTTCCTCATCTTCACTATCATCGCTGGCTAAACAGGTTGGGGAGGGAGGAGGGCCAGCGAATCCCAGAGCCATAGAAATGGTTGGGTCCTGGTCTGTATGGGTTTGGGGAGGGTTTGGATTTTGTGAAGTAGAGGTGGTAGGGATTGGTTGCTCTGCACCAGAAGAGGAAGGAATATCTGGTACAGAATGTGTAGGAGGGATTTGGGAAGTGGAAGTGTTTGAAGGGGGGACTTCTGCACCAGAGGAGGTTGAGGAAACCTCTGATACAGAAGGTGGGGGAGAGGGGTTAGTGGGGATATGTGTTTGAGAAATTGGGGGAGAAGGTGTTTGTGTAGGAATGGTAGAGGGAGTATAGACGGGGGTATCTGGGATAGTCTGCTCTGGTGGAAGAATGGGGTTACCAGAGGCAGATGGGGTTTGGGGAATGTTATCTGGGGGAGAGATGGAAGGGGAAACAAGATTTATGGGGGAGGAAGAGGGAAAGGAAGGGTTTACCTCTGCTGGGTCAACACCAGCAGGCACAGCAGGCTCTGGAGCATCCACCATCATCTGGGTGGCATCCTCAATGGCCTTCTCCAAGGCCTCTCCAAGATCAGATCCAGAGTCTGGATCTTGAAGAAGGGCTCTCTTGGCCTTGGATTTCCTCACAAGAGGCACTTCAACTTCTTCCTCTTCTTCTTCTGATGGCTCATCCACCAGAAGGGTTTTCTTGGGAGCTCCTCTGCCAGTCCTCCTCTTCTTAGCAGAATGTCTCCTGGCCTCGTCTGGCTGCTTCCTCTTAGAAGCTCCTGCCTTCTTGGCAACCTCACTCTTCTTCTTCAGTACATCAAGAAGAGGGATCCGGTCCTCCTCAGAGGAACTAGAGAAAGCAACATTTGAAGAACCAGTTGCTCCAGCAGCTTTCTTCTGAGTCTTCTGCTGCTGCTGCTGCTTCTGCCCCTTAGCAGGTGAGGGAATGGCTTGAAGGGGAGGAGCAGGGATGGCTTGCTCACCATCAGAATCAGGATGGCCATGGAGAGGACCATCCTTGGAGAACATAATCTTGGACTTATGGAAGCCCTTACACCAGGATTGTCTCCATTTCTTCTCTGGAAGAATCGAATCCAGAATTAGGGTGAGTTTTGTGCCCAATGATACATTAGCATTGAACACAAATTGCTGCTCTCCTGGCAACTGGGGGCATTCTTCCTTCTGAATTTTCACCTTGTTCTTCCTCAGCACCCCCCAGAAGAACTCAGCCCAGTTACATTGAACACCATCCAGAATGGCCCTCATAACACAGAGCCTGCCAACGAAGATGGCATCTGTGCTATGGCTCTCACACATGAGAATCTTCACCACAATGTCAAAAAACACCTTATACTTCTGCCTAAGATGCTTGTCCAAGAAACCTTTAGTAATATTCTGGCATGAATTTCTGGCAAACATCTTGAAGGATTCCAACGCCTCTCCTTCTCTGTACTTCAGTGGGTCCACTCCTTCCGCAGAAAGGTTACCAAAAAGACCACAGAAGTCTGCCTTAGAGAAAACAAGATCCTCTGAATCAATCTTGGATGAAACATAGTCCTCGTGGATCTTCATCCGGATAAGAAACTTGCAGCATATCCATCCAAGGTACGCAGATCCTTGGGAACCTTTGAGATCAACTCCTCCAGTCCAGAACTGCGGAGAAGTTCCAAAATCTCCAAAGCGGCCGGATTCTTAGTGGAATAGAAGTCCACCACCATCTCTGTCTTGAGTTTCTTGCAGACATAGTCTGGATCGAAATTTCACTTGGGTGCCATAACTGTGAAAGAGAGAGAGAGAGAGAGAGAGAGAGAATGCTTTGCAGAGAGAGGTTAGGGTTCGAATAGTATTGAAACGTGAAAGGACAGATTGAAAACAAAATTGGTTTAAATAGAGTAATACGCGTGGCTTGAAAATTAAATGAAGTGTGAACGCGTGTTGTTTCAAATTCAATTTAGGAAACAAATTTCAATTTTAGCATTGATTGACATTTTGCACAGTGATTAAATCCGATGGCCATGATGAAGGGCGAAATACAGATTTAATCTGGTGCGTTGGCATTGTCATTGGGACTGGGCATAAAGGGGTTTTGTGGCAGTCAAGAGAAAAAGCGAAATGATTGCCTAGGCCCTATACCCTAGTCTTAAATACACTCCGAAGTTGAAAGGTTTTGAGTGTACTTACTAATTTGAAAAGTGTATCACAATGATCAGAGGCCAGAGTAGAAAAGACATACCTGTCACCTGATATTGTAACCAGATGAAACCACAACTAGTCTGGTGATACTTCTCCTCTGATGGAACTTATCTGGTCCTAGTTAGTAAAGACTTTGGACATATCTCTGACTCAGCACCTCATCTGGGATTAGTGTCACCTGGTGTATACCTTTTCTGGAAGTATACCCTCTCTGATATATCTAATCTGCAGGTATGTTAGCATAAGGGAAAATATATGAAGAAAAGTAATAAAATAAGGATACTTCTCTGATGTTCCCCCTAAATCAAATCTGTCTCTGGATCCAACAATCCTAACTCAAAAGCTAACTCTCTGAATCTGGTCTCAGCCAAAGGCTTGGTTAAAATATCTGCTCTCTGCCTCTCTGTTGCAATCTTTTCCATCCTTATGTCTCCCTTCTCAACATGATCTCTGATAAAATGATGCCTTATATCAACGTGTTTGCATCTGGTGTGAAGAACTGGATTCTGGGTGATTGCAATGGCACTATTACTATCACAGAAAATAGGAATATCCTTAGCTCTAATCTGATAATCCCTAAGCTGTTGACTAATCCAGAGAAGTTGAGAACAACAACTCCCTGCAGCCATGTACTCTGCTTCTGTTGTTGATGTAGCAACTGAAGTCTGCTTCTTGGAAAACCAGGATACCAATTTATTCCCTAAAAATTGGCATGTACCACTTGTAGATTTCCTATCTATTCTGCACCCACCATAGTCTGAATCTGAATAACCACTCAATTCCAGGTTGTCATCTGCAGGATACCATAATCCTAAATTCACAGTTCCCTTAAGATATTTCAATATTTTCTTAGCTGCTTCCAAGTGACTCTTCTTGGGGTTAGCTTGAAATCTGGCACAAACTCCTACAGCGAAAGTAATATCTGGTCTGCTTGCAGTCAGATACAAAAGAGAACCAATAAGTTCTCTGTACTGAGTCTGGTCCACACTCTCTCCAGACTCATCTGGATCCATGTCTTTCCAAAATCTTTTATAAGAGAGCAATAATCAATAATTAAAATAAAACGATAAAAGACACAAGATATATAGTGGTTCGGATAAATATCCTACGTCCACTCTCCCTTATCACCAAGGGGTCTCACTAACAACCAACTCACAAACTTACTCACTGGAATTTCTGAAGTACCAGCACCTTCTTACAAATTCTTTAGATCTAACTTCGATCTAAAGATAATACTTACTCCAACCTTATCTAACAAGATGAACAGGTTGAGTATGTAAACTCCTTACGAGTAGATAAGTAATTAAGAACAAAGTGTGAGTGCAATATGCGTAGTGATCAAAAGCTTAGTATGGCTATATGCGCGTGAATGATTCTAGAGCTTTTTCTTGATCTGCACTCAAGTATATATAGAGGGGATTAGGGACATAGCCGTTGGGAGGCTAATCCAATCAGATCCTCTATATATGGAAGCTTCAATCAATCAATTCCCTAATTGATTGATTGGGTTGGTGAGATCTTGAATGATTGTCTTCATATCTTCTCAATCCAATCTTGTTTTGACTTGATTTGAATCACCAACGGTCAATGCTTCCAATTGCCTAACTCTGATTCTCTCCAGAGAAGGCAGGACCATACACCAGGCAACCTCGGTGTCTTCTGGTCCTTATCTGGTGAACATCCAGAATACTCAGTAGAAAAAGGGGATCAAACTGAGCATCTTTTGTTCCACCAGACTCGTCTGGTCCGAACTCGTCTGGTCTGGGGAAGGTCCTCTGCCTCTGGTCTGATCTCCTCTGGAGAAGTCCTCTGGTGGAGTCCTCTGGTGAAGTCCTCTGGTGAGGTCTTCTGGTCTGGCAGTTCCCCCTAGACTAAGTCCTAACTAATCCTCATCTGGCTAACAGGTCCAGATGGTCCTATTACATCTTCTGGTTTGTTTTAACTCATCAAAACTAACAAATTTTATCCTAACACAGTGTTAGAGCAATTCTTGATAAAATACAGAATTTAAACAACATCCAAAAAGACAATGAGTTTTTGTCTATGGGCAAAAGTAATAGATTTCATTGATTGATATGAAAGTGGTTACAATGAATCTAATCTATTACAAAGAGGTAGTGAACTCCTAGACTAATCTCATTTCAGGTTCGAGTCCATATCCAGCATAGACTCTTACCTTCAGCTCGTCAAGTCTTCTAGGTTGGTTCACATATCCTTCAGCTTTGGCAATCTTCAAAACTTCCATCATAATGGCCTTCGTGTTGTGCTTTTGAGTTCCAGGAACCAAGGGAGGAGCTCGAATGTTGAACTCAGGAGCCTTCACTTGGACTTGAGCTGCATCAGCCTCCTCCAAGATCTTTTGGAACAACTCAGGATGATTGTCCATCATGTAGTCAGTGAAGTGGGCATTGATATCGTCAGTGTCGCCCCATTTCTTCACAACATACCACAACTTTACAAACTCATCCTTTGCATCTGCCCAAAACTCCTTCAATGCCTCTGAGATGAACTCATCGACATAAGCTTCCCTTATTCCTGATTCTGGCCTTCTGACTTGAAGAATTGATGACTTCCTCACTGTTGGCCTCTTTCTGTACTTCCTAGGCTCAGGTTCGCCTTCTTCCTCCTCAGCAGACTGATCACCGCATCATCCAGTTCTTTTTGTTGAAGCTCAGTGATGTCAGTCAGCTTCTCAACCTTCTTCTCCAAGATGCGCATCTACTCCTTTTGAGCAATTTCAGCTCTGCGCACAGCCTCAGATTTCTCAGAAGTAACTCCCCATGCTTCAGCGCATAACTCCGCCACTGCCTCAGCTGAGTAAATGATGGGGTTCTTCCTTGAGCTCATGGGAGAAGACTTCTGAACTGACTCAGGTTGCTTGGAAGGTTCACCAGCCTTTGCCTTTGCTGCCTCCGCCCTCAGCCTGGCAACAATTTCTTCTCTTTCTTTCTCCACTGCTGCCAACCTTGCTGACTTCCTCACCCTTAGCACATTCCCTTCAGGATTGGCTTCAGGATCGGCTTGAATGGTTTCGCCTTGGTTGACTGCCTCCGATGCCTCAGGGCGGGATCTTTTCTTCTTCGTTTCCCCCTTTTTGGCATCATCATTGGCCCCGGATGGGAATGCGTCAGATCCGATGTTGATTACGAAGGAGGCTAGGGAATGGACATCATTGATTCCCTCCTTCCGTAACTCAACTCCCATCGAGATTCATGTCCCTGCAAACGAGACTGAACTGATAGCAGCGTTTACTTTCTTCTCGAAGACCTCCATAGAGAGTTGGAGTCTTTGTTCAGCCTGGGTGATCCTTTCCTCCACCTTCAAGGACTCACCGCTGATTTTGCTGGCTTCAGTCAGTATCTTTGCCGACTCCTCAGTGGCCTTCGCCAAAGTTTCTGCAACTATCTGAGAGGTACGATCCAGCTTCCCTGACTCCAGCTCAAGTTTGGTCGCTGAGTCCTTCATGGCCTGAGTAACAAGAGCTCCAGCCTGAACTGCAAGCCTGTCTACTGCCTGATTTAGCTTGTCATCCCTGATCGTGTCCCTCTCCTCAAGTTGCTTGAGAGTCTTCCTAAGCATCTTCTTTGTGCGCTTCCTCTCAGTCCTCACTGACTTGGCCATGTCAGTCATCGTTCTCTTTAGCAAAATCAGATCCCTATTGGCAAGGGTGTTGTAAGCTGACTTTGTCCACTTGATGTGTTTGGCCAGGGCCTTGGAGTCTTCCTCTTTTTCAGCTCTTAGCCTCATTACTTCCTCCTGAAGTTCAGCTAGATTTTCTGTGGTTTTCTCCTTCTTGACCTCCACTATGCTTGTAAACTCAGCACGGCCGACCCCAGTTATAACAACATCTGGTTCTTCATCAACGGCCTCATCAGTGATTGGCTGCTTTCCCTTGTCAGCCCTTGCATCCTCAGTCCCCTCTTCAGGGTGCACTGAAGGCAGTTGTTGTTGGTCCCACTCGATAGATTAATTGCGGAAGCTTATGTAATAATGTCTTTCCAAAATCTTTTATAAGAGATCAATAAAACAATATTTAAAATAAAGCGATAAAAGACACAAGATATATAGTGGTTCGGATAAATATCCTACGTCCACTCTCCCTTATCACCAAGGGGTCTCACTAACAACCAACTCACAAACTTACTCACTGGAATTTCTGAAGTACCAGCACCTTCTTACAAACTCTTTAGATCTAACTTCGATCTAAAGATAAACTCACTCCAACCTTATCTTAACAAGATGAACAGGTTGAGTGTATAAACTCCTTACGAGTAGATAAGTAATTAAGAACAAAGTGTGAGTGCAAAATGTGTAGTGATCAAAGGCTTAGTATGGCTATATGCGCGTAAATACTTCTAGAGCTTTTTCTTGATCTGCACTCAAATATATATAGAGGGGATTAGGGACATAGCCGTTGGGAGGCTAATCTAATCAGATCCTCTATATATGGAAGCTTCAATCAATCAATTCCCTAATTGATTGATTGGGTTGGTGAGATTTTGATTGATTGTCTTCATATCTTCTTAATCCAATCTTGTTTGACTTGATTTGAATCACCAACGGTCAATGCTTCCAATTGCCTAACTCTGATTCTCTCCAGAGAAGGCAGGACCAGACACCAGGCAACCTCGGTGTCTTCTGGTCCTTATCTGGTGAACAACCAGAATACTCAGTAGAATAAGGGGATCAAACTGAGCATCTTTTGTTCCACCAGACTCGTCTGGTCCGGACTCGTCTGGTCTGGGGAAGGTCATCTGCCTCTGGTCTGATCTCCTCTGGTGAAGTCCTCTGGTGAAGTCCTCTGGTGGGGTCTTCTGGTGACTCTTCTGGTGAGGTCTTCTGGTCTGGCAGTTCCCCCTAGACTAAGTCCTAAACTGGATCATCATCTGGCTAACAGGTCCAGATGGTCCTATTACATCTTCTGGTTTGTTTTAACTCATCAAAACTAACAAATTTTTATCCTAACAATTTCCCCCTTTTTGATGGAGTTAAAACACTACCAGAACTGATCAAAAGTAATCTTAAGCAAGAAAACAATAAAGGGATGAGACCTTAGAATAGATCTCATCAGGCAAATAATAAGACAACAAGGAGTTGTCTTTAGATTAGAGAAGATATGTATTTTTCATTAATAAACAGAGGACAAAATAATTACAGATTACATTGAAGTTCATTGTCCTATTCTAGGCATATCTTCTGTTCTCTTTAGGGACAAGAAACCAGTCAAGGAACCTATCCTGGACGGCCTTCAACTCTGCAGAAGATGTTGGGGTGAAATTCACCAACACCTTGGTCTTGTAAAGCTTCTTCAGTTCTGCCCAATCCACCTGGTTCCCAATCATGGAAGTGTTAAGATAAGTAAATTCAGGAGCAGTCACCTCCAGGTTGAACTCAATGGTTGAATCCATCAGCTGCTTGTACAAGTCTGCATCATAAGCTTGCATCCAAGAATGGAAGGTTCTGTTGATCAGCTCATCATCTTCTGGTGCTAGCCTCTGGATATAATGCTGAATGAACCAGAGGGTCTTGGCTTCTCTCCATATCTCAATCAGAGGATAAAGCACAGTAGAGTCAAAAGACCCTTCTGTCCTTAGTGGCAAGATGTTCATAACCTCCACAGGAGCTTTCCTCTTCTGTCCTGAGCCACCTGCACCAGAAGGAATACCAGCTTCTCTGGCCTTCTTGTTCTGTCTCCTAACATATCTGAGCCTCTGCTCTTCATCTATGTTCTTCCTGATTCTGGCTTGCCTCTCCTCTGGAGTCTCTTGCTTAATCTGATGCTCAATCATAGCAGGGGCCATATGTTGGATTGCTTTGGAAAAGCGCCCTATCTGCATGATCTGCTCGTTGAAGAAAGCCTTCATCTTCTGGAGCACAGCAGGAGACATCTCAAAGTCCTCCTCGTCTGAATAAAGCTCTGGAGGGAAGACAAAGTGAGGACCAAACTTGTAAGTGGGGCCCTCTGGAGTGAGCATGACTCCTCTTTGGATGAGCAAGGTACGAATCAAGACTTTGGCTGCACCAGGAGTCTCTAGCTCTGCTGGGTTCTGAATGTTCATCTTCTGCTTCAGCTCAATCTCCCAAGCAGTGAAGTTGGAGGCACCCATTTCCTCAAGCAATAGCACCAGGTCCTCCACATCTTCAAGTCTGGCCTTGCTCCAGACCTTGGCATCAGTAAGCTCTGCCAGAAGTGGTAAGTGCTCCAGGAGAACTGGAAAATGCTCTCTTAGCCAGAGCTGAGCACTTACACTCATACTCTGCCTAATGGGAACCATTTCTGCAGATGAGAAAGAGAACGGTTTGGGCCCAGAGGCAGAGGAGGAAGGGGCTAAGTCAACAGGCTCAAGTGAAGCTTCCTCATCTTCACTATCATCGCTGGATAAACAGGTTGGAGAGCGGGGAGGGCCAGCGAATCCCAGAGCCATAGAAATGGTTGGGTCCTGGTCTGTATGAGTTTGGGGAGGGTTTGGATTTTGTGAAGTAGAGGTGGTAGGGATTGGTTGCTCTGCACCAGAAGAGGAAGGGATATCTGGTACAGAATATGTATGGGGGATTTGGAAGGTGGAAGTGTTTGAAGGGGGGACTTCTGCACCAGAGGAGGTTGAGGGTACCTCTGATACAGAAGGTGGGGGAGAGGGGTTAGTGGGGATATGTGTTTGGAAATTTGGGGGAGAAGGTGTTTGTGTAGGAATGGTAGAGGGAGTATAAACGGGTGTATCTGGGATAGTCTGCTCTGGTGGAAGAATGGGGTTACCAGAGGCAGATGGGGTTTGGGGAATGTTGTCTGGGGGAGAGGTAGAAGGGGAAACAAGATTTATGGGGGAGGAAGAGGGAATGGAAGGGTTTACCTCTGCTGGGTCAACACCAGCATGCATAACAGGCTCTGGAGCATCCTCCATCATCTGGGTGGCATCCTCAATGGCCTTCTCCAAGGCCTCTCCAAGATCAGATCCAGAGTCTGAATCTTGAAGAAGGGCTCTCTTGGCCTTGGATTTCCTCACAAGAGGCACTTCATCTTCTTCCTCTTCCTCTTCTGATGGCTCATCCACCAGAAGGGTTTTCTTTGCCTTTCTGCTAGTCCTCCTCTTCTTAGCAGAATCTCTCCTGGCCTCGTCTGGCTGCTTCCTCTTGGCTGCTCCAGCCTTCTTAACAGCTTTATCATCATCAGCCTTCTTCTTAAGCACATCAAGAAGGGGAATCTGGTCCTCCTCTGAGGAACCAGAAAAGGCAACGGCTGAAGAACCAGTTGCTCCAGCAGCTTTCTTCTGAGTCTGCTGCTGCTGCTGCTGCTTTCTCTGCCCCTTAGGAGGATAGGGAATAGATTGAATAGGAGGGGCAGGGATGGCTTGCTCTCCATCAGAGTCAGGATGGCCATGGAGAGGACCATCCTTGGAGAACATAATCTTGGACTTATGAAAGCCCTTACACCAGGATTGTCTCCATTTCTTCTCTGGAAGAATCGAATCCAGAATTAGAGTGAGTTTTGTGCCCAATGAAACATTAGCATTGAACACAAATTGTTGCTCTCCAGGCAACTGGGGGCATTCTTCCTTCTGTATTTTCACCTTGTTCTTCCTCAGCACCCCCCAGAAGAATTCAGCCCAGTTACATTGAACGCCATCCAGAATGGCCCTCATAACACAGAGCCTGCCAACGAAGATGGCATCTGTGCTATGGCTCTCACACATGAGAATCTTCACCACAATGTCAAAAAGCACCTTATACTTCTGCCTAAGATGCTTGTCCAAGAAACCTTTAGTAATATTCTGGCATGAATTTCTGGCAAACATCTTGAAGGATTCCAACGCCTCTCCTTCTCTGTACTTCAGTGGGTCCACTCCTTCCGCAGAAAGGTTACCAAAAAGACCACAGAAGTCTGCCTTAGAGAAAACAAGATCCTCTGAATCAATCTTGGAAGAAATATAATCTTCATGGATCTTCATCCGGATAAGAAACTGTGCAGCATATCCATCCAAGGTACGCAGATCCTTGGGAACCTTTGAGATCAACTCCTCCAGCCCAGAACGTCGGAGAAGTTCCAAAATCTCCAAAGCGGCCGGATTCTTAGTGGAATAGAAGTCCACCACCATTTCTGACTTGAGTTTCTTGCAGACATAGTCTGGATCGAAATTGCACTTGGGTGCCATAACTGTGAAAGAGAGAGAGAGAGAGAGAGAGAGAGAGAATGCTTTGCAGAGAGAGGTTAGGGTTCGAATAGTATTGAAACGTGAAAGGACAGATTGAAAACAAAAGTGATTTAAATAGAGTAATACGCGTGGCTTGAAAATTAAATGAAGAGTGAATGCGTGTTGTTTCAAATTCTATTTAGGAAACAAAATCAATTTTAGAATTGATTGACATTTTGCACAGTGATTAAATCCGATGGCCATGATGAAAGGCGAAATACAGATTTAATCTGGTGCGTTGGCATAGTCATTGGGACTGGGTATAAAGGGGTTTTGTGGCAGTAAAGAGAAAAAGCGAAATGATTGCCTAGGCCCTATACCCTAGTCTTAAATACACTCCGAAGGTGAAAGGTTTTGAGTGTACTTATTAATTTGAAAAGTGTATCCCAATGATCAGAGGCCAGAGTAGAAAAGACATAGCTGTCACCTGATATTGTAACCAGATGATACCACAACTAGTCTGGTGAAACTTCTCCTCTGATGGAACTTATCTGGTCCTGGTCAATAAAGACTTTGGACATATCTCTGACTCAGCACCTCATCTGGGATTAGTGTCACCTGGTGTATACCTCATCTGGAAGTATACCCTCTCTGATATATCTAATCTGCAGGTATGTTAGCATAAAGAAAATTTATGAAGAGAATTTATAAAGTAAGGATACTTCTCTGATGTTCCCCCTAAATCAAATCTGTCTCTGGATCCAACAATCCTAACTCAAAAGCTAACTCTCTGAATCTGGTCTCAGCCAAAGGCTTGGTTAAAATATCTGCTCTCTGCCTCTCTGTTGCAATCTTTTCCATCCTTATATCTCTCTTCTCAACATGATCTCTGATAAAATGATGCCTTATATCAACATGTTTGCATCTGGTATGAAGAACCGGATTCTGGGTGATTGCAATGGCACTATTACTGTCACAGAAAATAGGAATATCCTTAGCTCTAATCTGGTAATCCCTAAGCTGTTGACTAATCCAAAGAAGTTGAGAACAACAACTCCCTGCAGCCATGTACTCTGCTTCTGTTGTTGATGTAGCAACTGAAGTCTGCTTCTTGGAAAACCAGGATACCAATTTGTTCCCTAAAAATTGGCATGTACCACTTGTAGATTTCCTATCTATTCTGCACCCACCATAGTCTGAATCTGAATAACCACTTAATTCTAAGTTGTCATCTGCAGGATACCATAATCCTAAATTCACAGTTCCCTTAAGGTATTTCAATATTTTCTTAGCTGCTTCCAAGTGACTCTTCTTGGGGTTAGCTTGAAATCTGGCACAAACTCCTACAGCAAAAGTAATATCTGGTCTGCTTGCAGTCAGATACAAAAGAGAACCAATAAGCGCTCTGTACTGAGTCTGGTCCACACACTCTCCAGACTCATCTGGATCCATGTTGAAATTTGTCATCATAGGGATCTTGGCTGCTCTGCTAGATCCTATTCCAAATTTCTCTAACATGTTTCTGGTGTACTTAGCTTGATTAATAAAAATTCCCTTCTCTGATTGCTTAACCTGCAAACCCAAAAAGTAATTTAATTCTCCCATCATGGACATCTCAAACTGTCCCTGCATGAGCTCACCAAACTTCTCACACAGCTTCTTGTTAGGGGATCCAAATATGATGTCATCAACATATATTTGGACCAGAAGGATGTCCTTTCCTTCTTCTTTCCTAAACAAGGTCCTATCAATTTTACCTTTAGTAAAACCATTGTCCAGAAGAAATTGAGATAGAGTGTCATACCATGCTCTGGGTGCCTGCTTCAGCCCATAAAGAGCTTTCTTAAGCTTAAACACCTTGTCACCTTGTTCAAAACCAGGAGGTTGTTCAACATACACTTCCTCAATGAGAATCCCATTAAGAAAGGCAGATTTCACATCCATCTGGTATACTTTGAACTTCATGTGAGCAGCATATGCTAAGAACAATCTGATGGCTTCTAGTCTGGCAACAGGAGCAAAAGTCTCATCATAGTCTATTCCTTCAGACTGAGAATAGCCCTGGGCCACTAGCCTTGCCTTGTTCCTAGTAATGACATCATTCTCATCTTTCTTATTTTTGAAAACCCACTTAGTGCCTATCACCTTTTGATGACTTGGTCTGTCTACCAGCTCCCAAACATCCTGTCTGGTGAATTGATTCAATTCCTCCTGCATAGCCACAATCCAATTTGAATCTTTCAGTGCCTCTTTGATGTTCTTGGGCTCAATCAAGGACACATAGCAACTGAATAAGGCAGCTAAGTTAATAGTTCTCCTAGTCTGGACACCCTTAGTTGGATCTCCTAAGATCAGGTTATTGGGGTGATCAACCAGGGTCCTCCTTCCCGTGGTCTTGCCTGGGTGATCATCTTCTGCAGTACCTTGGTGATTATCACCACCTGCAGAAGAGCTTCCCCCTACAGGAGTTCCAACCTCTTCTGGTTCTGCTCCTTGTGAAGGCTGCTGCTTCAGAGAACCAGGAGATGGGTCCTCATCTGAATCTGAATCTGAATCAAGAATAGGTGGATTGACCTTGATAACTCTGGGTTTAGCCTGATTCTGGGTCTCATCAGGAGACTTAGAATCCACCTTGCACTCAAAAGTAGATTCATAAAAAACAACATGAGGTGTTTCTTCCACACAAAGTGAATTCTTATTAAAAACTCTAAAAGCTTTACTGGTGCTGGAATATCCCAAAAATATTCCATCAGCCACTTTAGCATCAAAGGTTCTTAATTTAGATTTCCCATTGTCATGGATGAAACACTTACATCCAAAAACATGAAAATATGAAACAGATGGGGTTTTACCTTTCCATACCTCATATGGGGTCTTATTGTGTCTCTGGGCAATCAGGCACCTGTTCTGAGTGTAACAAACTGTATTGATGGCCTCTGCCCAGAATCTCTGTGGAGTGTTGTATTCTGCCAGAAGTGTTCTTGCAGCTTCTTTGAGAGTTCTATTCCTCCTTTCTGCAACTCCATTTTGTTGAGGTGTTCTGGCAGCAGATGTCTCATGAAAAATCCAATGATCCTTGCAATAATCTGCAATATGTGAATTCAAAAACTCTGTTCCTTTGTCACTTCTGATCCTGACTATGCTCTGGTTCTGCTCATTCTGAATCTGCTTGAAGAACTCTGGCAGCTTAGTTATAGTTTCATTTTTCTTAAACAAGAACACTACCCAAGTGTATCTTGAAAAGTCATCTACTATTACTAAGGTGTACTTCCTTCCACTGAAACTAAGAGGAGAAACAGGTCCAAACAGGTCCATGTGAAGTAGTTGAAGTACTCTGGTTGTGGTTGTGCTCTGGACATCCTTAAAGGAAGTCTTGGGTTGTTTACCCTTCTGGCATGAACCACAAACCTGATCCTTCTTAAACACTTCATTTGGAAGACCTCGAATGAGACCCTTTCTGGCAATCTTGTTCAATGTTTTGAAGTTAAGATGACACAATCTCTTGTGCCAAATCCAGCTGTTCTCTGCAGATCCTTTAGCAACCAGGCAAGTATTCCTTGGGCAACTGCTAAAATCTGCAAGATAAATGTTACCCTTCCTCAAGCCTATTAGCAAGATATCATTATAATCAGAAGAGAAAACAGTGCATGAATCACTAGAAAACTTCACTGAGTATCCCTTGTCACAGAATTGGGATACTGAAAGCAGATTATGCTTGAGTCCTTCTACGTAGTAGACTTCATCTACATATACTCCATTGAAGGTCAACTTTCCAACTCCTCTGGTGACTCCATAGTTGTTGTCACCAAACATCACTCTTGGTCCATTCAATGGCTTGAAATCTTGGAGATTATCTTTCTGGAAGGTCATGTGCTTGGAACATCCACTATCAATGTACCAGACATGGTTGCTTGAAAATCCTTTCTCCAATGGACTCTTATCTACCTGCAGAGAGATTAATTAGGTCCCCTACTAGTGCTGGGTCCTGATTGGTTAGTTGCAGGTTTTGTAGAAATCCATAGATAAAGATCATCTCTTGATGGATGAGGAGATCTTATCTTCCTTCCAAATCTATCTACCAGTACATGTCCTCTTACTATGACATATTGAGCTACTGGTCTGATAAGGACACCTTTCCTATAAACAGGTCTGGTGTACCTTTTCTCAAATCTGGCCTTTGGAATGGCTTGCCTCAAAGACATGGTCTTAAAGGTCTGGTTGTAAGGGTACATCCTAGAAGAACCATCTCTGGTGTCATAACTTCCCAGATCAGTTGGTTTTCTATAGATGGGTCTGGAAGACCTCCTCTGGTTCTGATAATTAGACATGTTCTGGTGATTATAGTTCCTTTGAGTATACCTATTCTGGAATTGATTTTTCTGAGAAAATTGTCTCTGGGGTACCTGGTTCTGTTGAACATTGTTCCTTCTCTGGTAGTTATTACTCTGATTGGTATTCCCCCTTTTTGAGTGTTTCCTTTGAGGTCCCCTAATCTGTTTAGGTTCCCTTTGAGGATTTCTCTGGGGTCCTCCAATTTGAGTAATTCCTACTCCTTGGGACTCATTGTTCACAGAACCATTAATCTTTAATGGTTCCCCTTTTTGACACTTATTCTCAAGCATCTTCTCTTCCAGAGTAGTCAACTCTTCTGGACCATTAGTTAAGTGATTAACAGAGTGATTCCTTTTCCAATCAGGATTGTGAACCACCTTGTAACCATTACCAGTTAAGTCTTTATCATTCCAGATTTCTACCACTTTACCAGCTCTTACAGACTTGTCTTTGTTATAAAAGTACTTGTGAGTTTTAGTGGTAATTCCAGAATATCCTAAACCACTCTTATCACAAATGCGCTGAGAAGACTCTGATATGATAGATACAACAGATGGTATCTTAGGAGCTTCTCTGGGCATAGGTATCTCCTCTATGTTGTGGACAACTTGTTTTCCCTTGATAAGAGTTTGGTATTTGGCTCTGAGTTCAGTGATCTCATCCTCTTGAGAATTCCTTTCTTTCATGAGTTGATCTACCAGAGTATCTCTTTCTGTGATCTTATCCTGAAGTGCAGAGACTTCTTTGGAATGATCTTTCATGAGTTCTCTGGTGGATTTGTGCTCATGAGAGAGAGATTGAACTTCTGCTCTGAGCCTACCATTCTCTTTCTCAAGTTTTTGACAGAGTTGGACACAATTTTGGAGATCTGATAGCATTTGTTGCATATCAGACTCTCTGGAGTTACCAGATGAATTAGAGGATTCAGTATATTTGGAATTAGATAAAACAAGAGTAGTTTCATTTACCTCAGTGATGTCTGCCATGAGACACACATCATCATCTGATCCAAAGTCAGAAGAAGAAGAACTGGAACTAGTATCCTCCTCCTCTGCTTCTGCCAGCAGTGCTCTCTTATCTGCATATCTCCTATCTCTCTTGATTCTTTTCTCTTCTCTTTCCCTAGGAGTAAGCTGAGGACAATCATAACTGTAGTGACCAGTCTTGTTGCATGTGTAGCAGGCATTGTCTCCTCTGGGACTAGGACTTGGCTCTCTCCTCCTCTGGTTGTAGTCTGATCTGGCAGGGCTACTTTCTCTCCTCTGGTAGTCAGGTCTGCCAGAGCTACCATCCCTCCTCTGATGATCTGATCTCCCAGAGCTGCCAGGGTTGTCATCTCTCCTCCTCTCTGGAGTTCTGAATCTGGTCTCCCTTGAGTCTCCAGATGTCTTCTCCTTCTCTGCAGGCTTGAAAGAACTCTTCCTGTTTCTGGTAGACTCCTTCCAATGCCTTTTGTACCTGCCATATTTTGAACTCATTTTGTCTAATTTATGAGTTAGAAGTGCTACCTGCTCCTTGAGGCTCAAGTCATCTGCAGTGGACTCCTTTGGCATGGCATCAGATTTGAGAGTTGAAGAGAATGCAACTTCTTTCTGGCCAGAAGAGGAAACCTCTTCTGTTTGATCCTCCTCTTGAAGATCATATTCGTAAGCCTTGAGATCAGACAACAGAAGATGGTGATCCAGAGTGTTGAGATCCTTGTTGTCCTTGATCACAGTGACTTTAATTCTCCACCTGCTTGTTAGTGAACGTAATATTTTACTATTAATCTCTTTTTCAGAATAGGTCTTACCTAAGGCACTAGCCTTGTTCAAGAGATTCGTGAGACGCATGTCCAGCTGGTCAATGGTCTCGTCTGGCTTCATCTTGAATGTGTCAAAAGAGTGTTGAACAGCTTGGAGCTTGTTATCTTTAATCTTCTCTGTTCCTTCACAGAGCAGAGCTAACTTGTCCCACATCTCTTTTGCAGTGGTGCACGTCCTGACCTTTTCAATAACTTCTTTAGTAAGAGTGTTGATAATCTCAGTCCTCGCCACCTGGTCCAGGTTATGTAGCTTTCTCTCATCGTTGTCAAGTTCGTCTTTCTTTTTGAGGATTCGTTGTCTGGGAACTCTATCCTCTGCAGCGTCGCTAGTTTCTTCTCTGGACTCAGACCTGCCACTATCAATAGGAGTCCAATAAAATTTAATGGGGCCACTTTCAACCACATCTAACATGCGGTGATGAATAGCTCCAAGATGATTACTCATCATGAAGCTCCAGTGGCTATAATCCTCAAAAGAGAATTCTGGCAGTTTGCGACTCTTATAAGAAGATTTCGAAGACATATTGATAAGAAATTTTAGGGAAATAACAAGAACTTAAATAAAAACACTAAAGAGCAATGGATCTGCCCGGTGACCACCAAAAGCTTTTCAAAGCAGTGGTCGTGGACACACTGCTCTGATACCACTTGTTGGTCCCACTCGATAGATTAATTGCGGAAGCTTATGTAATAATGTCTTTCCAAAATCTTTTATAAGAGATCAATAAAACAATATTTAAAATAAAGCGATAAAAGACACAAGATATATAGTGGTTCGGATAAATATCCTACGTCCACTCTCCCTTATCACCAAGGGGTCTCACTAACAACCAACTCACAAACTTACTCACTGGAATTTCTGAAGTACCAGCACCTTCTTACAAACTCTTTAGATCTAACTTCGATCTAAAGATAAACTCACTCCAACCTTATCTTAACAAGATGAACAGGTTGAGTGTATAAACTCCTTACGAGTAGATAAGTAATTAAGAACAAAGTGTGAGTGCAAAATGCGTAGTGATCAAAGGCTTAGTATGGCTATATGCGCGTAAATACTTCTAGAGCTTTTTCTTGATCTGCACTCAAATATATATAGAGGGGATTAGGGACATAGCCGTTGGGAGGCTAATCTAATCAGATCCTCTATATATGGAAGCTTCAATCAATCAATTCCCTAATTGATTGATTGGGTTGGTGAGATTTTGATTGATTGTCTTCATATCTTCTTAATCCAATCTTGTTTGACTTGATTTGAATCACCAACGGTCAATGCTTCCAATTGCCTAACTCTGATTCTCTCCAGAGAAGGCAGGACCAGACACCAGGCAACCTCGGTGTCTTCTGGTCCTTATCTGGTGAACAACCAGAATACTCAGTAGAATAAGGGGATCAAACTGAGCATCTTTTGTTCCACCAGACTCGTCTGGTCCGGACTCGTCTGGTCTGGGGAAGGTCATCTGCCTCTGGTCTGATCTCCTCTGGTGAAGTCCTCTGGTGAAGTCCTCTGGTGGGGTCTTCTGGTGACTCTTCTGGTGAGGTCTTCTGGTCTGGCAGTTCCCCCTAGACTAAGTCCTAAACTGGATCATCATCTGGCTAACAGGTCCAGATGGTCCTATTACATCTTCTGGTTTGTTTTAACTCATCAAAACTAACAAATTTTTATCCTAACAGTTGTTGAGTGGTCAAGGCCGCCTGCTCAGGCCCAGCCATGCCATCTCGAAACTTAGAAACTTGTCCCTCGGAACTGGGAGTCTCCTTAGACGCCTCAACATCTTTCTCCCTTGTCTCAGGGCAGGGAATCCCTTCATCGACAGATGTCTCATCGACGGCTGAGATGTTCAAAACATCCTCAGCCACTGGTCAACCCTTGGCACCAGTGTCCTTTTCACCTTTCCCCTGAGCCTGAGGCTCAGAGTCCATACCATCAACCTCCCTTGCTGTCTCCTCCACAGCCTTCTCCAATGCTCCACCCTGAGCATCTTCATCATCCTCCCTATCCTCCTAATCCTCAGATAGGATGTCAGCCTTGCTCTTGAACATCAGGCTGTTGACTAGCTCCTTCAGATTTTCAAAGTTGAGCAGTTGAAGCCAGCTAGTCAGTCCAAAGTAGGAGCACAACCTTGCCTCCCCAGTTTCCCAGTGCTCCCAGCCACGAGCGTCCACCAGCAAATGTTGCTCTTGCATATTTGATTGTTTGAATTCCAACCAAACTTTCAGCTCAATCACATTTGCCAGCAGCTCCTTGTACTTGTTTAACCCGGGACAGCATTTAGCTGCCCATTCAGTGGCATTACCCCTAAGGGTGTTCTCCAGCACTCCCCCCATCATGTTCTCATCAAGCTCCTCCTCCTCCTGAATGACAAGGAAATCGTCCTCTTCAGTTTGGAAGGATTTGGGGCAATCCTTGGGGTTGGGGTAAGAGGGAAAATCTGTAGGATCGGGAAGGTTTGGCTCAGACGACTGGTCAGGCTCATTCGTAGGTGAGTTTGATGGCACTGACTCAGTTGGGATGTTTGGCTCTAAGGTTTGGGGTGTTTGGGTGGGTTGAGGTGATGGGTCAGGGGTGGATTGAGTTTGGGGTTCAGGGTGTGTGGGTGATTTAGGGGGTACTATCTCAGGCTGCAACAACTCAGCCGTCTCGATAGATTTTCCCACCTCCTCTAAGTCAGAGGCTCCAGGAGAGCTTGACTTCTCCCTCTCACTCAGGGTAGGCAACTTCTTAGCAGGGGACCTTCTAACCCCCTTCCTAAGTCTCTTTAGGGGCCTCTCACCCTGATCATCCTCCTTCCTGACTTCATCGTCAGTCCCCTCAGCCTCAGCATCGGCTTTCTTGGGAACAAACTCAGTCCCAGAACTAGTGCTCTTCCCCGACAGCACTATACGCACCTTCTTTTTCTTCTTCTCAGCCTCCTCCACTGCAGGCTGATCCACCTCCTTCTCAGCTTTCACCTCCTCCTCCACCTCCTTGCTCCTCTCAAAGAGGTCATCTACCCTTTCAATGAGACTGGTAGCCACTTTCTTGGCCTTACCAGCTGGCTTTTTGGCCTGACCCTTTGCCGTAGCATTGGGATCAGTCAGCCCTAGCACTGAGTAGGTATGGCTCCGTGAGGCAAACATCACCTTCTTCGATGAGAGACTGTCCTCAAAGTCGAAGGTGTACCCATGGCAAGCATGAGCAATCAGGACCGAGAGCCTGGTCCCGAAAGGCAGAATGGCACCAATGGAGATGTGCTTCTTCTCCTCATCCCTCTTCAGCTTGTCCAGACCAGCCTGATGAAGTTGGTCCAGAAAGAATTGCTCCCAGTTGGCTTCAACTCCATCTACAATCGCCCCCATCAGCCTCAACTTGGGTAGGCTCAGCTGCTCATGAGATCCCGTGGATCCCATCACCATCTTGGACACAAGGTCCACAAGCGCTCTGTATTCAGGCTTCAACGTGTTTTTATTCTGACGAGCCCTGAACACAGATGACCCCTCCTTGGTCCATCTCCCCAGGAGTTCTCCCTCCGAGTTCTCCTTGTAGAGCCTTGGGTTGATGCCTGAGGATGGCAGTCCAAAAAATTCTCTAACCGCCCTCCGAATGTCGATGGTGACCACCTCTGAGTTGTAGAGAGGTTCATTGTTGTCGTCCTTCTCCCCCGTCGGCTTGAGCGCGGTCACTTTCGTGAAGAGTTCATCCATCCGCAAGAACATATTGAGGTAGGCTTCCACGACAGGTCTTGGAAGTACGAAAATGGGGCGAGTAGTGAAATATGTTTCCAACCCAGCGTTGGAAATCCATTTGAAAACGGGTTTGATTTCCTCCACTGTAAGACAGGTGCCATCCATGGAGATAACTTGCTCCATGTGCATGAGTTTGTTGTTGACAACATCCTCGATCTTGTCGGTTGTCCAGTTGGAATCAAGAAGAGCCATTTGATTTTGAAGAAGAGAGATTTTTGAAAAATTCTGAGATTGCTTGAGCAAGAGAAAACTCAGTGTGCAGATGTGCTTTGTGTTTGCGTAAAAACCTCGAATGACATTCTTGATTGATATGACTAAGTCAGTTACTCAGACGTGGGGTTGAGATTAATCCCTGAATTCGAAACGTTTTGAAATGAAGGGCTAGGATTAATCTCAGTTTTAATCAATTTCCTAAATCAGTCATATTCCATATAAAACGGACACGTATATGAAAAAGTAACTGAGGCATTAAATGCTCCATTGCGCGTGGGTTTAAATATGAAAAGGCGCGCTTTTAATGTAAACGGAATGCATTTAATAAAGATTTTCAGGATGAAGGACTCAGGGAGACGATTGGAATTCATAAGAGTCAGGATAGAACTCATACCTGTCAGGGAGACATTGTAGCACCCTGATACCTCGCTGAGTCGAGTCTGGCCTGAGTTCCCCCTAGAACCCTACACTGACTGCTCTCCCGGATCTAAGAGTCCTAACTCCACTGACAGTTCCATAAACCTTGCTTCAGCCAGAGGCTTGGTCAAGATGTCAGCTCTTTGCCTGTCAGTGTGAATCTTCTCCATCCTAATATCTTTCTTCTCCACATGATCTCGAATAAAGTGATGCCTAATATCTACATGCTTGCACCTTGTGTGAAGCACTGGGTTCTGAGTAATTGCTATTGCACTATTGTTGTCACAATAGATTGGAACCTGATTAGCAAATACTTGGTAGTCCCTCAACTGTTGCCTCAACCATAAAATTTGAGCACAACAACTACCTGCAGCCATATACTCAGCCTCAGTTGTGGATGTCGCCACTGAATTCTGCTTCTTACTAAACCACGAGATCAACTTACTTCCCAAAAACTGACATGTCCCTGAGGTTGATTTCCTATCAATCCTACAACCTCCATAATCTGCATCTGAATAACCTGTCAGTTCTAAGTTGTCATCTGAAGGATACCATAGTCCCATATTGACTGTCCTTTTCAAATACTTAAGTATCCTCTTAGCAGCCTCCAAATGACTTCTTTTGGGATCAGACTGATACCTAGCACACACACCAACTGCAAACGTAATGTCAGGCCTACTTGCAGTCAGGTACAACAAAGAACCTATCAGCCCTCGATACTCAGTCTGATTTACTGAAGTCCCTTCAGTGTCAGGATCCATCTTCCAATTTGTATTCATATGGATCCTGGCATGATTGCTGTTCTGAACACCAAACTTATGAATCAAGTCTCTTGTATACTTGGCCTGATTAATGAAGATACCTTGATCAGCCTGCTTAACCTGCAATCCTAAGAAGAAGTTCATCTCTCCCATCATTGACATCTCAAATTTACCAGTCATCAACTTAGAGAATTTCTCACAGAGCTGATGATTTGGTGATCCAAATATTATGTCATCCACATAAATTTGGACCAAGAGAATGTCATCACCTTCAGTGATCCTGAACAATGTCCTATCCACAGTTCCCTTCTTGAACCCATGGCCTGTCAGGAATTGAGAGAGGGTATCATACCAAGCTCTTGGTGCTTGCTTAAGTCCATAGAGTGCTTTCTTCAAATGGTATACTCTATCTCCAACCTCAAACCCGGGAGGTTGTTCAACATATACCTCTTCATTGAGTACACCATTCAGGAAGGCACTCTTGACATCCATTTGATACACCTTGAACTTCTTATATGTTGCATATGCAAGGAACAACCTGATAGCTTCCAACCTAGCCACTGGAGCAAAAGTCTCATCATAGTATATTCCCTCAGATTGATAATATCCTTTTGCAACCAGTCTAGCCTTGTTCCTTACGACAACACCATTCCCATCCTTCTTGTTCTTGAAGACCCACTTGGTACCAATTACACCTTGATGCCTAGGTTTATCCACCAGTTCCCAAACCTGATTCCTTGTGAACTGATTCAACTCCTCTTGCATGAAAATGATCCAGTTCGAGTCAGTGAGAGCTTCTTCAATGTTCTGAGGCTCTTGCTCAGAGAGAAAGCAACAGAACAATGCACTCTCACCATGGAACCGTCTGGTCCTGACTCCCTCAGTTGGATCACCAATGATTTGATCAATGGGATGATCCTCTAGCCATGTTCTTTTGCCAGGAGTTGTTCCTGAAGTACCTGCAATATTAGTGTCTACAGGCTCATAAAATTCAGGAAATTGAACAGAAGGGGATGATCCTGAGTCTATTCCCCCTTGATGAGGTGACTCGGGAACCGTCTCAGCTGCGACAGCATCTTCATAGACGGTACTTACCTCAGGTTGAGCCTGTACCTCAGTCTGAGGCTCAACAATCCCCGATGTGCTGGGCTTAGGAGTAGCACTTGATTCATCATCCTGATCGTCATCATCATCCCATCTTGGAATTGGCACAGTTTTGACCTTTGGATCAGGTTGATTCTTTAAGCTCAGCCTTGTCACTCTCTTTGTGACCTCCTCAGTATCAGGATTAAACACTTTTACCCTAGACTCATTAGCAGATTCATCAAAAACAACATGAGGTGATTCTTCCACAACAAGGGTCCTACAATTGTAAACCCTGAAAGCTTTACTAACTTCAGAATATCCTAAGAATATTCCTTCATCAGATTTGCTATCAAAGGCTTTCAGTTGGGTCTTCCCATTGTTGAGGATGAAGCACTTAGAACCAAATACATGAAAATAAGAAATACGAGGTTTTCTCTTATTCCATGTCTCATATGGGGTCTGTGCATGTTGTTTGTTCAGCATGGATCTGTTCTGAGTGTAGCATGCAGTGTTGATTGCCTCAGCCCAGAATTTCTTGGGCAATCCTGACTCAGTCAGCATGGTCCTTGCAGCTTTCTTCAGTGTCATGTTCCTTCTTTCAGCGACACCATTCTGTTGTGGGGTTCTAGCTGCAGAAGTCTCATGAGCTATACCAAGTTCATTACAAAAGTCAGAAATATATGAATATATAAATTCAGTGCCCTTGTCAGATCTGATCTTAGTAATGGACTGATTCTTCTCATTGCTGAGTCTCCTGAGCAACTCTGGAAGCTTCACCTATGTTTCCTTCTTATTCAACAAGAAAATAACCCAAGTATATCTGGAATAATCATCAATAACCACAAGGGTATATTTTCTACCATTCATACTCACAGGTGTTATGGGACCAAATAATTCCATGTGCAAGAGTTGAAGTATCCTGTCAGTGGAATGAGAAGCTTTATCTTTGAATGACGTTCTGACCTGCTTCCCTTCCTGACAAGCTTTGCACACATGATCTTTGCTAAAAACTTTATTAGGTAGACCTTCAACAAGTGACTGTCTAGAAATTTTGTTAAGAATCTTGAAGTTCAGGTGGCTTAATCTTTTATGCCATAACCAACTGAGCTCTAGAGAGCTTTTAGCAACAAAACAAGTATTAGGAATAGTGCTGCTCCAATCAGCAAGATAAACGTTACCTTTCCTAATACCTGATAGAAGCACTTGTGTTGATTTGTCCTTGACTGAACATATATTAGATGAGAACTCAACACTAAACCCTTTGTCACAGAATTGGCTTACTGACAATATGTTATGCTTCAGTCCTTCCACAAAGGACACATTTTCCACTCTGACTGTACCTATTATTAAAACACCAAAACCTTTAGTAACACCTTTTGAGTTATCACCAAAGGTTACCTGTGGACCATCTTTAGCTTGATATTCTTGGAGAAGACTCTTCATTCCAGTCATGTGCCTTGAGCAACCACTGTCTAGGTACCAAATAGCTTTGATTGAGTCTCCTCTCCTCTTGTTGTGATCCACAGTCGCCTGCAAGCAAATCAGGCTTTAGGTACCCATTGGGTGTTGGGTCCTATCGTGTCAGTTGTACCCTTCGGGATCCAGACTTGCTTAACAACCCTGATTGCCTCAGAGTGGTAAATCTGTCTCCCTGAAACATTGACATACACAACTTTCTTCTTCTTTGCCTGAGAGAAAGATGGTGTATGTGTGCTAGACTTAGGCTTCGCAGGAGCCTGAGTGGGTGCCTTTTGGGCTGGCTTCCTGTTCTTCCTAGGTCTGGGTGCAGCAGGTCTTGGGCCTTGTTCTTGATAAGGGCCCTGTGTTTTATTCTCCCTAGGCAAGTGAGGGAATGGAAAATAGTTAAAGGCCTCAGGATGCCAAAACCACGGGGGTGTCATCATGTTTGGCCTTCCCTGTTGGTATTGCCACGCATGATGGTACCCTCGCTGACCAGTCTGAGAACTCTTGGCCTGAGTCTTCCTCTGCTTTCGCTGAGGTTTTCCCTGACCTGAGCTCTCAGGGACCTCCCTAGGTTGCTTTGCCTTTCCCTTGGGTTTTGGCTTAGCTACCTTGGGGGCAACCCTGACTGTGTCAACAGTTTTCTTGCCCTTATCAGTTTGACGGGCCTGGAGTACAACCTTAGGTGCACTCTGGCCTGTCTGAACAAATACCCTCTCAGTGTCGCTCCCTGAAGCAACATGAGACTGACCTTGTGAGGATTTCTTAGGAACATATCCAAGTCCCTTTTTCTCATTCCCAGGCATTTGGCTGCTATTTATTTCCTCTCTAGCCACTGAGGATTTATTCATTGCTGCAACCTTTTTCTTGAGAGAGTCCTCACTCTTTTTCAGGATTTCATAACTGGTAAAGAGGTCATCAAACTTACTCTTAAGTACTTTCAATTCTTCCTTCCTGACCAACTCTTCCTCAGCCAATTCCTTCAGAATCTTCTCTCTTGGGAGACGCTCAGCATTGATTAAATCAATCTCCTGAGTTAGTCTCACAATCTGAGCTGATTCTTTAAGATCAGACTGAGTGAGTTGTTCATTCAGGTTTTGAACCTCAGTACTCAATTTCTTGTTCACCTCTACCAAGAAGACATTAGTTTCCTGCAGTCTGGAGAAATCAACCATCAATTGATCCAGGCAGATCTGAAGGTCCATTTCTCTAACTGACTCTGAGCTTAGCTCAGGATTTTAACCAGTGTAGGAACCACATACAGAGTTAGATGTTACCTCAGGTTCCTCCCTTGCCATAAGGCAGACATCATCGTACTCATCATCAGAAAAGAGTTCAGGCGACCTCTCCTCAGGACCATCAGAGTCAGCTGCATCCTCAGCGAGCATAGCTCTCCGATTAGCAAGTCTCTGGTCTCTCTTAGCCCTCCTGTCCTCTCTTTCCCTTGCACTCAGCTTCGGACAATCATACTGATAGTGTCCGCTCTTGTTACAGTTGTAACATGTTGGTTGCTCATCTCCTCTTTCTCTCCTTGGTTCAGGGTTCCTCCTTGAGTCAGGTTCCCTCTGTCTTGATGAGCTTCCAGTCTTCCCTGAGTGCTTGTCATCATGAGTACGTCTCTGTTCATCTCGACGATCAGGCTTTGGATCTGAATATCTTCTTTCTTCGCCACGATCTCTCCTCTGGTCAGAGTTTCTCCTTTCCTCATATCTCCTTGAGCTTTGGTGGGTTCCTTCAGGTTTTCTGTTACGTGAGTCCTGATAAAATTTCTTATAACGACCAAACCTGGAATTGAGCTTATCAAAGCGTCTGGCCATCAGGCTGTACTCTTCAGCAAGCTCTTCCTTGCTCATCTCCATCAGTGACTTTGATGAAGACTCAACAGGTTCAGACCTGGCCTTGAACGCCACGCTTTTCTCAGGAGTTTTCTCATTTTCTTCCTCTTCTGGCTGAACTTTCTTCTTTCTTTTGTTAAGATCAAATTCCAGTGCCTTTAGCTCTGAAAAAAGTAAAGCAGAAGTTATGTTGCTCATATCCTGAGTATTCTTAAGCATAATTACACTGTTATCCCATCTCTCAGGAAGGGCATTCAGGATCTTTGAAGCAACATCTCTCTTTGGGACATCTTTGTCCAGCATCACCAACTCATTCATCAACTTGATGAATCTTGACTCCATCTGATCGATTGTCTCACCAGGCAACATCTCGAACGCTTCGAACTTCTGAATGGCAATGTTTCTCTTGTTCTCCTTTATCTTCTCTGACCCCTCGCACATCCTGGTCAGCTCATCCCAGACCTCTTTTGCCGTCTTTAAATTCATTAGCCTTGCTGACTCCTCGAAAGGCACCGTATGCAAGATGATATTTTTGGCCACGTTATCAAGCCCCATCATCTTGATCTCATCAGTGGTTATATCATTCCTTTCCTTAGGAATGGGTACACCAATATAAAGATCATCGTATCCTCTACCTCTGGTATTAGGGACAGTGATTTTGATCGGTCCTTCCCTGAGAACATGCGATATCTGGTCATGGATGGCATCTAGATGTGCTTCTAATCTGAAGTTCCAATAGACAAAGTTAGATACTGAGAATTCAGGTAACGAAGCTTCAAGTCTCCTCGAAGTCATGATGATGCAAGTTTTATGAAAAGCAAACTTAGATATGTTCAGTGACCACCAACAGTTTCTCCTCTGAAACTATTAGTATTCAAAGTCAGTGGTCTTTTGAACCACTGCTCTGATACCACTTGTTGGTCCCGGTACAAGACTGAGGAATACGTGTATGGGGGGGGGGGGGGGGAAAACACGTATACCAATTTTCAAACTTAAAACCTGACTGAGTCCCCTTTACTCAGAGTGGTAAAGAACTAGGAGCTGATAACACACCTACTGACTACACTTGGTGCGGGTCAGTTGGCTAACTATCAGTTCAAGTTCAGTGCGGAAATGCGTGAGCCCTGATAGTTTAAAGTCTTGTTTAGTTTGCTTTCTGAAAAACTTGTTTTACTCAAAACTGAATAGTGATTAGAAGGGCAGTGCTCTTTTTAAGGATCAGGCTGATTGATTCAAGCCTGATAAACCAAATGCAATGAATGAATACGTAATATAGCAAGCATGCACAATATCAAAGCAATAGGAACACAGGGAGTTTAACGTGGTTCAGAGACTCAAGGGATTCTTATTTTTAACGTGCCAAGGTGCACCAAGACCAGCTAACCTCACTGATCTATTAAACTCCACTTACTAACTCACTAACTGACTTACTCCCAACAAACCTAACTTAGGGTTTTGGTTTCAGTTTGGATTCCAACTAGGCTGAGATTATCCTTACAAGGCAAAGCTATGCTAAGGATTGGATAATCTCTCTAAGCTTAAGATAATGCTAGTTCGCTCTTGGAATACATAATAACTCTCAGTAACTAAGAAACACTTAGGAAATTTAGATGGTTTCGAGTGTTACTTCTAAGGTTGAATGCTTTGAGTGCTTGAGAGCTTGAGTAATTTCTGGCTTGAAAATTTCCCGTAACCTTGAATGGGTTCAAGGCCTTCTGTATTTATAGATGATTTGAAAAACTATCCGTTGGAGAGATAGTCTTTCTTGTCAACTATGTAGAGTGGCTTCAAACGGACATATCTTCATGAAGCAGCCGTCCTTGCACGGATTTGGTAGTTGCATTAAATGCACATTAAATGCTTGCCCGTTGAATATGCAGTCTGAAATTAGTCTTCTTGTCAGGTTCCGTACGTGCGTGTCCTTCCCGGATTGGTCCACGTCATCAGGTTGGTGAGAATGTCAGAACTTATTCCTGAGCTTCAGGCTTGTCTTATTAAGTTCATTTTGTCTTGAGCTCACCGGTCTTGTCCTGACGCTGACATTCCTTTTGCATTGCTTGGCTCTACTCCAAGTCTTCTCAATAACTCAGTTTCATCCTGTTCCCTTCAGGACTGAGTAGTACTGACCTCAGGGTTATACTCTTCATCACTGAGACTTACTCAGCCAGCTTAGGAGACTGCCATAAGTTCAGGATGGTAAGCTGTCTTCAGGCTCTGAATCTTGATTGTCATCAGTAAGTGCTCCTCTTACTGAGTACCTGTGAAATGTAAAATGACTAAGTACAAATCCTAACCAAGACTAGCCTGACAAACAAATGAAAACATCTTTTAAGGGGCTTTGGGATCTTAATCAAAACTGACAATGTCCCAACAGATTGGTCTGTCTTGACTACGAGATTGCACTAGCACATTTAGTATGTGTTGAAGAGGACCTACAGTGAGGATAAATTCTTCTGTTCTGAAATGTGAAGAATTAGACCTCAGTGGTTGTTGATTTCTTAATCTCCGTCACTTAAATAGGACCGTGTGTGCTTAATGGTTACTGCTTTGATTCATGTTGGGTGAGAATCATTGTGACTTCGAACTTTGTGTCTTGGGCAGTAATATTAATCATACGACGGTTGCTAAGATTTAATACGGAGAAACGCGTGCGAGTACGGCTCGTGTGATTAGTCCCCTTGGTGGGCTCAGAAGTTTTATCGTACCAAATCTTGCAAGTGAAGAACCAGTTTCTTCGGTACGGATAATAATGTTGAGCTGTCTTTACTCCAAGGTGAAATATATTAATTAATTTAGAGCTATTCAGAAGCTTAATTAATTAATGGACTTGATAATCTTAAATGCGGGAAATAATAACCGGGAGCCCATATTATCGTAATATGGATTAAGATGGATAGTGCAATATTAATTTATTAGTGGTAATAATTAATATTAATTGATTGAATTATATTGGGGCTCAATATTGAAATTCAGAAGTCCATTAGGAAGTCCAATCTTAATTCTCCTCAAAGGCCCCTCAAGTAGCCCATTAAGTAGCCCAATAATGATAAGGTGATTAAAATAAAAAGAATATATTATGCTGATTTTTTCTCATTATTTTCGAAAATATGGAATTCAAGGAGAGAGAAGATTTTGTTGATTTTCTTGGAAAGATATTATGGAAGATATGTATTCTTGGAATACAAGAATATCTCATATATTCAAGAAGATCCAAATCTTGGGATCTCTTCATGAAATTTTCAAAAATTGCTTGTTTATAAGGTAAATGAGATTTTTGTGGAATATTTTATTGTGGAGAAAAGAATATATGAGATATATTCAAGATTTCTTAGAGTCTAAGAAAAGATTTTCTCCAAGGCCCAATATTCCTAATATTTTTGGCCACTATGCTTATAAATAGGGGATGATTATTTCATCCCCATGTACATAATTCCATGTGTTGGAAAAAATCAAGAGCATAGATATTTTTCTTTTTCCTTAGTTATTTTAATTGTTCGAAAGCATCTCCCACCTGTGATCGAATAAGGCGAAAGAGAAATACTTGAGAAGGCTTTTGGGTTGATAAAGTGCGTACGTGTTTGTCCCGTTTTATTCAAAGGCCAAGTTCTACGAGAGGTACGTAAGTCACATATTTTCTTGTTTATTCCGCCCTAGATTATATGTGAATTAATTCAACATGCATGATGTTAAATTGGTTGTTGGAATTATTATTTGAATTAATTAGGATTAATTCATGCTAGTAATAATTGTATTTAAATTCGTATTTAAATTTCATCCCGAATAGATTCCGGGCACCCCTATTTTCCCAACAACTGGTATCAGAGCCACGGTTTCGGGCTCTGGTCTTTAAATTGAAATTTAAATTGTTAGACATTAAATTGAAATTGGATAGTAGAATTGCTAGATCTTTTTTGCAGGTATCCAATTGTCATGGTTTTTAATGTTGTTAATTTTTCATGCGTGTGAATTAATTGTTTTTAATTCGATTCGTTCGAATTCATTTTTCTCGTGAGAATATCCACGAGTAGATTAGTTGGTTTTATTTTTATTTGATCATTGTAATAGACTAGTCTAGATCTATTTTTTTTTATAAAATAAATTGTAACTGGATCGAGACGAAGAACGAAGAATTAAAGATGGCATACCCTGACGACGCATGCATGCGTGGCGCGTGCATGGACGTAAAATCATGCATGGGGTGAAGAAAACGAGAACGAACAGCGAAACCCGGTGCACGACCCGCGCGCGACGGGTGCCCGACGCTGCACGGGCGTGCACGAGAGGCTCGGTCGCTCGGCGCTCGGTGCTCGGCAGTCAGCGCTTCGGCTGCTTGGCCGATGCGCGCCGTATCTCGGGCCGTGGAATTTTTTTCAGTTCTGTTTTTTTCCGTGTGTTTTTAAACATCGTCCCGAACCCCAAACAATGTTGTTTTTGATGAAGTGTTGTTGTTCGAGTGGGAGCGTGTCGAGACGAACGACGGATAGCAACAAGGACGACATTCGTATCAAGATATGAAGAAATTAAACCGTGGCAATTGGATTTGAGTGCTCCAATGTGTTTAATTTTGTTTTGATGGATGTTTTATTTTGTGCACTAATTATTATTTATTAATATGTGTTTGCATGAATGTTATTGTCCAAGAAAAACCTTACTTTCGAAAATTACTAAGTATGTTTATTTAATCGCAATTTTATTCCGGATATTAAAATTGGATTAATTTGGCCTCCATAATTTATTTATTTGTGAAGTTCTTTTGGAATACATTTCCCCCTCGGATCGGCCAAAAGAACGGATTTCACATGAATAAATTCCGAAAGAATGATTGTGGATTATTACTAGTGGCGGTATTGACCCTCACCACGAGTGGCTTGCTCAAAGCGAAATAATAATCCTGTATTTAATTATGGTTATTACTTAGGCATAGGAAATTGATATTAACTTACTCCCCTCGGAGTCCTTGTCAATTTCTATGTGGTCAAAGTGGGAGCCAACTATTAATTTTGAATTAAGGATTTGTAACTTTTAAGTTTGTGATCCGCTTGAATGTATTTAAATGTATAGACCACCCCTCGTGGCGCATTTAAATTGTTTCGAGATGTTGGCTGATGCATGATTATATTGTTTTAAGGTTTCAGTATAATTGATGTGATCGAATTGTGATAATTTTGTATTTTTCTAGATATTGATATGAATGTATGTTTTATTCTCAGTTCATCATGTCGCAACCTTTTAATCAACTGTTTAGTATACTTAAAGATAACAAACTTGTTGGTGAGAACTATGTTGATTGGAAACGTAACCTTGATATTGTCCTAACCGCTCAACACCACAAATGGGTACTTACTACTCCTAAGCCCCAAGAGCATGCCGAAGATGCGAGCAAGGCGGTCAAGAAAGAGCATAAGAGTTGGTTTGATTCTGATGAGATGGCTAGGTGTACTATTCTGGTTTCAATGTCAGATGTGTTGCAACACCAACACATGGAGACCGCCTCTGAGATAATGCTCAATCTTGAAGCGATGTTTAAACATCAGAACCGTACAGTTAGGCAAATCACCATGCGAAAGATGCTTTCGTTGAAGATGGTGGAAGGTACGCCCGTAAGGAATCACGTTATCGAGATGATGGGTTATCTCAACAAGTTGTAAGTACTTGGTGCGGAATTTGATCTCCCTACTAAGGTCGATTTTGTTCTCCATTCTCTGCCGAAGAGCTTTGAGCAGTTTCAGTTGAACTATCAAATGAATGACCGGACAAATAGTTTGCCCGAGCTCTTGCAAGCTTTGGTGTCGACGGAGACGTTAATGGATCATCAAACTGTTGCTATGGTGGTGAACGGTCTGTCTGCCTGTTCGGGTCCCAAGGGAGGGAAGAAGAGAAAGAGGACGAAAGGCCAGACCCAAGCAAATCCAACCGTTGCGAAACCCAAGGCAAAGGGAGAAGGAGGTGGAAAGAAAGCTGCTAAGGGTAAGTGCTTCAATTGTGGTAAAAAGGGACATTGGAGGGCGACCTGTTCTAAGCCTAAGAAGGCGGTAAAGAAAGGTAAGTCTCATGCTTTAGTCGTTGAATTATATGTTGCGGCGTATGCTGCCCACGTTTGGGTAGTGGATACCGGGGCAACTGATCATATTTATTTCACTCTTCAGGGGTTCCAGCTAACCCGGCGACTTAGCAAGAATGAGATCACCATCACTTTGGGCGATGCTACGAGAGTGGCAACCGAAGCAGTGGGAGTCGTGCACCTATCTTTTGAAGATAGAGTTTTAATTTTAAGAGATGTTTTATATGTTCCGAACTTTAGGAAGAATTTAATTTCAGTTTCTAAGTTGTTTTTTGATGGATATTCAGTTACTTTTAATAAAGTTGTTACTGTTTCTTTTAAGAATGATACTATCTGTCATGGAATGTTGGTAAACAATCTCTATACGATTAAGTGTGCACACCACTCAAATAATGAATCTAATAACACGTCGATCATTTTGAGAAATAAAAGAAAGCGTTCTTCGGAGATGAACGAAACACTTCTATGGCATCTTAGACTAGGTCATATTAATCTAAAGCGGATAGAGAGATTGATGAAAGACGGATCCTTGGAATCATTCCAAGTCGAACCGTTTCCAACTTGTGAATCTTGTTTAGAGGGTAAGATGACCAAGAGGGCATTTGGAGCCAAGGGGAATAGAGCCACGGAAGTGTTAGAACTCGTTCATACCGATGTGGGTGGTCCAATGACGATCAAAGCGAGAATGGGGTATGAGTATTTCGTCACCTTCATTGACGATTACTCAAGATATGGGTACATTTACCTTATAAGGCATAAGTCTGAAACTTTTGATAAGTTCAAGGAGTTTAAGGCCAAAGCCGAGAAACATAGGGAAAAGAGTATCAAGTTTCTACGATCAGATCGTGGAGGCGAATACCTCAGCAATGAATTCTTGAACTACTTATCGGACGAAGGGATCGTATCCCAGTTAACCGCACCGGGAACCCCTCAACAGAACGGTGTGGCAGAACGAAAAAACCAGACTCTTTTAGAGATGGTCAGATCCATGATGAGTTATTCGGATTTACCCAAGTCGTTTTGGGGTAATGCCTTGGAAACGACGGCTTACATTCTGTTGGTCCCACTCGATAGATTAATTGTGGAAGCTTATGTAATAATGTCTTTCCAAAATCTTTTATAAGAGAGCAATAAACAATAATTAAAATAAAGCGATAAATGATACAAGATATATAGTGGTTCGGATAAATATCCTACGTCCACTCTCCCTTATCACCAAGGGGTCTCACTATCAACCAACTCACAAACTTACTCACTGGAATTTCTGAAGTACCAGCACCTTCTTACAAACTCTTTAGATCTAACTTCGATCTAAAGATAGACTTACTCCAACCTTGTCTAACAAGATGAACAGGTTGAGTATATAAACTCCTTACGAGTAGATGAGTAATTAAGAACAAAGTGTGAGTGCAATATGCGTAGTGATCAAAAGCTTAGTATGGCTATATGCGCGTGAATGATTCTAGAGCTTTTTCCGATCTGCACTCAAGTATATATAGAGGGGATTAGGGACATAGCCGTTGGGAGGCTAATCCAATCAGATCCTCTATATATGGAAGCTTCAATCAATCAATTCCCTAATTGATTGATTGGGTTGGTGAGATCTTGATTGATTGTCTTCATATCTTCTCAATCCAATCTTGTTTTGACTTGATTAATCACCAACGGAACAATGCTTCCAATTTGCCTAACTCTGATTCTCTCCAGAGAAGGCAGGACCAGACACCAGGCAACCTAGGTGTCTTCTGGTCCTTATCTGGTGAACAACCAGAATACTCAGTAGAATAAGGGGATCAAACTGAGCATCTTTTGTTCCACCAGACTCGTCTGGTCCGGACTCGTCTGGTCTGGGGAAGGACCTCTGCCTCTGGTCTGATCTCCTCTGGTGAAGTCCTCTGGTGGAGTCCTCTGGTGAAGTCCTCTGGTGGGGTCTTCTGGTGACTCTTCTGGTGAGGTCTTCTGGTCTGGCAGTTCCCCCTAGACTAAGTCCTAATCTAGATCATCACCTGGCTAACAGGTCCAGATGGTCCTATTACATCTTCTGGTCTGTTTTAACTCATCAAAACTAACAATTTTTATCCTAACAATTTCCCCTTTTTTTATGGAGTTAAAACACTACCAGAACTGATCAAAAGTAAAACTTAAGCAAGAAAACAATAAAGGGATGAGACCTTAGAATAGATCTCATCAGGCAAATAATAAGACAACAAGGAGTTGTCTTTAGAACAGAGAAGATATGTATTTTTTATTAATAATCAGAGGACAAAATAATTACAGATTACATTGAAGTTCATTGTCCTATTCTAGGCATATCTTCTGTTCTCTTTAGGGACAAGAAACCAGTCAAGGAACCTATCCTGGACGGCCTTCAACTCTGCAGAAGATGTTGGGGTGAAATTCACCAACACCTTGGTCTTGTAAAGCTTCTTCAGTTCTGCCCAATCCACCTGGTTCCCAATCATGGGAGTGTTAAGATAAGTAAATTCAGGAGCAGTCACCTCCAGGTTGAACTCAATGGTTGAATCCATCAGCTGCTTGTACAAGTCTGCATCATAGGCTTGCATCCAAGAATGGAAGGTTCTGTTGATCAGCTCATCATCTTCTGGTGCTGGCCTCTGGATATAATGCTGAATGAACCAGAGGGTCTTGGCTTCTCTCCATCTCTCAATCAGAGGATATGGCACAGTAGAGTCAAAGGACCCTTCTGTCCTGAGTGGCAAGATGTTCATAACTTCCACAGGAGCTTTCCTCTTCTGACCTGAGCCACCTGCACCAGAAGGAATACCAGCTTCTCTGGCCTTCTTGTTCTGTCTCCTAACATATCTGAGCCTCTGCTCTTCATCTATGTTCTTCCTGATTCTGGCTTGCCTCTCCTCTGGAGTCTCTTCCTTGTATCTCTTCTCTGCTTCTTCGACAACAGATTCAAGGAAACTCTTCTTTACTTTTCTAATCTTCCTCTTAGCAGGACCAGGAATGGTAGAGGGATCTTGCTCAGCTTCAGATGACTCTTCTTCTGCAGCAAGCTGTTTAGCCATAGATAGAGATTTCAACTCTTCTTTCTTCTTCTTCTGCAACTCAGCCTGGGCCAATGTGTTCTCCAGCAGGTCCAGACGAGCTCCATGGCTAAAAAGAGTCTCATTTGTGGTCTTCGCCAGACCAGTTCTGGCCTTCTCTTCCCCCTTTTTAACTTCATCAAGGAGGGGCTCCACTACCTGCCTTATGAGATCAGGCAAGGCAGTGTTGGAGGAAGAGTGAAGATCACGAAGCTGCTTGGCCTCCTCCAGGTAAGCCATAGACTCTGCAACAAGTCTCTCTTGCTTCTCCAACATCTCCTGGAGGGAGTCCTTCAGTCTAGCAGTTTGAATCATCTGGCTGGCCATCTCCACTTTGAGCACAGAGACTGGCCTCATCTACTCCATCACGTGCTCCTGGAGCTGCTTCTGGCTGTGCATTACATCTAATTTGACAAACAAGCCATTAGCCTTGAATGAAGCTTTAACTTCTGCCAGAGTGGACTTGATCTGTTTGAGGAAGATTCTCCTTTCTTGCTTGATCTGATGCTCAATCATAGCAGGGGCCATATGTTGGATTGCTTTGGAAAAGCGCCCTATCTGCATGATCTGCTCGTTGAAGAAAGCCTTCATCTTCTGGAGCACAGCAGGAGACATCTCAAAGTCCTCCTCGTCTGAATAAAGCTCTGGAGGGAAGACAAAGTTTGGACCAAACTTGTAAGTGGGGCCCTCTGGAGTGAGCATTACTCCTCTCTGGATGAGCAGGGTGCGAATCAAGACTTTAGCTGCACCAGGAGTCTCCAGCTCTGCTGGGTTCTGAATGTTCATCTTCTGCTTCAGCTCAATCTCCCAAGCAGTGAAGTTGGAGGCACCCATTTCCTCAAGCAATAGCACCAGGTCCTCCACATCTTCAAGTCTGGCCTTGCTCCAGACCTTGGCATCAGTAAGCTCTGCCAGAAGTGGTAAGTGCTCCAGAAGAACTGGAAAATGCTCTCTTAGCCAGAGCTGAGCACTTACACTCATACTCTGCCTAATGGGACCCATTTCTGCAGATGAGAAAGTGAAGGGTTTGGGCCCAGAGGCAGAGGAGGAAGGGGCTAAGTCAACAGGCTCAAGTGAAGCTTCCTCATCTTCACTATCATCGCTGGTTAAACAGGTTGGGGAGGGAGGAGGGGCAGGGAATCCCAGAGCCATAGCAATGGTTGGGTCCTGATCTGTATGGGTTTGGGGAGGGTTAGGATTTTGTGAAGTAGAGGTGGTAGGGATTGGTTGCTCTGCACCAGAAGAGGAAGGAATATCTGGTACAGAATGTGTAGGAGGGATTTGGAAGGTGGAAGAGTTTGAAGGGGGGACTTCTGCACCAGAGGAGGTTGAGGGAACCTCTGATACAGAAGGTGGGGGAGAGGGGTTAGTGGGGATATGTGTTTGGGAAATTGTGGGAGAAGGTGTTTGTGTAGGAATGGTAGAGGGAGTATAGACGGGGGTATCTGGGATAGTCTGCTCTGGTGGAAGAATGGGGTTACCAGAGGCAGATGGGGTTTGGGGAATGTTATCTGGGGGAGAGATGGAAGGGGAAACAAAATTTATGGGGGAGGAAGAGGGAAAGGAAGGGTTTACCTCTGCTGGGTCAACACCAGCAGGCACAACAGGCTCTGGAGCATCCTCCATCATCTGGGTGGCATCCTCAATGGCCTTCTCCAAGGCCTCTCCAAGATCAGATCCAGAGTCTGAATCTTGAAGAAGGGCTCTCTTGGCCTTGGATTTCCTTACAAGAGGCACTTCATCTTCTACCTCTTCCTCTTCTGATGGCTCATCCACCAGAAAGGTTTTCTTGGCCTTTCAGCTAGTCCTCCTCTTCTTAGCAGAATGTCTCCTGGCCTCGTCTGGCTGCTTCCTCTTTGAAGCTCCTGCCTTCTTGGCAACCTCACTCTTCTTCTTCAGTACATCAAGAAGAGGGATCTGGTCCTCCTCAGAGGAACCAGAGAAAGCAACATTTGAAGAACCAGTTGCTCCAACAGCTTTCTTCTGAGTCTTCTGCTGCTGCTGCTGCTGCTGCTTCTGCCCCTTAGCAGGTGAGGGAATGGCTTGAAGGGGAGGAGCAGGGATGGCTTGCTCACCATCAGAATCAGGATGGCCATGGAGAGGACCATCCTTGGAGAACATAATCTTGGACTTATGAAAGCCCTTACACCAGGATTGTCTCCATTTCTTCTCTGGAAGAATCGAATCCAGAATTAGGGTGAGTTTTGTGCCCAATGATACATTAGCATTGAACACAAATTGTTGCTCTCCTGGCAACTGGGGGCATTCTTCCTTCTGGATTTTCACCTTGTTCTTCCTCAGCACCCCCCAAAAGAACTCAACCCAGTTACATTGAACACCATCCAGAATGGCCCTCATAACACAGAGCCTGCCAACGAAGATGGCATCTGTGCTATGGCTCTCACACATGAGAATCTTCACCACAATGTCAAATAGCACTTTATACTTCTGCCTAAGATGCTTGTCCAAGAAACCCTTAGTAATATTCTGGCATGAATTTCTGGCAAACATCTTGAAGGATTCCAACGCCTCTCTTTCTTTGTACTTCAGTGGGTCCACACCTTCCGCAGAAAGGTTACCAAAAAGACCACAGAAGTCTGCCTTAGAGAAAACAAGATCCTCTGAATCAATCTTAGATGAAATATAGTCTTCATGGATCTTCATCCGGATAAGAAACTGTGCAGCATATCCATCCAAGGTACGCAGATCCTTGGGAACCTTTGAGATCAACTCCTCCAGCCCAGAACGTCGGAGAAGTTCCAAAATCTCCAAAGCGGCCGGATTCTTAGTGGAATAGAAGTCCACCACCATTTCTGTCTTGAGTTTCTTGCAGACATAGTCTGGATCAAAATTGCACTTGGGTGCCATAACTGTGAAAGAGAGAGAGAGAGAGAAAATGCTTTGCAGAGAGAGGTTAGGGTTTGAATAGTATAGAAACGTGAAAGGACAGATTGAAAACAAAATTGATTTAAATAGAGTAGTACGCGTGGCTTGAAAATTAAATGAAGTGTAAATGCGTGTTGTTTCAAATTCAATTTAGGAAACAAAATCAATTTTAGCATTGATTGACATTTTGCACAGTGATTAAATCTGATGGCCACGATGAAAGGCAAGATACAGATTTAATCTGGTGCGTTGGCATAGTCATTGGGACTGGGCATAAAGGGGTTTTGTGGCAGTCAAGAGAAAAAGCGAAATGATTGCCTAGGCCCTATACCCTAGTCTTAAATACACTCCGAAGTTGAAAGGTTTTGAGTGTACTTACTAATTTGAAAAGTGTATCCCAATGATCAGAGGCCAGAGTAGAAAAGACATACCTGTTACCTGATATTGTAACCAGATGATACCACAACTAGTCTGGTGATACTTCTCCTCTGATGGAACTTATCTGGTCCTGGTCAGTAAAGACTTTGGACATATCTCTGACTCAGCACCTCATCTGGGATTAGTGTCACCTGGTGTATACCTCTTCTGGAAGTATACCCTCTCTGATATATCTAATCTGCAGGTATGTTAGCATAAGGGAAAATTTATGAAGAAAATTAATAAAATAAGGATACTTCTCTGATGTTCCCCCTAAATCAATTCTGTCTCTGGATCCAACAATCCTAACTCAAAAGCTAACTCTCTGAATCTGGTCTCAGCCAAAGGCTTGGTTAAAATATCTGCTCTCTGCCTCTCTGTTGCAATCTTTTCCATCCTTATGTCTCCCTTCTCAACATGATCTCTGATAAAATGATGCCTTATATCAACATGTTTGCATCTGGTATGAAGAACTGGATTCTGGGTGATTGCAATGGCACTATTACTATCACAGAAAATAGGAATATCCTTAGCTCTAATCTGGTAATCCCTAAGCTGTTGACTAATCCAAAGAAGTTGAGAATAACAACTCCCTGCAGCCATGTACTCTGCTTCTGTTGTTGATGTAGCAACTGAAGTCTGCTTCTTGGAAAACCAGGATACCAATTTGTTCCCTAAAAATTGGCATGTACCACTTGTAGATTTCCTATCTATTCTGCACCCACCATAGTCTGAATCTGAAAAACCACTCAATTCCAGGTTGTCATCTGCAGGATACCATAATCCTAAATTCACAGTTCCCTTGAGATATTTCAATATTTTCTTAGCTGCTTCCAAGTGACTCTTCTTGGGGTTAGCTTGAAATCTGGCACAAACTCCTACAGCAAAAGTAATATCTGGTCTGCTTGCAATCAGATACAAAAGAGAACCAATAAGTGCTCTGTACTGAGTCTGGTCCACACTCTCTCCAGACTCATCTGGATCCATGTTGAAATTTGTCATCATAGGGATCTTGGCTGCCCTGCTAGATCCTATTCCAAATTTCTCTAACATGTTTCTGGTGTACTTAGCTTGATTAATAAAAATTCCCTTCTCTGATTGCTTAACCTGCAAACCCAAAAAGTAATTCAATTCTCCCATCATGGACATCTCAAATTGACCCTGCATGAGCTCACCAAACTTCTCACACAGCTTCTTGTTAGGGGATCCAAATATGATGTCATCAACATATATTTGGACCAGAAGGATGTCCTTTCCTTCTTCTTTCCTAAACAAGGTCCTATCAATTTTACCTTTAGTAAAACCATTGTCCAGAAGAAATTGAGAAAGAGTGTCATACCATGCTCTGGGTGCCTGCTTCAGCCCATAAAGAGCTTTCTTAAGTTTAAACACCTTGTCACCTTGTTCAAAACCAGGAGGTTGTTCAACATACACTTCCTCAATGAGAATCCCATTAAGAAAGGCAGATTTCACATCCATCTGGTATACTTTGAACTTCATGTGAGCAGCATATGCTAAGAACAATCTGATGGCTTCTAGTCTGGCAACAGGAGCAAAAGTCTCATCATAGTCTATTCCTTCAGACTGAGAATAGCCCTGGGCCACTAGCCTTGCCTTGTTCCTAGTAATGACATCATTCTCATCTTTCTTATTTTTGAAAACCCACTTAGTGCCTATCACCTTTTGATGACTTGGTCTGTCTACCAGCTCCCAAACATCCTGTCTGGTGAATTGATTCAATTCCTCCTGCATAGCCACAATCCAATTTGAATCTTTCAGTGCCTCCTTGATGTTCTTGGGCTCAATCAAGGACACATAGCAACTGAATAAGGCAGCTAAGTTAATAGTTCTCCTAGTCTGGACACCCTTAGTTGGATCTCCTAAGATCAGGTCATTGGGGTGATCAACCAGGGTCCTCCTTCCCGTGGTCTTGCCTGGGTGATCATCTTCTGCAGTACCTTGGTGATTATCACCACCTGCAGAAGAGCTTCCCCCTACAGGAGTTCCAACCTCTTCTGGTTCTGCTCCTTGTGAAGGTTGCTGCTTCAGAGAACCAGGAGATGGGTCATCATCTGAATCTGAATCTGAATCAAGAATAGGTGGATTGACCTTGATAACTCTGGCTGTAGTCTGATTCTGGGTCTCATCAGGAGACTTAGAATCCACCTTGTACTCAAAAGTAGATTCATCAAAAACAACATGAGGTGTTTCCTCCACACAAAGTGAATTCTTATTAAAAACTCTAAAAGCTTTACTGGTGCTGGAATATCCTAAGAATATTCCATCAGCCACTTTAGCATCAAAGGTTCTTAATTTAGATTTCCCATTGTCATGGATGAAACACTTACATCAAAAAACATGAAAATATGAAACAGATGGGGTTTTACCTTTCCATACCTCATATGGGGTCTTATTGTGTCTCTGGGCAATCAGGCACCTGTTCTGAGTGTAGCAAGCTGTATTGATGGCCTCTGCCCAAAATCTCTGTGGAGTGTTGTACTCTGCCAGAAGTGTTCTTGCAGCTTCTTTGAGAGTCCTATTCCTCCTTTCTGCAACTCCATTTTGTTGAGGTGTTCTGGCAGCAGATGTCTCATGAAAAATCCCATGATCCTTGCAGTAATCTGCAATATGTGAATTCAAAAACTATGTTCCTTTGTCACTTCTGATCCTGACAATGCTCTGGTTCTGCTCATTCTGAATCTGCTTGAAGAACTCTGGCAGCTTAGTTATAGTTTCATTTTTCTTAAACAAGAACACTACCCAAGTGTATCTTGAAAAGTCATCTACTATTACTAAGGTGTACTTCCTTCCACTGAAACTAAGAGGAGAAACAGGTCCAAACAGGTCCATGTGAAGTAGTTGAAGTACTCTGGTTGTGGTTGTGCTCTGGACATCCTTAAAGGAAGTCTTGGGTTGTTTACCCTTCTGGCATGAACCACAAACCTGATCCTTCTTAAACACTTCATTAGGAAGACCTCGAATGAGACCCTTTCTGGCAATCTTGTTCAATGTTTTGAAGTTAAGATGACACAATCTCTTGTGCCAAATCCAGCTGTTCTCTGCAGATCCTTTAGCAACCAGGCAAGCATTCCTTGGGCAACTGCTAAAATCTGCAAGATAAATATTACCCTTCCTCAAGCCTATTAGCAAGATATCATTATAATCAGAAGAGAAAACAGTGCATGAATCACTAGAAAACTTCACTGAGTATCCCTTGTCACAGAATTGGGATACTGAAAACAGATTATGCTTGAGTCCTTCTACGTAGTAGACTTCATCTACAGATACTCCATTGAAGGTCAACTTTCCAACTCCTCTGGTGACTCCATAGTTGTTGTCACCAAACATCACTCTTGGTCCATTCAATGGCTTGAAATCTTGGAGATTATCCTTCTGGAAGGTCATGTGCTTGGAACATCCACTATCAATGTACCAGACATGGTTGCTTGAAAATCCTTTCTCCAATGGACTCTTATCTACCTGCAGAGAGATCAATTAGGTCCCCTACTAGTGCTGGGTCCTGATTGGTTAGTTGCAGGTTTTGTAGGAATCCATAGATAAAGATCATCCCTTGATGGATGAGGAGATCTTATCTTCCTTCCAAATCTATCTACCAGTACATGTCCTCTTACTATGACATATTGAGCTACTGGTCTGATAAGGACACCTTTCCTATAAACAGGTCTGGTGTACCTTTTCTCAAATCTGGCCTTTGGAATGGCCTGCCTCAAAGACATGGTCTTAAAGGTCTGGTTGTAAGGGTACATCCTAGAAGAACCATCTCTGGTGTCATAACTACCCAGATCAGTTGGTTTTCTATAGATGGGTCTGGAAGACCTCCTCTGGTTCTGATAATTAGACCTGTTCTGGTGATTATAGTTCCTTTGAGTATACCTATTCTGGAATTGATTCCTCTGAGAAAATTGTCTCTGGGGTACCTGGTTCTGTTGAACATTGTTCCTTCTCTGGTAGTTATTACTCTGATTGGTATTCCCCCTTTTTGAGTGTTTCCTTTGAGGTCCCCTTATCTGTTTAGGTTCCCTTTGAGGATTTCTCTGGGGTCCTCCAATTTGAGTAATATCTACTCCTTGGGACTCATTGTTCACAGAACCATCAATCTTTAATGGTTCCCCTTGTTGACACTTATTCTCTAACATCTTCTCTTCCAGAACAGTCAACTCTTCTGGACCATTAGTTAAGTGATTAACAGAGTGGTTCCTTTTCCAATCAGGATTGTGAACCACCTTGTAACCATTACCAGTTAAGTCTTTATCATTCCAGATTTCTACCAATTTACCAGCTCTTACAGACTTGTCTTTATTATAGAGGTACTTGTGAGTTTTAGTGGTAATTCCAGAATATCCTAAACCACTCTTATCACAAATGCGCTGAGAAGACTCTGATATGATAGATACAACAGATGGTATCTTAGGAGCTTCTCTGGGCATAGGTATCTCCTCTATGTTGTGAACAACTTGTTTTCCCTTGATAAGAGTTTGGTATTTGGCTCTGAGTTCAGTGATCTCATCCTCTTGAGAGTTCCTTTCTTTCATGAGTTGATCTACCAGAGTATCTCTTTCTGTGATCTTTTCCTGAAGTTCAGAGACTTCTTTGGAATGATCTTTCATGAGTTCTCTGGTGGATTTGTGCTCATGAGAGAGTGATTGAACTTCAGCTCTGAGCCTACCATTCTCTTTCTCAAGTTTTTGGCAGAGTTGGACACAATTTTGGAGATCTGATAGCATTTGTTGCATATCAGACTCTCTGGAGTTACCAGATGAATTAGAGGATTCAGTACATTTGGAATTAGATAAAACAAGAGTAGTTTCATTTACCTCAGTGATGTCTGCCATGAGACACACATCATCATCTGATCCAAAGTCAGAAGAAGAAGAACTGGAACTAGTATCCTCCTCCTCTGCTTCTGCCAGCAGTGCTCTCTTATCTGCATATCTCCTATCTCTCTTGATTCTTTTCTCTTCTCTTTCCCTAGGAGTAAGCTGAGGACAATCATAACTGTAGTGACCAGTCTTGTTGCATGTGTAGCAGGCATTGTCTCCTCTGGGACTAGGACTTGGCTCTCTCCTCCTCTGGTTGTATTCTGATCTGGCAGGGCTACTCTCTCTCCTCTGGTAGTCAGGTCTGCCAGAGCTACCATCCCTCCTCTGATGATCTGATCTCCCAGAGTTGCCAGGGTTGTCATCTCTCACCCTCTCTGGAGTTCTGAATCTGGTCTCCCTTGAGTCTCCAGATGTCTTCTCCTTCTCTGCAGGCTTGAAAGAACTCTTCCTGTTTCTGGTAGACTCCTTCCAATGCCTTTTGTACCTGCCATATTTTGAACTCATTTTGTCTAATTTATGAGTTAGAAGTGCTACCTGCTCCTTGAGGCTCAAGTCATCTGCAGTAGACTCCTTTGGCTTGGCATCAGATTTGAGGGTTGAAGAGAATGCAACTCCTTTCTGGCCAGAAGAGGAAACCTCTTCTGTTTGATCCTCCTCTTGAAGATCATATTCGTAAGCTTTGAGATCAGACAACAGAAGATGGTGATCCAGAGTGTTGAGATCCTTGTTGTCCTTGATCACAGTGACTTTAATTCTCCACCTGCTTGTTAGTGAGCGTAATATTTTACTATTAATCTCTTTTTCAGAATAGGTCTTACCTAAGGCACTAGCCTTGTTCAAGAGATTCGTGAGACGCATGTCCAGCTGGTCAATGGTCTCGTCTGGTTTCATCTTAAATGTGTCAAAAGAGTGTTGAACAGCTTGGAGCTTGTTATCTTTAATCTTCTCTGATCCTTCACAGAGCAGAGCTAATTTGTCCCACATCTCTTTTGCAGTGGTGCACGTCCTGACCTTTTCAATTACTTCTTTAGTAAGAGTGTTGATAATCTCAGTCCTCGCCACCTGGTCCAGGTTATGTAGCTTTCTCTCATCGTTGTCAAGTTCGTCTTTCTTTTTGAGGATTCGTTGTCTGGGAACTCTATCCTCTGCAGCGTCGCTAGTTTCTTCTCTGGACTCAGACCTGCCACTATCAATGGGAGTCCAATAAAATTTAATGGGGCCACTTTCAACCACATCTAACATGCGGTGGTGAATAGCTCCAAGATGATTACTCATCATGAAGCTCCAGTGGCTATAATCCTCGAATGAGAATTCTGGCAGTTTGCGACTCTTATAAGAAGATTTTGAAGACATATTGATAAGAAATTTAGGGAAATAACAAGAACTTGAATAAAAGCACTAAAGAGCAATGGATCTGCCCGGTGACCACCAAAAGCTTTTCAAAGCAGTGGTCGTTGGACACACTGCTCTGATACCACTTGTTGGTCCCACTCGATAGATTAATTGCGGAAGCTTATGTAATAATGTCTTTCCAAAATCTTTTATAAGAGAGCAATAAACAATAATTAAAATAAAGCGATAAATGACACAAGATATATAGTGGTTCGGATAAATATCCTACGTCCACTCTCCCTTATCACCAAGGGGTCTCACTATCAACCAACTCACAAACTTACTCACTGGAATTTCTGAAGTACCAGCACCTTCTTACAAACTCTTTAGATCTAACTTCGATCTAAAGATAGACTTACTCCAACCTTGTCTAACAAGATGAACAGGTTGAGTATATAAACTCCTTACGAGTAGATGAGTAATTAAGAACAAAGTGTGAGTGCAATATGCGTAGTGATCAAAAGCTTAGTATGGCTATATGCGCGTGAATGATTCTAGAGCTTTTTCCGATCAGCACTCAAGTATATATAGAGGGGATTAGGGACATAGCCGTTGGGAGGCTAATCCAATCAGATCCTCTATATATGGAAGCTTCAATCAATCAATTCCCTAATTGATTGATTGGGTTGGTGAGATCTTGATTGATTGTCTTCATATCTTCTCAATCCAATCTTGTTTTGACTTGATTAATCACCAACGGAACAATGCTTCCAATTTGCCTAACTCTGATTCTCTCCAGAGAAGGCAGGACCAGACACCAGGCAACCTCGGTGTCTTCTGGTCCTTATCTGGTGAACAACCAGAATACTCAGTAGAATAAGGGGATCAAACTGAGCATCTTTTGTTCCACCAGATTCGTCTGGTCCGGACTCGTCTGGTCTGGGGAAGGACCTCTGCCTCTGGTCTGATCTCCTCTGGTGAAGTCCTCTGGTGGAGTCCTCTGGTGAAGTCCTCTGGTGGGGTCTTCTGGTGACTCTTCTGGTGAGGTCTTCTGGTCTGGCAGTTCCCCCTAGACTAAGTCCTAATCTAGATCATCATCTGGCTAACAGGTCCAGATGGTCCTATTACATCTTCTGGTCTGTTTTAACTCCTCAAAACTAACAATTTTTATCCTAACACATTCTAAACTTGGTGCCATCCAAATCGGTGACATTTGCGGATTTGGGGTTGTCCGGCATACGTGCTAGACAAGAAAGCCAGTAAGTTGGATCCACATTCGGAATTAAGGCTGTTTATAGGATACCCTGCGGGAACGAAAGGGTGTATGTTCTATAGTCCCAAGGATCAAAAGACCGTGATCAGTACACACTTTAAATTCTTGGAGGAAGACTATATGAACAATCGGAAACCTAAAAGTGAAATTACCTTAGAAGAATTGAGAGGTCAAACCTCGATACCAAGTATATAAGATGATGTACCACACGTCACATCTTCACAACCAGAACCCCATCGTAGTGGGAGGATTGCTAGGCGACCCGAGAGATTCATGGGGATAGGAGAATCTTCGGATTTGGTTCCCGGTGATGAATCAGACCCATGGACGTACGACAAGGCAATCCAAGACAAAGACGCGGAGTCGTGACAAATGGCAATGGAAACTGAGATGGGTTCGATAGATCATAATCAAGTGTGGGAGTTGGTCGAACCACCCAATGGGGTAGAACCCATTGGATGTAAGTGGGTGTACAAGAGGAAAAGAGGACCGGACGGAAGGGTTGAGACCTTCAAAACAAGGCTTGTGGCCAAAGGGTATACTCAGAAATAAGGGATCGATTATGAGGAAACCTTTTCGCCTGTAGCTATGCTTAAGTCCATCCGTATTCTCTTGTCGATCGCTGCATACCTAGATTACGAGATCTGGCAAATGGATGTCAAGATAGCTTTCCTTAACGGAAGTCTTGACGGGATAGATATCTATATGCAACAGCCCAAAGGTTTCATTGAAAAAGGCCAAGAGAATCTCGTATGCAAGCTTAAGAGATCTATTTATGGACTTAAGCAAGCATCGCGTACTTGGAACCAGTGTTTTGATCAAGTGATTAAGTCTTATGGGTTTAATCAAAGCGAGTTCGAAAGTTGTGTGTATAAGAAACGTGACGGAACTGCGGTGGTATTCTTAGTATTATACGTAGACGATATTCTGCTCATTGGAAACAATGTAAAGGTATTGTCAGACGTAAAGGTATGACTGTCAAAACAATTTGATATGAAGGACTTAGGGGAAGCTGGTCACATCCTTGGGATCAAGATCACTCGCGATCGCAAGAAGAGGATGTTGGGCTTATCGCAAGCTTCATACATTGACACTGTTTTGAAGCGTTTCAGCATGCAAGATTCCAAGAAAGGTTTTGTACCTTTTAGGCACGGAATCCATCTATCGAAAGAAATGAGCCCTAAGACGCAAGCGGAGATAGATGACATGAAAGGTGTTCCGTACGCTTTGGCCGTAGGAAGCCTTATGTATGCAATGCTGTGTACGAGACCGGATATCTGCTTTGCCGTGGGCATGGTGGCAAGATATCAAAGTAATCCCGGGAAAGACCATTGGACTGCCGTAAAGTGCATCTTGAGGTCTCTGAAAAGAACTCGTGAGCGGATGCTGATTTACCAGTCAGATAGTCTTGTTCCCGTGGGATACACGGACTCAGATTTCCAATAAGACATAGACTCAAGAAAGTCAACCTTGGGTAATGTGTTTTGCGTGGGAGGAGGAGCCATTTCATGGAGAAGCGTTAAGCAGAAATGCATCACCGATTCGACCATGGAAGTCGAGTATGTAGCTGCTTGTGAAGCGGCGAAAGAGGCAGTTTGGCTCAAGAACTTCTTAGTGGACTTGGACGTTGTTCCGAATTTGCCCGACAAGATAACTGTCTTTTGTGACAATGCCGGAGCAGTTGTAAATTCAAAGGAACCGAGAGCCCACAAGATTTTGTTGATTTTTTTGGAAAGATATTATGGAAGATATGTATTCTTGGAATACAAGAATATCTCTTATTCAAGAAGATCCAAATCTTGGGAACTCTTCATGAAATTTTCGAAAATTGCTTGTTTATAAGGTAAGTGAGATTTTTGTGGAATATTTTATTGTGGAGAAAAGAATATATGAGATATATTCAAGATTTCTTAGAGTCTAAGAAAAGATTTTCTCCAAGGCCCAATATTCCTAATATTTTCGGCCACTATGCTTATAAATAGGGGATGATTATTTCATCCCCATGTACATAATTCCATGTGTTGGAAAAATCAAGAGCATATATATTTTTCTTTTTCCTTAGTTATTTAAATTGTTCGAAAGCATCTCCCACCGGTGATCGAATAAGGCGAAAGGGAAATACTTGAGAAGGCTTTTGGGTTGATAAAGCGCGTACATATTTCTCCCGTTTTATTCAAAGGCCAAGTTCTACGAGAGGTACGTAAGTCACATATTTTCTTATTTATTCCGCCCTAGATTATATGTGTATTAATTCAACATGCATGCTGTTAAATTGGTTGTTGGAATTATTATTTGAAATAATTAGGATTAATTCATGCTAGTAATAATTGTTTTTAAATTCGTATTTAAATTTTATCCCGAATAGATTCCAGGCACCCCTATTTTCTCAACAAAAAGAACTCTAGAAAGGAGTGAACAACTATTACATCAAAAAGGAGGAAAAAATCCTAAGTCTACTCCTGCCTTTGCTCGGTGAGGGCCAGGAGATCTTGGGCTTGGTCAACAGGATTGTCAACTTGCATTCCAGCGACCAGGTCATCGGCTGCCGCCTGCTCTCAATTATGCCCGGATTAGCCTGCTCGCCCTCAGCATTTGACTCGGCCTGCTCGCCATCCTCCTCTTGTTCGCCAACTGGAGGATGAATAAGAGAGATACTTGGGTCAAGGAAGTCTAACTTAACCCCGTATTCAGCCATGTCACCCAGCTGAAGTGTTGACCCAGGCGGGGGAGTATAGACTTCAAGGAACTCCACCAGGTCATTGCTGATTGCTTCCTGGACCTTAGGGACATTGTGTAAGCTGACTTAACAAATACAGTCAGCATAGGCACAGATGTAGCCTAGGTTCGAACAAGACCCCAAGTGAGCATTTAGCTGGACCTCAAATATATCTTGAGTAAGCGTCCTGGTCATCCCTTCCTTGAGGCAAGCAACTTTTGCCTCCAGCTCAGCCGCTTTCTGCTTAGCCTCTTCCCTCTTTTTCTTCTCTTCCTCAAGTGTAGCCTGGGAAGTAGCGAGCTTGGCCTCCTTCGCTTTCAGTTCGGCGGACAGCACCTAATTGGCCTCGAGCTGCTTCTGCTCGGTCTCATTGGTGAGCTTGAGCTGGTTGTTAAGGCAAGCAATTTTGGCATTGAACTTATTCACGTTGCCCTCCTTATCTTCACTTAGCTGCCGAACGGTGGCAACATGGCGACGAGCAGCTTCTTCGACCTCCGTTAGTTGTGCAAGTTCCCTGTGGGCGGAGACAAGCGAGTTCGCTGCCTGGATCATTGAAAGGCGGAAGTTGTCCGCCGTCCCATGTGCTTGAACAGCTCGGTCAAGGGGCTTCGTCCAGACGCGAGCAACAATCTCTATTGTCCGGCGAACATGATCTTCGGGGATGTCTCAGAGATAAGAAGGAGATTCGGAACAGGCAAACTGATGGACAATATCGCTCGCCCGGGATGGTCGGCAGCTCGGTACCTGCAAACCAAGAAAAAGAGTTAGAAAAAATTAAGAAAGTGCATAAGATAAAACCTATAAGGATGTTCAGGCCATCCCAGCCTAAGTATGTGATGTCATCAGGACCCCTTAAATGGACCACCACATCCTTAGCCCCTTTTCCCCCTTACTCTGCCACTTCTGGAGTCGGATGGCGAGCAGGTTCCTCACTGGTGGTGTCAGCAGCAGTACTCCCCACTTTTTCCTTACCCTTTCCAGCAGGGGGTTGGGTGGGGATGGTGACAGAGCCATCAGCTCGTTTGAGCCTCTTCACTCCATGCGGGGGTGGGGATGATTGAGTTGGAGGCGGGGAAGGTGCGGCCAGAGCTGGGGCCGCTTGTCGAGCAGCTTGAGTGCTAGCAGTCCTTGTCACAAGGGAAATAATTTTTGAAGGGGGATCCCCTTTAACCTTCCTCCCCTTGGCTGGGGGCATCTTGAAGACTCTTTGCTCGAGGAGGGAAAAACTCGGGGGGAACAACAACAGTAACTCGCTCCTCTACAAGGCGTACAACTTGTTAGAGGCGAGCAGGTAACAAAAAAAAGGAGAGAGGGATGAAAAATTTCTAATTATAGTACCTGGGGGCACCACAGCTTGAGCTTGAAGATGATGAGGATAAGTGTAGAGGCGATGAGCTTTCTTGCACTTGTTCTCGTTAAGGTGGTCAATGGACCTGTCAGCTCGATTACGGAGGGCGACCAGGCAAGATGAGAAAAGGAACTTTGAGCCGATCTCCTCCTCCTGGCTGTTCCACTTGAGTAATGGGGACCTGCGAACAAATAAAAAAAAGTTAAATTAGACCCACGTGGTTCAAGAACGGGAAGAAGCAAGCTTACGTTTGATTTTCCCATAAGAGGTAGGGGAATTAATCCGTGAACCACCACCATGGGGATCGGCAACAGCTCGCCAATCACCCCCTATGAAGAAAAAGTGTTGCTTCCAGTCTCGAATCTTGTTCGGCACCCCTTCAACTACTTTTAGCCCCGGGCGAGCTTTCAAGTAAAAGTACCCCATCTCTGCAGCCAAACACTTTGTGATCGTCATCATGTAATTAACTTCATCGGGGGTGATATGATCAATGTAGCCCTCCAGGGCGAACAAGGCCATGATGCCGAGTAGGTTCATCCACCCTATCAGAGTGATCTGTGTGATGGCTAAGTTGGTCGCCTCTAGGAAATGACCAACAATGGGGGCAATGGCAACCTCAATCCTGCGATAAGGGTGTCAATATTGATTGCCGTGCATCCTGGTGGGCACCTGATTTAATCCAATCTAAAACTATGGATAATTGCTAATAAATCACCACTTTTAAATAATAATGTTGCAAATTAATCTTTCAGGCTTCCCGTTTTGTGTTAGGGTCTTACGTGACTTGTCTACGTGACACACATCTTAATTAAATAACATTGTTCTTTAGGGGTTGTTTGGTGAAATACCAAGGAATGAAAGAGTAAGCGAAAGATAATGAAAAAGGAAATTGGGTCAGTTTAACATAAATCTTCTAAGGTTTCAATTGAAAAATATAAATAGTTGATATTAGAAGTATGCTTATGAATTTATTTTTACCTTTTAAAGATGTTAATATCAATTATAACTTTTAGGTGGAATATCACATCATATTCGATGTTATGTATTATTAATAGACATCGGCTTAAAATATATCTACAAAGTTGAATTATTAATTTGTATCAACTATTTCAGTTCTTGTCTCACTGTCATTAAATTAATATATTATACTACCAATAAATAAATAATATTAAATAGACCACTCAAAATATTAATTTAGGATTCAATTAAAGATATGTCCAAACCTTATTGAAAAAACACACTAAACCATGTTACTCAGTAGTTAGGAGTGCGTTAAGTTTTGTACAGTAAATAGTGTAATAAGATTTTATGCCAGTGAAAAAAACACACAATAATGCTACCTAGAACGTTACATTTTTATAGTAATACCAAATATTGAAATAAATTTTTGATAGTTAGAATTTTTATTACTATTTTAAATATATTTTGTAATTATATATAGTTAGACATGTTAATAATTAGGGCATTAATGAAGAGTAAAGTGATGTGGCTTTTACAAATTACCGAGGGCCTTTGCCCCAAGTAAAGTGGCGTGGCTTTTACAAGTTACCACTGAGCATTTATGTCGCCCTCGTTAAAATATTAACGAGACAGTTTCTTGTCAGCCGAATAGGGTTAATTATTATTTTTAACGATGGCATGGCCTCGTAACGTAATGCCCTCAGTTAAATAACATTTTTTAATGGTTTGAGCTTTTTTTTTTTTTTTTTTTTATCAATAAAGAAAGATTTTATAGATAACTTGGTACAAGAAGAACCTCAATTACAAGGATATAATTTTTAGTGATCTAGGATCATTCAAGGATTACAAAGCCAATCGAATATCGAGCAACACCTTGATCTTTTACAAACAACCAACTCCAACTTCTCGCTTTTATAGATAGCGACCAAACTCCATTCCTAAAAATTATTTCATTTCTCCACTTCCAAATAATCCAAACAGCTCCTAACCAAACGCTTACAACCACTCTTCTCCCCTTCTTGCCATGTGCTAAGGCGCAAAAAGCGTTGAGATTTTGGAAGGTAGAAGAATGCAAAGTCGTAGTACAATTAAGCCAATTGATAATTACCATCCAAAACTCATACACTTTATTGCACTCAAAGAAAGTATGTCTACTTGATTCATCATGTTCTTCACGAAAAACGCACCTTAAGTTGTTCGCATCGAGAATATTTCTCCTTCTCAAGTTATCTTTCGTAGGTAGCCGATCATAAAGGAATCGCCACCCATGTCCAATAACTTTCGAAGGAGCAAAGCTTTTCCAAATGTTCTTGAAGCACTTTTCCTTGATCCCATTCTGCACCACCGGCCGACTTGAGGATAATAGTAGGTCATATGCTGCCTTTGTAACATAACTTCCGTTCTGAGCCGTGTTCCATCTCTATGAATCCGCCACATCTTCCTTTGGGTAGAACCTGTCAATTAAATTCAAAAGATTATTAACACACCCTGCCTCTCTATCAAATAACTGACGTCTCCATCTCCATCTCCACACCCACCTTCCCCCTTCCCACCCACCCACCCATTTCCCCCACTGTACCCCCTTGTCTAAGTTTAAATTATACAATCTAGGGAATTTTGATTTTAAAGACTCCCCCCACACCACACGTCATCCCAAAATAAAGTTTGATTCCCATCCCCCACTACTCTCTCCAACCCCTCATAAATCCACTTCTCCCCTTTCCCTGTCGTGAGTTTCTCAATATCTCTCCACCACCCTGACATATTCCCACTCAGACCCCTTGGAAAAAATTTAAAGCCCCTCCCCCGAGACCCCCTATACTTTGACTCTAGAACTCTGACCCACATACAATTTTTTTCCTTTAAGAATCTCCATTTCCATTTTCCTAATAAAGCACAGTTAAACACCTCTAAATCCCTCACCCCAAGACCCCCAAAGACTTTTTTATTACATAGAGCACCCCACTAAACCCATGGTATTTTCTTAGAACTCTCCCCACCCCTCATAAAAAATTTCTTTGCAGGCTAATAATCTCTCTCAAGGTTTGTTTCGGGATTTTGTAAAAAGATAGGTAGTATGTAGGTAGAGTTGATAGCACCGAGTTCAATATAGAGATTCTACCCCCGAATGAGAGTTTCTTGTCCTCCATACACCTTAGTCTGTTCCAAAATTTTTGCACTACACCCGCCCACTCCACCACCTGCCTATGACTCCCACCCACCCTGATGCCAAGATAGACAAAAGGTAATTTTCCCACCTTGCAGCCCAAAATGCTTGCCATATCATTAATTTTCCTTTCTTCCACATTTACACCAAAAAGACTGTATTTATCAAAGTTGATTTTCAGTCCTGTCGTGGCTCCAAGATACGTAGAAATCACTTCAACAACTTGGCATTCTCAAGAGTGGTAGACCCCATCATAATGGTGTCGTCTGCAAACTGGAGATGGGACACTCGGACTTTATCCCTTCCCAGTTCAGCTGCTTCAAAACAACCCAACTCGGTAGCCCTCCCCATCAAAATGTTGAGGCATTCTGCCACAATAAGAACAAGAAGGGGGATAACGGGCCCCCCTGTCTCAAACCTCTCTCTAACTGGAATTCACCCGAAGGGCTGCCATTCACAAGCACTGATGCCGATGCAGTGGACACGCACTCCATGATCCATCCTCTCCATCTCGAATGGAAATTGAACCTTTCCATCAATGTTTCAAGAAAGTTCCAATCCACCAAGTCATATGCTTTCGCAAAGTCTATCTTTAGAAATACCCTTTCAAGCTTTCTTTTCCTTGCTTCATCAATAGCTTCATTCAACACCACCATACTGTCCAGAATGTGTCTCCTCCCAATGAACGCGCTTTGGTTTTCTGAGATAATTGACTCTAGTACACAACTCAATCTTTTCACCAACACCTTTGAGATTATGTTGTATACTCCACCTATCAAATATATAGGTCTATAGTCCCCCAGGCAATAGGTTTCCTCCTTCTTGGGAATAAGGACAATGAAAGAGGGGTTAATTCCTCTTACCAGCTTTCCATTCTCATGGAATTCCTTCATCATTTGCAAAAAATCAGCCTTAAACAAGCCCCAAGACTCCTTTAGCATATTGAAATTGAACCCATCCGGTCCTGGGCTCTTCGCTCCCTCACAAGAATCTAGTGCCTCCTTAATCTCCTCCTCTAGGAAGGGGGATATGAGGAATTGATTATCCAGCTCAGTCAATCTCTTGTAGCAGAAATCGTGAGCAAGCGTAGGCCTCAAATCTTCTTTCTTCTGAAAATAGCTCTTGAAGAACTTGAAAACACCCTTCTTCACTTCATTCACTTCCTCTAGCCATTGTCCGCCAATACTTACCCCCACTATCTCACTTCTTTTCCTTCTTCTATTGATAAAATTATGGAAAAATCTTGAGTTGGCATCTCCCTCCTTGATCCACTTTAACCGTGTTTTTTGTGCAAGCAAACTGATTCTCCACTTCTGGTCTCTAAACAAATTTGCCATTACTTCATTCCTTCGGATGATTTCACCTGTTTCCAATCCTAAGGCATCATCAATAGCATCCAACTATTCAATTTCCTCTTTGTGCTTCGAGATTCGATCCTCCAGATCACCGAAAATTTCACGGTTCAACACTTTCAAATCTGCCTTTAATAACTTGAACGTTTCCCTGATGACGAAACCCCCCACCCGCGTATCGAGTAGCTTTCCCATTTCTCTTTCAAAAACCCTTTAAAGTTTGGGTGTGACATCCATGCATTGAGGCACCGAAATGGTTTCGATCCCCAGTCTTTAACCTTAATTCCTAAAACTATCGGACAATGATCAGATGTTAATCTTCTCAAGCCTTGGTGTACTGTGTTTGGCCACTTTGTCACCCAAGAATTATTTACCAGAGCCCTATCCAGCCTGCTCTTGCAACTGTGTACCACGTGTAAGTTCTGCCATGTAGTGGTAGATCAATTAACCCCAAATTTCTAACGAAATTATCAAATACCACAAGATCTCTGTTATTAAATGAAACTCCTCTTCCATCTCTCTCTGAGCTCCTTCTTACTGAATTGAAATCCCCAATAACGCAAATAAAACCTGACGAAAACTGGTTGACCACAAAAACAATTCTATCCCAGAGGTCTTCCTTTTCTGGAAGAAGACAGGGTGCATATACATTAATCACACAGCATTCAGTTCTATCTCGACCCCAAAATCCATTCACCACAATCGCACCATGCATATGCCAAGAGCTCATAGGGAAAAATACCTCGGCATTCCAGATGGAGAGAAGTCCTCCAGATCTGCCTTCCGACTCTCTGAATATCCAACCAAAGTTGCCTCTCCCCCATATTGATCTGCAAACTCCTCATTTATACACTCTAATTTGGTTTCTTGAATGCAACAAAATTCTATATTTTTGTTGTAATATCAACTCTCTCACTTTGTTCCTCTTCACCGTACTCCCAAATCCCCTTACGTTGTAGGAAAAAATCTTCATTAAGACTTATCTTGATTCAACTCCTTGCCTTTCCCAAGTCCGCTCTTCTCTATCGCTTCCATTTCCCTCAATCTGTCAATAATTTCCTCCTCCGAGTTGGGTGCCACTATCCACAATGCTTTTGCTGTCTTCCAGGTTTTTACAGGCTCGTATCCATCACGTCCCTCTCCATACGGTGTGTTGAGACCATTTTTATTGCCAATCACGCCTGCTTTCTTAGGGACCGGTGTCAATTCCTCATCGGACGCCATATCACGAACAAAACTCTTCCAAGAATCTGTGATTTATTTTCTCTGCCACTCTTTGTCTTTCTGCATCTGCTTTCTTCGCAAAAAAGCCTTGGTACTTTTCAAATTGGGGATTGCAGGAAAATTAGGGCTTGGCCCCTTCAAACCCGGCCCCCTCCCTGCTGTAGTCACTACACTATTCTGACGGGTCGAATCATCACTATGGGGCCAACTATAACCAATCTTTACGGGCTCCTTCTCGTGGGTTGATAGTAGAATATTATGCCCATCGAGTTTATTATTGAGGACAATGGTTTCTTTATTGGGCTAGCTAGCATTTAAGTTATTAAAAGAATTGTAGGCCCAATCTCTTTGTGATTTATTTTCTATTGCCATTGTTGATGACCTTGATTCGGATTGAATAATTAGTGGCTGTCTAACACTTAAGAAGGTCACCAAACAAGATTACAAATGATAAATCTGGATAAGTGAAGGTTAAGAAAGAAAATTGCAAGAGTTTGGTCTTTTTCTTGAATTATTGAACCTCACTTTCACCCTTTCATGAAGGGGTATTTATAGGCTTACAAGCAAGTAGGAGGTGTCACCCTCTTAGCCTTTTGATTTAGGTGTTGCCAAGTGTTTAGTCACTTGTCTTTCTCCTAAGCTATTACAGTTTGTACAATGACAAGTGTTTAGTACACTTGTTTATTTCTAATGAAATGCTTAGTTAGTGGGGTTTTGAGCTGTCTTCTGTGGCTTCATCTTGCTCGCTTGGTCGCCTAAGTGATGGGTACTCCTGTCCTTATTTTTGGCCTGGTCATTTATTCTTGTTCTTTTATTGTGTTGGTCGTCTGACATTCGTCTGACAACTCCTTTGGCCGCCTGGTCGTCTCTGGTGATTTGACTCCCTTTGAGCTTAGTTGGTCGCCGACTTCTTAATCATATTATTAGTTTCTTAATCTTCTAATCTCTATTGTTTGACTGGTAGCCTATCAACATTGCCCCCTGACTTGTTCTTTATTAGGAAAATTATTGACTAATGAAGGACAGGACATAATTTTGATAGGATGATAACTGCATGCTTGGAGCGAGCAACAAATTTTTGAATTTCTTGGGCGGGAAAACTGGCGATCATCCGGACATTAGGGCGAACAACGGAGTGTCCTACGCGTGTGTGCCGGTTGGGTTCCCGAGATCCTTGGAATCCATAACGTCGTGGGCGGTGATGACGTCACTGCCGCCCACGCATAGTTTTGGCTTTGCATATAGGGGCCTACGAAATTTTTTAAAAATTTTGTTTTAGCCCCCTTTTTACTCCTTATAAATACTCGTCTTCCTCCTCCTTTTCATTTTTTTGAAATCTTTTCTTCCTTCCGCCATTGTTTCACTCTTTCAAGCTTTCGCTTTGATCATCTTCCATTTCTTGCCAATTTTTCGACGATTTTTTCGTGCGACTCTTCAAGGTAATTACTAACTAAAGTCTTTGATTTTATTTTTTCTTTCGTTTTTGCATTCTCTGCTTCTATCCATCAAATTTTTTCCTCCGCCGCCGTACCCATCCTCCAGTACCTCCGCCTCCTCCTTCATCTTGCTCCAAATACCGTTTTTGTTGATCCTTTAAGAGACGACCCTTTAAATGGCCTCCCCCTCTACAAGCGAAACCACTTCAATTGAGATTTTTTAGCGTAACCCTGGGAAGCGCCCAATGGAAGAAGGAACCTCTCCCGTTCCTCGCCGATCAATCCGTCAAGCTCTTGCTCACAATCCTAGGACTGTACTCGTGGACGAAGAAACTGGTTCTGACGCTTCCTCTATTGTTCGCTCCGTGGAAGCCTATGCCGTGGACAATTCGGGTGATGAAGAAGTGGAGCGACCAGCTGGTCGCCCAGACGCGGAAGAAGGTACTTCCTCCGACTTGGGAGAGGATTCGGAAGAGGTGGTCCTGAGATCGAGGCGGAGAGCGACCAGCCTGATGTGGAGCGACCAAGGCTAACTGTGACTTAGGAGTTTCTAAAGGAGATAGGTTTTCCTACCTCTAGAGTGACTCCTGAGTCTCAGATCCCTGAATGAGTTGTTCGCCAAAACGAATGGGGAGAATATGCTGCTCGCTATTCCACCACATTTCCTGTCCGCTCCCGCGTAATTATGATCGTTCAGGAGAATAGCTTCACGGCGAGGAGGATTCCAAGTCTGATCACAAAGGATGACTTGAACAACATAAGGTCCCACTACAAAATTCCATACGATATCTTTCTGTACGCCCCCAAGAAGGGAGAGACTGATGATCGCCCACCACCAGGATGCACGGCGATCAACCTGGGTATTTTGAACACGGGGTTCCCTTTGCCGCTCCATCCCCTCATTGGTCGCTTCTTGGAAGACGTAAATTTGGCCATCACTCAAATTACTCCTAACGGGTGGAGTAATTTGCTCGCTTTGATGACGCTATTTGGCCTCGAGGGCTACAAGAACAAAATTAGTACCGGCGAAATCCACTACGCCATGGTCATTTCTGCCTGCAAAGAGGAGGGTGTAGGCTAGTACTATGTGAAGGCGAGGATGGGTGTTAAGCTCATTGAGGGGGTTGCCAACAAAGTGAAAAGTTGGCATAATCAATTCCTTTTCATTGGAGGAGACTGGCGGGAATCAGCGGACTTTTCTGGCGGCCAAGCGCGCATTAATTCCCCTGAACATTTTGGCGTAGTAAAACGTAGGCTTCCCTATTTCCTTCCAGGAACCAAGTTGGAACTAATATTAATTTTTCTTCTCTTGTTGTTTTGCAGGTCCAAAAATTTTGAAGTGGGGGCATCCGGACTTGAGTGAAGAATTCTTGTACACCTTAGCTGTAATAGTGTTGCGGAACCCTGTTGATCGCGAGATCCTTCATCTATCAAAAGCTCATTGCCGGAGAATTGCCTAACTTTTTACAAGTCCCCATCACCTGGAAGCTCAGGCGGAGATCCCCGAGGGTAATAACCTTTAAAAATTTTACTCTTTTGTTCGCCTGATTGCCTAGGAAAATAACTCTTTGTTTATTTTTCTTTAACAGATCGACGTGTGACCGCTGCCGTTCCTACCATTCTTGGATCCTACCACCTCTTAGTCGCCCATGTGAAATAGATGGTCGTCGAGTCGCCGACCAGGAGGAAGTAGAACCCCCCTCTATCTCTCATCTACCTCCGCGCTGGGGAAGAGCCAGCTCCACATGCTCGCGCACGAGCCCCTGCTGGTCGCTCCAGGGGAGCTTCCAAGTCCACCGCCTCTCCCCGTGGTGTGGAGAAAGAGAATGAGAGGGTGAAGAAGAAAGCCCCTCGCGAGGATAGTCGCGGCGAGGGAGAGGGTACAGAGTGAGCAACAAAATGCTCGAAGCCAACAACAGAGGCTAGCAGTCAGGCTCCTCGCTCTCCGGTTTCAAAGTCTACCTCGCTTGAGGTTGTGAGCGAGCAGCAGATCGTGGCTGCTGTGCTGAGCAAAAAAGAAGCGACTCTCCAATGATCGCTCCTACCTGGGATACGACCCAGTGAAGCTAAGGGAGTAAGTCTTTAGATTACTTCGTTGGTGGTCGCTTTTTGTAAAACTTTAAATTATATATATCTTCACTTTTCCTTTTAGATACAAGCCTGAGGAATACCCCGGGCGAACAGAAGTACTTCACCAGCTCAGTTGTGTGAAGTCCCCTCCTCCCTACCTGGACATCCCGGATTCACATGTTCGATGGGCAATTGAAATGGTCCCTCGCTCCTGGACCAAAGTCTGTGAGGACATCGTCCAAGAACAGACTGCCAGCGACAATGCGCGCCTGGTCGCCTACAACGCCAGCCACCAAGCTGTGATAGCTCAGAAGCTCCTTGATCAAATTGTGATCTTGGAGCGGACCAACTGCGGTCTTGGTCGCAAGATCGACGGCTCTGAGGCAGAGAAGGTGGCTGCCTTGAAGAAGAAGAAGGATGAGCTTGCCCGGGAGAAGGCCGAGCATGCAAAGGTGGTGGCAGATTTGGAGCAGAAGTATAATGCCTCCTTGGACAGCGAGCAGGTTGCCCTTAACCAATTTTAGAGGCTTATGCTCGAATTGGAGGTTGCCGACGAGTGAGTAAAGGTGCTGGAGAACGAGAAGGAAGCCATGGTCGCTCAGGTGGAACAATTACAAGTTGATGTTGCTCACTTACAGCAAAAGAAGTCCAGCATGGTCGCCTATGACGTGTATGCTCAGGATGTAGCCGATAACACTAACTTCGGTTATGTGTGTGCCTATGCAGAGAGCATCCGGTCCGTGAAGTTTGTCTTGGATCATGGCAAGGACGTGTTGGCCATGACCAAGAAGGACTTTATCGACTACGTCAAGGATAACCCTGTCAGTGTTGGGTTTGCTGTCCCGGTGGCCGATCTTGGGGAAATGGGAGTGCCCTTGGACATCTTTGGGGAAGATGTTCAAGTTATTGCCCATCCGTTCTCCGGCGAGGAGCCAAGCAAGGAGGCTGAGATTTTTTACAGTCTTCACTCACTCCCACTCACTCCTATCGACGGGGCGGGCACCTCTGTTGTGGCAGACGGCCACGAAGTTCCTGCGGCGACCACCACTGATGCTACCCCCACTGCGCCGGCCGCCACCGATGTTCCTCCCGCCCCCCAGAGTTGAAGATCTTATATTCTTTTTATTTTCCTTAGCTTGCATTAGGCCATCCTTGTAATTTTCTTGCTTTCCTTTGTAATACTGTTTGCCCTTTAATGGAAAGAAGTTTGGAATGTTTACTATTTCCTTTATTGCTTTCTTTGTTATTTCCTCGCTTCTTGTATGTTCGCTGCATGCACTGATGTTCGTCTGTCTTTGTTTATATTTCACAAACTCAGTATCTTTCATCTTTTAAAAATAGATATTTTATGTTTGTTACTCGCCTGTTCGATTTTCGGATAGGTCTTTATTATCTTTAAAAGACTTGGTCTTAATTGATTGGGCCTTATGGTCCTTATATGGACTTGGCCTTGAACTCATGCTTTTAACTTTGTTGCTCGCCCCCTTTATCTGTATGCTTGAGGCGAGCAACTCGTTCTGTGGAGCGATCAACTGAGTAAAATTAATCTTACAACATAATTTTCATGTACATCCATAAAATTTCGAAAATTTTGAAGTTTTTCATCATACCTACAACTGATATTCACAAGATAATACGGAACTTAAACTGATTTTTACATGTACTGTATAATTTTTGCCTATTGATAATATTTCTTCAACAAAGCTGCATTCCAGGAGTATTGGGCCGAGTTGCCTTCTATGTCTTCCAGGTCATACGTGTCGTTGTGCCATTTGTGAGTTATCTTGAAGGGGCCCTCCCAAGTCGGTCCAAATACTCCTGGTGGCGATCCCAAAATCTTTTTAAGTACGAGATCCCCGACCTTGAATTCTCTAATTTTTACTTGTGAATTATAATATTTTACGATCCTTTTCTTGTATACCGCGTTTTTCATTTCTACCAAAATTCTCTTTTCGTCAATCATATCCATTTCTGCAGCTAGAGCCATGTTGTTCGACTGTTCGTCAAACTTTGTTGTTCGTTCTGTCAGCACTTTTAACTCCACTGGTATTACTGCTTCGACACCAAATGTCATGGAAAATGGAGTTTCCCCTGTACTTGTTCTGTATGACACCCGTTATGCCCATAGCACTTCCGGTAGCTCTTCTGACTATTTTCTTTTTTTGTCCACCAACCGGATTTTTAGAATATGTTTGATTATTTTATTGACTACCTCTACTTGACCGTTGGACTGGGGATGATATGGAGTTGAAAAATGCTTCTTGATTCCCCATTTTTTACAAAAGTTTCTTATTTTCTTGCCTTCGAAATGTCGTCCATTGTCTGTCAGAATCGCATGTGGGACTCCGAATCGGCATACGATATTCTTCCATATGAAACTGATCATCTTTTCCTGCGTAATTGTCACAAGCGCCTCTGCCTCAGCCCATTTTATGTAGTAGTCCACGGCAACCACCACAAATCTTATGTTTTCCTTTCCAGTCGGGAAGGGCCCTATGATGTCGATTCCCCATTTTGTAAATGGCCAAAGACTATTAACTGCTATCATCTCGGTTGGTGGTTTGTGAATGTTGGGTGCGAATATCTGGCATCTATGATAAGTTTTTGCCATTTTGACAGCATCTTGCAGTAACGTAGGCCAGTAGTATCCTTGTCTTACTGTTTTGTAGGCCAATGCACGCCCCCCTGTGTGGTTTCCACAGACGCCTTGATGAATTTCTTTTAAAACCTCTTGGCCTTGCCCTTTTGTCAAGCATTTTAGCAACGGTAGTGAGAATCCTCTCTTGTAAAGCTGCCCATCCATGATTGTGAACCTTGCTGCTCGCCTGGTCGTCTTGGTCGCCTCTTGAGGATCTTCCGGGACTTCGCCATCATGAAGGTATTTGATAATGGGTGTTTTCCAGTCGTCTTCTCAGATTCTTCATCTACTTGATTGATCTTGTAATCGTGTGTTGATGGTTGACATATTTTTGTGATGGTGATTTCTGACAACTCTGCTGGGCCCGTGCTGGTAGCCAGGCGAGCAAGTGCATCCGCTTGGGCATTATTCTCTCTTGGTACTTGTTCGATGTAAATTTGTTCGAACATGGAAGCTGAATGGGCTACAATTTTTTGATATAATGCCATGTTCCCATCTTTTGCTTCATACTCTCCTCGAACTTGGTTGACTATCAGTTGCGAGTCCCCATATATCTGCATTCTTCAAACTCTGACCGCCAATGCTAGACGAAGTCCAGCTATCAATGCCTCATACTCGGCTTCATTGTTTGTCGCCATGAACTCGAATCGTACTGCCGAGGTGAAGATTTTTCTCTCCGGGCTAATTAGTACTATTCCGGCTCCTGATGTTGCATTGGTCGATGATCCATCGACATACATATGCCATGGATGATTATGACCTCTCGTCGGATCCTGAGGAAAGGTCAGCTCAACTATAAAGTCGGCAAACGCTTGTTCTTTGATCGTTGTTCGAGGTGCATATGATATCCCAAATTGGCTTATTTAGAGGGACCATTTGAGGAGGCGACCGACAGTTTCTGGCCTTTGTAAGATTTGTCTTAACGGGAAAGTTGTAAGTACTTCTACTTGGTGATCGAAGAAGTATGGTCGAAGTTTTCTAACGCTCATCACCACTGCGTATGCTAACTTTTCCATTGGGGAGTATTTAATTTCTGCCTCGTGCAATGCTTGGCTCACATAGTAGATGGGTAAATGGAATTTCCCCTTTGCACGAACAAAAACTGAACTGATGGCCACTTCTGAAGCTGCCAGATACAGGTACAACTTTTCTCCCGAAACAGGTTTTGATAGAATTTTGGTGTCGCTGAGATACTCTTTCAGTTGTTCAAATGCTTGTTGACAATGATTTATCCATTGAAATCCTCCTTTCTTTATAGCATCGAAAAAGGGTCGACACTTGTCGCCAGATCTCGAAATGAATCTATTCAAGGCCGCCAAGCATCCGGTGAGTCGTTGTACTTCCTTGACGGACCTTGGTGGCTGCATGTCCATGATTGCCTTCACCTTTGATGGATTTGCTTCAATACCTCGTTGGCTAACAAGGTGTCCTAGGAATTTGCCTGAGTAAACTCCGAAGCTGCTTTTCTTCGGGTTCAACCTCATGTTGTAAGTTCGGAGTATTTCAAATATTTGGGCCAAGTGTTCCAAGTGGTCTTCTTTCTTTGGACTTTTCACGACTATGTCATCCACGTATATTTCCACTATCTTGTCAATGTGTTCATCGAACATTTTATTAACAAGTCTTTGATACGTGGCTCCTGTGTTGATCAACCTGAACGACATCCTCTTCCAACATAGCAAATTTTTGTTGGTGTAAAAAGTTGTGTGCTCCTGGTCGTCTGGATGCATCGGGATCTGATGATAGCCAGTGAACGCGTCCATGAATGTAAGGAGTTCGTGTCCAGCTGTGTTGTCCACCAACTGGTCGATGTGTGGTAACGGGAAGTTGTCTTTAGGGCAAGCAGCATTCAAGTCTGTGAAGTCGATACACAACCTCCATGTCCCGTTTGGTTTTCGTACTAACACTGGATTGGCTACCCATTTAGGGCATAGTGCTTCCTTGATGAGGTCATTGTCCAGAAGGTTCTTTACCTCTACGTCCAGCGCTTCGTACTTGTCGGGCCCAAACTTTCTCCTTTTTTGCTTCACCGGCTTTCTTGTTGGGTCAATATTTAGTTTATGGCAGGCATGCTCAGGGCTGATGCCTACCATATCACCATGTGACCATGCGAACACATCAAGATTGGACTTTAAGAATTCTTTCATCCTGGATCTGTAAGGCTCTGGGAGCTCAGATCCAATGAAGAGTTCTAAGGCTTCTCAGCTCGGGTCAACTTTTATTGTTTCCAACTCTTCGACCGGTGTTGCTCTCCTTTTTTTATTTTTCCATCGAGGATTAATGATGGGCCCCTCCAAGTTGAGTTCATCTTCAACTATCATTGGCTCCGCTCCTAGCCGTGGTTCGAAGTCCTCAACTTTGTTCGAGCAAGATACAACCTCTTGTCTTTGTTGTTCGTTTTGGATTTATTGCTCGTCTTCTCCCTGCTGGTCGTCTACCTCCATCATCTATGTATCAATGGACTCCATGATTTCGTCAAGTATGGAAGGTTTATCCTCAGCACTGCTGCTCGACTGTTCGTCTACCATTGATACCCGGTTATCCTTGGGTTGCAGTTGCAGGAGGCACTCACGAGCTCTTTTTTTATCACCTTTTACTGTACCTGATCCTTTTGGTGTTGGGAATTTAACACAGTAGTAATACGTTGAAACAGCTGCTTTGAATTCATTGATAAAAGATCGACCGAGGAACCCGTTATAGGAGGGTTGTTGATCTACTACTAAGAATTCTATCATTCTAGTCAGTCTCCTATCTGGATTCTCGGTCGATACAAGTTCAACTGGCAACGTAACTACACCTAGGGGAACGGTTACAGCATCTCTGAATCCCACTATTTTATGATTACAGTCTTTCATATAATCTTCACAATCTCCTAATTGATCTAACGTGCTCTTGAATAAGATGTTTGTGTAAGAGACGGTGTCCACAAGTAATCGATGGACCCGGATTCCCATGATGTTAGTATATATGATCAGCGAGTCGTTGTGCGGGGTGAGCACTCCATCCAAATTCTTTTCTGAGAACACTAAGTCTCCCGTTTTCTTGGTGGCCTGATTGACTCCCACTTCCTTTACCTGAGCCACGGCTCTTAGTTCTGCTTTCCTCTTCCTTTTTGAGATTAGAGGCCTCCCATTTGAACAACCTCCAACGGGTCCGCTTGCTTCAAGCATAAGAATTTCTCGCCTTGGTTCTACTGGAGCTGTTGGGATTCTCTTCCCCTTCTTGGTCGTCCTGCTCGGCTGGTCGTCACTATCTTCATCATCCGAACTGGGTGGACTTGTTGTTCTGGGTCTTTTTCCTGGTTCCTTTTTTACAAATTCGGATAACTTGCCTTCTTCGTAGAACCTCCACTGTTGTTTCATCAAATCGCGACATTCACTAGTGAAGTGTCTGATGTTCTGCTGGTATGCACAATACTTGTTTGGGTTGAGCTTCCTACGTTCTTGCAGGATTTTTCTTGGTTCTGATAGCATATCCCTATCCTTGACATTGTTGTACACAGCCTCTATTGTTGTGGTGAACACTTGATTCAGTTTCTCCTTCAACTCCGCTCCTTCGTTGAAGGCTTTCATATTTTTGGGAGCTTTGTAGTCGTTTCTTGCGGATTTCTTTCCACCCAACTCTTTCTGAAGTGCTTCTTGCATAGATACATGAATTCCTGCTCGATGTCTGAACTCTGCATATGTTTTAGGGCAGGTAAGATGTATCTCTTTCCACAAATCAGTCCCTTTCTTTAAGCCCGCCATCACCGCCACCATCTTCGTGTCCTCACTTACCATTTCACCTTCCAGAAGGATCTTATCGAATCTCTCCAAGAATTTTCTGTCCGACTCATCATCCCCTTATTTAATGTCGGTCAATCGGTATCTCTGAGTTAAGTACGACCCAGCTGTAGAAAAATGTGACAAAAAATCTTTGCTTAGCTCTGCAAAAGAGTTGATGGATCCGGGGGTAAGTGCCGAAAACCAACGATGGGGGCCATCACCAAGTGTAAGTGGGAAGTTACGGCACTGTTGTTGGTGATCAAATTTAATCGGGTGGATTAGTGACTGTTTTAATTCGGTTTAAGACCTCCAATCAATTACGTGTGATTGATTACCACCGTAAATGGTAAATCGAAGATTCGGGATGTGAAATGATAAACGCAAAAGTCAAAATCGTATTAATTTCGTATGTGTGCATGTTTTAGTGTGTTAGTGTGTGTTTTGGGAATATTTATAAATTTGAACTTGTATTTCTTAAGCTGGAGAACAACTATTTATAGAGACTAGCAAGCATGAGGTGTCTATGACTCTTGGTCTCCCTAGCCTGCATGCTTGACAAGTGTCCTTTGACCTTAGTTTGACCTTATCTAAGCTGAATCTTAGTTACAAAGTCTTCCTTGGTCTTATCTCGGACTTCATTGTTGTTCGTCCAGGTCGGCTTAGTATATCCAGAATGGTTTTTTCGTTAAAGTTGTTCATCTTTTGGTTGCATGGCTCAGAAGTTGTTCGCCTTTGTGTTTTACAAAGATTGGCTTTGGGATTTTTGGTCCTTTGTTCGTTGACATACACCTCTTAGGCTGATAGATGCACCACCTTTTAATAATATTGCTCGCATCAATGACTTGGCAGAATGTTCATATCTGGTCTCGGGTCTTAAAACCTGTTCGCCAGTATGTTGTTCGTTGGTAGAGTTGTTCGTCAGTTCATACACTCTCTGGATTGATTTATGCACCCCAACTTGATTTCCTTTGCTAATCATCTTTGATTTGGGGTTGATTCTTCATAATCCATTTTTAGGCTTTAATCCTTGTTAGCCCAACAACAATTTATGTTCGTCTATCAACAATTGCCCCATATCCTGACTATATGTTGCCCCAGACGAACAACTTTGTGGCGAGCAAATGTAGTTAGGATATTATACTGGTGAGGATTTGGACGATCATCATTGAACTAGGCGAACAACTTCGGGTTCACCGTTTCGTCTTCCCATGATCTGGGGGAGGTACGAGGATGTCGTGGGCGGTATGATTGCACGCCGCCCACGCGCAAGCAATCCCGAGGCCACGCGTCCCTATATTTGCAAATAGGCCCTTCAATTTTCAACCTTGCTCGGATTTAACCCCGTTTTCTTCAATTTAGCCCGCATTTTGTTGGAAATTATGGGTTTTACCCCATTTCTTCGTGGGGTATAAATAGAAGTGGGAACTGAAATTTTCCCACTTCTTTCAACTCTGCTACAGTGCTCCATCATTTTCAAGCTTCCTCCGGCGAATTCCAGTGTTTTTCGACGGGATTGCTTCAATTTTACATTTTCAATTCAACTCCAAGGTAGTATTTTCATTCTTATCACTCAAATTTATCTTTTGTTTTCTTCTATTCTTCCAAAATTTCCATCGCCGCCGTGTGGGGCCTTGCACCGCCGTCTTCTCCCGGGATTCGCCGCCTTTTGCAACCTCTACTGCCGCCATCTGGTTTTCCTCTCCCTCTTCCTTCTATGTCTTCCCAATCGAGTAATAAATCCAAGGAAACGCTTGATCCCCTATTTCCCATTGTGGCACACAGAGATCAATCTCCCTTTGACATTTCCTCGGCATCGGACCCCCACGTGGACTCGGTTGTTCGATCGGTGGAAGATACCGGTGCTCGCCCGTCAGGGAGGGAAGTGGTGGTTGTCATGAGCAGGGATTCCGAGGAGGGCTCTTCGTCTAGCGCTGAATCGGAAGACCCCCAATTTGACGAACTCACTCGAGAGTTCCTGGAAAGGATAGGGTTTTCATCTCCAAAAATGTTGGAAAATGAGATTCCAGTTGGAGTAGCTCGGCCCTTTGAATGTCGAGCATATGTTGAGGAACAGGCGAACAACTTTGCTCGCCCACAAAGAGAAGTGATGGATTTGGTAAAAACTGACTTCCAGGCGAGCAAAATCAGAAGTGTTGTTCTCAAGGAGGATCTTGACTCGATCTGAGAGACCTACAAGATCCCGTATGACATTCATATGTGGGCCCCCAGGAGAAAGAAGAGAGCTGATCGCCCACCCCCAAGATGTACGGCGATCAACATTCATACGTTGATGGCTGGTTTGAGGCTGTCGTTGCCCCCGTTGTTGGTTGTTTTCTTGAGGCGACCAACCTTGCCATTACACAGATTACGCCGATTGGATGGATGAATCTGCTCGGCGCAATATGCCTGTTCGCCCTCGAAGGATAAGTTGATCGCCTTACTGTAGAGGAGATCAACTATCTCATGACAATTACTAAGTGTCCCATAGGCGAAGAAGGCTATTACTACCTCAAGGCCAGAACCGGACTCAAGATGGTAGAAGGGGTGCCGAACAAGATCAAGGACTAGAAACAAAACTTCTTTTTCATAGGGGATGATTGGCGAGCATCTTTCGGTCCACACGGGGGCATTGGGCCAATAAAATCTCCCGCCGCTTATGGAATAATTAAGCGTAAGTTTATCTATGTTCGTCCTTGAACTGTATTGTTCTAATTTAACTTTTCTTGTTTGCTCGCAGGTCCTCGGTTACCCAAGTGGAACTCAGAGGAGGACGAGATTGGTACAAAGTTCTTGTTCACCTCCTGTTTGGTCGGCCTTCGCAATAGCGCAGATAGGACCATCCAGTACCTGAGCGAGGAGAAGCGTCAGAGAGCTGCTCGCCTACTCACCTATCCTCACCATTTAGAGGCTCAAATTGAGGTGCCCCCAGGTATATAAAAAATATCTAACTTCTTATTGAAGACTTGCTCGTCTTCTTTATTCTAAACTTGTTCGTCTAACTTTTTTTTTTAGCCGAGCAAGTCACCGTCGCCGTTGTTGGTCCCACTAGTTAGAGAAATTGCGGAAGTTTTAATGTTTATGTCTTAACAAACTTCTTTTTATAAGAGCACAAGATAAGTAAGAGAATAAATAAATGAAAGCAATAAAGAACACCAGATATATAGTGGTTCGGATTTGAATATCCTACGTCCACTCTCCCTTTTATCCAAGGGGTCTCACTATCAACCAACCAACTCACTTACTTACACACTGGAATTGGGAAGTACCAGTTCCTTCTTACAACTCCTTTAGATCTAATCACAATCTAAAGTAGACTACCTTCAACCTTATCTTAGAGATGAACAGGTTAAGGTCTATTAACTCCTTGAGAGTGAATATGAATGAAAGAACAATAAGAGTGCTAAGAGTGATTATCAAAAGCTTGGAAGGACTTATGCGCGTAGGGTCTCTCTATAGCTTTTTCTTGTGATTGCACTCTTGTATTTATAGAGGGGATTAGGAAATAGCCGTTGGAGAGCTAATCCAATCAGATCATCTATTTAGGGAAGCTTCAATCAATCAATTCCCTAATTGATTGATTGGGTTGGTGGGATCCTTGGATTGATTGACTTCAAGACTTTCCAATCCTGATCTTGTTGACTTGATTTGAATCACCAACGGTCAAATGCTTCCTTTGCCAAACTCTGATTCTCTCCAGAGAAGGCAAGACCAGACACCAGGCAACCTCGGTGTCTTCTTGTCCTGATCTGGTGAACAACCAGAATACTCAGTAGAAATAGGGGATCAAACTGAGCATCTTTTGTTCTACCAGACTCGTCTGGTCCGGACTCGTCTGGTCTGGGGAAATGTCCTCTGCCTCTGGTCAGATCTAATCTGGTAAAGTCTTCTGTTGGAGTCCTCTGGTGAAGTCTTCTAGTCTGGCAGTTCCCCCTAGACTAAGTCCTAATCTAGATCATCATCTGGCTAACAGGTCCAGATGGTCCTATTACATCTTCTGGTTTGTTTTAACTCATCAAAACTATACAAAATTTATCCTAACAATTTCCCCCTTTTTGATGAAGTTAAAACACTACCAGAACTGATCAAAACAAAAGACCTAAGCATGAAAATAATAAAGGATAAGACCTTAGAATAGATCTTATCAGGCAAACAATTAAGACAACAAGGGGTTGTCTTTTGAACAGAGAAGATATGATATTTTCATTAATAATAAGGACAAGATGATTACAAGATACATTGAAGTCCAGAGTCCTATTCTATGCATATCTCTTGTTTTCCTTGGGCACAAGAAACCAGTCAAGGAACCTATCCTGGACGGCCTTCAACTCTGCAGAAGATGTTGTAGTGAAATTCACCAACACCTTTGTCTTGTACAGTCTCTTCAGCTCAGCCCAATCAACCTGGTCTCCTACCATGGGTGTGTTGAGATAAGTGAATTCAGGAGCAGTCACCTCCAGGTTGAACTCAATGGTAGAGTCCATCAATTGCTTGTACAACTCTGCATCATAAGCTTGCATCCAGGTGTGAAAGGTTCTGTTGATCAGCTCATCATCCTCTGGTGCTTGCCTCTGGATGTAATGTTGAATGAACCAGAGAGTCTTTGCCTCCTTCCATTTCTCTATCAAGGGAACAGGCACAGTAGAGTCAAAAGACCCTTATGTCCTGAGAGGCAGAATGTTCATTACCTCAATAGGAGCTTTCCTCCTCTGACTGGAACCACCTGCACCAGAAGGAACACCAGCTTCTCTGCTCTTCTTATTTTGCCTCCTAACATATCTGAGCCTCTGCTCTTCATCTATGTTCTTCCTGATCCTTGCCTGCTTCTCCTCTGGAGTCTCTTCCTTGTATCTCTTCTGAGCTTCTTCAACAACAGTCTCAAGGAAGCTTTTCTTGACTCTCCTGATCTTCCTCTTTGCAGGTCCAGAGATTGAAATGGGATCCTACTCTGCTTCTGACTCCTCTTCTGCAGCAAGCTGCTTAGCCATGGAAAGTGATTTGAACTCCTCTTTCTTCTTCTTCTGCAGCTCTGCCTGGGCCAATGTGTTCTCCAGCAGGTCCAGACGAGCTCCATGGCTGAAGAGAGTTTCATTTGTGGTCTTCGCCAGATCAGTTCTGGCCTTCTCTTCCCATTTTTTAACTTCATCAAGAAGGGGCTCCACTACCTGCCTTATAAGATCAGGCAAGGCAGTGTTGGAGGAAGAGTGAAGATCACGCAGCTGCTTTGCCTCCTCTAGGTAGGCCTTTGATTCAGCAACAAACCTTTCCTGCTTCTCTAACATCTCCTGGAGGGAGTCCTTCAGCTTAGCAGTCTGGATCATCTGGCTGGCCATCTCAACCTTCAGCACAGAGACTGGCCTCATCTGCTCCAGCACGTGCTCCTGGAGCTGCTTCTGGCTGTGCATAACATCCAGCTTGACAAATAGGTCATTAGCCTTGAATGAGGCCTTGACTTCTGCCAGAGTGGACTTAATTTGCTTAAGGAAGATCCTCCTCTCCTGCCGGATCTGGTGCTCTATCATAGCAGGGGCCATGTGTTGAATAGCTTTGGAGAAGCGCCATATCTGCATGATCTGTTCATTAAAGAACGTCTTCATCTTCTGGAGCACAGCATGAGACATCTCAAAGTCTTCCTCGTCTGAATATAACTCTGGAGGGAAGACAAAGTGAGGTCCAAACTTGTAAGTAGGGCCCTCTGGAGTGAGCATTACCCCTCTCTGGATGAGTAGTGTGCGAATCAAAACTTTTGCTGCACCAGGGGTCTCCGGCTCAGCTGGGTTCTGAATGTTCATCTTCTGCTTCAGCTCAATCTCCCAAGCAGTGAAGTTGGAGGGACCCATTTCCTCAAGCAACAGCATAAGGTCCTCCACATCTTCAAGTCTGGCCTTGCTTCAAACCTTGGCATCAGTCAACTCTGCCAGAAGTGGTAAGTGCTCCAGAAGAACTGGGAAATGCTCTCTTAGCCAGAGCTGAGCACTTACACTCATACTCTGCCTAATGGGACCCATTTCTGCAGATGAGAAAGTAAAGGGTTTGGGCCCAGAGGCAGAGGAGGAAGGTGCTAAGTTAGCAGGCTCAAGTGAAGCTTCCTCATCTTCACTATCATCGCTTGTTAAACAGGTGGGAGAAGGGGGAGGGGCAGGGAATCCCAGAGCCATAGAAATGGTTGGGTCCTGGTCAGTATGGGTTTGGGAAGGGGTAGGATTTGGAGAGGTGGAGGTGGAAGGAATGGGTTGCTCTGCACCAGAAGTAGAAGGAATCTTTGGTACAGAGGGGGGAAATGGAATATGTGATGTGGAAGTGTTTGGAAGGGGAATATCTACACCAGAAGAGGTTGATGGCACCTCTGGTATAGAAGCTGAGGGAGAGGGATATGTATTTAGAGGTATTTGGGAATGTGGGGGAGAAGGTGTTTGAGGAATGGTTGAAGTAGTGTAAATTGGTGTGTCTGGTAAGGTCTGCTCTGGTGAAGATATAGGGACACCAGGAGCAGAAGATATGGGTTGTGTTTGGGTGTCTGGTGGTGAAGTAGTGGGGGTAACAAGGTTAACATGAGCAGGGGGGAATAGAGGATGGGTTGGAAGGTTTTACCTCTGCTGAGTCAACATCAGCAGGCACAACATGCTCTGGAGCATCCTCCATCATTTGAGAAGCTTCATCAATAGCCTTCTCCAAGGCCTCTCCAAGATCAGAGCCAGAGTCTGACTCTTGAAGAATGGCTCTCTTGGCCTTGGATTTCTTCTTAAGAGGTTCAACCTCTTCTTCCTATGATGGCTCATCCACCAGAAGAGTTTTCTTGGCCTTCCTGCTAGTTCTTTGCTTCTTAGCAGAGCCTCTCTTGGCCTCCTCTGGCCTCTTCTTCTTGGCTGCTCCAGCCTTCTTAGTAGCCTCAGTCATTTCACCCTTCTTCTTCAAAATATTCAGAAGGGGAATCTGGTCCTCCTCCGAGGAACCATAGAAGACAACTGTTGAGGAACCAGTTGCTCCAGCAGCTTGCTTCGAACTCTGCAGCTTCTTCTGCTGCTTCTGCTGCTTTTGCCCCTTAACAGGTGAGGGAATGGCTTGAAGGGGAGGGGCAGGAATAGCTTCTTCTCCATCAGAATCAGGATGGCCATGAAGAGGGCCATCCTTAGAAAACAAAACCTTAGACTTGTGAAACCCTCTGCACCAAGACTCCTTCCATTTCTTCTCTGGAAGCAATGAGTCCAAAATTAGAGTCAGTTTCGTTCCCAACGAAACATTAGCAGTGAAGTAGTATTGCAACTCCCCTGGCTGTGAAGGGCAGACCTCCTTCTTCACCTTCAATCTGTTCTTCCTCAAGACATCCCAAAAGAATTCAGCCCAAATGCACTGAACTCCATCATACAGGGCACGCATCACACACATCCTGCCGTTGAAAATTACATCCGTGCTGTGATTCTCACACATCAGCACCTTCACCACAATATCAAAAAGAACCTTGAATTTCTGCCTCAAATGCTTATCTAAAAAACCTTTCGTGATGTTCTGACAAGAGGATCGAGCAAAAATCTTGAAAGAACCAACAATATCATCCTCCTTGTAAGTTAAAGGATCTACGCCTTCTGCCGAAATGTTCTCAAATAGCGCACAGAAATCTTGCTTGGAAAACACCAGATCTTCTTTGTCAATCTTTGAAGAAATGTGGTCTTCATGAATCTTCATACGGACCAGAAATTGGGCCGCATAACCATCTAAAGTGCGAAGATCTCTGGGGACTGTGGAAATCAACTTCTCTACGCCGGACCTCCTTAGTAACTCCAAAATAGCCAGCGCAGATGGGTTCTTGGTGGTGTAGAAGTCAACCACAATCTCCGTCTTCAATTTCTTCATCATCAGTTCATGATCGAAGTTACACGAAGGGGCCATTTCTGTGAGAGAGGGAGAGAGATACTTCGCAGAGAGAAGTTAGGGCTTTGAAAATATGGAAACGTGAAAAGACAAATTGAAAGGAATTTTGATTTAAATAGGGCAAGATGCGTGGCTTGATTAATAAAAGAAGTGTGAACGCGTGTAATAGCAAATTTAATTTAGAGAATAAAATCAATTTTTGAATTAATTGACATATTGCACATCGATTAAATCTGATGGCCATGATGAAAGGCGAGATACAGATTTAATCTGGTGCGTAGGCGTGGTCATTGGGACTGGGCATAAAGGGGTTTTTGTGGCAGTCAAGAGAAAAAGCGAAATGATTGCCTAGGCCCTATACCCTAGTCATAAATACACTCCAAAGTTGAAACGTTTTGAGTGTACTTACTAATTTAAAAGGTGTATCCCAATGATCAGAGGCCAGAGAAGTAAAAGCATACCTGTCACCTGATATTGTAACCAGATGATACCACAGCTAGTCTGGTGTTACATCTCCTCTGATGGAACCCATCTGGTCCTGGTCAGAGAAGACTTTGGACATTTCTTGAATCTGACTCAGCACCTCATCTGGGACAAGTGTCACCTGGTGCATACCTCATCTGGAGATATAACCTCTCTGATATGTCTAATCTGCAGGCATGTTAGTGTTAAGTAAAGAATATGCAGTAAGGTATAAATAAAGGATACTTCTCTGATGTTCCCCCTAAAACAAATCTGTCTCTGGATCCAATAAGCCCAACTCAAAAGCTAACTCTCTGAATATGGTCTCAGCCAAAGGCTTAGTTAAGATATCCGCTCTCTCCTTTTCTGTTGCAATCTTTTCCATCCTTATATCTCCCTTCTCAACATGATCTCTGATAAAATGATGCCTTATATCAACATGTTTACACCTAGTATGAAGAACTGGATTCTGGGTGATGGCAATTGCACTATTACTATCACAGAAAATAGAAATATCCTTGGCTCTAATCTGGTAGTCCCTAAGCTGTTGACTAATCCAGAGTAGTTGTGAACAACAGCTCCCTGCAGCCATATACTCTGCTTCTGTTGTTGATGTAGCAACTGAAGTCTGCTTCTTAGAAAACCAAGATACCAATTTATTCCCTAAAAATTGGCATGTTCCACTTGTAGACTTTCTATCTATTCTGCATCCACCATAGTCTGAATCCGAATAACCACTTAATTCTAAGTTGTCATCTGCAGGATACCATAAACCTAAATTCACTGTTCCCTTAAGATATTTCAATATCATTCTAGCTGCTTCCAAATGACTTTTCTTGGGATTAGCTTGAAATCTGGCACATACTCCTACAGTAAAAGTAATGTCTGGTCTGCTTGCAGTCAGGTACAGAAGAGAACCAATAAGTGCTCTGTACTGAGTCTGGTCCACACTCTCTCCAGACTCATCTAGATCCATGTTGAAATTTGTCATCATAGGGATCTTAGCTGCTTTGCTAGATCCTACTCCAAATTTCTCTAACATGTTTCTGATGTACTTTGCCTGATTTATAAAATTCCCTTCTCTGATTACTTTACATGCAAACCTAAAAAGTAATTCATTTCACCCATCATGGACATCTCAAACTGACTCTGCATGAGCTCACCAAACTTCTCACACAGCTTCTTGTTAGAGGATCCAAATATAATGTCATCAACATATATTTGAACCAGAAGGATGTCCTTTCCTTCTTCTTTCCTAAACAAGGTCCTATCAATCTTACCCTTAGAAAAACCATTGTCCAGAAGAAATTGAGATAGAGTGTCATACCATGCTCTGGGTGCCTGCTTCAGCCCATAAAGAGTTTTCTTAAGCTTAAGCACCTTGTCACCTTGTTCAAAACCAGGAGGTTGTTCCACATACACTTCCTCAATGAGAATCCCATTAAGAAAGGCAGATTTCACATCCATCTGGTATACTTTGAACTTCATGTGAGCAGCATATGCTAAGAACAATCTGATGGCTTCTAGTCTGGCAACAGGAGCAAATGTCTCATCATAGTCTATTCCTTCAGACTGAGAATAGCCCTGAGCCACTAGCCTTGCCTTGTTCCTATTAATGACATCATTCTCATCTTTCTTGTTCTTGAAAACCCACTTAGTGCCTATCACCTTTTGATGTCTTGGTCTGTCTACCAGCTCCCAAACATCCTGTCTGGTGAATTGATTCAACTCCTCTTGCATTGCAATAATCCAATTTGAATCCTTCAGTGCCTCCTTGATGTTCTTGGGCTCAATCAAGGACACATAGCAACTGAATAAGGTAGCTAAGTTAAGAGTTCTACTAGTCTGGACCCCCTTAGTTGGATCTCCAAGGATCAGGTCATTGGGGTGATCAACCAGGGTCCTCCTTCCCATGGTCTTGCCTGGTTGATCATCTTCTGTAGTACCTTGGTGATTATCACCACCTGCAGAAGAGCTCCCCCCTACAGGAGTTCCAACCTCTTCTGGTTCTGCTCCTTGTGAAGACTTCTGCTTCAGAGAACCAGGAGATGGGTCATCATCTGAGTCTGAATCAAGAATAGGTGGATTGACTTTGATTAGTCTGGGAATAGTCTGATTCTGGATCTCATCAGAAGACTTTAAGTCCACCTTGCACTCAAAAGCAGATTCATCAAAAACAACATGAGGTGTTTCCTCCACACAAAGTGAATTCTTATTAAAAACTCTAAAAGCCTTACTGGTGCTGGAATATCCCAAAAATATTCCATCAGCCACTTTGGCATCAAAAGTTCTTAATTTAGATTTCCCATTGTCATGGATGAAACACTTACATCCAAAAACATGAAAATATGAAACAGATGGGGTTTTACTTTTCCATACCTCATATGGAGTCTTATTATATCTCTGGGCAATTAGGCATCTGTTCTGAGTGTAGCAAGCTGTATTAATGGCCTCTGCCCAAAACCTTTGTGGAGTGTTGTACTCTGCCAGAAGTGTTCTTGCAGCTTTTTTGAGGGTTCTATTCCTCCTTTCTGCTACTCCATTTTTTTGGGGTGTTCTGGCAGTAGATGTCTCATGAAAAATCCCATGGTCCTTGCAGTAATCGGCAATGTGTGAATTTAAAAACTCTGTCCCTTTATCACTTCTGATTCTGACTATGCTCTGGTTCTGCTCATTCTGAATCTGCTTGAAGAATTCTGGCAGCTTAGTGATAGTTTCATTTTTCTTAAACAAGAACACTACCCAAGTGTATCTTGAAAAGTCATCTACTATCACTAAGGTGTACTTCCTTCCACTGAAACTAAGAGGAGAAACAGGTCCAAACAGGTCCATGTGAAGTAGTTGAAGTACTCTGGTTGTGGTTGTGCTCGGGACATCCTTAAAGGAAGTCTTGGGTTGTTTACCCTTCTGGCAGGAACCACAAACCTGATCCTTCTTAAACACTTCATTAGGAAGACCTCGAATGAGACCTTTTCTGGCAATCTTATTCAGTGTCTTGAAGTTAAGGTGACACAATCTCTTGTGCCAAATCCAGCTGTTCTCTGCAGATCCCTTTGCAACCAGGCAAGCATTTCTTGGGCAACTGCTAAAATCTGCAAGATAAATGTTACCCTTCCTCAAGCCTATTAGCAAGATATCATTATAATCAGAAGAAAAGACAGTGCATGAATCACTAGAGAATTTCACTGAGTATCCCCTGTCACAGAATTGGGATACTGAAAGCAGATTATGCTTGAGTCCTTCAACATAGTATACTTCATCTACAGATACACCATTAAAGGTCAACTTTCCAACTCCTCTGGTGACTCCATAGTTGTTGTCACCAAACATCACTCTTGGCCCATTCAATGGCTTGAAATCTTGGAGATTATCTTTCTGGAAGGTCATGTGCTTGGAACATCCACTATCAATGTACCAGACATGGTTGCTTGAAAGTCCTTTCTCCAATGGGCTCTTATCTACCTGCAGAGAAATCAATTAGGTCCCCTACTAGTGCTGGGTCCTGATTGGTTAGTTGCAGGTTTTGTAGGAATCCATAGATAAAGATCATCCCTTGTAGGATGAGGAGATCTTATCTTCCTTCCAAATCTATCTACCAGAACATGTCCTCTGACAATGACATATTGAGCTACTGGTCTGATAAGGACACCTTTCCTAAAAACAGGTCTGGTGTACCTTTTCTCAAATCTGGCCTTTGGAATGGCCTGCCTCAAGGACATGGTCTTAAAGGTCCGGTTGTAAGGGTACATCCTAGAAGAACCATCTCTGGTGTCATAGCTACCCAGATCAGTTGGTTTTCTATAGATGGATCTCTGGTTCTGAAAAGTTAGATCTCTTCTGATGATAGAATTCCTTCTGAGGTTTCCTGTTCTGGAATCTTCTTGGAGCATTCCACCTTTGAGATCCCTGATTCTGATTGAGGTTCTCTGGTTCAGTATACCTCCTCTGGTATCTCCTATTCTGATTAGATTTCCTCTTAGAGTCTCCTTTTTTAGGTCCCCTAATCTGCTTAGGTTCCACTCTTTTAGGATTCCTCTGAGGTTCTCTAATCAGATTAGGCATCTGAACAGAACCATCAATCTTCACAGGTTCTCATTTTTGGCTTGTATGCTCTAGAATTTTTCCTTCCAGAACATTCACCTCTTCTGGATTATGCTTTGAACTATCAGCAGGGGGGTCCCATTTCCAACCAGGTCTGTGAACCACCATGCGATCAGAAGGATCCTCTTCATTCCGGAGTTCCACAAGTTCACCAGATCCTATAGACTTGTCTTTAGTAAAGCAATATTTATGAGATCTTTTAATAATTCCAGGATATCCTAAACCACTCTTATCATTTATGCGTTGAGAAGATCCTGAAATAATAGATAGGACATCTGGTTTCAAGGAATCTTCTCTGGGCACAGGTAACTCAATGGTTTGCTCAATTTATTTTCCCTTGATAAGAGTCTGGTACTTGGCTCTAAGCTCATTGAGCTCATCCTCCTGAGAATTCTTTTCCTTCATGATTTGATCTACCAGAGTATCTCTTTCTTTGATCTTATCCTGAAGTTCAGAGACTTCTTTGGAATGATCTTTCATGAGTTCTCTGGTGGATTTTTGTTCATGAGATAAGGATTGAACTTCAGTTCTGAGCCTACCATTCTCTTTCTCAAGTTTTTGACATAATTGAACACAATTTTGGAGATCTGATAGCATTTGTTGCATTACAGACTCTCTGGAGTTACCAGATGAGTTAGAGGATTCAGTATATTTGGAATTTGATAAAACTAAGGTAGTTTCTTGTACCTCATTGATGTCTGCCATCAGACATACATCATCATCAGACCCGAAATCAGAAGAAGAAGAAGAAGAAGAAGAAGAAGAAGAAGAAGAAGAAGAAGAAGAAGAAGAAGAAGAAGAAGAAGAAGAAGAAGAAGAAGAAGAAGAAGAAGAAGAAGAAGAAGAAGAAGAAGAAGAAGAAGAAGAAGAAGAAGAAGAAGAAGAAGAAGAAGAAGAAGAAGAAGAAGAAGAAGAAGAAGAAGAAGAAGAAGAAGAAGAAGAAGAAGAAGAAGAAGAAGAAGAAGAAGAAGAACTGGAACTAGTATCCTCCTCCTCTGCTTCTGCCAGCAATGCTCTCTTGTCTGCATATCTCCTATCTCTCTTGATCCTTTTCTCTTCTCTTTCCCTAGGAGTAAGTTGAGGACAATCATAACTGTAGTGACCAGTCTTGTTGCATGTGTAGCAGGCATTGTCTCCTCTGGGACTAGGACTTGGCTCTCTCCTCCTATGGTTGTAGTCTGATCTGGCTGGACTACTCTCTCTCCTCTGGTAGTCAGGTCTGCCAGAGCTACCATCCCTCCTCTGATAATCTGATCTCCCAGAGCTGCCAGGGTTGTCATCTCTCCTCCTTTCTGGAGTTCTGAATCTGGACTCCCTTGAGTCTCCAGATGTCTTCTCCTTTTCTGCAGGCTTGAAGGAACTCTTCCTATCTCTAGTAGACTCCTTCCAATGCCTTTTGTACCTGCCATATTTGGAACTCATTTTATCCAATTTACGGGTTAGAAGTGCTACCTGCTCCTTGAGGCTCAAGTCATCTGCAGTAGACTCCTTTGGCTTAACATCAGGCTTGATAGTTGAAGAGAATGCAACACCTTTCTGACCAGAAGAGGAAACCTCTTCTGTTTGATCCTCCTCTTGAAGATCATACTCATAAGCTTTGAGATCAGACAACAGAACATGATGATCCAGAGTGTTGAGATCCTTGTTGTCCTTGATCACAGTGACTTTAATTCTCCACCTGCTGGTTAGTGAACGCAAGATTTTACTATTAATTTCCTTTTCAGAATAGGTCTTACCTAAGGCACTAGCCTTGTTCAGGAGGTTTGTGAGACGCATATCCAGCTGGTCAATGGTCTCGTCTGGTTTCATCTTGAAAGTGTCAAATGAATGTTGAACAGCTTGGAGCTTGTTGTCTTTAATCTTCTCTGTTCCTTCACAGAGTAGGGCAAGTTTATCCCACATCTCCTTGGCAGTTGCACAGGTTCTGACCTTCTCTATCACTTCCTTGGTAAGTGTATTGATGATCTCTGTTCTTGCCACCTGGTCCAAGTTGTAGAGCTTTCTTTCATCGTTGTCAAGCTCATCTTTCTTTTTTAGGATTCTTTGCCTGGGAACTCTGTCCTCTGCAGCTTTCTGGCCCATTTCACTAGTTTCTTCCCTGGACTCTGACCTGCCACTATCAATAGGAGTCCAGTAAAATTGAATGGGGCCACTTTCTACCACATCTAACATGCGGTGGTGAATAGCTCCCAGATGATTACTCATCATGAAGCTCCAGTGGCTATAATCCTCAAATGAGAATTCTGGCAATTTGCGACTCTTATAAGAAGATTTTGCAGACATTTTGACAAAAATAAGGATTTAACAAGAACTTGAACAAAAGCACTAAAGAGCAATGGATATGTCTGGTGACCACCAAAAGCTTTTCAAAGCAGTGGTCATTGGACACACAGCTCTGATACCACTTGTTGGTCCCACTAGTTAGAGAAATTGTGGAAGTTTTAGTGTTTATGTCTTAACAAACTTCTTTTTATAAGAGCACAAGATAAGTAAGAGAATAAATAAATGAAAGCAATAAAGAACACCAGATATATAGTGGTTCGGATTTGAATATCCTACGTCCACTCTCCCTTTTATCCAAGGGGTCTCACTATCAACCAACCAACTCACTTACTTACACACTGGAATTGGGAAATACCAGTTCCTTCTTACAACTCCTTTAGATCTAATCACAATCTAAAGTAGACTACCTTCAACCTTATCTTAGAGATGAACAGGTTAAGGTCTATTAACTCCTTGAGAGTGAATATGAATGAAAGAACAATAAGAGTGCTAAGAGTGATTATCAAAAGTTGGAAGGACTTATGCGCGTAGGGTCTCTCTAGAGCTTTTTCTTGTGATTGCACTCTTGTATTTATAGAGGGGATTAGGAAATAGTCGTTGGAGAGCTAATCCAATCAGATCCTCTATTTAGGGAAGCTTCAATCAATCAATTCCCTAATTGATTGATTGGGTTGGTGGGATCCTTGGATTGATTGACTTCAAGACTTTCCAATCCTGATCTTGTTGACTTGATTTGAATCACCAACGGTTAAATGCTTCCTTTGCCAAACTCTGATTCTCTCCAGAGAAGGCAAGACCAGACACCAGGCAACCTCGGTATCTTCTGGTCCTAATCTGGTGAACAACCAGAATACTCAGTAGAAATAGGGGATCAAACTGAGCATTTTTTGTTCTACCAGACTCGTCTGGTCTGGGGAAATGTCCTCTGCCTCTGGTCATATCTAATCTGGTGAAGTCTTCTGGTGGAGTCCTCTGGTGAAGTCTTCTGGTCTGGCAGTTCCCCCTAGACTAAGTCCTAATCTAGATCATCATCTGGTTAACAGGTCCAGATGGTCCTATTACATCTTCTGGTTTGTTTTAACTCATCAAAATTATACAAAATTTATCCTAACAGCCGTCCCTCCCAGTTTTGCTCTCCTCGAACAAAGGGTGTTTGAAATGGCGCCACCAAAGGGACGAAGAAAGAAAGGTGATCCGCCCTCCAAGGTGTTGGGGATGACCAACAAGGCTGCTGCTGCCGAGCAGAGCCAGCAGACAATTCTTCCGCCAAGCTCATCGCCTACCCCAGTCCTTGCCTCTTCTCCTCACGGCCCTAAAAGGCTGAAGAAAGGAGATGGCACGTATGTATCCCAGCCACCTTCCACTGACAAGGGTAAATCTAAAGTGGGAGGGTCTTCTGGTCGCCTGCCCTCTGCCGAGATTGCTCGCCAGGCGCATGCTGATGAAAGAGGAGGTAAAGCGAGCAAAGACAGGCAGACTCTTCCTCGTGGACCTGAGGACATCACCTATCTCGGGTGGGACGAAGCCAAATTTGCCGAGTAAGGACTCTTCTTTAAACTTTTCCAAGGACTGAATAAGTTAAAAAGAAAATTACAAAGTGCTGAAACTTCTTTGTTCGCAGGTACCGGGCTAGCGACCATCCAGGGCGAGCAGATATGCTCCATCAATACGCGTGTTCGAAGACCCCGACAAACATACGTGACATCGCTGATGATCATGTTCGTCGGGCAACTGAGATAGTTGCTCGTGCCTGGTCGAAGCCGCTGAACAAGACCGTCCTCGCCCAAGGGGCTATTGATAATTTTCATTTATCAATGATGCAAACTGCCAATTCCCTTGTATCTGCTCAAAGGGGAATGGCTCAAGTGGTGGAGCTGGAAGAAGCTGCTCGCCAACATGCTGCCACTGTTCGCCAAATCTCCGAAGAAAAAGACTCGATGGCGAAAAACTTAAATGGCCAGATTGCTCGGCTCAACAACCAGCTCACCATCTATGTTGACAACGAGAAAAAGTACCTTGAAGAAATTTAAGGCTTATCTGCCGAACTGAAGGGCAAAGATGTTTTGCTTGGTGAAGAAGGAAAAAAGTTGTCCGCGGCCGAGCAAAGAATCACGGAGCTCGAAGCAGAAGTTGCTCGCCTTAGGGAGGTGGAGGCCAGCACTTTTTCTCGCGATCAACTTGAGGCCGAGCACCAGGCCCCATCTGCCCCCATCTCAAACTTAGGATATATCTACGCTTATGCCGATTGCATCCGCATGGCTGACGCGTATAATTTTAAAGACATGGTGGAGGAGATGGGCAAAGACTTGTCCGAATTCCTGGAGAACTACCCCCCCGCCGAACAACATCGAACTCCAACTGGGGGACATCGCCGAACTAGTGGTCAAGATAGATGCCCTTGACCCAAGCATCATCATCACTCGCCCTCCACCACAAGTTGATGATGGCGAGCAAGAGGAGGAGCAAGCTGCTGCTGACGAGCAGGCTGCTACGGAGAGGGAACAAAAAGCCGCGGAGGACATGGCTAGAGACATGATTGTTGATCCTCCCGCCGACCAAACTCAAGATCAACCTCCCGCCGAGCAGCAATAGTTTTTAGGACTTAGAATAGTCTTTATTTTGTAATAGTTGCTCGGTAGGCTCTGCCTTGTAGTTGTTCATTTTTGTAGTACTTTACACTTGTACTATTTTTTGGGGCTCAATGCCTTTTGTTTTAATGGAACATCTTTCTTATGTTCGCTCATTTTCTTATATATGTTAATTGCCTTTACATTTTTATCAATGCTTTTGCAATTATAACATATAATGTTGGGCCTTTGTTCGAATTGAACTTTGCCTTTAATGGAATTAGGGTTTAGCCTTAGATTCTGTTCATTTTAAAAAACGAACAACCTTTAATTGGCTTTAGTCCTCAAAATGGACTTGTACCTCGAGCTTTTGGACTTTTCCTCTTTGACGAACAACTACTATATTTACACTGAAAAATTTACAAGTGTTGTAAGACTGCTCGTCACTAACAAATACAATCTGACGAACAACTTTGAACACTAACTGAAAATATGTCCGTTTATAATATTTTTGCCGAGCAACTTTGTCTAAAATTAAAAAAGATGAGACAGCACTAGACTATACAATGTGCCGAACAACTTTTCATTCTATACTTAGCAAAATTTTCAAAAATAAAATAAAAAATTAGGCAAGTTTTTGGTTTGCCTTACTTGATTCACTTGCCCCCCGAGACATTTGTTCACCCAATCAAGGACTTGTTCGTCTCATTGATAGTACTTCTTCAGATGTACAACATTCCAGGAGTATTGGGCCAGCTTACCTTCCATATCTTCGATATTGTATACACCATTAACGAATTTTTCCGTTATACGATACGGGCCCTCCCAAGTTGGTCCCAATACACCTGGAGGTTGGGCGAGAAACTTTCTTAGAACCATATCTCCAACTCTGAATTCCCTGATTTTAACATGGGAATTATAATAGCGTTCTGCTCGCTGCTTATAGGTAGTATTTTTTAGCTCGGTATTCAGTCTTTTTTCTTCGAGCAAATCCATCTCAGTAGCTAGAGCAGAGTTGTTCGCCTGCTCATCAAAGTTGGTCGTTCTAAATGTGTTGGTCTTTAACTCGATTAGTATTACAGCTTCTGTTCAAAAGCCATTGCAAAAGGTGTTTCTCCGGTGCTTGACCTGGGAGAAACTCTGTATGCCCACAGGACTTCCGGGAGTTCTTCAGACCAACTGCTTTTGCTCTCCGCTAACCGTACTTTCAATGTATGCTTGATTATCTTGTTTACGGCCTCGACTTGTCCATTTGATTGGGGATGATAGGGCGTAGAGTAATGTTTTTTTATTCCCCACTTTATGTAGAAATCTCTCAACTCTTTTCCATCAAACTGCGGACCATTGTCTGTTACGATGGTTTGCGGAACCCCAAAGCGATAGACAATGTTCTTCCAAATGAAGTTGATCATTTTCTGCTGCGTGATTTTTACCATGGCTTCTGCTTCTGCCCATTTTGTATAATAGTCGACTGCCACAACGGCAAATCGAACACCTCTAACTCCTGCTGGGAAGGGACCAATAATGTCCATCCCCCATCTTGCAAATGGCCACGGGCTATAAACTGATACGAGCTGTTGGGCCGGGATATGAATGTTTGGGGCAAAAATCTGGCATTGATGGCAAGTCTTTGCTTTCTTGATCGCATCTTGGCGTAAAGTTGGCCAATAGTAGCCTTGTCTGATAGTTTTGTACGCCAAGGCTTGCCCCCCAGTGTGATTTCCGCATACTCCGGCGTGTATTTCTTCAAGTATTGCTCGTCCTTGCCCCCTAGGCAAACATTTGAGAAGTGGGATTGATATTCCCCTTTTGTAAAGTTGTTCGCCCACCAGAGTATATCTGGCGGCTTGCTTTGTTAGCTTGGCAGCTTCAAAAGGGTTGTTTGGTTTTTCCCCACTTTTCAAATATTTGACTATACTTGTTCTCCAGTCTTCTTCTTTACTTGCTTGTTTGTCAAGTTGGTTGACATTATAACTTCTCGTTGATGGATTATTCATCTTTGTAATTATAATGTCTGCCAACTCTGCTGGTCCCTCGCTTGTTGCTAGTCTAGCCAACGCATCTGCTTGCGTGTTGCATATCCTTGGAATTTGTTCAATGAAGACTTGTTCTAACAAGGACATCAGGTAAGCAACAATTCGTTGATACTCGATCATATGATCGTCTTTTGCCTCGTATTCACCTCGGACTTGGTTCACAATCAATTGTGAGTCGCCGAATATTTGTAACCGTCTAACACCTACTGCTAGAGATAGGTGGAGACCAGCAATAAGAGCTTCGTACTCAGCCTCATTGTTGGTTGCCATGAAACCAAATCTGATCGCCGAGGTGAATACTTGTCTGTCAGGGCTGATTAGAACCACTCCTGTCCCCGAGGCTATATTGGTTGAAGATCCGTCAACATAAAGATGCCAGGGGTGATCAAGTCCTCTCGTCGGATCTGGTGGGAAGGTTAATTCAACTATAAAGTCGACTAACGCTTGCCCTTTGATCGCTGTTCGGGGAGCATAGGTCACCCCGAATTGGCTAATCTCTAGTGACCATTTTAATAAGCGACCAGCTGTGTCGGGGCGATGGAGAATTTGTCTGAGTGGGAAGGTTGTTAGCACTTCAACCTGATGATCAAAGAAGTATGGTCGTAACTTCCTCACACTCATGACAAGTGCGTACGCCAGTTTCTCAGTTGGAGAGTATTTGATCTCCGCATCGTGCAAAGCTTGGCTGACGTAGTAGATAGGTTGATGAAATTTACCATCTTCTCGTACCAGAACAGAGCTGATTGCCACTTCTGACACCGCCAAATACAAGTATAGCTTTTCTCCTGGGACGGGTTTTGATAGGATTTTGACATCTCCTAGGTAGTCTTTAAGTTGGTCGAACGCCTTTTGGCAGTTGCTAGTCCACGTGAACTGTCCTTTCTTGATGGCTTCAAAGAATGGACGACATTTATCCCCCGACCTGGATATGAATCGATTCAATGCTGCTAGGCATCCTGTGAGCCTTTGCACTTCTTTTATTGAATGTGGTGGTTGCATATCCACGATAGCTTTGACTTTTGTTGGATTGGCTTCAATCCCTCGTTGACTAACAAGATGGCCCAGGAATTTTCCGGAATGGACTCCGAAACTACTCTTCTTCGGGTTCAACTTCATATTGTAACGTCGAAGAATATCGAACACCTGGGTCAAATGTTGAAGATGGTCTTCTTTTCGGGGGCTTTTGACTACGATATCATCTACATAGACTTCTACCGTATCTCCGATTTGTTCGTCGAACATTTTGTTCACCAACCTCTGGTATGTTGCTCCGGCGTTGATGAGGCCGAAGGGTATTCTCTTCCAACACAACAAGTTTTTATTTGTATAAAATGTTGTGTTCTCTTGATCGTCTGGATGCATTAGAATTTGATGGTACCCGGCAAAGGCATCCATGAATGTTAGCATTTCATGACCTGCAGTGCTGTCCATCAACTGGTCAATATGAGGAAGAGGAAAGTTGTCCTTCGGGCATGCTGCATTCAGATCTGTAAAGTCTATGCATAGCCTCCAGGTCCCGTTTGGTTTCCTCACAAGGACTGGGTTTGCTACCCATTGTGGACAGAGTGCCTGTCGGATCAAGTCGTTGTCTAACAACTTCTTTACTTCTTCATTCAAAGCCTGATACTTGTCTGGGCCATACTTTCTTCATTTTTGATGGACAGACCTTTTTGCTTGATTGATGTTGAGTTTATGGCAAGCATGTTTTGGATCTATTCCCACCATGTCTGCATGAGACCAAGCAAAAACATCTAGATTTTTGTTGAGGAACTCTTTCATTCGGGATCTGTAAGGCTCAGGGAGCTCAGATCCTATGTATAATTCGAGATCCTGGTTTTCAGGATTAACTTTAAACGCCTCCAGTTCTTCAACTGGAGTTGCTCGTCGTTTTTGTACTTTCCAACGAGGATCAAGTATTGGTCCCTCAGGGTTGAAATCATTTTCGATGTTCATGGGCTCTGCTCCCAGGCGGGGATCTAGATCATCTGTTGGTTTTGACTCATTGTTGTTAGTCAACACCTGGCCCTCCAAGTTATCTGACGAATGTTGCTCGTCACCAACCCTTTGTTGTTCGTCAGAATGATGTTCCCCATGGGTGGTGATGAGCTGCTCGTCCAACACTTGCTCGTCAGGATGTTGCCCGTCAGTATCCATGTGGTCTTCCTCTATGTCCATCATGTTCTCCAGTATTTATGGTTCATCAGCAGGATAGCTAGTTATGGCCTCCACCATGGATACTAATGCATGTTTGGCCTGCAACTGTAGGAGATATTCCCTGGCTTTTCTTTGATCTCCTTTGATTGTGCCTGCTCCACTTGCTGTTGGGAATTTCAAACAATAGTGATAAGTGGAACATGCAGCTTTGAATTCATTTAAAAAGGGTCGACCAAGAAACCCGTTATAAGTTGAATCCTGGTCTACAACCAAGAAGTCAACCATTCTTGTAATATTTTTCTCGGGTTCGTTGGCTGTTACAAGTTGTACTGCTAAAGTAACTATTCCCAATGGGACTGTTACAGCATTCCCAAAGCCTACTATTCTATGAGTCGAATCCCGGATATAGCCCGAATAATCTCCAAGATGATCGAGCGTCTTTTTGAACAGGATGTTGGTGTAGGCTCCAGTGTCTACCAACAATCTGTGGACTCGTGTTCCCATAATCTTTGCGCAGATTACGAGCGAATCGTTGTGCGGGGTTAATATTTCTTCCAAGTCATTTTCGGTGAAGGTCAATTCTGATGTCTGCATGATAGACGGTTTAACCCCCATTTCTTGGACTTGATCGATCGCTCGTAACTCAGCCTTTCTCTTTCGGTTGGAGATTGGTGGTCGTCCATCAAAACACCCTCCTACGGGACCTGCAGGTTCCATCATGTATAAGTCTTCTAATGGACGAGCAGGAATGGTAGGAACTGGTCATCCTGGTTTATTGTTTTTCTGAGGTTGATCATCCTCATCCTCATAGTTGTTCTCCCGGACTCTCTTTCCGGGTTATCTTTTAACAAAGTCAGAAAGTTTCCCCTCCTCGTAGAACCGCCACAGCTGCTTGAGCAAATCTCTACATTCACTCGTAAAGTGCCCCAGGCTTTGATGGTAGACACAATACTTGTTAGGGTTGAGTTTACCGGTGTCTTGATTAATTTTCCGTGGAGGGGAGAGCAACTCCTTCTCTTTCACATTTTCATAAACAGTATCGACTGACACTGTTAGCACTTGATTCAACTTTTCCTTAAGTTCCGTCCCTTCAGTGAATGCCTTCATGTTTTTAGGGACTCGATAGCTTGTTACGCCAGGTTTCTTGTTATTCTCCTTGGGATCAACTTTGTTCTCCCCCAAGTTTGATTGTAAGGCCTCGTGCATGGAAATGAATATACCGGCTTAATTTCTGAATTCGGCATAACTTCTTGGGCACTTCAGACGTACCTTTTTCCATAGCTTTGATCCTTTCTTCAACCCGACTATAACGGCAACGATTTTCGTGTCCTCACTGACGGGTTCACCTTCTAACAACACCTTGTCGAACCTTTCCATGAATGTCCGATCCGACTCGTCGTCATTTTGTTTTAGGTCCGACAATCGGTGTTTCTGGGACAAGTATGACCCCGCCGTTGAGAAATGAGAAAGGAAGTCTTGACTCAATTAAGTGAACGAGTGGATAGATGTTGGTGGCATCGCCGAAAACCACTTGTGCACCCGATCCCCCAAAGTTAAGGGGAAGTTTCGGCATTGAGTGGCGTCTCTAGCTCCCACCGAGACCATATAATCTGAGTACTTCGTCAGATGAACTCTGGGATCAGCAACACCGTCATATTGTATGCTTGCCGGGAACTGGACCTTCTTCTGAATCGGGGCTTTCAGAATGATGGGTGATAGTGGTGAGGATGGTAAGCTGGTCGTCCCCACTCCTCTTTGTTGGTCCAACTGTCCTTGCATGCTCTCCACTGCCCTTCTTAAACTTGATAGCTCATTCAAAGATGCCCCCTGGCTTGGAGGCTGTTCGACGAGCAAAGGTACCAACATTTCTGCTCGTCCCAGTCCCTCACTCGGAGTGGGCAAATCCTGGAGCTATTTTCTAGGGTTGCTCGCCGCATTTAGCCCTAGACGCCTGAAGGCAGATTGGGAGAGTCTCTCATGGACTGATGGGCGTGGTTGTTCAAATGTTGTTCGCCCACGCTCAACTTCCTAGCGAGCAACTTTCTCCTGTTGTTGAGGTTGGCCAAGTCTGTCCTGGGCACTGGAACGGGTAGTTCCATGGCTCGACATTGTTGTTCGCCCGCGAGCAGATTCAGCCTGGCCTTCTCTTGGTTCGACCATCTTGGCTTTACCTTTATCCCGCCTGACCTGGGCACTGTTCACCTCGTGTTGTTCGCCCCTAACTGACCTGGCCCTAACAACTTCAACGGGTCTGTCCTTAGGCCTCACTTGTGAAGGCCTATTCTGATCTTGCTGTCTCTGTAGAGCCTGGAGAGCAGCAATGGTTTTGGCCAATTCGTTAGGGTTGTTCGCCAGGGCCTCCATTTCAGGTGGGAGATTATGAGTTATGGCAGTGTGCTGCGATCTGTTCGCATGTCTGGGATTACGATCCTGGTGGTCGGCCGACGAAGCTCGGGAGGGAGATGTTCTCCTTGACAAGTGTGATGCTTGGGTTTCCTTTGATTGAGGCATTTCAAATTAATTTGTCTTTGTTCTTGTGATGAAGAACACCAAGAACACCAAGAACACTTCTATTTGAATCTTCAAATGTTTCTTGAAACTTTCTTCAAATCTTAAAGTCTTTAACTTGAAGTTCTTGATTAATCACACTGAATCGAAGGTTCGAACCCTCCTTCTAGCGCCAATTTGTTGGTGATCAAATTTAATCGGGTGGATTAGTGACTGTTTTTATTCGGTTTAAGACCTTCAATCAATTACGTGTGATTGATTACCACCGTAAATGGTAAATCGAAGATTCGGGATGTGAAATGATAAACGCGAAAGTTGAAATCGTATTAATTTCGTATGTGTGCATGTTTTAGTGTGTTAGTGTGTGTTTTGGGAATATTTATGAATTTGAACTTGTATTTCTTAAGCTGGAAAACAACTATTTATAGAGACTAGCAAGCATGAGGTGTCTATGACTCTTGGTCTCCCTAGCCTGCATGCTTGACAAGTGTCCTTTGACCTTAGTTTGACCTTATCTAAGCTGAATTTTAGTTACAAAGTCTTCTTTGGTCTTATCTCGGACTTCATTGTTGTTCGTCCAGGTCGGCTTAGTATATCCAGAATGGTTTTTTCGTTAAAGTTGTTCGCCTTTTGGGTGCATGGCTCAGAAGTTGTTCGCCTTTGTGTTTTACACAGATTGGCTTTGGGATTTTTTGTCCTTTGTTCATTGACATACACCTCTTAGGCTGATAGATGCACCACCTTTTAATAATGTTGCTCGTCATCAATGACTTGGCAGAATGTTCATATCTGGTCTCAGGTCTTAAAACCTGTTCGCCAGTATGTTGTTCGTTGGTAGAGTTGTTTGTCAGTTCATACACTCTCTGGATTGATTTATGCACCCCAACTTGATTTCCTTTGCTAATCATCTTTGATTTGGGGTTGATTCTTCATAATCCTTTTTTAGGCTTTAATCCTTGTTCGCCCAACAATGATTTATGTTCGCCTATCAACAACTGTGTAGCATCTGACGCCCCCATTGATATCATGAAGTCGGAGTATTTTGTCAGATGAACCTTGGGATCCGAATTCCCTTCGTACAAATTGATGGTCGTGAACTGTATTTTCTTTTGCACGGGCGCATTCAGGATCGCTGGTGATAGCGGCGATGATGGTAAGACTGTCGAGCTAATGCCATTCTGTGAATCCAACTGACTTTGCATTTCCTCGATCGCCTTCTTGAGGGCTTGCAACTCGTTCGAAGACGCTCCTCCGTTGGAAGGTTGTCTATCGTGATCAAGTTCAATGACTTCATCTTGATGCAGTCCCTCGCCAACAGGGCGTTTCTCCTGAGTTGGTCGTCTGGCGACATTGCTGGCTCCGTTAGGGTCTAGCCGCCCAAATGCTGATCTTCATAAGCGATCATGGATGGAGTGGCGAGCACCAGTGCGTGCTCGCTGCTCGCTCCTTGGTTGCGTGGCTTCCTTAACCTGTCTCCTATGCTCCAATCTTTCTCCGATGTTATGTCTCGTGCCCTTCATTGTGCTTTTGCTCGACTCTACTTCTCCTCCCGGTGTGGATTCTCCTCTGCTCCCCAATCTTTCGCTTATTGGTGCTTTGCCTTTGCTCCGTTGAGCCTGAGCGCGGTCTCCCTCGTCATTTCGCACGTCCTCTTGCCTTTTACTCTGATGCTCGACTATTCGGTTGTTTGCCTCCAACGCTCTTGACGGCTCCGCCCTTTCTTGACGTCTTTGTATTAATTGTAAGACGATAATTGTTTTTGCGAGTTCTTCTGGGTTTCGGGCCAAAGCTTCCACCTCCGGGGGGAGAGTATCAATGGTGACTTGCACATTTCTGTTGGACGTAGCTCGTATCGTACGTGCATGGTCACTCGTAGATGACACCCGAGTCTGTGACCTATATGACGGGTGTGTACTTAAGGATTGTCGTTCTTGTGATCTTGCCATCTTTAAATGTTGGGTATTTTGATGATGAAGACTTTGTGTTTGTCTTTGTCAATTTAAGAATAGCTAGCCTTGTATGTGTGAACTTGGTTATTTAGCAAACCCTAATTCACACATGCATGCATTCAAATTCTTAAATATGAACAAATTCTTCACAAATGTTAAATTACCCTTCTTATATCCAGTTTCTGGTGACTTTTGGCCGAATTCCGGTGCCTATTTGCAGATTCCGGTGATTTTCCTACCGAATTCTTCAAATTTTCGATCAACCGAAGGTTCAGACCCTTTCTCTAGCGCCAATTGTTGATGACCTTGATTTGGATTGAATAATTAGTGGTTGTCTAACACTTAAGAAGGTCACCAAACAAGATTACAAATGATGAATCTGGATAAGTGAAGGTTAAGAAAGGAAATTGCAAGAGTTTGGTCTTTTTCTTGAATTATTGAACCTCCCTTTCACCCTTCCATGAAGGGGTATTTATAAGCTTACAAGCAAGTAGGAGGTGTCACCCTCTTAGCCTTTTGATTTAGGTGTTGCCAAGTGTTTAGCCACTTGTCTTTCTCCTAAGCTATTACATTTTGTACAATGACAAGTGTTTAGTACACTTGTTTGTTTCTAATGAAATGATTAGTTAGTGGGGTTTTGAACTGTCTTCCGTGGCTTCATCTTGCTCGCTTGGTCGCCTAAGTGATGGGTACTCCTGTCCTTGTTTTTGGCCTGGTCATTTGTTCTTTTTCATTTACTGTGTTGGTCGCCTGACATTCGTCTGACAACTCCCTTGGCCACCTGGTCGTCTCAGGTGATTTGACTCCTTTTGAGCTTAGCTGGTCGCCGACTTCTTAATCATATTATTAGTTTCTTAATCTTCTAATCTCTGTTGTTCGACTGGTCGCCTATCAACAACCATATTACTATCTACTAGTCCATGAGATTTCCTATCTAACTTTTTCAAGATAATTAATTCCTTAGGTCTCCCCATAACCTATGCCGCATTTATCTTTCCATTACTCTGGGGAGAATAAACTCCATTCAATAGTGTCGTGTTTGCCTCGGTCCGGCCACCCTGTTTTTCAAAATCCACCGCCATAAAATCACCATCCAATAATCCTTGATTACAACCGTCATCGCGCAATTCCCCATGCTCAAATGGGGCCCCCATCTGTGTCTGATCGGTACCCAATAAAATTATCTGCATCGATGGACTTTGGGATCTCAATCCATTTCCGGCGACTGTCGGGCTTCCTTCGCATGAACTAACGCCGTTGTGGATGGTTGTCGCAGTCGGGTCAGAATTAATGGATCCATTAATATTGATCGACCACTCCGAATCCTCCACATCAATCTCTCCGATTCTACCCCAACCTTTATCCTCCAGATTCGTATGGAATTCTTCCATAACACGTACCGGAAAAGTATGACCATCAATCTCCACTTTAATGACTTTATTGACATCTTTTAAAAAACTCGTTGAGACTAGAACTCTAGCAAAATCGAATATGACTTTGTTCAATGTATCATCATCCACTTTCACCATATATCCAACACAGAGCAAATTATTTCAAAAAACTTAACAGACCAAGCTTGAATTGAAACCCTAACCCACCGAGTCCAGACAACTCTTTCATGGCATACATCTATTGATTTCCAAGGTCTCACCCATACAAACCAGTGGGATTTCCATTCGTCGATGTCCTGTTCCCAGCTCCTCTCATTTTTTCCAGCAACAACCTGTAACAATACCACATTGTCACCCATATATTTGACATTCAAATAATTGGCACACTCGTTTTGCAACTCCTCGCCGTGACATTCCCACGAAAAATCTTGCTTCAAAAGAGCCATTTTTCATTCCTTAAGTCATTCGATCTCGTCTGGTTTCGGTTTGAATCGTATTATATTGCTAGAATTCGGCACTTGCTTCTCCCCCTGTTCCGATCCAGCTCCTTCGGTCCTCCTTTCACTCCTTGCATTTCTTTCAAGCGCCAGGATCTTACCTATAGCCTCACACTCTTGTTCCTTTCTTACCTATTTCAATGGTACCACCGCCGATTTATATGATTTCATTGGTTTTCGAATACCGATGTTGGCATTCAACACAGCTGGTTTCGTGTTCGTCCTTCCCTTTTCCTCCTTATAATACCTTGGATAATATGCTCTCAATTTATAACTCTTGATCCAAATGTTGTTGAGTTTCTCCATAATGGTTCTGCAATCCAAACTCGCAGGAAAACGAACAAAACCAAAAAGTTTGCCCCTCCGTATCTCTTTTTTCCTATGGCGGAAGATATCCACCACTTGTCCCGCTTCCCTGAATTTGCTCCTTAAACACTCTATGCTGCAATCCGGAGGGAAGTTTTTGAAGATAAAGGACTGTACTTCTTCTCCTCTCCCTCTTCTCCGTTTCTCCCAAAAGAGAACGTCCTCCCAATATCTCGCTCGGCGGCTATCAACCGTAACATGTGTCCTACCTATCCTTGGAACATGAAGGGTTTGGGTATTGTTTGGGTAAAATTTCTGCCTCACCGGATGACACTCGGCAAAAGGGTTCCTATGAACTACCCCGACTCTCACACGCTCACCTCTCACCTCTCACCTCTCACTCTAAAAATTCTCTCTCTGGCCAAACCTAATTATGGCTAAAGTACTAGTTCATATTTTAATGGTTTGTGCTTAGTCTTCTTTGTGTACAAATGTGGCATCACTACTAGAAAAATCATTTTTAGTATCGAAAAATAAGTATCAGATGCATTTATCGATACTAAATCATATTCTCTTGTATTCAACCAATCACTTATGATACTATTTTTATGGACAATGAATATTTAGTATAGGAAAAAAAATTCCAATACCATTAATTTTATAACATACATCATTTTTCGATACTATTGTAATTTTGGTATCAATAATTTATTTATTGATACAACTTACTTTTTGCATCAAATATTTTATCTAATAAATTATCATTGCTATATGAAATTAAATTCTTGATACCATTGATTTTATAGTATTCATAATTTTTTTGATACTATTGTTATTTTAGTATCAATAATATATTTATTGACACAACTTATTTTTGACATCAAATATTTTTTCTGATACTAATTATCATTGGTATCAGAAATTAAATTCTGGATACCATTGGTTTTATAATATCCATCATTTTTTTGGGTACTATTGTTATTTTGGTATCAATAATTTATTTATTGATACGACTTATTTTTTGCATCAAATATCTTTTCTGAAACTAATTATAATTGGAATCGAAAATTAAATTCTCAATACCATTGGTTTTATAGTATCCTGAAACACCATAAACAAGAACCATATATTAAAGTATATTATTGTTTAGTGACATATACTAATTGAAGTAGTCATATGTCAATTTGATCGACGAACAAAGCAATGATGTGTGGCTTGAGAACCTTTTCAGGTTGAGTGTATCCATCTTCATTGTTCTTGTAACTAACGTCCACAATGCGATTAAAATTTAAGACTACAATATAAACATCCCTCGAATTGCAAGATAAGCCTAGGCACTCCTCATTACTATCCTTCCATGCATTTGTAGCCATTTCAGAAAACTTGTCCATTGCCTCTTCTTTTGTCACCCTTTTATCCTTCATGTAGCACTCTATTCCAGTAGCAGGCTGACCCTTCTCCTTCTCAACCTAAAATGTCAACAATACAAATAAGTTTGGAAAATTTAGAGATTTTTTTTTTATGCCCATGACAATTGAGCCCAAATTAGCTAAAATTAAATCAGATCCTAAATTTACAGATTTTAAAATATAATTTCCAACATTAAAAACCCTTGAATAAAAAAATTCCTGCAAATCAACGCCCTGTATTTATCATAATACAACTAAGTATACAACTAAAATTTTCATATAGTGGAATATATGATAGAACATGATTATGTTGAACAAAAATTCTATTATGTGTCGCATACAAATTAAATCAAATACGTACCTTATAGCTAGAAATGTCATTAACGAGTCGACTTATTGTCTGCGTGGCTACAATCATTTTATGTTTTGCGCATAGCCATTCGAGGTCTTTCTTCATTATGGATTTCATCCCAATTAATGATGAAAAATTAAGATATTTGCTACCGGCGGTTATGAGAGCATTGCTTAGATATTCCTCAAATGGAGGCACGTACCCTCGAATGAACCACTTGGCCTCCACATAGTAGCCCTTTGTCAATTCCTTAAACTATATATATGTTCACAAGTGACATTATACAAAAAAATATATAATCATGTTGAAGAGGACGTACGGTTGGCTTAAAATTAATTTTCAACGAGAATGGTAATTAAAACAAATATGGGTAATGAGCCTCGAAATCAGTTAATTTATCTACGTTCATCTCTAATAATTTCTCCTAAATTATTCAACATATCTCAACAACAATTATTTTACTCCCCTTTACTATAAAATTATAGCAAAGCACTATTAACGTAACCACCTTTGTTTTAAAATTAGAGCAAAATATTTTCAATGTAGCGATAAAAAAAACTCGGGAATCAGCGACGGAAATTAACGAAGGACACCAATTCCATCACTAATCCAGGTCATTTGTAATTAATTATTCCAAGTCTAATAAGGCTAATATAAAACGTGAGTCGCATATAATAGCTTGAGGGTCGGTGGCCCAATAGTTCGCGCCCGGAGGACTCGTACTCGAACCACGCGAGCCACTTTTATTTAATTGACTCGGTATTAAAGATGGACAATTTCCGGTGCTAATGTTTAAAATAAAAAATTAATAAAATTAGTGACGGATTATTTCGTCGCAAAAATATTGTTTATTTAACAAATAGGATAAATTGTATTTTTTGTTCCCATGAGAATAGATGGTCTGCAAAAATTATCATTTTCTCGATATTTTTGGTCCCTTAGTTTTATTCGACATTTTTGTCTCAAGAAAAGTGCAGTTTTTGGTCCCAAAAGAATGTATATATTGGAGTTTTAGTTCCAAAAATTGCAGCTTTGGTTCCAAAAATTAATGGAAATGACCAAATTTGCAAAAAATGTCACCAAAAAAGAACGTGAGACCAAAATTATTATTGAAAAATTCTCACGAGACCAAACATTCATAAAATTGTGATGGAAAATATCTGTCACAAAATTTTTCAACCCGATCGGATTTTGACCTGACTGTTTGCGATAGAATTTTTCAACAAAGGAACAAGATTCGTCGCAAAATCATCCATCGCAAAACACGTTTTGCACGGATTTTTCGTCGCAAACACCGTCGTTAATATGTGAGTTTTTTTATAGTGTATATCCCTATCATTACATTGTGGTTTTTAAGAATTTTTGTGAAATGACAAGTAAATTTAGGAGCAAGGGTCAAAAGTCATACAGCTTCTATTGCGTAGTGTGTTGCATAAGTTTTTCCATCTAGAGCTAATTCTTCCTCAAATTGCTGGTAGATATTTCGCAGTGTTCTGTAGATCTCTTTGATGTACTCCGGGAGTCTATCAATGTCTTTAGTATCCCACCTAATTGATGAATCAATGAATAAATTCATTAAGACAATTATTAAATTTATGGAAAAATATTAATATTCAATACTAATGCTCTTTTATTTGTCATTTATTTTACCTCTGAATTGCCTCGGTAAGAAGCTCAAGTTCTTCAATTGTACCATAAGAATCAAACGTGTCATCCAATATAGTTATCATAACTAAGCTTTTAGCAAGCATAATACGGGCACGGGAGTACTGCGGCTCATGGAACACTCCCACACTCCAAAAGAAACACTCCACAATTCTATCCCTTACGTATGGAAATTTCTTGATAAAGTCCAATTCTTTCCACCACCTAATACTACAAATGATTAATTTCTTTACGAAATACGATTGAAAAAGTGATTCTAGAAGCAAACTTAATTGGTTGATGGAGTGACACAGTCAAATATAAGTTTATTACATATTGTCTCATAACTTTCTGACAAAATAGTTTGTTTTAGTTTCAAAATTAATTTTTTAACAGATTTAATTCCAATTTATCTGACAAGGTCTAATTGGTCCCAAATCGGCGGTAAAAAGTGAAACGACGTCACTTTGAAGTCCGAATTTGGTGATTTCTTGCAAGGATGCTGATGTGACATTTATGTCATCTACTTCTATTTGATTTTTTCTTTTCCTTTACAATTTTCTTACCCATCATGTATATTTAAAAATCCTAAAAGAAAAGAAAAAATCAAATATAATTAGCACATATGGACGTCACATCAACACTTTTGCCATAAATTCCAAAATTGGGACTTCAAACGACGCCGCAATGACTTTGTAAGAGAATTTAGGATTAAATCTGATAAAAAGTTAATTTTGAGACTAAATCTGTTTTATCAAAAAGTTATGGGATGATTTGTTATTTAAACTCCAGCCAAATTTAAGTCCAATATTTTATGTTTACCTCGAGAGTCCGCTGAGCTCTTCTTTGTGCAATATTTGCAATAGATTAAAGTCCAATTTAGCGAACCTAAGGAGGATATCATTTTTTTGTTCGTCCTCCTCGTAGATGGAGATGAAATGACGAGATTCCACTCTTGGAAGGCCAAAATGTAAGCTTTGAAATAGGGCATGTTCGACTTGTTTCCTAAGAGGTGGTCCGAGGTTTGGTGCCATGGATCTGAGATTGGCAGTAGTAAAATCAAGGGCCTCATCCAGTAGGGCTTCTCCATGTATTCTCAAATGTGAAGCTTCGTACAAGCTTAACAAACCCTTTGCATCACTCTTGAGGCTCTCCTGGAATTTTCCATTCTCATCGATCCATTTACCAAAGATATCTGCTTAAAAGGAGATTAGAGGTCGAGTATAAGTGCTTTCATAGGCAAAATAATAGAATAAGTTTAAAGGACATTGTTTTTGTCCATTTGGAGCTACTTGGGTTTGAAACTGAGCAATTGAATTAATTAAGGGTCTACTTCATTCGATCGGAATGTTTCCGTAACTTATCTGGTGTCCAATCAGTTAATTATTCAATTTGCTAGCTCGGTGATGAAAGTAAACATATATACTTTCATTCCTTAATGTTGTCTTTTAAATTTATTTTTAAAGGGATGTTGTTGTGATGCAAATATTAGTGTATTTAATAATGGGGCAAAAAAACTTGTGAATTTTTCGTGGGTCAACAAAAAGATTTTTCCAAAATATCTCGAAAAAAAAACAAAGAAACTAGTTTCCAAGTATATGTTACTATAAAGATAAAAATGTGTGTTGTTGATAGGCGAACATCATCTAGATATGGAGCGAACAATAATTGAAGTCTAAAACAAAAAAAATCAGTATTTGGGCGCATTAACCAACCTGGGAGGTGTATGAAGTGACGAACAACTCTCCCGACGAACAACTAATGGGCGAACAGGTATTAAGGCCCGAGACCAAGAATGAGTCAACTGTGAAGTCATCAATGACGAACAACTTGGTCAAACTATGATACAACAAATAGCCAAGGAGGTGTGTACAAGTGAACAAAGGACAAAGATCCCAAAGCCAAGCTGAACAAAGCCATAAGGCGAGCAACTTCCAAAGTACAACCTCTTAAGATGGTCACTAGAGATTAGCCAATTCGGGGTGACCTATGCTCCTCGAACAGCGATCAAAGGGCAAGCATTAGCCGACTTTATAGTCGAACTAACTTTCCCACCAGATCCGACGAGAGGACTTGATCATCCTTGGCATCTCTATGTGGACGGATCATCAACCAACATAGCCTCGGGGGCAGGAGTAGTATTAATAAGTCCAGACAGACAAATATTCACCTCGGCAATCAGATTTGGTTTCATGGCAACCAACAACGAAGCTGAGTATGAAGCTCTTATCGCTGGTCTCCACCTATCCCTTGCAGTTGGTGTCAGACGCTTGCAAATATTTGGCGACTCACAATTGATCGTAAACCAAGTCCGAGGTGAATACGAAGCAAAAGATGATCACATGATCGAATATCAACGGATTGTTGCTCACCTGATGTCCATGTTGCAGCAAGTTTTCATACAGCAAATCCCAAGGACGAGCAACACTCAAGCAGACGCGCTTGCCCGACTAGCAACGAGTGAAGGCCCCGTATAGTTGGCAGATATTATAGTTACAAAGATGAAAGATCCATCAACAGTAAGCTATAATGTCAATCAACTCGACGATCAAACCAGTGAAGAAGAAGACTGGAGAGCAAGTATAGTCAAATACTTGAAAAGTGGGGAAAAACCAAACAATCCTTTTGAAACTGCCAAGCTAATAAAGCGAGCCGCCAGATATACTCTGGTGGGCGAGCAACTCTTCAAAAGGGGAATATCAATCCCACTTCTCAAGTGTTTGCCTAGGGGGCAAGGGCAAGCAATACTCGAAGAGATACATGCTGGAGTATGTGGAAATCATACTGGGGGGCAAGCTTTGGCATACAAGACAATCAGACAAGGCTATTATTGGCCGACTTTACGTCAAGACGCAATCAAAAAAGCCAAGACTTGCCATCAATGTCAGATTTTTGCCCCAGGCATCCATACCCCGGCTCGAGAACTTGTGTCAGTATACAGCCCATGGCCTTTTGCAAGATGGGGGATGGACATCATTGGTCCTTTCCCAGCTGGAGTTGGAAATGTTCGATTCGCCGTCGTGGCAGTCGATTATTACACAAAATGGGCGGAAGCTGAGGCCATGGTGAATATCACACAACAGAAGATGATCAACTTTATTTGGAAGAACATTGTCTGTCGTTTTGGAGTTCCACAAGCAATTGTGACAGACAATGGTCCACAATTTGATGGACAAGAATTGAGAGAATTCTGTACGAAATGGGGGATCAAGAAACATTACTCCACACCTTATCACCCCCAGTCGAATGGACAAGTTGAAGCTGTGAATAAAATCATAAAGCATACATTAAAAGTGCGACTGGCGGAGAGTAAAAGCAGTTGGTCTACAGAACTTCCGGAAGTCTTATGGGCATACAGAGTTTCTCCCAGGTCTAGCACCGGAGAAACACCCTTTGCAATGGCTTTCGGGACAGAGGCTGTAATACCAATTGAGTTAAAGGCTACTACATTTAGGACGACCAACTTTGATGAACAGGCGAACAACTCTGCTCTAAATGCTGAATTGGATTTGCTCGAAGAAAAAAGGTTGAATGCCGAGCTAAAAAATGCCACATACAAGCAGCGAGCAGAACGTTACTATAATTCCCATGTAAAAGTTAGGGAATTCAGAGTTGGAGATTTGGTTCTAAGAAAGTTGCTCGCCCAATCTCCAGGTGTATTGGGACCAACTTGGGAGGGCCCGTATCGTATAACAGAAAAATACATCAATGGCGTATACGATATTGAGGACATGGAAGGCAAGCCGGCCCAATACTCCTGGAATGCTGTACATCTAAAGAAGTACTATCAATAAAGTTGGGCGAGCAAATGTCTTGGGGGGCAAGAGATGCGTATGAGCTGAAGGAAGGCTAAGAAGGTTAAAAACTTGCCTAATTTTTTAAATTTTCTTAAGTATAGATTCAAAAGTTGCTCGGCACATTGTATAGTCTGGTGCTAGTGCTTTTGATTTTATAGATAGAGTTGCTCGGCAAAAAATATTATAAGCGAGCAAGTTTTAGTTTGTGTTTAAAGCTGTTCGTCAGATTGTATATGATAGTGATGGACAGTCTTGCAACACTTGTAATTATTTTGTAATGTAAATATAATAGTTGTTCGTCAAGAAAGGAAAAGTCCAAAAGCTCGAGGTACAAGTCCATTCAAAGGTTGTTCGTTTTACAAATGAACAGAACCTAAGGACCAAAGCCACTTAAAGGTTGTTCGTTTCTTAAAATGAACAGAACCTAAGGCTGAACCCTGATTCCACTAAAGGCAAGTTCAATTCGAACAAAAGCCCAACATTATATGTTATAATTGTAAAGGCATTGACAGAAATGTAAAGGCAATTAACATATATAAGAAAATGAGCGAACATGAGAAAGACGTTCCATTAATCAAAGGCATTTAGCCTCAAAAATAGTACAAGCTGGAAGCAGCCATTACAAGTACTACAAAAAGGAGCGAACAACTATTACAAAGAAAACAGGAAAAAAGCTAAGTCCTAAAGCTACTGCTGTTCGGCGGGAGGAGGATCTTGAGGTTGCTCGGCAGAGGGGTCGACAATCATGTCCCGAGCAAGGTCTTCAGCCGCCTTATCCTCCGCTTCTTTAGCGATTTGCTCGTCCGCGACAGCCGGTTCATCTTCTTGTTCGCCATCATCAACAATTGATGGAGGATGAGTGATGGTGATGCTGGGGTCGAGTTTATCCAGTTTAACCCCCAGCACAGCCAAATCCGCCAATTGGATTTTGACGTTGTTCGGCGGAGGATAGTTCTCGAGGAACTCATTTAAATCCTTGGCCATCTCCTCCACCATCTCCTTGTAGTCATAGGCATCAGCCGTACGGATGCTGTCCGCGTAGGCACAAATATATCCAAGGTTGGAGATGGGGCCGGCACGAATTTGAACCTCCTCTTCAAGTTGCTCACGGGTGAAGAGGTTGGCTTCTGCTTCCCGGAGACGAGCATTCTCCGCCTCAAGCTCAGCAATTCTTTGTTCGGCCGAAGTCAATCTCTTCTCTCCCTCGCCGAGCAAATTCTCCTTATCTTTCAGCTCTTTGGACATGGCCTGAATCTCTTCAAGGCACTTGTGCTCAGCATCAATGTAAACATTGATCTGGTTGTTAAGGCGAGCAATCTTGGCCTCGAATTGGCTCACCAGGCCATCTTTTTCTTCAGAAAGTTGCCGAGCAGTATTCGCATATTGGCGGGCAGACTTTTCTTGCTCGGCAACTTGGGTGATTGCCCTCTGGGCAGTAACAAGGCCGTTGGCGACGAGCATCATCGAAAGATGGAGATTGTCCATCTGCCCCTGCTGAAGGATGGCCTTGTCCAGAGGACGCGTCCAGGCCCGGGCGACCAACTCCGTCGCCTTGCGAACATGTTCGCCAGGAATCTCCCTTATGTTTACGGGAGTCTTCGAGCAAGCGTACTGATGTACGACACTTGCTCGGCCGGGATAATCATCGGCACGGTATCTGCAAACAAAAAAGCAATTGATACTTAGAAAAATATAAAAATGGATGAAAGTTGTTCGGCAAGAGAGGATAGATACTTACTCGGCAAACTTCCGATCATCCCATCCTAGGAATGTAAGATCTTCTGGGCCACGGGGTGAGCCTACATCTTTGCTCGCTTTCCCCGACTTTTCCGTGGGCTCCCCAGAAGAACGCCTTATAGCATCCTCTTCACGGCGAGCATGGCTTTCGCCCACCTTTTCTTTCCCCTTGCCGGGGACATCTCCGGCCAGTGGGGTCCCATCTGCCTTCTTAAGGCGCTTACCACCACGAGGTGGGGAGACGGGAGGAGACCGAATTTGAACTGGGGGGGCAGCCGGTCGTGGAACTTTAGCCCCCTCAGGCCTGTTCGACATGGCGAGCACAGCCTGTGGAGGGTCCCCTCTCCTTTTCTTCCCTCTTGGTGGCCCCATTTCAAGGACCTTCTGCTCAAGAAGAGCGTAGCTTGGAGGAACGGCGACTGTTACTTGCTCGGCTAAAAAAAAAAATTAAAATTAAAAAAAAAAAATTAGACGAGCAAGTTAAACATGTTAACGACGAACAAGACTTGAGCAGGGAGTTAGGAATTTCCATACCAGGGGGCACCTCGGCTTGAGCCTCCAAATGATGTGGATAAGTCAAAAGGCGAGCAGCTTTTTGACACCTTGATCGGCAGAGATAGTCAATAGTCCTATCTGCTCGGTTGCGCAGGCCGACCAAGCACGAGGTAAACAGGAATTCGGAGCTCAACTCCTCTTCTTCCGAATCCCACTTGGGTAGACGAGGGCCTGCGAGCAAACAAGAAAAGTTAAATTAGAACAACTGTCCAAAGACGAGCAAGAATTGAACTTACGTTTCAGTTTTCCATAGGCAGCTGGAGAATTTATTCGTCCAGGGCCGCCGTGTGGACCAGAAGATGCTCGCCAGTCACCCCCAATCCAGAAGAAGTGCTGCTTCCAGTCACGAATCTTGTTCGGCACCTCTTCCACCATTTTCAACCCAGTCCTGGCCTTGAGGTAGTGATAGCCTTCTTCTCCTCGGGGGCAATTTGTGATTGTCATCAGGTAGTTGATCTCTTCCGCAGTGATCCGATCAACGTACCCCTCCAAGGCGAACAGGCACATGGATCCCAAAAGGTTCATCCACCCAATTGGAGTAATTTGGGTGATGGCCAAGTTGGTCGCCTCCAGGAATCGACCAACAACGGGTGGAAGAGGCAACTTTAGTCCGGCAATTAGAGTGTGAATGTTGATCGCCGTGCACCCTGGAGGTGGGCGATCAGCTCTTTCCTTCCTCTGAGGAGCCCACATGTGAATATCAAATGGGATCTTATATTCCTTTCGGATGGAGTCCAGTTCATCTTCGCGAACAACACTCTTTATCTTGCTCGCCTGGAATCCAGTTTTCACCTTGTCCATTATTTGTCTTTGTGGACGAGAAAAGCTGTTCGCATATCTTTCAGCATATGCTCGCCATTCGAATAGACGAGCAACCCCAGCCGGGATCTCACTTTCCCGCATCTTTGGGGATGGAAAATTGATACCCTCCAAAAACTCGCGAGTAAGTTCGTTGGATTCTGGATCTTCAGATCCGGCGGAAGACGAAGAGCTTTCGTCCCGATTGTTGTTCGCCACAACTGTTAGTTCTCTCCCAGATGGACCCACACCGGTGTCCTCCACAGAGCGAACCACTGAGTCCACGTGAAGATCTGACGCCGAGGAAATCTCGAAGGGAGGTTGATCGACGGGGACCGCGACTGGAAAGAGTGGGTCTAAGGTCTCCTCAGTCTTATTGCTCGAGTGCGAAGACATAGAAGAAGAAGAAAAATCCAGGCGGCGGTAGAAAGAGTTGCAGACGGCGGCGCTTTCCCGAAGAAGACGGTGGCGCTCGGATCCACACGGCGGCGATTGAATTTTCGAGAGAAAAAGTAGAGAAAAAGATAGAAAGAAGAAGGTAACTACCTGGGAATGAAGATTTGAAGCCAAATACTGAAGGACGGACGCCGAAAAAACTTGAAATCGCCGGAGGAGGATGGAAATCGCCGGAGCACTGTAGCAAGAGGGAGAAAAGTGGGAAAATTTTCAGTTTTCCCACTATTTATACCCCAAGCAAAAATGGGGTCCTAGGCGTAATTTCCCGAAAACTCAGAGGTCAAATTGAGAGAAAACGGGGTAAATTCCGAGCTAAACTAGAAGATGAAGGACCTATAAACAATTATAGGGGCGCGTCGCCTTGGGGCTGCTCGCGCGTGAGCGGCGCGCAATCATTGCGCTGACGTCATCTTCGTGATCTCCCCAGATCATGGGAAGACGAAACGGTTATTCCAACATTGCTCGTCACAGAGATGCTGTTCGTCCAAATCTTGGTCAAGACGATATCCTAACTACAGTTGCTCGCCGCAAAATTACTCGTCTGATGCAACATCTAGTCAGGATAGGGGGCAATTGTTGATAGGCGAACATCATCTAGATATGGAGCGAACAATAATTGAAGTATAAAACAAAGAAAATCAGTATTTGGGCGCATTAACCAACCTGGGAGGTGTATGAAGTGACGAACAACTCTCCCGACGAACAACTAATGGGCGAACAGGTATTAAGGCCCGAGACCAAGAATGAGTCAACTGTGAAGTCATCAATGACGAACAACTTGGTCAAACTATGATACAACAAATAGCCAAGGAGGTGTGTACAAGTGAACAAAGGACAAAGATCCCAAAGCCAAGCTGAACAAAGCCATAAGGCGAGCAACTTCCAAAGTACAACCTCAAGAGGCGAACAACTTTCAGTTGGAGAATCAACAAGATCAATCAAGCCGACTTAGGCGAACAACAATGAGTCCGAGATAAGACCAAAGAAGACTTTGTAACTAAGATTCAGCTTAGATAAGATCAAAGGGACACATGTCAAGCATGCAGGCTAGGGAGACCAAGAGTCTTGGACACCTCATGCTTGCTAGTCTCTATAAATAGTTGTTCTCCAGCTTACTTAGAATTAATTCAAATTTCAGACTAAAAATACACACAAACACACCCAAACTCACACATACACGAAACAAGTCCAATTTCGACTACCGAATTTACAAATTCGATAAATCCAAACCCCGATTTACCATTTACGGTGGTAATCAATCACACGTTATTGGTTGGTGACGTAAAAACGGATTAAAACAGCCACTAATCCTCCCGATTAGATTCGTTCACCAACATGTGTTAGTGTAAGGAGATAAGGAGAAGTAACACACGTGTCCTTATAGAAATAGATATTTGTCCTTATTGTAACATATATTAGGTATTGAAAAATATGTTACTTTATTAACACAAATGTGTTATTGTCAATACATGAACAAAAAACAGTACAAACGCGCAAAAAAAAAAAATTCACAAGATCTAAATAGATGAAAAATAGAATATAAAACACGTACCACAGGATATGCGGTGACCATGCTGCCTGAACAATCGAAAATGAAGAGCAACGGTGTACAAATCATAGGCCTCATCCTTATAATCGGTATACAATTTGAAAAAATGTTGTATCTTCTCTTCAATCTCGTTTTTAAAGTGATAAGAAATGCCTAGGCGCTCGACTGTTTCAATCAAGTTCATAACGTCCACCATTTTGCTACCTGGGGCCGATAGCATACTCTTTACTTCATTCTTCAGCGCTTCAATTTTCCTGGAATACTTTTCCTTGACCTATATATAAATAAATATAAGATATGATATTGCATATTAGATACTAGCTCTATTCCAAATTAATTTTCATACTTGACTTTTTGGAACTTTAGTATAAGAGTTGATTTGTATTATTTAAATAGATAAAATTATATATTTTGATGATAAAATATTGTTCAATTTAATTAAGTGAATGAAACAAAACAAAAGTATTTTTTGTGTGTAATTATTAATTAGTGAAATGAGATGCATATAATTCAGAGGTCTTTATAGTGCGCTGTGAAAATTGATTTGGGACTGAGGAATTTATTAGTTCGTAAGAAAATTATACTGTGATAATGAAATAATTTATAATTACCTGAGGATGAGAGGTGTAGTTGATGAATTGATCGCCCCACAAGCTGGGACTGGGAGTGAAATTGACAGAACGATTACTTCCGTTTACGGCGATTACTGCAGCCATAGTAGTTTTATGAGCTATAGCTAGATTTTGCTGAAGGAGGTGATGTGAAAACTAAGCCGGGGGGCTTATTTATAGTGGAGAGAGGAGTGAAAAGTAGTTTAATTTAGCTTTGCTTTATATGCTGTACAAGCATTTCATTATTTCACTGTGCATCGTACACTTTCCATACCACTAAAATAGACATTATAAGAACACATAAAATTTACCGATCAAAAAAAAAGAACACATAAAATTTATGACTATAAAATTTCTAACAACAAATTTTGTAGTGGGAAGTGTCTACGAAATTACTTACAATTTTGTTAATTATTATGTAAGTATTTTTATTCCTTACCTATAAAGAGTTTACCCACGGAAGACAAATTGCTTATAGTATATAGGAACTTTATTCCGTATGCTAATAGTTTTGGTAGGCAAATTATTTGTAGGTTGAGTAATGAAAATGACTACATGATTGAAAAGTTTTGTAAGCAATTAGTAGTAGGCAATTCCCCAACAAAATTTTTTATTGGAAAATATTATGGGCAATTTTAATTTTGTAGATAATTTTTTTATTTTCTTATAGTGAGACTTATTATTTTATTTTCTCCCTTTTTTGTATCTTATCCATGCAAGGGAAGTGCCCGAAAAATTAAATACTCATTGAAATTAAAAATAACTTTATTCAATAGGGTCATTTGGTTTATTGGTACGTAAATAATGACTTGTTTTTTTTCTTTTGATACACAAAGGAACAAGTGCATATATATTTTGATACATATACCAAAATGAAAACCAAAACTACCTTTGCAGTACGGCGGGAGTACTTAGAATTAGTTGGATTTAATAAACCTCTCTGTAAAAGAACAGTAAAGAAATTTTCTATAGTATATTGCATGTGTGATGCTCAATTTAATTATTGTTTAGTCCAATTTGACGCGATTGGCCCTACCCGTCATAGAGTGTCATAAGAAATTTTGGCCCTATTGGCACTTTTTATGAAGTTTTGATCCCAATGTTATAATACGGGTTTTGGTCCAAATTTTTTCATAGCTTCAGTTTCATATCCAATTAGGGTATGTTTGCTTCGTGGGATTAGAAGAGATTGATATTTTAATCTCATTCAATTATGTGTTTGGTTTATGTGATACCGGCCCGAAATAAATGTCATAGGCATAATTAACACATTAAAGGAGTTGGACTAATTGTCCCACGAACAAAGGATAATTATTTATCAATCATATCCATCAAAGCAAACATGCCCTTAAAGTTTTAAAATATATTGTGATTAAGTGGGAAAAAAATGGTGATTTAATTTGATTTAATCTTGAGAAAAAAATGTTTGGTAAAGGAAATCCATGAGATCACTTATTCAAGATTTGCACTTATATAATGACGAGGGTTAACCGTGTCCTAAATTGTTTAGTCTAGTTACCGTGAAAGTCTAGGAATGCTGTTATTTTTTATAATGTACAAGCTATTGAGGATGAAATTTTATTAGTGTGGAGTTGGTTAGGAGGTGGCAACATGAATCTGAATAGAGTTTTCCCGTCAAAAAAAAGAATCTGAATAGAGTTTGTTATAGAAATTGGTTTAGGAGTATGAGTTGTATATTGGAGTTTTAAGTCAGTTTTTTTTTTTTTTTAAGTCTGGGTGTTGTTAATGTCTCATACCCTCAATATGAGCTATATAAATATGTTTTGCTGATCAAAATTAAATAATGACGGAGGGTGTTAACTGCTATGTGCGCCACTATGCCCTATATTTTTAGCCGTAGGAGCAACGGTCCAATAATTTTAAAATATGATATTCGAAAGATGTAGTATATTATTTAAGATCATTACATGTTTTTTTTTTCTTAAATTCGTAATTGATATTTTAAATAAAGCATTTTATAATAAATACATTAAATATACATTAAAAACACATTATAAATATCTTCTTTAAAACAAAAATATATAATTTTTTTGTGTTTTAATAATTAATATGAACATGAATATGTATGTTAATTCAAATTTATTATAAAAAAATATGATTTTATATACTTACGTGTGTGTGTATATATATATATACATATATATATATATATAGTATGTATTTGTTAAAACATAACAAACAAATTTAATATATTTAATAAATAAATAAAATAAGATTTTATATATAATATAATGAGGCCATTAATGAAGGATGAAGTGATGCTGCATTTACAAGTTACGTGCCGAGGGCCTTTGCCCTTGTAAATACTGAGGGCTACATAATTCTTTTTAATTCCGAAGGCATTAACCCTTGTTAATAACGAGGGCTTTATTACCCTTGTTAATACAGTGGGCATTTTCTATCGCCTTGTTAAGCTTATTAATAATCATTATCGATGTGTTTTACAGAATAAGATGTCAACAACTTATAAAATTATAAAATAAGATTCTAATAGCTTATAAGCTATAAAAAAAATTGATATTTCCCAACTTATTTTCTCACCAACCCACACCCAACCCACATTTACCTCAACATAAATAAATTATTCATATTTTTATTAAAATTAAAATTTAAAAATAATTTATTATAAATTCTCAAATTAAGATCTTATTAGTTGTATTAGTCAAACATTTTAGCAACTTATAAGCTACCTAAAAATTACATCTTATAAACTCTTAAAATAACTAATAAAATGTTAGAGCTTATAAAATGTATCAAATAAGCTTAGCTAAATGGGCTAAATCATTAGCGAGGCCACTTTTGTTGACCGAGCAGGGACCTTGTTAACCATTATTTTTTGTCGACCGATGACATGGCCTCGTAGTGTAATGCCCTCAGTTAATCCCATTTTTTAATGGTGTGCGGTTAGTCTTCTTGGTGTACAAATGTGGCATTTTGGATTTGGGATCGTATATATAACACTATGAATCAGTTTTTGGCACCTGAATCCATCAATTTTCCCTCCAATACACAAAAAAATGGAACCAATGAAAGGTTTGGAATAAAAAAAGTATCAACGGAAACCAAGTTGCGTATATTGTTGGAATGTGGAGGTTGAATGGACTGTACACTTGGGACGTTTTCTCCTTGTATTCGGTATCAGAAAAAAATAGTGAAAAACCCTGGCTTGGCATCGCCCCCAGACGTAGTCGTGAGACGAACTGGGTAAACAAATCTCGTGTTCTATTTCGTGATTACGTGTGTGCGTTCATTCCTAACATATATTGGGACCGAAAATTTTGAGCCATGGATGGACGGGTAGGAGTGCAATTTTCTCCCATGGATACATTACCCGATGATATGTTGATCAAGTTTGAAATGACTATATCAATTAGTTATAAGCCGAGTGTTTACGGTCAGCAAACTAATGGGTGAATCTATATATTTATTTGGGTAAATAGTTTTTTTTTCTCGATTAATTGTGAAATTTAATTCACTAACTTTTTTCAACTTTAAAATTTGTCCCTTAAATTTATCAACTTCAATTTTTTTATCCTTTTAGTCGGTTACGAGGTCGAAAAGGTGGGATTTTTTTTAATTTGTTGTACCCGGAAAGAACGAAAAAAGATGAGTATGTTAAATTTAAGGGACCTTCAAAATTTAAAAATTTAGGAAATTAAAAAAAAAAATTGTGAAACTTATGGGGAAGAAACCTTTTAACCTAAATATTTAGACTAATTATTGTGTTCAATGGTGTAGCTGCAGGAGACAGATCTTTTAATTAATTAATTTATGATTAAAAGTTTAGATGACGTCTATTAATTTAATATTTTTGTTGATATTCTTGTTAATTTTGTCTTTTTTCTTTTTCTTTTTCTTTTGTACGTTGTGCCGTGCTACAATGCTATTCTTACTTTATGGGGTTCAAAAGCTTAACTTTTAGGGCTTGTTTGTTTCGGGATTTAGGTGGGCATGTGAAGTCATAACTTTACATCGACAAGATGTAAAGTCTTTGATGATAATAAAAGTGTGTGTTTATTTTGAAATTTAGTAGGGTTGAATTTTACTTTATGTCAAATCATGTGTAAGAAAATAGTAGGATGTGTAAGAGAAAAATAGGAAATAGAGTGTAAATGAGAGAAAAGCGATATGTGGGTAATGATTGAGTGAGGAGTAATTTGCACTTTTGGTCCCATTGGACATGTAATGTTTTACTTTCAGTCCCACCCAAAACACTTTTGGTCCCATAGGAATATTTTTTGGCACTTTTGGTCCCATATGAATATTTTTTTGGCACTTTTAGTCACAAACGTTCCAAAACTTGCAAAATTAGTCCCAAAGTTAACGGACACTTAACGGACTTGCACTTTTGGTCCCATAGGATAGGATACACTTGCAGATTTGGTCTCATAGGATTAAAAAATTCACATTTTTTACCTTTTTTTTACCAAAATAACTTTATAAAAAGAAATATAATTACAATATATATGCAAATTTATTTTTATTTTAAAATATATATATACATATACAATAATATATATATATATATTAATAAAAAAATTAATTAGAATTATTTAATCTATATTAATTATTTTAAAATTAGAATTTCTTTTTTAACTTTTGTGCCATTTTTTTAATTATAATAATAATTTTCTCAACATCTTATTTAATTATTAATTCACTAATAATCCCCTATAAAAATCTATAAATTATATATAATTTCACTAACGATTACACACAAGAACATCTTTCTTTTATTTCATTCCTAAAATTTAACAATGCACCCACATAAAAATTATATTATCCATTTTTTTGCCAATTTTTCAATAATAATAATTTACCCTATATTTTATTTAATTAAAAAACAAATAAATAGTTCTTTAAAAAATAGAAAATTTTAATTTTTGTATTTAATTTAATTTGTATTTAATTTAATTTTTAATAAGGTTTTTAACATGTACAAAAATTGCTACGTTATAAAAAATATTTATAAATTGGTATGTTATAAAAATTGGTACGTTGATATCATTCAAAATTTGGTACGTATTAAATAAAATTGAACAAAAATTTGTACGAAAATTGGTATTAACATGTACAAAATCTTCGCTATGTTATAAATACCGAACCGTACAAAAATTGGTACGAACATTTACTGAAATTTTGGTTCGAATACGGACACTCTTATTCTAAATTATCTAAATTTTTCTATGGTTGGGTCTATGGAAAATTGAAAGGTGAAGTCTGTGGAGGATTTTTCTAACTTTGTGGTATGCAAATTATTTTGAAATGTTCGAATAAGAAAATGTGCAAGTTATTATGGGACTGAGTGAGTAATATTTTTGTAACAATTATAATAATTTTTATTTATTATATATCTAAAAATTACAATAATCAATAAAACCTTATTAAAAATTAAATTGAATTAGATTAAAATAATGTTAAATTATTCTAATTTTAAAAATAAATATTTATTTGTTTTTTAATTAAATAAAACATAGGGTAAATTATTATTGTTGAACAATCGGTATAAAAATGGACAATAGAGTTTTTATGTGGGTGCATTGTTAAATTTTAGGAATGAAACAAATTAAAAGAAAGAAGTTCTTGTGTGTAATCGTTAGTGAAATTATATGTAATTTAGAGATTTTTATAGGTGATAATTAGTGAACTATTAATTAAATAAGATGTGGAAAAATTATTATTATTATTATTTAAAAGATGGCACAAAAGTTAAAAAAAATATTGTTCTAATTTTAAAATAATTAATATAGATTAAATTATTCTAATTAATTTTTTATTAAAATATAATATATATATATATATATTATTGTATATGTATATATATATTTTAAAATAAAAATAAATTTGCATATATATTGTAATTATATTTCTTTTTATAAAGTTATTTTGGTAAAAAAAGGTAAAAAAATGTGAATTTTTTAATCCTATGGGACCAAATTTGCAAGTGTATCCTATCCTATGGGACCAAAAGTGCAAGTCCGTTAAGTGTCCGTTACTTTGGGACTAATTTTGCAAGTTTTGAAACGTTTGGGACTAAAAGTGCCAAAAAATATTCATATGGGACCAAAAGTGCCAAAAAATATTCCTATGGGACCAAAAGTGTTTTGGGTGGGACTGAAAGTAAAACATTACATGTCCAATGGGACCAAAAGTGTGAATTACTCATTGAGTGAGAGACTAATGATAAAGTGAATTGTATTGAGATAAGTAATAATAGGTATTTATAGGTGTGGATGAAGAATGAGATGTAAAAACTGGATATTATATCTCTAACAAGAATGAAACGGAGGGCGAAAATTTCTAGTTTTGTCCGGGTGAATCCCAAAACAAACAAGGCCTTAGAGTGCGTACTTGATATAGACGAAGTAGTGCAGATTTATATGTGTGTGAACGCTCTAGAATAGAAAGCTATCACAAACTTGTAACCTTTTCGGGGGTAAAAAATGATGTATGTAAAAAATTCTTCTACACAGCCTCCAGTTCTTTTAAGAAAATGCACCAAATCTCTATACATTTTCTAATTTTTGCTCCGAACACTTTTAACAAAACCCATTATTCTCATCATCTTTCTATCTCTATTCATACTCATGGAAATTTAAAAATTTGTTTACAGAAAGAACACATTGTTTCTTTATCAGTACAATTTTTTTCTTATAACTATTAGGCTATCTTCCTTGTGTGTTTTAAGTGACTTTTAAAAATTGATGGTTTTTGTAATCCATGAAATTTTTAAACACTACAAAAAAAGACCTAAATAAAGAAGGATACTGAAGAGGGCAAATAAAGCCCTCGTCCTTAAAGAGGGCCGAGACGAGGGGCTTTAAAATATGCACGAGACGAGGGCCTATACGAGGGCACAGGCCCCCTCTTTAGTTGACGAGGGCGTGGCCCTCGTGAATTTTAAAATTGTGCGAGCCGAGGGCAGGGCCCCTCGTGAGTAGGCGAGGGCGGGGCCCCTCGTGAGTTGGCGAGCGCGGCCCCCTCGCCCGGTCCATGCGTTCTACGAGCCGAGGGCTAGCCCCTCGCCCACGGTAATTTCCAGGTTTTTACCGAGGGGGTTTACCCTCTTTAACCCCCTCGGTAAATTCTAACATATTTAAACCCCCCACCCACCATTTTCAGCAGAAAACAAACCCTCCCCCAAGCTCCCCAGCTGCCGCCGCCGTCGCCCATCCCTGCCGCGCCGCCGTCGCCGGAAACGCCACTCCACCGGTCGGATTTTGGCCTACTCGTCCCCGTGAACATTTTTACGGTAACATTTTTCATTTTAATCGGTTAATTTGTTAATTAAATTGTTTGTAAAATTAATGCAAATTCATGTGTATATATATATTTATGTGTATGTATATATATGTATAGTTGTTAATTAGTTGCTAATTATGTAGTGTTTAACTTGTTAATTAAATTAGTATGTAATTAATTATAAATTTGATAATATAATTATATTTATATGAATTAGAAATAATTATATAAATATTTGTTGTGTTAAATTTAATTTTAATTGCATGATATATTTAATTAATTTTATATGTGATGAATATTCATGTGTTCGATTATCTACATTAATTATTTATTTGATGAATGATGTATATATAGTTATATATATATATATATATATATATATATTTAAAGTATAATTAATTAATTATGTTGGAGTGGCCGGAGGGGGTTGATGAATAATATTGTTGGTTGTTTGCTAGCTGTAGAATGTGCATTCCGACTTGATTAATTTTAATTAAGTCGGAAATGAATGCACTATAGGATCTTAGTTAACTGGAGAATGCGATAATAATAAACGAAACTCTGCCGAAATTTTTAGAATAACTATATTAAATTAACAATAGGATAATTATAATGGATTTATATATTAATTTTTTATTAAATTTTGAATATTCTTTAATTTGAAATAGATTATAATATGAGTTATTCAAGTCGTAATTGGATGTATGGCCCAAGAACAATTAATGGAATGATAGCTCCCGACTTTCTTAGTGGTCTTGAATCGTTTATACAATTCGCAACTAGCAATCCTGATTGGATGAGTGAAGGAGATATTAGGTGTCCCTGCTCGAAATCTAGATGTAGAAACCAAAGGTTTAGAGCACCAATTGACGTGAAAACACATTTGTATATAAATGGGTTTATGCCCAATTATCACAATTGGATTTTACACGGTGAACAAAATTGGGGTCATCTACCACACCAAAACTATGATCAGTCGACTTCGTACGGAGTAGATGATACTGCAGGGTCTACCTCGTACCATGACATGATCACAGATCTAACTGGTCCTAACCTTCATTTTGGAAATGTGGAAGAACCCGTTAATGAGGAGCCCCCAAATGAGCATGTTGCTCAATTTTATGACATGCTTCGTACAGCAAACCAGGATTTGTATCCTGGTTGCGAAACACACTCACAATTGTCATTCAACGCCCGACTGTTGAACATTAAAACTGAAAATAGACTGTCTGAGAGGGGTTATAATCAAGTTGTTGACTTGATTCGGGAAATTGTTCCTCCTGAAAATCTAGTGCCCAGGAAATTTCCTGATAGCAAACAACTAATGAGTGGGATGATTCTTCCAGTAGAGAGGATTGATTGTTGTGCACATAATTGTATGATATATTGGGGTAATGATAGTGAACTTGAACATTGTAAGGTTTGTGGTCATCCACGGTTTAAACCCCGTAAGCGTGGTGTTGATGGTCAATGGAAAAAGAAAAAACCTTACAAGGAGATGTTCTACTTTCCTATCATTCCTCGACTGCAAAGATTGTATCAGTCTGTTGCTACTGCAAAAGATATGACATGGCATGTAAGTTGCTCTAACGATGATTCTGGTGTTATGCGTCACCCTGCAGACTCATTGGCTTGGAAACACCTGGATAATTCGTATCCTGAATTTGCTTCCGAGATTCGGAACATAAGGTTGGGCCTAAGCACCGATGGTTTTCAACCATTCGGACAGTCTGGGAAACAATATTCTTCATGGCCAGTGATAGTGACACCGTACAATCTACCTCCGTGGTTGTGTATGAAAGATCAATTCATGTTTCTTACGGTATTAGTGCCTGGTCCTAAAAATCCTAAGGATAAATTGGATATTTTTTACAGCCGTTGATCCGTGATTTGATGTATTTGTGGGAAATTGGGGTGAAAACGTACGATGTTGCTACAAAGCAAAATTTTCTGATGCGAGCTGCACTAATTTGGACCATCATTGAATTTCCAGCTTACTCAATGTTGTCTGGATGGAGCACTGCTGGACGGACAGCTTGTCCTTACTGTGGAGAATACACTGATGCTTTCACTCTGAGGCTCAGTCGTAAACAGTCGTGGTTCGATAACCATCGTAAATTCTTACCTAGAAACCATCCGTATCGGAGAAACAAGACTGCATTCAGAAAGAATGTGATAGTGGATGACCCACCACCACTCATTCGATCAGGTGAATCACTCCTAAATGAAATTAATTGGGTGGGATATCGAAAAGTGACAGAAGATGGTGCCGAGGCCCACAACAAGAGATTGGAAACTGGTTGGAAGAAGAAAAGTATTTTCTGGGATTTGCCGTATTGGAGTACCTTGTTGATCCGTCATAATCTGGACGTGATGCACATTGAAAAAAACTTCTTTGATAATTTGTTCTACACTGTAATGAATGTGGAAGGGAAAACAAAGGACACGAATAAGTCCAGAGATGAACTTAATGAATATTGTCGTCGTCCATCACTTGTGAAATGTCCACGTACAGAAAAGTACCCCAAAGTTTGTTATTCACTTGATAAGAGACAAAATGATGTTGTGTGCAGATGGGTAGATGAGCTAAAGTTTCCTGATAACTATGTGTCCAACCTGTCTCGAACTATTGACTAGACAAAATTGAAAATGTTTGGGTTGAAGAGTCATGATTGTCATGTGTTTATGCAGAGGCTACTCCCGATTGCTTTCCGTGAAATTCTTCCACAGAACGTGTGGAAAGCTATAACTGAAGTTTGTTTATTCTTCAAGGAGTTGACTTCTACGACGATTACAGTTGAGAACATGACTCGGTTGGAAGTAGATATTCCGCTGATCTTGTGCAAGTTGGAACGTATATTTCCACCCAGCTTCTTTAATTCGATGGAGCATCTACATGTACACCTTGCATACGAAGCACGAGTGGCTGGTCCTGTACAATACAGATGGATGTATCCATTTGAGAGGTAATCTACAACTTTCAAATATTTGAACAATTAGCGGTTATTATACTCACTATTGATGCTTCTGGTTAGGTATCTTCATAATTTAAAACTCAGTGTGGGTAACAAAGCTCATGTTGAAGCTTCGTTCGCAAATGCATATCTAACAAAAGAAGCATCAATTTTCTGTTCCCACTACTTTGAGGATCATGTTCTGACGAGGCGTCATAATGTACATCGTAATTACGATGGTCGTGGCGCCGAAGAACCCCAACCTGGTACTCCGTCAATTTTTATACCTCCTGGACGACCACTTGGACGGAAGAATACAAGATATATTGTAGACGAAGAGAAAAATACAGCTCACACCTACGTGTTACTGAATTGTAACGAGGTGCAACCGTATGTTGAGTAAGTTAATATTCAACATCGTCCATCTATAATTATTACAAAACATCATTATAATGATAATATTGTACATCTTCCCTCTTGTAGTATGTTCATGCATCAACTTCAAAGTGTTCAACCGAATCTCTCTAGGGCTGAACAAGACGATAAACTTCAACATCAGTTTGCGTTATGGTTTGAACAAGTTGTAAGTCAAGTTGATAAAATTATATAAATAATAAAATATATACATAGACTCAGGATTAAATATTTTGTCAACTATAGGTCAAGGTAAACAATATTCAGAACCGGTGGATACGTGATCTCTCCAGCGGTCCTGTAAGTTGTGTTACCACATATCCTGGGTATTACGTAAATGGATACAAATTTCACACACGCACTTATGGTGAATCAAAATCGACTGTGAACAGTGGAGTTTGTATCAAGGGGACAAACTATGATTCAGATGAGAATAATTTCTATGGGATCCTTGAAGAAGTATTACAGTTGGAATACCCTGGACGATTTGAGAAAAAAGTGGTTCTGTTCAAATGCGAGTGGTATGATCCTACCGTGCCAAATGGAACAAGAATACATCCTAACTACAAACTTGTGGATGTTAATCGGAGAAGAGTATATGGCCGTTATGATCCTTTTGTATTAGCAAATCAAGCCACTCAAGTTTACTATTGCGAATACCCGGGGGTGCGAAATCATGAATGGCTTGCGGTTTGCAAAGTTAAACCGAGATCCTTAGTGGAAATTGATAAAAGGAATGAACAAGAGCTACCCCCGTTCCAAGACGATGAGATTAATTCACAAATGAATAATGTGCAAAGAGATAGTGATCCTATCGTGTTGGCAGATGTCAGTGGTGCACTAATTCAAATTGAGAATGATGATGTTGAAGAAGAAGAAGAAGAAGAAGAAGAAGAAGAAGAAGAAGAAGAAGAAGAAGAAGAAGAAGAAGAAGAAGAAGAAGAAGAAGAAGAAGAAGAAGAAGAAGAAGAAGAAGAAGAAGAAGAAGAAGAAGAAGAAGAAGAAGAAGAAGAAGAAGAAGAAGAAGAAGAAGAAGAAGAAGAAGAAGAAGAAGAAGAAGAAGAAGAAGAAGAAGAAGAAGAAGAAGAAGAAGAAGAAGAAGAAGAAGAAGAAGAAGAAGACGATGATGATGATGATGATGATTAAGTAGAAGAAGAATATGAAGAGGAGGAAGAAGACGATGATGATGATGATTAAGTAGTTTAGTAATTGCTATCTCGATGTTAGAAATTATTTAATGTGTACACCTAAACTTTGATTGATTGATCATTTATATCTCGGTGTTATAAATTATAATGTGTACACCTAAACTTTGACTATTTGCTCAATTATATCTCGGTGTTATAAATTATAATGTGTACACCTAAACTTTGACTATTTGCTCATTTATATCTCGGTGTTTAAAATTTTACAGATGAGCGGATCCGATCGTAGCTCTAGCGGGGGACGGCGACAGAGTACAGGTCGCGGGGGTCGAGGCCGATCTAGTGGGGCGCGGAACACAGTGCCTATACCACACATACCAGTGTCAGTTCCGTTGATCCCTACGATTGATGACGAGGAAGCTGAGCAGTATACCGACTCGGATTCTGAAGAACAGTCAGATTCACAAATGGTCGGACAGAGACTAGATGTGTATATTGCCTACGATACGTATGTTAGACTTACTATTTTCAGGTATTTTGAGGAATATATATCCGTGAATATTAATTATGTATTACAAATTTGTTTTGCAGCTTGATGCCTTCGAATCTGGTCTCCAAGCTGATCAGACGTATCATGGCTGGACATATGGAGTTGGGCGCCTTCACCTTCAGGATGATATCCGAAGAAAAGCTGCAGGAGTACTGGGAGACATTTCAGGTATATATTCATTTGATTTATAATGATATTATATGACATAATAACATCTTTGTTTATCAGAAAGAGGCTAGATGGGATCCTACTGTCACTTCAACACAGTATGTGCATCACTTGTTCCTGAAAAGGGCTGCTGAAAGATATGTAGATCTTTTGAACTCTGTGAAAAGAAAATGGGAGTTGAAGGGTAAGAAGCCACAGTGAGATACGAAAGTGTGGAAGGCCTTGCTCGCGTACTGGGACAGAGATGACGTGAAAGCCAAATCCGCACAATGTAGACGGAACAGACTATCTGAGCCTACTGGCCCGGGTACTGGCATCTCCACCCATAAAGGTGGATCTCGTGGTGCCGTCGAGGTTGCTCTGGATATTGTAAGTCATTTGTTGATACCAAATTCGGTAAAGTTTTATAATATGTATACATATTTTAAGTTTTAATCATCGTGTTCTAAATTATAGGAGAGGAAGAAGTGACGCCCCGCCACAGATTGGGAAATTGTGGAGCACTTCCACTACCGTGGTCCAGGACAGTATACATACGGCCTTATATCTGATACATTGGTAAGTATTCTTGTTACATTTTAAAATAATATGAATATTTAAGAATATTTATATATCTAGAAAAATAATTCTCTAAAAAAATGTGCAGGCTGATATACAAGCGAGAGTCTCCCAACTGCATGCTACCTCTGACTCTGACTAGCAACCTCCTGAGCCCAGTCTTCCAGAGTTATCTCAGATGTACGTCAAGACTGTGGGGAAAAAGCACGGTAAAGTTCGTGGGCTCGGACAATTGGGAAAGTCCAGACGCATAGTCTCCGGCCCAGGCGGGACATCAGCTGGGACTCATATTGGAGCCTATAGCCAAATTGATGTGGACCGACTACTCGCTGAGGAGCGTGAGAGAACGCACAGAGAGGCGGCTGATGAGAATCGACGATTGTTGGAGCAAGTGGAAGAGAGACAACGGCAACTGCGTGATGAGATGGCCCAAAACTTCCAAAACCAGTTTACCGAGTGGATGTGGGCATCACAACAGGGATCTGGAGGACCACCACCCCCGCCTCCATACGATGAGTATACCCCACCCCGAGGACCGGGTTCGAGCCGTGGCAAGGGACCGAGATCCTGATGTTTGAGAGTATTGCTTGGAGTATGAATTAACTATTTTCATGAATGTTTGATGAATGTTTCTTAGAGTATGAATTATTGTGCATCGTCTTTATTATGCTTGTGATGTTTATTTTCATTAATGTTTGTGAAATTCGAAGTTATATATCGTGTTTAGTAAGATTTTTAATTAATTATTTAGGTTAATCTGTGTATGTGCTTTAGTTATAAGTAATATTTGATTAATTTAACCATAATATATTCAAAATATTTTAATTAAAATAATATATATATTATATATATATATGCACAAAGGGGTTAATTTTTTATATTTAAAAAGATATATACATAAGTGAAAATATAATTTTGTAAGTGTTAATTTTATTTTATATGTGAGAATAATATAAATTTCATTTTAAGTTATTTACCATAATTGTAATGATATATAATAATTAATTAAAAGTGTAATCATAATAGAAATTATTAAATGTATGTAATTTAAAATGATATATTAATTTAATTAATTTTTTAAGGTGTTATAGTAAATAAAATGATTTATAATAATATTAATTAATTAAAGGTATAAATAAAATAGGAGTGTTAAGTAACAAAGAAAACAAAATAAAAAATAATATATATACTGTTACAATAGAAAACATTTCGAATGATAAGCCTTGCCCAAACGGTAAGGAGAAGGGCAATAGATCTTCCATGCGTGGGAGGTCACGGGTTCGAAACTTGTCTCTCGCGGGTCAGGTCGGGTTGCGCCCGCCCCGCTGATGCGGCCCACGAATTTTTTTTTAAATTGTGTTGGACGAGGGCCTCCCCCTCGTGAACAAACGAGGGGCGAGACAAGGGCGCTGGTAGACGAGGGCAGGCCCCCTCGTGCATGGACGAGGGGCGAGACGAGGGCGCTTCCAGGCGAGGGCGGCCGTGCTCGCCAAACTCCAGCACCGCGAGGCGAGGGCAAGGCCCACGGGAACCGAGGCGAGGGCTTCCCCCTCGTGAACAAACGAGGGCTTACACGAGGGCCCGGTTTTTGAACCAGACGAGGGCAGCCCCCTCGTTAGTAGCCGAGGGCTCTCTCCCCTCGTTAGTTAAAGAGGGGCGAGCCGAGGGGGACCCTAACGAGGCCTATTTTGTCGAAGGGTCTCCCCCCCCCCCCCCCCCTCTTTAAACCCCTATTTAACCCCCTCCCCCTCTTTAAATCCCTCCCTATATCCCTCTTTATTTCAACAGTATTTTGTAGTGAAAATATGTGTTTTTTTTTTTAGTAGAGTATGTTTTAACTTTATTGTGTAAAAATTAAGAAGTGTTGTATAGGTTATTTATAGGTTTGTAGGATTAAAATTTTAAAAACCTAATTTTAAAACTCAAACTAAAATGAGTTTAAAATTTCAAAATCCAAATCAAGGTTTTTAGAAGGCAAAGAGAATATAGTTTTAGTGTTTTCTGTGTAAAAGTTGGTCTTAGTGGTGAAGGTAAAGGGTTTTAGAGTTTCTTTTTATTTTCCATTAAAATGGTATTCTTGTTAATTAAATCAGTAGGACGTATATATCATTGATTATTCTAAGAATTTGGGTAAATAAATTGAGTACTATTGTACAAAAATTTATATTTTATGCTTATTTATAAAATGAGTACAAGGCAAATTTGCCTCAAAAATCTTTCATTTGCCACTAAATTTGCCTCCAACAGTAAAATCATCACAAATCATCATACTCAAATCTTAACTCAAAAGGAATATTCTCGTGAAATATTCTTAATTATTCAATTTTGTTTCCTATTTTATCTTATATTTGTATAAGATAAAATTATAATTTGATATTAATGTTAAAATTCTTAAAAATTTACACAATATAAAAATATGATATGATTAATAAAATATTAAATAATAATGATTTAATGGTACAATTTTTTTTTTAAAAATACTTGATATAAAATAACAAAATTCAATAACATAATTCATCACAATTACATATTAATAATAAAAAAACTTACATAGTTAATACAACATAATGCAAATTAAAAAAAAAAAAAAAAAGCAAAGAAATGAAATGAAATTACATATTGATAGCCACTATTTTTTTTTTTTAATTATGAAGTTCTATCATTGTATTTTGTATTTTGTAATTTAAATTAGTATTTTCTTTAATGTTGTCTTATTATATTTCAATTAGTTACAATTTGTATTTTTATTAAAGGAAGATTTATATTTTTAATATTAAATTTTTATGGCACATAATATTAGAAATAAAACTAAAATCAATACATAATATTATATTAACTCAAAACATATATCACATAATATATTAAGTAAATAAAATGAAAAAAAAAAGAAAAAAAAAAAGGAAAATCGGTTTGCCTCCAAGAAGGGAGGAGGAGAATTGGCCTCCTTGCTTCCCTTTGTGGCAATTCACCACAAAATTAGCCTCCACCATTGGGGGCACTTTGGAGGCTATTTAGCCTTTGTCACAATATTTGCCTCCCCATTGGGAGTGCTCTTAGTTTTATGAAAAGGTAATAGTTGCAAACTCAGAGGGGTGTATTCAATTGAGATTCTATCGGATTTTTTTGGACTTTAAAAAGTCTGTGGATTTAGAAAATCTATAGACTCCATGCAGAGTTTGACTGACTTTTTTTATTGATTTATTTGGATTTTTATAGACTTTACAGAATTGTCCAATACACTTTTTATTGATTTACATGGATTTACATAGACTCCGGCGTTGGAACCATTGATGCAAATATATATGGGACACACTTGTATATAAAAAAAAATTATCCAAATTATTTTTAAAAAAATACATTAGTTAAAAAAATACATTATTATTTCATCTTCATTTTCATCACCGTTATACCTCGCCCTCATTAGAAGTCTCAGGTTGTTAGAAGATATTTTGGAGAGTAAAATTTATTTATATTTTTTGAAGAGTAGACTTGACAACGGGGCGGGTAATCTCCAAAGCAAACAGAGACGGGGAATTTTTTTGCCCCATAGGCGAGGACCGGGATAGTATTCTCAGCTCGGGGGATCCCCGTCTCGTTCCCGGCGGGGAGCCGCATTATATTTTATATAATTAATATATTTATATGTAATTTTAATGTTAAAGTAAATTACAAATAAATATTTCATAGTTTCCTACTCAATTAACTATTTATTAAAAATTACATTTTTTTTATTTAATGTTATGTTATTAGTTCCAAATTATATTATTTTCACTTTAGTATATATATTAATTAAAATTATTAGAATTAGATATTTTTCAAATTGTTTAAATTAATTTTTTTTTAACACCAACTTAAAGTAATTGTTGTGTATATTTAAAGTTTTTAATTTAAATATTTTTTTATATTTTAAAAATGAGATAAAAAAATAAGTAGGCGGGGAACGGGGAATCGCCGCGAGACGGGGATGGGGGAAAAATTTCTCATTTATTTTGCAGGGACGGAGATGGGGAATGACCCCGCGTCCCCGCCCCGTTAACATCCCAATGGAAAAGAATCAAAGAAAGTCCATAGACTGTTGAATACCTAAATATTTTTTAAGATTCTTCAAAATCCATAGAAATCTCTGGTTATTAGAAGAGATTTTGAAGAGTGAAATCTATTCATATTTTGGAAGGGAAACCTAAAAAAATCCGTGGAGTATTAAAATTCATAGACTGTTGAATACCTAAAGATTTTTTAAGACTTTTTAAAATCTGTATTGAATACATCAGGATTTTTAAAGACTTTTGAAAATCTAGATTGAATACCCCCAGACTTTAAAAGTCAAAAAATCCTACAGACTCTCTATAACCAATACACCCCTCTCAGTTACACGATAAAATTCTTTAAATAAGAAATCATACTCCCTCTGTCCCGATTTTTATTTTATAGGTGACTTTGCACAATATTTAAGGAAAAGTGGAGTGTGTGAGTGTAAAATAAAATAATAAAAGGTGTTTTATTGACTTTTGTAAGTGTAAATTATTTCCTTTTTAAGGATGTAAAAAAATAGTTGGGACATTTAAAAAAAGAAAATGTGAAATAAAACTTGGAACGGAGATAGTAATATTTAGACATGTGTACTTGGTTTTTACTATGGAATGCAGCGTAGAAATCTCCCTGTTTGTTATATGGACAACACTTGCTAATTAATTACTACCAAAGACGGGCTAGGATATATATTCCACTTAATGCTATATATATATATGTCAAACGTGCAACAGCCACCTTCCTTTGTTGGCTCTCTCCTAGACTCATAGTATACAAGAGCTGGCATGTACTGGTGAATAGTGATGCTGAGGGACAATAGAGTGATGTTATGTTGTACTTCTTCGATCCCTCAAATTTATTATCACCCTCCTTTTTTTTATCTCCTAAATTTCATATCCTTTAGAAGTTTTATTAATTCAGGGCTTAAAAAATAATAAAATTATCAATTTAAGGCTTGAAAGATTTTTCATATCGATTCAGAGCCTAAAACACTACCAAAAAAGCTCGGTTTAATGACGAATTCACTAAAAAAAAATGGGTATTAGCGACCGACTTAGCGATCGGTTTTTGGTCGCAAATTGTGATTAGCGACCGATTTCTGACCGATAAAAGTCGGTCGTTAAAACGCGGGTAGCTAATATTAACGATCGACTTTTGACATCGGTCGCTAATCTGCGACCGTCTGGGCGGTCGCTAATTTTAGCGACCATCATCTGGCTGTCGCTGAATCAATCGGGTCTGACCCGATCGGGTCATGATTTAGCGACCAATTACAGGCATTCTTGTGAGGCTTGTAGAAATAAACAGGCAAATATGCACCTAATGGGAATCGAACCCACGACCTTCGGGTAACCGAAAGAGGTGTGAACCATTAGGACACATGTTATTGTTGTTCGTTTAATTGCATTTAATTGTATATAACCTCAAATTGACTCTTTTTTTTTTAGATTCATCAAATTAATTCATTTTTGTTTCTAATTCGTTTATGTATATATATTTACTAACTTTTTTTATTAATTTTATAAATTTAATATTTTAGACTATTCTAAATTATTAATTCATTCGTTTTTATTCATTTAATTGTATATAATTCCAAATTGACTCCCGTTATTTTTAAAATTCATCAAATTCAATCTTTTTTGTTTCTAATTCGTTTATATATAAATAAATATATATATATATATATATATATTTACTAACTTTTTTTATCCAATAAAAAATATATGCAAATCTATAATATTCAATAAAAAATACTCCCTCCGTCCATGAGTAAGTTTCTCACTTCTTTTTGTTGAATGGTTTAAGAAAGTATATTTGTTTATTAATATATGATGGGTCACATGTTGACTTTTGGGATAAAGTAATGAATAATGTTGAAAAGTAAATTGAATGAGTGACATTTTTGGTAATATTGTGTGAGTTTAAAGGTTAAAGTTTATATATATTACTATATTAGAGTGTTATTTTTTCCATTTATGGAATGAAAAACTTATTGGGGGACGGCCCGAAAAGGAAAGTGAGAAGTTTACTCAGGGACGGAGGGAGTATAAAATTTTCAATAAAATAAAATATTCAACAAAAAATATTAAAATTCATCTCTCTCTCTATCTCTCATCTCTAGAGAGGAAGCTCTCGATATCGATATTGTCATCGTCATCCTCACCCTCACCACCTCCGTGCCCGCTCTCCCCGGCACCACTTCCACCGGCAGCAAAATTTTGCGGGGGTAGGGGTGGGGGTTGATTAGGCGTGAAATTGTTATGTTTTGGTGCCCAATTTACTCATGTTTTGAGTGTTTTCGATTAGTGCTTGGAGTCAAATGAGCATTATTTCTATACATTGATAAAATTGTCTCTTTGGTGCTCATAGGTGAATAGAGGACGAAAAGAGGAGTTCGTAGGACTTTGAATCGACTCAAACGGATGCCCGGATGAGAAGATATTGAAGAAATACGATTGGTATTAGTGCGGACGAGGAAAAGTATCATTTGGAAGGATTAGAGATCACTCGAGCGCATGGCTCGAGCGCCACCGCTCGAGCGCCTTGCTCGAGCGCGCAAACATACAGAACCATTCTCGCGCTCGAGCAGCTCGAGCGCCACCGCTCGAGCGAATCACTCGAGCGCCCAAAAACATACAGAGAAGATTCAGCGCTCGAGCGCGACCGCTCGAGCGAATGCGTCATTCGAGCTACACAGCTCGAGCGGGACCGCTCGAGCGTTTTGCTCGAGCGCCCATATACTTTTGCCTCCGGATGCGTATTTTCGGCCCATTAACTCCCGTTTCGACCCGGTGCCTATATATACCTCGTCCAAACACGTTTTGAAGGGAGCCCCAACTTTTAGAAATAATTTTAGACTTAGTTTTTGGAGAGGAAGGAGACGAGCAAGCTTTCTTTATGTTTTGTTGAGGTTTTGCATACGAATTCTTAGTTTCCTTTCATTAGTTCGTTACTTTAAACGCTTTTAATTTCGTTTTAGTTAATTCAATTTCAGTTCTTAGTATTTATTTTCTTTTTAAAACCCTAGTTTATGTTTCTTACTTTCTTTATTCAATTCATCATGTTTTTGTTCGTTGTTTCGTCTATTGCTTTTATTTTTGTTATAACCATGTCCGGCTAAAACCCTTGCATGCTTGGGTTAGGATGAACTCGTAGAAGTAGGATGTGGGTACGTAATTAGGGTAATTCGTGACGTTAGTTTTAATTCTCTTAGTTAATGAATTCTTATAATTAATCTGAACTTTACCTTTGAATTTCGTACGAAAGTGTTAGAGAGAGGACGACCGCATCACTCAATAACAATTAGTAGTCTTAACGAGAAGGTTTAGGAAAGGTTAATTCATCTACCGGTTTAGCGAAGGAGGACGACCGCATCACCTTAGTTAAATTAGGGTCTCATTAATTAAGCACAGTTCATTAACTTGTTAGTGGATTAGTGAAGTCGATTGCTAGGATAAAGTATTAGGGTGAGAAATCTTGAGCTTTCATTCTACGATCTTTTACTTAGGTTAATTCTTGTTTGTCACGATTACTTTGATTATGTACCTGCTCCGTTAGTATACGTAGGGATTCCTATCCTAAGCATCACCATCTCTTATTAGAAAACAACCCGTAGTTAATTCGTTCTTTTTCATTCTTTAGTTTACTTAGTTTATTTTAGTCTTTTAATTAATCTTTCAAAAACCCAAAAACATCACACTCATATTAACTACGACGCGTAGATCTTCAGGGATCTATTCGCATACATACCATCCCTTGGGTTCGATAATACTTGGTCCCTATACTTGCCCATACTACAGTGAACCCGTTCTCTTGCGGGGTAGCTACTAGTAGAAGCTAGTGTAGTCGCTTCAAGTCAGGGGTGGAGATGGAGCGGCTACTCATATCTGTTGGGAGATGCTGGTGAACCAGTCCCTAAGACTCTCGTTGTAGCTCGTGAGGGTCTACATCTGCTTCCAGGCGCCTCTCAGCTCACGCTCCAACTGAGAGGGATCAGAGTCGATCGAGGAGGATGATCCACTGCTCTGGTGGTAGGTCTGCAAGATGGCCTTACTGTGACCGCCCTGCTCCACGACCTTCCCCTTCTTGACTCCGACCACATCTAAATAGATGCGGTCCTCGTCAATCCGGGGAGAGTGGGGTCCTTCTCCTATTGCGAACCAAATTCAATAGATTTTAAATATTAAATATTTAAAAGTTTATTAATACTCAAATATAAATAAAAAGTATAATACTTACAAAGGCGAGGGAGTGCTCGTAGATGGACCGGAATCCAACCCGATGTCTGGCGACGCCTTGCCCCGTGGGGTCCTTCAACCGGTTCTCCCTGGAATTCTCGGACTTGACTTTGAATTGCTCATTATTCCAGTGAGCAACCAAAGCGTCCCAGACGGAACGTCCGTCTGGCCCTCGGCCCAGCTCCAGTTGCACCCCACTATCTAACTTTTTCTTCAGCCCGTAGATAATATTTTTGTACCGCTCATGCGCTTTCGTGTAGAACAAGTCGTACATAACACTATCATGGGCAGGGTCCCAGACGCACAGCTTCTGCAATTAAATTAAAAAGAAAATATTAAAAAATAAATTTAAAATAATTAAAATCATAATAAATATACCTTGAACTCCTCGAAGTACTCCCTTCTCTTTTGCTCGGACACCATGGATCACTAGGGGGCACCAACCTCGGACGAGACCTTCTTAATGGCCTCTGAGATGCGAGAACTACTCTCATGGCCTGGAAGCATACTGTAACATAAAAAAAAAATCAAGTTAATATTAATGAATACAATTAAAATTATTTAAGAATACTTACATGTTGTCGCTAGGGACAATAGTGAGACGACTATCAAACTGGGGATACTACCGTGAAGCCATAGATCCGGCAACAGAAGTAGAGCCAGCAGCACTGGACTGTTGTGAGGAGGATGGTGTCATCTCCAGGGCCCGTCGAACTTCTGGGATCACCAGTCTCAACGGCCCCGACCTCCTCTTCCCACTCCCCCGACCCTGTCCCCCGCTCTGATTAGGGTTATCTTGAGAGTTCATCTGTAATAATTATAAATTCAACAGATTAACATAACATATTATATTTATACACAATCAACTAAATTCATACATACGTATATCAATCAACTAAATTCATATATATCTACATATACCAATCAACTAAATTCATACCTACACATATTAATCAACTAAATTCATACCTACACATATCAATCAACTAATTAAATTCATATCTACGTATATCAATAAACTAATTTCATATATACCTACACATATCAATCAACTAAATTCATACCTACGTATATCTACGTTTATCAATCAACTAAATTCATATATACCTACATATTAATCAACTAAATTCATACCTACACATATCAATCAATTATATTCATACATACGTATATCTACGTATATCAATCAACTAAATTCATAACTATATATATCAATCAACTAATTTAATATATACTAACATACCAACTAACTTAAAAATACTAAATATTTATATATACATGATTTAAAAAAACATATACAATCATATAAAATCATACATATACGTACATATATATCTAATATATATATATATATATATATATATATCTAACTTCATGTATGCATAATTCAAATATACAAACATACATAAATTATTCATGTTGATGTTAGGTCAATGTTGTCAAGAATGTTACAACATTTCCCGCAACATCAGAATTCGCCCTTTCTCCTAACACTAACTTCGAATGTTGCAATGTTGTCTTTAATGTCTAAACATGCAGAACGAAGACGTAGCGGTTACCAGGTCAGTCGGTTGCAGTTGAGAGTTAGTTATTTGAAGCTACAACATGGGCGGTTATCAAGATCATGGAGGCTTAGTGTTGGACGGTTTTACATCATGGGAAACCATAATTTTTATGTTCACATGCAAGGGTCGAATTCTATAAATATCATACGCATGAGACACTATCAAGTGAAGAGTTGGAAATATCTATTTTACATATAAAGTGTAGTTATTTCGATTCTCTCCTTTGTAATTCTAGAAGTGTTTTAGTTCGACGTTTGATTAGGTTTTTTGGTTTACACTCTTAGAATTATAGGCTTTTGATTGTATACCTGGGTTATATAATCTTGATGTAAATTCCTATAGTTGGTGTTTACTTTGTCTTTGTATCACTACTCGTTATAGTGAAGTTTCGCCATTAGGCATCATAGATTATTCAATAATAATCTATGATAAAATTTTGATATTCCGTTTGCAAATTTTACATTCTGTTTTTCAAAGTCTTCCGCTGTGTGATTAGGCGTGAAATTAATTGTCATGATTCATAGCTAGAAATGCCCATGTTTTGATTGATTTTGTTGAGTATCTAGAGTCAATCGAGTATTATTTCTACACATTGATGAATTTATCTCTTTGATGTTCATAGGTGAATCGAGGGCAAAAATAAAGTTCGTAGGACTTTGAATCGACTCAATCGGATGTCCGGATGAGAAGATTTTGAAAAAATACGAATGGTATTAGTTCAAGAGAAGAAAAGTGTCATTTTATTCGAAGAAGAGAGCCACTCGAGTGCACCCACTCGAGCGCCCGCGCTCGACCAAGGGCAGGGCTCGAATGCCCAAAACTTGCAGAACATTTCGTCCGCTCGAGCAGCTCGAGCGCCCCCGCTCGAGCCCTTGCTTCATTCGAGCTATTGAGGTCGAGCGGCCCCGCTCAAGCCCTTGTTTGATTCGAGCTATTGAGGTCGAGCGGTACAGCTCGAGCGGGTCTTTGACCTTCCGACCCATTTTTTCGGCCCATGAGTTCCCGAATTGACCCGATGCATATATATACTCATTCCGAACACGTTTTTTAGCACCACTTCACGCATAGAGTTAGTTTTTGAGAGAAAAGAGCACTAAAAGTTCGAGCAAGCATATTTTACGTTTCACCGAGGTTTCTACGTTACAAATTCATTGTTTAGACTTAGATTTTTTAATTTCTTTCTTTTGTTTTGCAACACGTGTTACGTAAGACTTTTAACTTCGTCTTTAATTAATATTCTTTCTTAGATTAAATTTCTTTCTTTCAAAACCCTAGTTTATGCTTGTTAGTTTTTTCACTTCAATTAACTATGTTTTCGTTCGTTGCTTGTTTAATTGTTATTGATATTGTTAAAACCATGCTAGGCTAAAACCCTTGTATGCTTGGGGTAGGATGAATTCGTAGAAGTAGGATGTTGGTACATAATTAGGGTAACATGTGATGTTTAGTTTTAATCCTCTTAATTAATGAACGCTTAAAATAAATTTCAGATTTACCTTTGAATTTTGTACGAAAATTGTTAGAGAGATGACGACCTTATCACTCTTTAATAACTAGTAGGCTTAACGAGAGGGTTTAGAAAGGGTTTATTCATCTACCGGTTTATCTAGGGAGGACGACCGCATCACCTTAGTTAAATTAAGGTCTCTTTAATTGAGCACAGTCTATTAACTTGTTTAGTGGATTAGTGAAGTCGATTGATAGGATAAAGTATTAGGGTTTAATTCTTGAGCTTTTCATCTTACAATCTTATACTTAGGTTATTTCTTGCACATCACGGTTATTTTGATTATGTACCGGCTCCGTTAGTATACGTAGGGATTCCTATCCTGAGCATCACCCTTTTATATTTGAGACAAAACCCTTAGACAATTAATTCATTTCTTTCTTTTGCATTAGTAGAGTAAAATAGTTTAGATTTAATAATTTTCAATCCCCAAACATACACTCATATTAACTACGACGCATAGATCTTCAGGGATCTGTTCGCATACATTCCTTCCCTTGGGTTCGATAATACTTGGTCCCTATACTTGCCAATACTACAGTGAACCTATACTCTTGTGGGGTAACTTCTAGTAAAAGCTAGTAAAGTTAGGTTCTAGTCACTGTGTATGTTGTCGTATATGCTTCAATATCTTTGACAACATTCTGGAAAAACACTCACGCACACCCTTCAATTGGCACCAGAGCCATAACTAGATATACTTAGTTAGATCATGTGTCTTTAAGTGTGTTAATTTCATTTGCAATGGAATATCCACTTACCCCCACTTTAAAACCACCGATTCTAGATGGATCGAATTATGCATATTGAAAACCTAAGATGCGAATGTATATTAAATCCCTTAATGAACGAGCATGGAGGAGTATACTGTCAAGATGGACTCCACCCAGAACTCCAGCTGATGAAGATAACGAAGCACGAGTCAAATGTGAACTGGATTTGACTAATGATGAAGTAACCTTGGCCAGCTCCAATTTGAAAGCTTTAAACGCCATTTTTACATTAGTTGATGTATCTATGTTCAAACTAATTTCAAATTGTATATCTGTAAAGGATGTTTGGGATTGTTTGCAAGAGTATTGTGAAGGATCTAAGAGTGTTCGTAGAACAAAACTATGAATGCTAGGCACCAAGTTCGAAAACCTCAAGATGAGAGAAGATGAAACTATATCGGCCTACAACAAGATACTTTCTGAGATTGCCAATGAATCTCACTCTCTAGGTGATCCCATTTTGAATACTAGGTTAGTTCATAAAATTCTAAGAACTGTTCCAAAATGTTTTGATGCTAAAATATGTGTTATAGAAGAAGCTAAGGATACTGATACTATGAGTCAAAATGAATTGATAAGTATTCTAAAAACCTATGAAATTAATTTTGATCAAAAGAATGATTCCTCTGATAAAAAGGTATTTGTTTTCAAAGGAGAAACTTCTTCTAAAGCTGAAAACCTTCATTTGTAACTGAAGTCGATTCTGATTCTAAATGTGTTGATTTGTGTGATGATAATTCTGAGGACATTGCTTTTCTAATAAATCAGTTTAAATCTTTTTTAAAGAATAGGGCTAATAGGTTAAAAGACAATATTCAACCAAAAGTAGAAATTAACAATAATCAACAAATGCCTGAAAGAAGAAATAGATTTAATCAAAATAAAAAATCAGGTAGTAGTAGTAGCAAACCTAGGTATGATCCTGAGTATAGAAAGTCAGTAAGATGTGATGCTTGTACTGGTTTTGGTCACTATGCAAATGAATGTGTCAATACCTTGCTAAGAAAGAAACTGAACTTTAATGCTACTTTGAGTGATGAATCAGAAGAGGAAAATGAGTTTGAGAAAAATGAAGAATGTGTTTTCTATGCTAGATTTGTATATGATGATACTCTTGATGACCATCTGGATGACTATTATACAGATGTTGACACAAATATTCCATCATTAGTCAAAACATCTGATAATAGCAGTTCAGGTGTGAGCTGTTTTACAAGTTCTTTTGTAGAGACAGGTACTTCCTTACTGGATAAAACTAGTTGTATCCTATGTCAAGAAAACATCAAGGAGATTGAATCTCAATCACAAATTCTTAAGTCAATAACTTTAGAAAATTCTGATTTGAGAGATTCCTCAACCAAGCTCAAAGTAATTCTCATGAGTAAGGACATGGAGCTTGAAAAGCTAAAAGCAGAGCTTGGAGGTTCAACCTTGAACTTCAAAAAATTTACCAGAGGCACTGAAATTCTGGACAATGCCTTGGTACTTGGTAATTCTGGTAGAAAAGGTCTTGGATATGTTGGTTCTTCTGAAAAGTCTAAAGCTAGTAATGAACCTTGTTGGGATATGTTTTAGTTTTGATGATTATCCAAAACAACATGTAATAGGTTTGAAAGCAGTCAGGATTATATCTTTAGTTTCAGGTCAGGCTAGGTCATTTCTGAGTAGAATAGGCTGTCAGTTGAGAAGAACTCAGTTGAGGGGGAACTCAGCGAGGGGGAACTCAGCAACACATCCCGGAGAACTCAAAGATGACATCAAGAAGAACTGACTGAAGCCACGGCAGAGACCTGAACCTGAAGAGAAGCCTGAAGGATGTCCCACTGAATGTAAACCTGGCTGATCTAAGCTAAGTCAGGTGGACCACTCAATGAAGAGCATGATCAGGAGGATTAGTGCTGCACCAAGTAGACCCTGAAGGAGTTAGGCTACTGTGGTCAGGGAAGTTTGTCATTCAGTCTTATGACAAACTTCTTTGAGAGATCTTCAACCAGTCCCTGAAGGACAACTACACTGAAGACGTTCAGTCCACTGAAGATCATCAAGTCAGTGAAGGATAAAGCTACCTAAAGTCAGTGGGTCTTGGTCAACCCACTGAGTCAAAGATCCGTTGGATCCAGCCCACGTGGACAAATCAGCACAAGGCAGCAAATCTGACACTGACAAGGCCGCATTCCAAGAAAAGTGGTTGAAACCATTAAATGCTGGATTCAAATGTAACTCCCTCCAACGGTTACATTTGAATCCACATTATAAATACAAGCTCATAGCTGCGGTTTAGTGTGTGTGAAGAAAGAAAAATCAACACCTACAAGCTATGACGGTGTGTGAGTTTAGGGAGTCATAAGGAATTGTTTCTCACACCCACGATACTGACCATTAGGGTTTTCACTTATATTCGTTGAGTGTCAAGCTTGTAACTCTTAGCTGAGAGAGGTTTTCCCAATCTTAGCTTGAGGCTAACACATTGTAAGGGAAAACCTCACATAGTTGGAGAAATCAAACTGAAACCAAAACCCTCTTGTTAGGTTTGTTGGTTGAAGTTAGTTAGTAAGGAGAGGCAGCCCAGGGAGTGGCGTGAGTCCAGTGTATCAGTGCACCTTGGCACGTTAAAAACAAGAATCCCAGTTAGTGGATTTCCTGTTAAATCAGGCCGTGGATGTAAGAGTTTGAGTCTCTGAACCACGTTAAACTGAGCGTGCTTATCTTTTATGTATTTCCTAAAGTGTTGAGAAAATCTGCTCACTGAGAGCATTGTTATAAGAAAACTTTGGTTAAGTATTCAGGTCAGAGAGATTCCTTCTCACTATCAGACCTGATGTCAGCTTGCATCCTCGACATCATCTCCAGTACCAGCTGCTTCAAGTTATCAAAGTTCAAGAGCTGCAGCCAGCTGGTGAGCCCAAAATACGTGCACAACCTTGCCTCCTCAGTTTCCCAGTGTTGGCCCAGCCTTAGCTTATACAAAGAGCTTCTTGCAAATGTGGTGGAGCTGAAAGTATGGTTGGACTTCAAACAGTCCAATATGCAGGAGCAACACATGCTCGTGGATGTGTTAAATTTGTAACATCAAGAGCAGATTCTACAAGAGATAGCTAGAGTCATGCTAGTATCAAAGTATCTTTCAAAAAGATTTTGGGCTGAAGCTCTTAACATTGCATGTCACATTTCTAACAGAGTCTATTTGAGATCAGGAACCACAAAAACTTCTTACGAAATACTGAATAACAAAAAACCAAATGTTAAGTATTTTCATGTGTTTGGTTGTGTTTGTTATATTCTAAATGATAGAGAACAGTTACACAAGTTCGATTCAAAAAGTGATAAAGGATTCTAATTGGTTACTCTAGAAATAGCAAAGCATATAGAATCTATAATTTAAGGACTGATACTGTGCAAGAATCTATTAATGTAGTTTTTTATGATAATGCTAGTCTTGAAGGTCCAACCATTGAGGATGATGTTACTGGACTTATTGATGTACCAGTGAACTCTTCAAATTCTGGTCAAAGTAAAGATGTTGTTCCAAATGTTCCAACAACAAAAACAACACCTGAAAAATCAGAATGTTCTGGGAATTCACTTGAGTGCAACAAAGTTCCATCTACCAGTATAATTAAAGAGCATCCTGCTGAAAAAATCATTGGAGAAAAATATTCTAGTGTTCAGACAAGAAGAAGAATGAGTATTGTAAGCAATCTGGTAAGAACTATATGTATGTCTTCCATCTGCAACAAGGTAAATTATGAGTGTTATCATTCCCTAATTGAGCGTAAAAATGTGATTGAAGCTTTGAAAGATGAGAACTGGATTAATGTCTTGCATGATAAATTAAATCAGATTGAGTGAAATAATGTTTGGACTTTAGTACCTAGACCAGAACATACAAATGTTATAGGGACTAAATGGATTTTCAAAAATAAAACTGATGAATCTGGTAATATGATTAGAAACAAAGCTAGATTAGTAGCTCAATGTTACACTCAAGTAGAAGGAATTGATTTTGATGAAACTTTTGCTCCAATTGCTAGAATTGAATCTATAAGACTAGAGCTGTCAAATGGGTCTGGCCCAGGCCCATTGGGCTTTAAGTTTTTTTTGGGCCGGGCCGGCCCGGTTGCTACCGAGCTACCTATTTCCAGGCCCGTTCTAGCCCGTCTCGGGCTAACGGGCCACCGGGCTAAACCGGCCCAATTTTTTTATTTTTTTAATATTATTATTCTACTTTATTTATATATTTACCTCATTAATTTATAATTTAACATACAAATTATACTCATATAGTTATAAAAATTATTTAGTTTGTCAACAACAATTCAATTATTAAATTAAAACTCAAATTCTTAAATAAAATTAAAAAATAATAATTCAACAATCATAATAAATTTAAATTCATCAAAATAAATTAAAAAGTCCATAATACCGTCAATCTTAAACTAGTTTTTATTAAAATTAATAAAAATAATTCTAGTTAACTTTTATTAAAAGTAATAAATATTAATTACATCAAACCATATTATTCAAGGGTATTGCACGAGGTTAGATTTTTCATGTAACTTACATATAACCAAATACATGCATTAAGTAGCATACATTCTACCTCTGTCTTCAATACTAATCCCTATTAATCATTACATAATACTTTACTTGGAATAATATTATTTTTCCTCTGTTGTATACATTTGGAACAAATTTTTTTTATCCTGCGCTACTGCTGCTTATTTCCTATCTTATTGTTGCTTTTTTTTAGTCTTTTAGTTTTTCAATTTTATTGAAATAAAATTTAAAAAAAAGGAAAAAACAAACCGGGCCAGCCCAGAAAACCGGGCTAAGCCCGACCCATGCCCGGAGGCCCGCCGGGCTTACTGGGCCGGGCCAAAAAAGCCCGGTTCTTTTCGGGCCTATATTTTTAGGGCCCAGTCCGCCCTTAAAATCGGGCTTTTCGGGCCGGTCCATCGGGCCAAGCTCATTTTGACAGCTCTATATAAGACTACTACTTGCCATTGCTTGTTTTCTGGATATCAAGTTACATCAAATGGATGTTAAAGCCGCTTTTCTAAATGGAATTTTGATTGAAGAAGCCTATGTGGAACAACCTAAAGGATTTGAAAATCCTGATTTTCCAGACTATGTGTATAAATTGAACAAAACTTTATATGGTCTCAAACAAGCTCCTAGAGCTTGGTATAGAAGATTGGCAGGTTTCCTTGTTAATTTTGGTTTCATTAGAGGTGAGGCTGATAGAACCTTTTTTATCAAACAAACTGAGAATGATATCATGATTGCCCAAATCTATGTTGATGATATTGTGTTTGGTTCTACAAGTGATAAAATGATTGATCTTTTTGTAAAGGAAATGACAGCCACTTTTGAAATGTCAATGGTTGGAGACTTAAATTTTTTCTTAGGTCTTCAGATTAAACAAGACAAAGATGGTGTTTTCTTTTCACAAAGCAAGTATGCAAAGAATCTTGTTAAGAGGTTTGGACTTGAAACTGCAAAACCAATGAGAACTCCTATGGGTTCAACACAAAAGTTGTGTAAAGATAATTCAGGACAATGTGTTGATCCAACTCTATATAGATCTATGGTAGGCAGTTTACTTTATTTAACCTCAAGTAGATCAGACATCATGTTTAGTGTATGTTTGTGTGCTAGATATCAGGCTAATCCTAAAGAATCACACTTGAATGCTCTAAAAAGGATCATTAAATATGTTGCAAGAACATGTGATCTAGGAATCTGGTATGGTAAGGACATTAATTGTACATTAATCGGTTATAGTGATTCAGATTGGGCCGGAGACAGTGATGACAGAAAAAGTACAAGTTGAGGATGTTTCCATATGGGAAACAATCTCATCTCATGGCACAGTAGGAAATAGAACTGTGTTTCACAATCCACTGTTGAATCTAAATACATTGCAGCAGGGAGTTGTTGTACTCAATTACTTTGGCTAAACAAAATGTTTGATGATTATGGTTTGAACAATGATATACTAACTATATATTGTGATAATACAAGTGCTATCAATATATCAAAGAATCTTGTACAACATTCTTTGACAAAGCATATAAGTATAAAACATCATTTTATTAGGATCTTGTTGAAAAAGAAATAGTTGAATTAGAATATATCTCCACTGAAAAATAACTTGCAAATATATTCACTAAAGCTCTTGATTTTGAGAGGTTTTCTTCACTTAGAAAATCTCTTGGCTTATGCACTCTCTGAATATATTAGTACTGTGTTGTGAAATATGTTTCGACATTATTCACAATATTAGAAAAATCTCAGTAAAAAATTTCTAAGTATTTGTTCTATTTAAATCTTGATGATTCGTACCTATTGATGGTTGGTTGAATTTGAAAATGTGGTTATTTTTGTTGTCACATATCATTGCGTATTGAAGTTTTAAAAATATATCACAAATAAAATACTTTAATCACTGAGTAACTATGGGACACGGAGTTCACTACTACGGTGTACTCTTTTAAAAAGGTGATTAAAATGTATCAATTTGTTCATAAATCCACTGAGTAACTATGGGGCACGGAGCTCGCAACTACGATGTTCTCTTTTCAAAAGGTGGATCAATGTGAAATCTTGTGATAAAAGTGCTTGATTGATAAAACAATCCAATGTTGATTGTGTTATTGAAATGTTGAGATATGTGTTCTAACAAAGATAATAATATTCTGAGAATTCGAATTACTTATTGATTTATATGAATTAATTAATTTTTGAATAGGATAAATATTAAGGGAATATATTGAGAATATTCTACAATATTTATTCAAATTCGGTCTTAGCATAAAAAAAATCATGGGTAATATATATATAATTTCTTTTTCATATTTTATATCACAAAACTTCTCACACCACGTTCAAACAGTTTATGGGGGAGGTTCTCAATAGCCACCACATAATGCACGACACAAAGTGGGGCATATGTGATAACTTCCATATTTTCTTCTATATAAGATCTCTTAATTCAGTGTTAGTTCTAAGTACTTATAAGCTTATATCGAATCTTGTTTTATGAATCCCTGAAGGTATTTTTGATAGAATATTCAAGTATCACTCACAATATTATTTAGTATCATCTTTTTCAACCTATGAAATGCGTATATATGTAAAATTACTGAATATTTATATTCATTAATTTTATAATCAAAACTTTCAATTCTTTTGCAGGTTAAAATGTCATCTAGAAGAGACCTTTCATCTTCTCCCCATTCCCCCAAATTTCCTGCATCTTCTTCCACATCTGAGAATCCTCTCAACTTGCTAGCATGAATGGCATCGAAAACCGATTCCCAAAATGTTGCTGCTAATGTTGGCGCCTCTCCCCAATATCTCCTTCCATTACTATCGGTTCTTTTGAAATACCAATCCCACAAAATGTCAATCCTTCATCTTCGATTCCAAACCCTATTTCTGTGAAGGACACAACTGATGTACCTTCATCCTCTGTTCAACCCACTACAAATGTGGCTGACTATCCTGACCCTAATCCTATATCCATAAACTTCAGTTTAGGAACACCATTTGAACAAATCGCTCCCACCTACCAAGTTCTAAAACTTAAGACTCGGCATCCTAAAATACTACTTGGTGATGAAGAGATAGATATTTCTGAGCTTGAAAAGATGTGCAATCTTCAGCAAGGAACACCAGAAGCTGATGATCAAGGAACTGAAGCTGAACCTGCAATGGAAACTCAACCTAAATCATCAAATGACAATGAAGGTCTGAGAGAAAGAATTAGAAACGCTTGGAAAAAAAGAAAAAAACAAGCCAGTCAAAGAAAGGAGGAAAAAGAAGGAGATCTTAGAGGACCATGGGAAGAAAGGTGGGTTATGCTGAGACAAAAAGGAAAGGAAAGAAGGAGGATTCCTCAAAGCCGATTCTGATAGATGAAAGCTCAGAAGAAACAACTACAAGTCCTAATGTAGCTGAAACTGAAGAAGTGCAATTTGGACCCACTCAAGTGCCAGATTCTGATTCTGAGATGAATGTGCCCATTGCACAAGTAAGAAAGAGAAGTAAGGACAAAAAGAAAACTATTCCTATGCCAACTGTTGCTGAAAAAGAACCTGTTGTTGCCGAAGATGTGCCATCACCTATGGCAACATCTGAAGAATCTGAACCAGAACAGGAGAAAGAAGAAGAAGAGAAGAATTCTGAACCTGAATCCAGTTATCCCTCTCTAAGTGATTCTGATTCCAGTGAAAATGTACTATCTGATCACACTTCTAGTGAAGAAGAAGAAGAATATAATGATATGAAGAGTGATTAGTATAAGAAAATTCGCACTACGATACTTGTGGGAGAAATGGTAGTCAAAATGACTGACTTTAGAGATCATAATTTAATTGAATATTTTAGGGAAAGATCACTGTTGCATGCTCTTGAATTTGCTACACCCTATATTGTGGAATGGATTTATGAATTTTATGCAAATCTGAGAGAAAGTTTGGGCAAAATAAATTCTAAGCATTATGATACTGTTTAGTTTAGAGGAGCTAAACTCAGGTTTACACCCAAGTTAATCAATTTACTCCTGAGAACTAGGTCTATGATTGAAGAACCAGTTGATGACATGAATGAGGTTATCAAAGTCTTAACTGGTGGGCAGATTTTAGTTTGGGAAAACAGATTGAGTAGTTCTAAGTTGACCAGTCTGTATTTTGTTCTTTATAAACTATGTGTGTACAACTGGTTGTCATCTTCCAATACTACTGTTCTAACCAAAGAACAAGCCATCTTGATGTACAAGATTGGACACTTGAAGAAATTCAATCTAGGGCAAATAATTTTTAATAATGTGTTATCTTACACTGGTGATATTACTGGGAAAGGATTGCTGCCCTATCCAAGTCTGATATACAAAATTTTTTAAAACAAAAGTTTTGAAAGGAATCCAAGAGAAGAAACTATCAGTGGATTCACAGCTAGTTTTGGAATCTCTAATGTGCTACTCACAGGGCCAAGAGTCATTGATTTACCTTATCATGAACCAACTGAAGAACATCAAGAACAGGAAACTCAGGAAATCGATAATGTCGCTGAGACCTTGCAGACAACCATTACAAACATGCAGTCAATAATTCAAGATATGAAGAACCAGAAAGCTTTCTGGGAGTTGTTGCTTTCTACTCCAACAGGGGGAAAATGACCTGATGTAGATGCTTCTGATGATGGTGGTTTGAACACAGGGGGAGTTAAAATTGATGGTGGTGCCAGTACCAGTGGTGTACGGATTGAAGAAGTTCCTGCTGATGAAGATGTTGTTGTTCCAGTTGTTGAACCTGTTGCTGAAAAAGATGATGATGAAGACCTAGAGACACTCTATGGTGATCTAGGTGGAGACCAAGAAAGAGCTTAGAATTCAAGGAAGAATGATGATAGGGGGAGTTCGTGCAGACTATGAAGATGCAGTTGATTTATGAAAGATCAGCCCAAACCTCTCTCTTCTTCACATATTCAATCTTGAGATTCAAAGGCTCTACTGCTATCTAGTTTATATTCTATTAGTTTAGTCTATAAATTGTTAGCCTGAATTGTTGATGTTTTTGTTTAGATTATTTTGGGAACATTCTAGTTTGTTCAGTCCTTGTGATGTTTTTGTCCAAAGTACTCAGTTTGTACTTTGTTTTGTTTTGATTTTCTGTTACTTGATTTGGATTACCAATTAAATATCTTTTCTTTGATGTTTAGTTTTGTTCTTACTTAAACACATTTTACTGCATGTTTATAACATCAGGTGTGTTGTAGTAGAAAGGCCAAATTGGGGAAGATTGTTGATGTTAGGTCAATGTTGTCAAGAATGTTACAACATTTCCCGCAACATCAGAATTCGTCTTTCTCCTAACACTAACTTCGAATGTTGCAATGTTGTCTTTTAATGTCTAAACATGCAAAACGAAGATGTGGCGGTTACCAGGTCAGTCGGTTCCAGTTGAGAGTGATTTATTTGAAGCTACAACATGGGCGGTTATCAAGATCATGGAGGCTTAGTGTTGGACGGTTTTACATCATGGGAAACCATGATTTTTGTATTCACATGCAAGGATCGAATTCTATAAATACCGTACGCATGAGACATTATCAAGTGAAGAGTTGGAGATATCTATTTTACATATATAGTGTAGTTATTTTTATTCTCTCCTTTGTAATTCTAGAAGTATTTTAGTTCGACCTTTGATTAGGTTCTTTGGTTTACACTCTTAGAATTATAGACTTTTGATTGTGTACCTAGGGTATATAATCTTGATGTAAATTCCTATAGTTGGTGTTTACTTTGTCTTTGTATCACTACTCGTTATAGTGAAGCTTCGCCACGAGGCATCATAGATTATTCAATAATAATCTATGATAAAATTTTGATATCCCGTTTGTAAATTTTACATTCTGTGTTTTAAAGTCTTCCGTTGTGTATGTTGTCGTATATGTTTCAACATTTTTGACAATATTCTGGAAAAACACTCATGCACACCTTTCAATTCATATATACAAATATATATATATATATATATATATATATATATATATATATATATATCTAACCTCATGTATAGATATCAATTAATCCTATATATTAAAAAATGATATACAAAGATAATAAACGGTTAAATTTTAAAAAACTTACGGTTGTTAGGTAGATGAGTAAGCAACAAGGGTATTGACCGGAACGGATTGCTGGACGGACGGTGACTTGAACGCAAAATACTAGCTATACTAGTAGTTACCCCACAAGAGTATAGGACCACAGTAGTATGGACAAGTATAGGGACCAAGTTGTATCGAACCCAAGGGAAGGTATGTACGCAAATAGAGCCCTAAAGATCTACGCGTCGTAGTTAATATGAGTGTGTGTTCTGGTTCAAGAATGAAATTAAGCTACTCTAAAGTCTACTTCTAACACTGTGAATTATGAAATCAAATAAAATAACTAAGGGTTTAATCAAATACGAGATGATGATGCTCAGGATAAGAATCCCTACGTATACTAACGGAGCTAGTACGGTAATTAAAATAATCGTAATGTGCAAGTATTAATCCTAAGTGTACTAAAACTGGGCAATCAACTTCCCTAATCTAGCACCAGATTGAAAGACTAAAAGCTCAAGAATTAACCCTAATACTTTGTCATATCAACCTACTTCACAACCCACTAAACAAGTTATATGGATTATTCTTAATTAATGAGACCCTTATTTACCCAAGGTGATACAGTCGTCCTCCCTAGATAAACCGGTAGATTATAAACCCCTTCCATAACCCTATCGTTAAGTCTACTTGTTATCAAAGAGTTATAAGATCGTCCTCTCTCTAATAATTTTCGTACTCAATTCCAAGATAATTCTAGAGTTTATTTTAAGAATTCAATTAATTAAGAGAACTAGCACTAAATGTCACGAGTTATCCTAATTATGTACCAACATCCTACTTCTACGAGTTCATCCTACCCCAAGCATGCAAAGGTTCTAGCTTAACATGGTAATTTGAAAACGAAAGCAATAATAATAACAATGAATATTTGCATAGTAGAATAATCAAGAGAATTTGAAAGCATAAACAAAAGAATATCTAAAAATCTTAATAAATCTGGTAAAGTAGGGTTTAGAAGTCTCAAAGGTTCAAGAACGAAAGAATTAAATGAAAAGAATCAAAAGAAGTATCTAAACTACGAATTCGTAAAATCAAAACCTCAATTACACGTTAAAACTCTTCCAAAATCTCTCTATCAAGCTCCAAGTATGCCAAAATATGAAAAGTGATCAAAAGGTCCCTAAAAACGAGCTTGGGATCGGGTATATATAAGTAACGGGCCGAGAACGGGTGAAAATGGTCAAAATCTCGCAAAACTGGGTTTGGTCGAGCACTTGGTCGAGCGGGTGCGCTCGAGAACATTTTGGTCGAATGGAACACTTCCCAGAACTCTTAGGGAGCTCGAGCTAGGTCGAGCGGGGTCATTCGAGCTCATGTGATCGAATGGTTTCACTGGTCGAATGGTGGCATTCGAGCTCTTTTGGTCGAGCACTTTTCGGCTTCTGTACACTTGTTCGAAAAACCTTCATATCTTCTCAACCGGGAGTTTGTTTTGGCCGATTCAAAGTCCTACGAACTCCTCCTTTTGTCCTCTATCCAACTATGAACACCAAAGAGACAAATTAATGATTTTATGAAAATGATGCTCAAAGGACTCTAAACACTCATAAAAAATACTCAAAACACGAGCAAATCGGGCTACAAAACATAACAATTTCACACCAATCAGACATTGACGGCAGCGATGGCGGTGATCGGCGGAGGTGGCAGCAGTATTTTTATGATGAAGGCCGAAATGCGTACGGCCAGCGCCTAAAAAGGGTAAAAAAAATTAACCGTAATCACAGATTTGGACGGTCCCAATGACCAAATTTGTGATCAGCGGCTGCCACATGCGGTCGCTAATAAGCAATAAATGATCAGTACCCGTTTCCAAGAACGGGTCAACTGACCAGTTTGTGACTGGCTAGCGATCGTCACTGGGCGGTCGTTAATTACGAAATTGAATTCAGAGACCGCCTAGGCGGTCGCTGATCAGGCAGCAAGAAGTGTTGGTCAATTTTTACCGACCTTTGAGTTTTAGCGACCATCAAAGCGGTCGTACACGGTCGCTAATCCTTTGATTTAGCGACCGCCTTTGGTGTCGATCGTAAATTTTCTTAATTTGAGACCAATTATCTTAATCGATCGCTAATACATTATTTAGAGACCGATTTGAAGGTGGTCGCTAATTTCGGTCACTAAAATGCAAGTTTTTTGTAGTGATTATCCGTGTTTAGCAATGGGATTTACAACGAACAGGGGTTCGTAGTCAAATTAGTCGTAGCTAAAACTTACAACGGGTTTTGGCCACCGTCGTAAATTTATGACGGACTTAACTGTCGTAATACCGACCCATCCATGACCCGGTCCGGTGCCAAATTTTACGACGGACAGAGCCCGTCGTAAAAAATATCCGAATTTCAGTATTTTATTCATTAAGAAAACATTTACAACGGGAAATTATCCGTCGGTAAAATGACATTTACGACGGACACGTGTCCGTCGTAAATGTCGAACCTGAAATAAAAAAAGGCTCGTGTGGTTCGAACTCGGACTCGCCGTGCACCCGGAGCGGGTGCGAACCACTGGGCCATCAGCCCCCAAGCTATATATTCCGGCCCAACTTCCATATTAGCCCTATTGAGTCTGGGACAATTAATTCCAATTTTGCATCCAAGGGGAATCGAACGAGGGACCTCTCTTGCATGTAGAGAGGGTGCGCGCCATTAGGACATTTGCTTCTATTGTTCAATTTCTTGCAATTAACTGTATATGTATCCAAATTGAGCATTCTTTTTTTATTATTCATCAAATTAATTCCTTTTCGTTTTTAACTCGTTTTAATAAATGTTATTACTAATTATATTTTTTTTGTTTTGTAAATTTATATAATTTAAAAAATGCGTAATTAATATTATAATCCGTTCATTTGTACGTAATTAATTGTATATATATCCAAATTGAGTCATTCTTTTTTTTATTATTCATCAAATTAATTCATTTTCGTTTCTAACTCGTTTTAATATATATTATTACTAACTATATTTTTTTTTTGTAAATTTATATAATTTGAAAAAAAAGCATAATTAATATTATAATTCGTTCATTTGTATGTAATTAATTGTATACGTATCTAAATTGAGACATTCTTTTTTTATTATTCATCAAATTGATTCCTTTTCTTTTCTAACTTGTTTAAAGGTTTTAATAAATGTTTTTACTAATTATATTTTGATTTGTTTTGTAAATTTGTTTAATTAGAAACAACATTTATAATTGGCTTGTTTGTAAACTAAAACATGTAAAATTATAATAAAAATATAAAATTAGCAAAAAAAATATAATAAAAGTAATGTCGAATAAAAAAATTCAATACAAGATATAAAAAAAAATCTTAATCATCGGATAGGAAATCGGAATCATCCCTCTCTTCATCCTCCAAATGAGGCCTTTGGAGCTCCGGGGGTGGCGGGATAACAAGTTGTGCCGGTTCCGGTAGTGGTGATATCGCTCCATCTAATGTGGTGATACTAGATCACAGAAGATCACATTAACGAGTTCCTTGTAACTAAACGTACAAATTCACGGCCCAGGTGGAATTGAACAATCCACCGCGAAAGGTCGATGTGTATATCTCTGATTGGCCTGTCCTGACCAAGAGATTGCACTAGCACATTTAGTATGTGTTGTAGAGGACCTACAACGAGGATAAATTCTTCTGTTCTGAAATGTGAAGAATTAGACCTAAGTGGTTATTGATTTCTTAATCTCTGTCACTTAAATAGGACCGTGTATGGTTAATAGTTATTTTTTTATTCATGTTGGGTGAGAATCATCGTGACTTTGAACCTTGTGTTTTGGGCAATAATATTAATCTTACGATGGTTGTTAAGGGTTTAATACGTAGTAACGTGTGCGAGTACCACTCGTGTGATTTGTCCCTTTGGTGGGCTCAGAAGTTTTATCTTACCAAATCTTGTAAGTGAAGAATTAGTTTCTTCGGTACAGATGATAATGTTGAATTGTCTTTACTCCAAGATAAAAAAATATTAATTAATTTAGAGTCATTCAGAAGCTCAATTAATTAATGGACTAGATAATCTTATACACGGGAAATAATAATCGGGAGCCCATATTATCGTAATATGGATTAAGATGGATAGTGCAATATTAATTTATTAGTGGTATTAATTAATATTAATGGGTTGAATAATATTGGGGCTCAATATTGTATAGTAGTCCATTGGAGGTCCAATCTTAATTCTCATAAAGGCCCCTCAAGTAGCCCAATAAGTAGTCCGATAATAATAAGGTGATTATAATAAAAAATATATATAATTGCTGATTTTTCCTAGATAATTTCGAAAATAACATATATGGAGAGGGAAAAGATTTTATTGATTTTCTTGAAAAGATATTATGGAAGATATGTATTCTTGGAATACAAGATTATCCCATAGATTCAAGAAGATTCAAATCTTGGTTCTATCATCATAATTTTTTGAAAATCACTATGTAGTTGAGAAGGTGAGATTTTTGTGGAATATTTTATTATGGAGAAAAGAATATATGGAATATATTCAAGATTTCTTGGAGATCGAGAAAAGATTTTTTCCATTCCTACTTCCACTAGGATTTTCATCCACCCTACTAGTCCTCCCACCTAATGGGCCGTTGAGTCACCATGGTTTACCTCCTCTACCCAATCCTGTCGGGCCAGGGGGTGGGGGCCCTGGGGGTGAGGGCTTCGCCTTTTGCTACAAGGATTTTTGTCCACCCTCTCTATATATAGGGGATGATTATTTCATCTCCAGTTTACAGTTTCACAATTCCATGAGTTAGAAAAATCGAGAACAATAAATATTTTCTTTCTTCCTTATTATTTTAAATTGTTCATGAGTGCTTCCCACCGTCGAACGAATAAGGCGAAGAGGGAATACTTGAGAAGGTTTTTACGGTTGATAGGATCGTTACGCTTGTCCCGTTTATCCCGGTTGGACGTAGCTTCAAGAGGTACGCTTTACATGAAATTCTTAGTTTTTCCGCCGTAGAATTTGACATGTTTATATTCATATGCATGTTATTTGTTGTTGGTATAATTATTATTTGAATTAATAAAGGATTAATTCATGCTAGTAATAATTAGATTTAAATTCGTATTTAAATTTCATCCCGAATAGATCCGGGCACCCGGAATTCCCCAACAACTGGCATCAGAGCCATGGTTTCGGGCTCTGATCTTTAAATTGGAATTTAAATTGATAAACATTAAATTGAAATTGGATAGTAGAATTGCTAGATCTTTTTTACAGGTATCCAATTGTCATAGGTTTTAATATTTTATTTTTCACTTATGAATGATTATTATTTTTAGGATTAATTAATTATAGATACAATCTAGGAGATCAATTTATCCTATGATACTATGTAATTTTTCCATCATTAATTAGTTCAATTATTTTTGTGTTGTTCCTTTTTTGCCCTTATTTAACTATTTTCTCCTTATTTGCTTAAAAATTATTTTCCACTATTTTCTTAATTGTGATTTGTAACGAGTTTTTATTTCCAGGTTTTATTGTTTCCATTATATTGTTTTGTAACGGTTTTAGTGACTTGATTTTTGGGTGGTAATTACCTCCGATGACTATTCATTAAATAGGATATAGTAGTTTGGGGTTTTTTATTCCAAATTTTTTATGATTGGTGGATAAACTTGTGTAATTCATCTTTGAATTTTGAGTTTCATATGTTTTTGGAAGCGAATTTTTTGGGGGGAGTTGATTCTATGGATAATTACATCGTTCTCAGTGTCAAGTTTAAGGGGGAATACAAATTAATTTCAGTGAGCAGAAACACTTTTTTTGGTATGTCACATTAATTTTTTATTTATTTTGTGAATGTGATGGTGTGGTTAACAATTAAGAGATGCATGCAATTCAACAATGGCTAACTATATGTTTATGTATTGTTATATTTGTACTATAGTAATTAAATATGAAATGTGTGAAATGTATTTAGCAAATGTGCAATATTTTTATTTGTTGAAGTGTGATGTGTTAAATATGTGCAACGTAACCACCAAATGTGTAAAGTTTATCTTTCAACATACAGTCTCTTATGGGTATGTGTGTAATATTTCTAACACATGTGCAAACTATTCCGTTAATATGCAAGATGTGTACAATGTGTGCAACCTAACTCACAAATGTGCATTTCATTCCAAATAGGTTTACAATTTACAGTGTATATGTGTGACATCCAAAATGATATGACCTATATTCAATCAAAGTATGATATATTGAATACATGTGTAGTCTACTTAATGTATGTACAGTATGCACCACACATTTCCATTGGGCCAGGGTAACCGGAGGATGGGTCAGGGTAAAGCTTGAATCAGAGAGTACACAATGAGTAAAATGTTACCGTGTGCTAATGGAGAAAGGGGATGATCCAATTAAAATCCTGACCTGGAAATAGGTGTAAATTGTTGAAAGTTTCTGCAGATTTTACTTTCTGTGTCAAAAGCATGTTCACGAAGTTTGCGGTTGGGGCATAATTATGGTTGTCGTGGGTTTTGGTTTGGGGATGAAGATGAGTGCATTGATTCTGCTTCTTTCACTGTTGTAATGGGGTTTTTTATTTTATTAGTCAAATTTGGGGTTATTAGCAGTTACGGCTAGTGGGGTTTTGATATAATGTTAATAGTTTTGATTTCTATTTTTTTTTTAGTCTTTATTTTAATTTACCATAATTATATATATATATATGGGTATTATTGTAATATTATCTTTAATTTTGCTTTTAATAGTATAAGTTTAAATGGGTAGTACTAAACAATGAAGTGTAATTTCATATTGTACCTCAAAGTGAACCCCCTTATTTTTAATTCGATTCGTTCGAATTCGTTTTTCTCGTGAGAAAATCCACGAGTGAATTAGTTTATTTTTATTTTTTTGATTCGATCAATGTAATAGACTAGTCTAGATCTAGGTTTATTTATATTTTATAAATAAATTGGAACCGAATCAGAACGAAGACGAAGACGATGAATTAAGAACGACGTACCTGGACGATACATGCATGCGTGGCGCATACATGGACGTGGATCGTGCATGGGGTGAAAAAACTAGCACGGATGAAACATCTGGGCGCACGGAGTGTGCACGACGCATGCGGCACGTGTGCGGCATGCCCCGACGGGCACCACACACCCGCACCGGGCACCAAGCACCAAGGCCGCACGGCCCACTCGGTGGGCTGCTGCGCGGTGGGCTTTCGGCCCTTGCCACCGTATTTTCGTACCCATTTCTTTTGTGTACAATGTCAAACGTCGTTTCGACCCCAAACGAAGGATGTATTTGACGAATTGTTGTTGTTCGAGTGGGAGCTTTTCAAGATGAACAATGAAAGCAACAAGGACAATTTCTCGCATCATGACGTAAAGAAAATTAAACCGTGACAATTGGATTTGAGTGCTCCAATGTGTTTTAGTTTTTGTTTTGATGGATGTTTTTATTTTTGTGCATTTATTATTTGATAATATGTGTTTGCATGAATTTTAATTGTCCAAGAAAAACCTTACTTTCGAAAATTTCTAAGTATGAATTTTATAATTAATCATGATTTTATTCCGGATAATAAAATTGGATTAATTGTGACCTCCGTGATTTATTTATTTGTGAAGTCTTTTTGGAATACATTTCCCCCTCGAATCGGCCAAAAAGACGGATTTCACATTGTTGATAGGCGAACATCAATTTGGCCTGGCGAACAAGGGTTAGGGCATAATTGAAGACTAAGAAGCAAGATACCCGGATCAAAGATGATTAAAAAAGAAAATCAAAGGGGAGTGCATAAACTAATTCGGTAAGTGCATTTTGTGACGAACAACACTCTCGACGAACAACATTCTGGCGAACAATTCCTAAGACCGGAGGCTGAATATGAACCCTACACCAGGTCGTAAATGACGAACAACATTACCAACAGAAGCTCACCCACCTCGAAACATCTGGGCGAGCAGTTTGTAAACCATAAAGTCAGAGAGCGAACAACTTCTACAGAAAAACTACAAATGATCTACCAAGCAAGCATGGACGAACAACAATGGATCCCAGATAAGACCAAATACAAGACTTTATAACTAAGTTTCAGCTTAGATAAGGTCAAATATGGTCAAAGGACATATGTCAAGCATGCAAGCTTGGTAGTCCAAGAGTCATGTACACCTCCTACTTGGTGGTTAGTATAAATAATTGTTCTCCAGCAATAAAAAAAAGGTTCAAAATCACAAATACTCCAATTACACACACTCATACACCTACACGTACATACACACGAAATAAATACGAATTCGATACTTGTATTTACATTTTAATAACCCGAACAATCAATTTACCATTTACGATGGTAATCAATCACACGTTAAAACCGGTTAAAAACAGTCATTAATCCTCACGATTAGAACCAATCACCAACACACATGAACAAATTTCGAAAGGATGATTGTGGATTATTACTAGTGGCGGTATTAACCCTCACCACGAGTGGCTTGCTCAAAGCGAAAATAATAATCCTGTATTGAATTATGGTTACTTAGGCATAAGAAATTGATATTAACTTACTCCCCGCGGAGTCCCTATTAATTTTTATGTGGTCAAAGTGGGAGCCGACTATTAATTTTGAATTAAAGGTTTATAACTATTAATGTTTGTGACCTGCTTGAATGTGTTTAAATGTATAGACCACCCTTCGTGGCGCATTTAAATTGTTTTGAGATGTCAACTGATGCATGATTATATTATTTTAAGGTTTCAATATAATTGATGTGATCGAATTATGTGATAATTTCATATTTTTCTAGATATTAATATGAATGTATGTTTTATTCTCGTTTCATCATGTCACAACCTTTTAATCCACTGTTTAGTATACTTTAAGTCAACAAACTTTCTGGAGAGAATTATGTCGATTGGAAATGTAATTTAAACTTTGTCCTTGACGCACAAAAACACAAGTGGGTTATTCATGTTAATTAACCCGGCAAGCCTAATGTTAAGTCAAGCAATGGGGAAAAGACAGTTTATGATGATTAGAAGCGTGAAAATGAACACATGAAGTGCATCATCTTGACATCTCTGTCTGAGGATTTGAGGTGCATTCATGAAGACGCTGTATCCGCTGTTGAAATTATGGAAGCCTTGAAGAGATGTTTCGCATCAAAATCCCATGACAAAGCAGTTCACCAAACATGACTCGGTCAAGTTGGAAATAGTGGAAGGAATGCCCGTGAGGGAGCACGTTCTCGAGATAATGGCATACCTTAACAAGTTGGAAGTACTTGGTGCCGATTTTGATGCCCCTCAGGTTGATTTCATACTCCATTCTCTACCGAGAAGCTTTGAGTAATTTTAATTGAACTGTTAAGATGAATGAACAGACAAGTTGTTTGTCAGACTCTTGCAAGCTTTAGTATCGGTGGAGACGATAATGGGGCACTAGTCCACTGCTATGGTGGCTAATGGTCCGTCTATCTTTTCTAGTCCCAAGGGAGGGAAGAAGAGGAAAAGACCCCAAGCAATTCCAACTGTTGCGAAAGACAAAGCCAAGGCTAGCATCGAAGGGGAAGTGTTTTAACTGCGGTAAGAGAGGACATTGGAGGTCTGTCTGTAAGAGGCTAGGAAAGTTAGGTAATTCACACGCCCTAGTCGTCGAAACTTGTGAAGTGGCGTATGCTGTCCAATAGTGGATACGAGAGCCGCTGATCACATTTATTTCATTTTGCATGGGTTCAAGCTAACCCGATGACTTAGCGAAAGTGAGATCCCCATCATACCGGACAATGCTACGAGAGTGGCAGCTGAAGCAGTGGGAGAAGTGTGCCTATCTTTTGAAGATAGAGTCATGGTCTTGAGAGACGTTCTTCATGTTCCTAGTTTAGAAAGAACTCAACCTTCAGTTTCTAAATTGTTTTGAATAGATACTCAGTTTCTTTTAATAAGGGTGTTATTATTTCTCGAAACGACGAGTTTATCTGTTTCGGAACATTAATGGATGATCTTTATACCATTATTTGGGCACACCACTCACAAATTGAATCTAATAACACATTGACTATTTTGAGTAATAAAAGGAAGCGTTCTTTCTGATATGACCGAAACACTTCTATGGCATCTTAAATTAGGTTATATTAATCTAATGCGGATACAAAGATTGGTGAAAACGGATCCTTGGAGCCTCTTCAAGTTGAACTGTTTCCAACTTGCGAATCCTGTTTAGATGGTAAGATGGCCTAGAGGGCATTTGAAGCCAAGGGGAATAGAGCCATGGAAGTGTTAGAACTCGTTCATACTGATATGTGTGGTCCAGTGACGATCAAAGCAAGAAGGGGGTATGAGTATTTTGTCACTTGCATTGACGATTACTCGAGATGTGGATACATCTACCTTATGATGCATGGGGATAGGACTATCAAGTTTCTACAATTTGATCGTGGAAGCGAATACCTCAGCGATAAATTCTTGAACTACCTATCGAACAAAGGGATTGTATCCCAGTTGACTATATCGGGAACCCCTCAATAGAACAGTGTGGCGGAACGAAGGAACCAGACTCTTTTAGAAATAGTCAGATCCATTATGAGTTATTCATATTTACCCAAGTTGTTTTGGGGTAATGCCTTGGAAACAACAGCTTACATTCTAAACTTGGTGTCATCCAAATCGGTACCTAAAACCCCGACAGAATTGTGGACCGGACGAAAGCCCAGTTTGAGACACATGAGAATCTGGGGGTGCCCGGCAAACGTGCTAGACCAGAAAACCAGTAAATTGGATCCACGTTAAGAATTAAGGCTGTTTATAGGATATCTCATGGGAACGAAGGGTGTATGTTCTATAGTCCCAAAGATCAAAAGACCGTGATTAGCACACTTTTTAAATTCTGGAGGAAGACTATATGAACAATAGAAAGCCCAGAAGTGATATTACCTTAGACGAATCAAGAGGGCAAACTCCGATACCAATTGTACAAGATGATATACCAATCGTCACACCTTCACAACCGGAATCCCGTTGTAGTGGGAGGGTTGTCAGACAACCTGAGAGATTCATGGGAATAGGAGAATTTTCGGATTTGATTCCCGAAGATAAGTCGGACCCATGGACATACAATGAGGCAATCCAATCAAGTGTGGGAGCTGATCGACGGACACGTGTCCGTTATTAAAACAACCATAGCTAATGTTTGCGATGGATTTTTGGCGTCCATCGCAAATTAGCACCGACAGTATTCGTCGCAACTCGATCGATTCAAGACCCATCGAATTGTCAATATTTGCAACAGACATATGTGCGTCGCAAATATCGAATTAATTTGTTAATTTAATTTTTGCCAAATTTTTTTATGCCGGACACATGTCCATCACAAATATTGGATCATGTGTCCGTCGCAAAACCTGGGCCAGAAAAAAAAATTGGTCAACATATTTAAACACGCGGCCTCATATGCACGTAGAGAAGGCACACACCGTTTGGACACAAGCTTCTTTTGTTCTTTCTTTGCAATTAATTATATATGTATCCAAATTGAATCTTTTTTTTCCATAATTTATCAAATTAATTCCTTTTCATTTCTAACTAATTTTAATTAAGTGTTGTGACAAACTATATTTTTTTATTTGTAAAATTATTTATTTCGACAATGTGTAAACTTATAATTCTTTCATTTTTACACAATTAATTGTATATATATCCAAAATGATTTTTTTTTCATAATTCATCAAATTAATTTCTTTTAATTTCTAACTTGTTTATATAAATGTTGTCGTTGTCTTTTGGTTTTTTTGTAATATTATTTATTTCAACAACACATACACGTATAATTCGTTCATTTGTAGGCAAGTAATTGTATATGTATCCAAATTTAGTCTTTATTTTTCATATTTCATCAAATTAATTCATATTCATTTTCATTTCTAACCTGTTTATATAAATATTGTGCTTGTCTTTTTTTTTTTTTTTGTAAAATTACTTATTTCGACAATGCGCAAACGTATAATTCGTTCATTTGTACACAATTAATTGTATATGTATCCAAATTGAGTCCTTTTTTTTCCATAATTTATCAAATTAATTCCTTTTCGTTTTCAACTTGTTTAAAAAAATATTGTGACCAACTATATTTGTTTTATTTTGTGAAATTATTTATTTCGACAACACGTAAACTTATAATTTATTTATTTGTACACAATTATATTCTATATGTATCCTAATTGACTCTTTTTTCTCGAATTTATCAAATTAATTTCTTTTAGTTTCTACATTTTTTTATATAAATGTTCTGGTTGTCTTTTTTTTTAAAGATTATTTATTTCGACAACACGTAAACGTATAATTCGTTTATTTTTACACAATTAATTGTATATGTATCCAAATTGAGTCTTTTTTTTTTCATAATTCATCAAATAAATTATATTTCGTTTCTAACTTGTTTATATAAATATTGTGTTTGTGTTTTTCATTTTGTGTAAAATTATTTATTTCGACAACATAGAAAAGTATAATTCGTTCATTGTACGCAATTAATTTTATATGTATCAAAATTGAGTTTTTATTTTTCATAATTCATCAAATTAATTTATTTTCGTTTCTAACTTGTTTATATAAATGTTGTGCTTGTTTTTTTTTTTTTTGTAAAATTATGTATTTCGACATCGCGTAAAAGTACAATTCGTTCATTTGTAAGCAATTAATTGTGTGTGTATCCAAATTGAGTCTTTTTTATTCATAATTCATCAAATTAATTCTTTTTCGTTTCTAACTTGTTTAAATAAATGTGGTGACCAACTATATATATATATATATATATATATATATATATATATATATTATTTTTTGTAAAATTATTTATTTTGTCAAAGAGTAAACTTATAATTTGTTCAATTGTACGCAATTGATTATATATTTATCCAAATTGACTCTTTTTTTCCATACTTCATCAAATTAATTTATTTTAGTTTCTAAGTTGTGTATATAAATATTGTGGTTGTCTTTTTTTTTTTTTATAAAATTATTTATTTCGACAACGCGTAATGGTATAATACATTTATTTGTACACAAATAATTGTATATATATCCAAATTGAGTTTTTCTTTTTCATAATTCGTCCAATTAATTCATTTTCTTTTCTAACCTGTTTATATAAATGTTGTGCTTGTCTTTTTTTTTTTTTTTTTGTAAAATTATTTACTTCAACAATCGTAAACATATAATTCATTCATTTGTACGCAATTAATTATATATGTAACCAAATAGACTTTTTTTTCATAATTCATCAAATTAATTTCTTTTAGTTTCTAACTTGTTTATATGAATATTGTGATTGTCTTTTTATTTTTAAATTATTTATTTCGACAATGCGTAAACGTATAATTCGTTTATTTGTACGCAATTAATTGTATATCTATCTAAATTGAGTCTTTTTTTCACAATTCATCAAATTAATTCATTTTTGTTTCTAACTTGTTTATATAAATATTGTGCTTGTCTTATTTTTTTTTTGTAAAAATTATTTATTTCGACAATTCGTAAAAATATAATTCGTTCATTTGTAAGCAAATTAATTTTATGTGTATCCAAATTGATTCTTTTATTTTCATAATTTATCAAATTATTTTTTTTCGTTTCTAAATTGTTTAAATAAATGTTGTGACCATCTATATATATATATATATATATAGTTTTTTTTTACATCGCATAAACTTATAATTTATTCAATTGTACGCAATTGATTATATATTTATCCAACTTGACTCTTTTTTTCTATAATTCATCAAATTAATTTATTTTAGTTTCTAAGTTGTGTATATAAATGTTGTGGTTGTCTTTTTTTTTTTTTTTTTTGCAAAATTATTTATTTTGACAACGCGTAAACGTATAATTCATTTATTTGTATGTAAATTATTTTTTATCGATATTTATTTGTACACAAATAATTGTATTTGTATTCAAATTGAGTATTTCTTTTTCATAATTCATCAAATTAATTCATTTTTATTTCTAACTTTTTATATAAATGTTGTGCTTGTATTTTTTTTTATTTTTGTAAAATTATTTATTTCAAAAACCGTAAATATATAATTCGTTCATTTGTACGCAATTAATTTTATATGTATCATAATTCATCAAATTAATTTCTTTTAGTTTCTAATTTGTTTATATAAATTTTTTGGTTGTCTATTTTTTTTCTGCAAAATTATTTATTTCGACAACGCGTAAACGTATAATTGGTTTATTTTTACGCAATTAATTACATATGTATCCAAATTGAGTCTTCTTTTTTTCATAATTCAATAAATTAATTCCATTTCGTTTTTAACTTATTTATAAAAATATTGTGCTTATTATTTTTGTCACGCCCCAATTTTTATTATAACAAATTATTTAAATACATGTGATTATTTAAATATAAAAGGTGTGAACCAAAAGTTGACATAAAAACTTGCATATTAGTTAGCATCTTAAAACATATGATAATCCCATAAGAATTTAATTAGGAAATAAAGAATTAATAAATAATTTTGTATATGATATAAAATAACTTGAGGGACCACCATCCATCGCCTCTCCCGGCCATCAACTCTTTAATCTGAAAATGTTAAATTGAATGTGGTGAGTATGTAAGTACACTCAGTTCTGTCACACCTTTTATACACACAACTTTCAAACTCGTTTTGATCGAACCCATAAGACTTTATAATCTGATCAAAACACTGGTTCCAAGTACGTGATGCTTGCTTAAGTCCGTATATTGACTTCTTTAGCTTGCATATTAGATGTTCTTGGCCTTTCGCAATAAAGCCTTCGGGTTGCGGCATATAGATATCCCCTTCAAGACTTTCGTTTAGCAACCATTCGGATTGTCTTAACATCCATTTGTCAGATCTCGAAATCTAAATGCACAGCGATTGACAAGAGAATACGGATGGACTTAAGTGTAGCTACAGGCAAAAAGGTTTCCTCATAATCGATCCCTTCTTTCTGAGTATAACCTTTTGCCACTAGCCTAGCCTTTGAAGGTTTCAGCCCTTCCGTTCGGTCCTCTTTTCTTCTTGTGTATCCACTAGCATCCAATGGGTTCTACCCCACTGGGTGGTTCGTTTAGCTCCCACACTTTATTATGATCCATTGAACCCATCTCGACTTCCATTTTCATTTGCCAAGATATTGCATCTTTTTCTTGGATTGCCTCGTTATCCATGGGTCTGATTCCTCTCCAGGAATCAAATTCGAAGATTCTCCTATTCCCATAAATCTCTTGGGTTTTCTGATAACCCTCCCACTATGACGGGGCTCTGGTTGTGAAGGTGTGACGATCGGTATATCATCTTGTACACTTGGTATAGGAGTTTTCCCTCTTGATTCGTCTAAGGTAATCTCACTTCTGGGCTTTTTATTGATCATATAGTCTTCTTCCAAGAATTTAAAGTGTGTGCCAATTACGGTCTTTTGATCCTTGGAACTATAGAACATACACCCTTTCGTTCCCATGGGATGTCCTTTAAACAACCTTAATTCTTAACGTGGATCTAATTTTATCGACCTCCTTATCTAGCACGTATGCTGGATACCCCCCAGATTCTCAAGTGTCTCAGACTGGGCTTTCGTCTGATCCACAACTTTATCGGGGTCTTAGGAACCGATTTGGATGGCACCAAGTTTAGAGTGTAAGCTGTCGTTTCCAAAGCATTACCCCAAAATGACTTGGATTGATCTGAATAACTCATCATGGATCTGACCATTTCTAAAAGAGTCTGGTTCCTTCATTCCGCTACACCGTTCTGTTGAGGGGTTCCCGGTGCGGTCAATTGGGATACAATCCCTTCGTCCAACATGTAGTTCAAGAATTCATCGCTGAGGTACTCACCTCCATGATCAGGTTGTAGAAACTTGATACTTTTTTCCCTATGTATTATAAGGTAGATGTATCCGTAACTCGAGTAATCGTCAATGAAAGTGACAAAATACTCATACCCCTCTTGCCATGATCATCATTGGACCACACATATTGGTATGAACGAGTTCTAGCACTTCTGTGGCTCTATTCCCCTTGGCTCCAAATGCCCTCTTGGTCATTTTACCCTCTAAACAGGATTCACAAGTTGGAAATAGCTCAACTTAAAGAGACTCCAAGGATCCGTCTTTCACCAATCTTATCCGCATTAGATTAATATGACCTAATCTAAGATATCATAGAAGTGTTTCGTTCATGTCAGAAGAACGCTTTCCTTTATAACTCAAAATAGTCGATGTGTTATTAGATTCAATTTGTGAGTGGTGTGCCCGATTAACGGTATAAAGATCATTCACTAATGTTCCAGAACAGACAAACTCATCATTTCAAAAAGAAACTGAGGATATATTCAAAACAATTTAGAAACTGAAGGTGGAGTTCTTTCTAAAACTAGGAACATGAAGAACGTCTCTCAAGACCATAACTCTATCTTCAAAAGATAGGCGCACTTCTCCCACTACTTCAGTTGCCACTCTCGTAGCATTGTCCGGTGTGATGGGGATCTCACTTCCGCTAAGTCGTCCGGTTAGCTTGAACCCATGCAAAATGAAATAAATGTGACCAGTGGCCCCCGTATCCACTACCCACGAATGGGCATATGCCACTTCACAAGTTTCAACGACTAGGGTATGTGAATTACCTAATTTTCCTAGCCTCTTAGGCATGGAACAGTCAGATCTCCAATGTCCTCTTATTACTGCAGTTAAAACGCTTCCCCTTCGATGCTAGACCTAGCTTTGCCTTTCACAACAGTTGGATTTGCTTAGGTCCGGCTTTTGGTTCTCTTCCTCTTCTTCCCTCCCTTGGGACCAGAAGAGATAGACGGACCATTAGCCACCATAGCAGTAGACTGGTGCTTAATTATCGCCTCTGCTGAAACTAAAGCTTGCAAGAGCTCGGGCAAGCGACTTGTCCGTTCATTCATCTGACAGTTCAGATGAAACTGCTCAAAACTTTTCAGTAGAGAATGGAGTATGAAATCGACCTTAGTAGGGACATCAAAATCCACACCAAGTACTTCCAACTTGTTAAGGTATGTCATTAACTCGAAAACGTGCTCCCTCACGGGCGTTCCCTCCACCATTCTCAACTTGACCGAGTCATGTTTTGGTGAACTGATTAGTCATGGGTTTCTGATGTGAAAATATCTCTTTAAGGCTTTCCATGATTTCAAAAGCGGATACAATGTCTTCATGAATGCGCCTCAAATCCTCAGAAAGAGATCAAGATGATGCGCTTCATGTATTCATTGTCACGCTTTCAATCATAAATTGTCTTTTCCCATTGCTTGATTTATCATTAGGCTTGTCGGGTATATTAACGTGAACAACCCAATTGTGTTTTTGTGCATTAAGGACAAAGTTAAAATTATATTTCCAATCGATATAATTCACTCCAGAAAGTTTGTTAACTTAAAGTATACTAAACAGTGGATTAAAAGGTTGTGACGTGATGAAATGAGAATAAAACATATATTAATATTAATATCTAGATAAATACGAAATTATCACATAATTCGATCACATCAATTATATTGAAACCTTAAAATAATATAACCATGCATCAGTTGACATCTCGAAATAGTTTAAATGTGTCACGAGGGATGGTCTATGCATTTAAACACATTCAAGCATGTTACAAACATAAAAAGTTACAAACCTTTAATTCAAAATTAATAGTCGGCTCCCACTTTGACCACATAAAAATTGACAAGGACTCCGAGGGGAGTAAGTTAATATCAATTTCTTATGCCTAAGTAATAATCATAATTCAATACAAGATTATTATTTCACTTTGAGCAAGTCACTCGTGGTGAGGGTCAATACCGCCACTAGTAATAATTCACAATCATCATTTCGGAATTTATTCATGTGAAATCCGTCTTTTTGGCCGATCCGAGGGAAAAATGTATTCCACAAAGACTTCACAAATAAATAAATTATGGAGGTCAAAATTAATCCAATTTTATTATTCGGAATAAAATTATGACTAATTATATAAAAAAATACTTAGTAAATTTTTAAAGTAGGTTTTTCTTGGACAATTATATAATCATGCAAACACATATTATCAAATAATAAATGCACGAAAATAAAACATCCATCAAAATAAATAAAAATACGTTGGAGCACTCAAATCCAATTGTCATATTTTAATTTTCTTCACATTTTGATACGAGAAATCATCCTTGTTACTTTCATCGTTCGACTCGACAAGCTCCCACTCGAACAACAATAATTCTTTAAAAACGTCCTTCGTTTGGGATCGGAACGACGTTCGGCATCGTACACACAAAAAATAGGCATAAAAACACGGTCATTGTTGGTCCCGGTATAAGACTGAGTGATACTTGTATGGGGGGGAATACACGTATACAAATTTTTCTGACTTTCAAACTGACTGAGTCCCCTTAACTCAGAGTGGTGTAGAACACTGAGTAGATACTCCACCTACTAACAGAACTGAGTGCAAGTCAGTTGGATATCTATCTACTTATGTTCCGTGCGGAATGTGTGAGCCCTGAAAGTTTATAGTCTTATTTTAGTTTGCTTACTGAAAACTAGTTTTCTTTTTTAAGAAGTCGTGGTTAGAAGGGCAGTGTTCAGTTTAATGATCAGGCTGGTTGATTCAGGCCTGATAAACAATACAATGAATGGCTTGACAAATGAGCAGTTAAGAACAATAATCAATGCAATAGAGAACACGAGGAAGTAATGTGGTTCAGAGACTCAAGCTCCTACATCCATGGTCCTGATTTAACAGGAGAATCCACTAAGGATTGGCTTTGTTTTAACGTGCCAAGGTGCACCTGAATCAGCTACACTCACTAACCCTTACTTCCTCCTTCTAACTCACGAACAACCTCAACCAACAAACCTGACTAGAGGGTTTTGGTTTCAGTTTGGTTTCCAACTAAGATTGTGATTATCCTTACAAGTCAATGCTATGCTAAGGATGGATAACCACTTTAAGCTTAAAATATAGCTTGGTACGCTCGGTGGAATACAGAATAACTCTCTAACTAAGAAACACTTGGAAAATTTAAGATGTTTCGAGTGCTTCTTTGAATGCTGAATGCTTTGTACGCTGAGAGTTTAAGTAATTTCTTGGCTTCGAAATTTCCCGTAACCTTGTTTGGGTCCAAGGCCTTCTGTATTTATAGGCAACTTTGAGAACTATCCGTTGGAAGAGATAGCCTTCTAGGTTGTCTTCTCGTATGATTTGTTCAATGGATACATCCCCATGCAGCAGCCATCCTTGCATGTATTTGGTAATTGCCTTTAATGTTTGCCCGTTGAACTGTGCAGGGATGTCAGGTTCAAGTCAGTATCGGTACATGACTTGGCGCTCTCTGATTGGTCCACGTCAGCTGGTAGGTGAGAATGTCATAATTTATTCTTCAGTTCAGTCTTATCTTTACTGAGTTCAGGTTTGTCCTCATCTACGTACATTTCTCAGCGCTGACATTCCTTTTGGCTTGCTTGGGTCATACTCCAAGTCTTTTCCCAATACTCAGTGCGATCTTGTTCTCTTCAGGACTGAGTTAGCAATGATCTCATGATCATGCTCTTCATCCTGACACTTACTCAGCCAGCATAGATGAACTGCCATAAGTTCAGGATGGTGCTCTTGTGTCTTCAGGCTTCAGTCTTGATTGTCATTAATGAGTACTCCTTTCATTGAGTTCCTGTGAAATGTAAAATACTAACTTTCAAACCTAACCAAGACTAGCCTGACTATTACACATTTAGGCAAATCATCTTTTCAGGGGCTTTGGGATCAACTCAAAACTGACATTGTCCCAACAATTTCCCCCCTTTTGATGATACCAAAACACTGAAAAGATCCTCAAAATAGTTAGAGGAAGTAAAGTCCTATTCTATAAGACAAAGTCAGTGTTAGAGCAGTTCTTGATAAGTACAGAAAATAAATAACAGCCAAAAAGACAATGTGTTTTTATCTATGGGTAAATGTAATAGATTTCATTGATAATTTGGTAATGAGTACATTGACTTAATCTATTACAAGAATTTAAGGAACATTCAGACTAATCTCATTTCAGGTTCAAGTCCATATCCAGCATAGACTCTTGCCTTTAGCTAATCAACACGCTTCATCTGGTTCACATATCCTTCATCCTTTGTAATCTTCAAGACATCTGACATAATAGCCTTAGTGTCATGCTTTGTAGTTCCAGAGACAAGAGGTGGTTGGCAAGTTATAAACTCAGAGGCCTTGATCTGGACTTTGGCTTGGTCAGCCTCTTCCAAGATCTTCTCGAGCAGCTTAGGATGGTTATCCACCATGTAGTCAGTGAAGTGGGCATCAATATCTTCAGATTCACCCCACTTCTTTACAATGTACCAGAGCCTGACAAACTCGTCCCTAGCAGTCAACCAGAACTCTTTCAACGTCTCTGAGATGAACTCATCGACGAGAACTATCCTCTCCACTGATTCAGGCTTCTTCACTTGTAGCAGTGTGATCTTTCTTGCAGTCGGCCTCTTCCTGTACTTCCTTGGTTCAGGCTTCGCCTTCCTTCTTCTTAGCAAACTGATCATCACATCATCAAGTTCTTTTTGTTGTAGATCAGTGATGTCAGTCAGCTTCTTCACCTTCTTCTCCAGAATTTGCATCTTCTCCTTCTGAGCAATTTCAGCCCTGCGCTCAGCCTCAGTATTCTCAGGGGCAGCTCCCCACGTCTCTGCACATAACTCAACCACCGTTTCCGTAGAATAAGTGATTGGGTTCCTCCTTGTGTTCACTGGCGGAGATTTCTGAACAACTGAAGATTCTGGAATTGAAGGGAGTTGAGGATCTTGCTCCTTCGAAGGTTCACTAGCCTGAGCCACTACAGCCAATCTGGCTGACTTCCTTGGTTTACGCATCACAACCTTATTTCTTGGTCCCTTGTACTCTTCGGGAGTGAATCTTTTCTTGGTCATTTCCCCCTTTTTGGCATCATCTCTTGGGGAAGGGAGTGCCTGTGGTGTAGTATCCTCCTTAGAATTGATGACAAAAGCAGTGAGAGATTGTACCTCAACCAGATGCTCCTTCATGAGATTAACCCCTGATGCAATGCCAGACCCTGCGAAAGTCACGTTCGCAATGCTTGATTCAATCTTAGCCTCAAATTTCTCCATTACAGAGTTCAAGCGTTGCTCAGTGTCAGTCGGCTTCTTTTCAGAGCAGGACAACTTCTCCTCAGTGATAGCCAACTTCACCTCCATCTTCATTGACTCTTCAGTTACCCTTCTTGACTTAGCCGCGATCCTATCAGCCTCCTGAGCTATCTTGGCTACTGAGTCATTCAGGGCTTGAGAGAACAACTCAGCTGTCTGTCTTGCCAAATGATCCACAGTTTTGTCCATTCGTGCATCCTGCTCGTCCCGGAGCTGAGTCAAAGAGTTGGCCATCAACTTCTTCATAGTCTTCCTTTCAGCCTTGACGGAAGAGATGGTGGTCATCATAGTTTTCTTTAAACTCTTCACTTCAGAGTTGGCCACCGTCTTCACCGCAGACTTCACCCATCTCAACTGTTTCTGAATCTCCTGATCTTTAGCATCGTCCTGAGCCTTGATCATTTGCACTTGCTGCTGTAACTCAGCGAGATTCTCAGTCGTTTTCTCTTGCTTGACTTGAATAATATTGGTGTAGTTTGCTCGCCCAGTTCCCATAATCATAACCTCGTCTTCATCATTCTGGGCTTCATCATGTTGTGGTTGTTCTCCCTTATCAGCCCCTGCACTTCCAGTCCCCTCTTCAGGGTGCACTGAAGGCAGTTTTGGAGAAGTCGTAGCCGCTGATGTTTAGTGATTGCTTCTATAGTTGATCGGAAACTTGAATAGTTATTACTTATCGATCGTGTACTTGATTCTCATGTGATGATGAACACCCGAACACGTCTCATTTAATTGTTTGAAAAATCCCTAAAATTGCTTATTGCTTTTACTTAGTTAATTGCTTTGATTTGTTTAGTTACTTTAATTTGTGTTTTAATTTCGAGAAAATCCCTTTCCACAATATTGACCCGCACTACAATTACGTGCCGATGTATAGCATTAAGGCTATACTAGCCACTAGTCATGTGGTTTGATATTTAACTTGGTCAATTGCCTTACTATAACAACAATCTCGTACACTTGCGAGTGAGTTCGAATTTGTGCTTTAACAAATTTGGCAAACAAGTTTTTGAAACCGTTGTTGGGGACTAGTTGGTTTTAGGGTAACTTAGTGCTAGTTGAACGTGATTAATAGTGCATTTTCTTTTATCTTGTTTGAATTTGATACTCTGCCTTTGGTGTAGGTGTGCTTCATTGAATAGATGGAAGGATATTATCAAGACCCTTGGAATCCATGTATTGATTAAGAGGGTATGATATATCTTCCACAACAAGAAGTTGGGTACGATAATGGAGAGAATTTCGACTATGAGTGGCATATGCAACAATTTCCTTCATATTATCAAGATTCAAGTTTCCTTGAAACTTTTTCAAGTCTTCTTGAAACTTGGACTACTTTTAATTATACATTTGCGGCCTACTTGGAGTGTAGTCGACAAGCCGAAGAAAGGGGGAGAAAGATAGAAGAGACAAGACCATCCATTATTGTCCCCGATCTTGCAAAATAAATGCATGATTTGCAATGTAAAGTTGGTCAACTTGGCTCCGGTGTGCATTTTAAAAGTGAACAAAGTGAATTTCCATCCGAATCAAATATTAACCGGGAAGAGTTGGATCACAACCTTGTTAGGAGTTACATTGAGCAAGAAAAGGAGGAAGAAGAGCGAAAAGAAGAAGTAGTCGAGGGAATTGAAGAAAATGTTGAGAGAATGGAAGTAGAAGAGGAAGAGAAAGAAGGGGAAGTGTTGGACTACGCACGTATTTGGAATTTCCTTGAAGAAGAAGATAAAGATGAAGATTATATTCGTATTTTGAGATACCTTCAAGGAAAACATATTGAAGAAGAAGAGGAAGAAAATGATGAACAAGAAGAGGATGATATGGAAGATGAACAAGAAACGGGTCCAAGTGATGAGAAGATGAGATATCCATTGGATGATCTTGAGTGCAAGGCAATTGATGCCATTGAGTATTATGTTGAAGAAACTTGGGAGGATATTATTGACCCTTTCTATCCTCATATTTTTAATAATCCTTTATTTGATGATGTTAATGATGATTCTTCTCTTGTTTGCATTAATAGGAACAAGGATGAAAAGGAGAAAGATGGATCCGAAATACAAGTTGGAAAGCAAAGAGGGAGCAAAACAAGCCAAAATGTGAGTCCATACCGGTTAATAGCTTGTGTACCGGCCGAGACAATTGACCTTAACCGAGATATTGACTTCGGCTTCAAAATACCAGTTAGCAAGGGTTGTACCGCCCGAGATGGATGTTGTTATCCGAGATGAACTTCCCCTGCTTTAAAAAAGTGCGAAAATTCAAGTTTTTCAAGGATTAAAATGCAATTTCGTCCCAATACCCTCATTCCACACTATAAATACAACTTTTCATCAGATTTAGAGAGGAACACAATGGCAAAAACACTAATCCCTTAGAATAACTTTCTTTTATTTTATTTTATTTTTCTTTTGCATTTCTTTAAATTCCTAGCATAGTTTAGATTAGATTAAGCTTTCATTTAGTAGCTACTTTCAATTCAAGTAAGAATTCTCAAGTTTTGTAGCTAAATCAACACTCAAGAGGTGACTTCTTTCCTTAATTTCATTTCCTTTGGTTTAATTTTCATGTTTATGGATTATTTTTCTTCATTTCATGTGAGTTTGTTTGATATTATGTGTAGTTAATTTCCTTGTGTTTGGGTGTTAGTGATTTATGAAATTTGAGTGGATATTGAAGTATCGCAACGAGAGTTGTGTATTTTCATTAGAACCTCATATTTCCTACACTTGTTGCTTAATTGAGAAATTGGTGATAAGTGAGAAGATTAACGATCCGATGTTTTTATTTGACGTGTTTACCTAGGCTTATCCAGTATGGTGAATACGTGATGTTTAGTGATTGCTTCTATAGTTGATTGGAAACTTGAATAGTTATTACTTATCGATCGTGTACTTGATTCTCATGTGATGATGAACACCCGAACACGTCTCATTTAATTGTTTGAAAAATCCCTAAAATTGCTTATTGCTTTTACTTAGTTAATTGCTTTGATTTGTTTAGTTACTTTAATTTGTGTTTTAATTTCGAGAAAACCCCTTTCCACAACATTGACCCGCACTACAATTACAATACAACTTAAAGTGTTGCTCGTCCCCGAGCAATGAAAGAAATAGAACAAGTGGGAGGATTGCGAAGAAATGAGTGTCAAAGAGATAAGTAGCAATTGTCAAGTTCCTTCGATTTAATCAAGCCTTTAAGTACAAAAATCAACTAGCAAGTTCACAAGTTATGTTCAAATCAATGCAAGATCAAGGCTCAATCCACAATTTCCTCTCAAGTAAGTGTATCACTCATCACTCAAAAGTGTTTCATGGAATGTATGCTCTCAACAATCAATTCACACAAGTGCACTACCATAAGCTTGCCAATCATCTAAGTTCTCCACCACTTGCTAAGTGATCAATCAAAGAATCAATGAGGACTTTACATTTGGTTGTAATGTTGGGCTCTTTGGTTAAGGTGGGAAAATTTTGGATAAAGTGACTCGTAAACTAGTGGACCAAAAAATAAAGACGCATAGACACATCTAGAAATCTCAAGACAAAGTCGCAAGTGATCAAGTTGCAACTCAAAAACTCATACTCCAACAATCTACCTGTCTCATTTTTAAACCACATTCTTCACCATCAACCATCAAACACCTCTTGAACTTGAAACTCTACCAAATAGCTATACAAGAAATATTTTCATTCTCAATTATTTATTTTCACAAATCAACTCAATCTTTTCTTGTACAATTTTTTCACTCATCTTTTTCTCTTCATTCTTCAAACCTTTTCACTTTCACTCAAACTCATCCACCAAATTCACATTAACGCTCAACTCAACCTCACTATCCATGTTCAAGCTCCACTAGCTCATAGGAAAAATTAGGCTCACAAAATGGATAATTTGGCTAAATTTGTAGGTTGCCAAGAAAATAGGTCAATAGGCTCAAAAAGGCTAACTACGGAAAAATTTCTTTTGGTATGGAAAATTTGGCTAAGTGACTATTCAAATCAAAGATGGCCTCATATCACTTTTAAAAATTTCACACTTAATGTAGCCTCAAATAAGACAATTGGTAAGTTCTAGAGCACACGAGCATGAATGATACTCTCAAGAAAGAATTTAGACCAAAATATATGCAAGTCTAAAAGGCTCTAAAACTCACGAGCTTGTCTTAATCATGGATCGAGCACAAAATCAAACATAATCATCACATAAATAAGTAAGCAAGCAAGTCTCAATCAATATCATCAAGCTCAACTAAATTGCAAAAACTAAACCATCACCATCTATTGATTCTCCAACACCAAGCCACACAATCTCAACTCCAAAAAATATACTCAATTAAGCACAAGTTTTTAAAAAATTGAGCGAAGTAAGTTGGTGCAAATGAAATTGTAAAACGAACATACCCTCCCAAACTTTTTCATTGCTAAGCAATTAAAAGTTTGGAAAAATAGTGCCACAATAAAATTTGCAACCAACTACTCACCAAGCATTGCACCACATTAAGCAATAAGCAAGCCACTCAAAAATTCACAATCAATCCAATCACACACGCATGCAATTTTCAAGAACAACTTGGTGCAAAATAAAATACACATCACATAAAATCTCTCCCCAAACTTCGACATTGCTAAGCAATTCGATGTTTGGGCCATGATACGACCAACAAAACGTACAACCAGGTGCTCTACATCCCAATGAATTCACAGGAAATTTTCCATAAATAGTGCGCCGGTGCTATGAAACAACAAGTAAATACACCCCCCAAACTTAGACATTGCCAAGCAAGCCTAAGTTCAAGCCCGGGGTCCGATTGTACCTCACAATTAGCACCAATTTCACTTTCGTTTCTAGCTCATCTTCTTTTAAGCTCTCCCTCCTTTTGCAATTAAGCTCGAAATACCTTCGACTTTCCTCAAAGTGTCCCAATCCCCTACAAAATAAGACAAAGCAAGAAAAGATCAACACACACTATCATATAAACGAAAAATACTTTAAAACGATAAAATAATAGGTTGCCTCCCATTTAGCGCTAGGTTTAGTGTCCTATGCCGGACTTATTGATTGAAACCAAACTTCCTATCGGAATGGCCAAGGATATCGATCCTCCTTGCCATTGTATATCATCCCTTGAGCTTCTAAATCAAGGAGGCTCTCATGAAATGTGGACCAATTATCAATCGAATGCTTCTCTTTCTCTTTCACGATCATCTCCTTCCATTTCGTCTCTTCTTTTCCAAGGATGTCCAAGACCTTCATCATTTCGATCTTTTGGTCAAAGTTCTCAATAGGCAAAATGAAATCAATGGAAGAAATAGCATCTAAAGTATAAATTGAAGAGATTAAAGGTTTAGAAATGTTCATTTTGATCTTCAATTCGTCCTCCAATGCTTCTTGATTCTCTTGTTCGTTGTCGCTCTTGTCCATCAAGGGACATTCCTCTCCGTAACTTTCAACCAAGGAATTTTCGGCTCCATCTTTCTCATTTTCATCCTTGTTCCTATTAATGCAAACAAGAGAAAAATCATCATTAACATCATCAAATAGAGGATTATTAAAAATATGAGGATAGAAATTCTCCCAAGTTTCTTCAACATAATGCTCAATGGCATCAATTGCCTTGCACTCAAGATCATCCAATGGATATCTCATCTTCTCATCACTTGGACCCGTTTCTTGTTCATCTTCCATTTCATCCTTTTCTCGTTCATCATTTTCTTCCTCTTCTTCCTCTTCTTCTTCAATATGTTTTCCTTGAAGGTATCTCAAAATATGAATATAATCTTCATCTTTGTCTTCTTCTTCAAGGAAATTCCAAATACGTGCGTAGTCCAACTCTTCCCCTTCTTTCTCTTCCTCTTCTACTTCCATTCTCTCAACATTTTCTTCAATTCCCTCGACTACTTCTTCTTTTTGCTCTTCTTCCTCCTTTTCTTGCTCAATGCAACTCCTAACAAGGTTGTGATCCAACTCTTCCCGGTCAATATTTGATTCGGATGGAAATTCACTTTGTTCACTTTTAAAATGCACACCGGAGCCAAGTTGACCAACTTTACATTGCAAATCATGCATTTGTTTTGCAAGATCGGGGACAATAATGGATGGTCTTGTCCCTTCTATCTTTCTCCTCCTTTCTTCGGCTTGTCGACTACACTCCAAGTAGGCCGCAGATGTATCATTAAAAGTAGTCCAAGTTTCAAGAAGACTTGAAAAGGTTTCAAGGAAACTTGAATCTTGATAATATGAAGGAAATTGTTGCATATGCCACTCATAGTCGAAATTCTCTCCATTATCGTACCCAACTTCTTGTTGTGGAAGATATATCATACCGTCTTGATCAATACATGGATTCCAAGGGTCTTGATAATATCCTTCCATCTATTCAATGAAGCACACCTACACTAAAGGAAGAGTATTAAATTCAAACAAGATAAAAGAAAATGCACTATCAATCACGTTCAACTAGCACTAAGTTACCCTAAAACCAACTAGTCCCCGATAACGGTGCCAAAAACTTGATTGCCAAATTTGTTAAAGCACAAATTCCAACTCACTTGCAAGTGTACGAGATCGTTGTTATAGTAAGGAAATTGACCAAGTTAAATATCGAACCAGGGGACTAGTGGCTAGTATAGCCTTAATGTTATGCGTCGGCACTAGGGGTGGCAAAATGAGCCCGGCCCGATGGGCCAGTCCGGTTGGCCCGCCTTTAAGGACAAGCTGGGCCTAAATAATAGTGGCCTGAAAAGAACGGGGCCTATTTGGCCCGGCCCCATAGGCCCGGCGGGCCGACCGGGCTTGGGCCGGGCCGGCCCGGAACTTTTGGTTGGCCCAGTTTTTTTTTTTTTAATTTATATATCAAGTGTAGTTTTGTCTAATATGTCGAGTGTACCTATTATCATGAAAAGAATTTCATGTGATGTTTAAAAGTGTTTGTTGAGTTAATATTACTATTTTCTTGTTGTAATGCTTTTTCTAGAGATTAATATAAGTTATTTATTGAAAATGGATAGTCAAATCATATCATAAACTAATATTAATGGTCATTATAATTCATATCTTGACCAAAAAAATAAGACTATAAGATTTGTTTAAAAATAAAATTATTTTATTGAATATAAATAATTTATTTGACAAAAATAATTTTTTAAAAGACGGGCCATTTTGGCCCGGTGCCCCGGTGGCCCGCCTAGGGCCAGGCTGGGCCTTTAAAATAGAGGCCCGGTTGCAACCGGGCCGAGCCCGGCCCGGCCCGCAAAATGAAAGTGGCCCGGCGGCCAAGTGCCGGGCCGGCCCGGCCCGGCCTTTTTGCCACCCCTAGTCGGCACGTAATTGTAGTGCGGGTCAATATTGTGGAAAGGGGTTTTCTCGAAATTAAAACACAAATTAAAGCAACTAAACAAATCAAAGCAATTAACTAAGTAAAAGTAATAAGTAATTTTAGGGATTTTTCAAACAATTAAACGAGACGTGTTCGGGTGTTCATCATTACATGAGAATCAAGTACACGATCGATAAGTAATAACTATTCAAGTTTCCGATCAACTATAGAAGCAATCACTAAACATCACGTATTCATCGTACTGGATAAGCCTAGGTAAACATGTCAAATAAAAAAATCGGATCGTTAATCTTCTCACTTATCACCAATTTCTCAATTAAGCAACAGGTGTAGGAATTATGGGGTTCTAATGAAAATACCCAACTCTCGTTGCGATACTTCAATATCCACTCAAATCGCATAAATCACTCACACCATACTAGATCATGCACCGACCCAACTCTCGTTGCGATAAACACACAATCTAAATACGAATTACAAGAGCAATCATAAAATCGAACAATCAAAGTCCATAATCCTAATAGATTGACCTTCAACTAGAATAGATATCACAAATCAAATCAAATACTCAATTACTCATGTAAATCCAAACACCCAAACACAAGGAAATTAACTACACATAATATCATACAAACTCACATGAAATGAAGAAAAATAATCCATAAACATGAAAACTAAACTAAAGGAAATGAAATTAAGGAAAGAAGTCACCTCTTGAGTGTTGATTTAGCTACAAAACTTGAGAATTCTTACTTGAATTGAAAGTAGCTACTAAATGAAAGCTTAATCTAATCTAAACTATGCTAGGAATTTAAAGAAATGCAAAAGAAAAATAAAAGAAAGTTATTATAAGGGATTAGGGTTTTTGCTATCGTGTTCCTCTCTAAATCTGATGAAAAGTTGTATTTATAGTATGGAATGAGGGTATTGGGACGAAATTGTATTTTAATCCTTGAAAAACTTGAATTTTCGCACTTTTTTAAAGCAGGGGAAGTTCATCTCTGATAATAGCATCCATCTCGGGTGGTAGAACCCTTGCTAACCGGTATTTTGAAGCCGAAGTCAATATCTCGGTTAAGGCCAATTGTCTCGGCCGGTACACAAGCTACTATTCGGTATGGACTTGCTTTTAGGCTTGTTTTGCTCCCTCTTTGCTTTCCAACTTGTATCTCGACTCGATTCTTCTTCCTTTGGATGTCCTTGCTCGACTAATCTTTGGTCTTTGCCACATTTCACTCATTTTCCTACACAATGAACAAAAATACATTTTTTGACAATTAAGCACAAATAATCAAATTAATGTAAATAAATGCAAGAAATCCAATTAAAATAGGAAAATAAAATGCATGAATTTCGAGCAATTATCACACTAATCAGCCGCCTACTCAGGCTCAGCTACACTTACTCGAACTTCAGGAACGAGTCCTTCAGAACTAGGAGTTTCCTTGGATGTCTCTACAACATCCTCATGTGTCTCAGGGTAGGGAGTCCCTTCATTGACTGTTGTATCATTGGCGGCTGAGATGTTCTCAACATTCTCAGCGACTGGTCCACCCTTAGCCCCAATCTCTTTCACACCTTCCCCTAAGCCTCCGGCTCAGAGTTTATCTTCTCATTCGCTCCACTCTGACCATCATTACCACCCTCATCATCATCATCATCATCATCACCCTCAGGATCATCCTCATAGTCTTCCTTGCGGGCAATCTTCATTTCCTCCACCAATTGCTTGAGGTTGTCAAAGTTCAAGAGCTGCAGCCAGCTAGTGATGTTGAAGAATGAGCATAGACGAGCCTCCTCCATCTCCCAATGATCCCAGCCTCTGGCATCCACCAAAATATACTGCTCCTGCATGTTGGATTGCTTGAAGTCCAGCCAGACTTTTAGCTCGATGACATTTGCGCATAGCACCTTATATTTGTGCAGATTTGGCCAGCATTTGGAAACCCATTCGCATGCATTTCCCCTGAGCAAGTTCTCATACATTCCTCCCATCAGCCCAGCATCCAGCTCCTCCTCCTCCGCTTCATTGAGGAATTCTTCAACTTCTGAGGCTGACGGCTCCTTTGGATCCTTGGAAGAAAGAGGGAAATCCTCAGGAGTGGGTAGATGAGTGGAGGTGTTTGGGATATTTGGCTCTGACTCAGGCTGAGGTGGGGGTAGATCAGTGTTTGGGTTTGGGATGGAGGGTTCAGTGGGGTTTGAGGTGGGTTGAGGTTCAGAGAGGTTGGGGAGATCAGGTTGGAGAATTTCAGCTGAATTAATGGTCTCCCTGACCTGATCTAAGTCAGAGGCTCGTGGAGAGCTTGACTTCTCCCTGATTGGGCTTATCTCCGTCAAAGCCTTTGCAGGGGACTTCTTGGGACCCTTTCTGAGTCTTTTCAGTGGCCTCTCCTCCTTCTCAACATCCTCCTTCCTGACATCATCGTTAGTCTCCTCAGCCTCAGAAACGACACTCTTGGAGACTTTCTCAGTCCCTTTCTTCAGTCCCTTAGCTGTGGCCTTGGACTTCAGAACAACTTTCAACTTGGCCCTCTTCTCCTCCTAGGCCTTCTCCTTGGCTTCTTTCTCCACCTCTCTCTCTGCGGCAACCTCAGCCTTCACATCCTTGCTCTTCTCAAAGAGCTCATCCACCCTCTCTAGCAGGTTGGTGACAACTGCCTTCTTCTTGCCACTCACCTTCTTCCTCTGGCCCTTCTGAGAAGCATTAGGGTCAGGCATGCCCAAGATGGCGTAGGTGTCACCCTCAGTGGTGAACATAATCTTCTTGGAGGAGAGATCATCCTCCCAGTCAAACGTACATCCCTGGCACGCTTCAGAGATGAGCAGTGACAGCCGGGTCCCAAAAGGAAGAATGACACCAACTGAAATGTACTTCTTGTCCTCATCCTTCTTCAGTTTATCCTTCGCGGCCTGACTAAGCTGGTCAAGGAAGAACTGCTCCCAGTTAGCCTCGACGCCATCCACCAAAACCCCCATTATCCTCAGCTTTAGCAGGCTCAGCTGCTCGTGGGACCCCACGGTACCCATGATCATTTTTTAGACAACGTCAATCATGGCACGATACTCAGGCTTGAGAGTATCCTTGTGTTGCCTAGTCTTGAACTCAGAGGAGCCTGACTTCGTCCACTCCTTCAGGAGCTCGCCCTCCTTTCTCTCTTTGTACGTTCGAGGATGGATTCCGGAGCAAGAAAGACCAAACACTTTCTTCACCATTTTGTGAAGATCAATGTCGTGAGTCTCCTCGTTATAGAGCTCTTCTCCATCGTCGTTCTTCTCCCCAGTTGGCACCAAGATGATAACCCTAGTGAATAATTCACCCTTGCGTGTGAAGAGATTCAGGTACGCCTCCATAGCTGTCTTTGGAAGCACAGAAGTGGGTTTCCTCGTGAAATACTTCTCCATCCTGGCCCTGGCGATCCAATTAAAAATGGGTTTGATCTCCTTCACGTTCGTTCAAACCCCTTCCATGGTGATAATGTGCTCCATGTTTATCAATTTGCTTTTGATAACATCGGAGATATCATTAGTAGACCAGGTGGTGTCAAGAAAAGCTATTGAGAATTATGGTGTTTGAGAAATTTGCAAAGAGTAGTTTGAATCGAGAGAAAACTCAGTGTGCAGTGTGAGATTGTGTTTGCATAAATTTCTCAAATGACTTTTCTAATTGATATAAAAAAGTCAGTTATTCAGACGTGGGGTTGAGATTAATCCTGAATTCGAAAGGATTTTGAAATGAAGGGCTAAGATTAATCTCATTACAATCATTTACCTAAGTCAGTCATATTCCGTATAAAATGGACACGTATATGAAAAAGTAATTGCGCGCATTAAATGCTCCGACACGCATGGGTTTAAATATCAAAAGGTGCATTTTAATGAAAACGGAATGCATTTAATGAAGATTTTCAGGACGAAGGACTCAGTGTGTCGCTTCAAATTTACAAGGGTCGGGATTGAACTCATACCTGTCAGGGAGACATTGTACCACCCTGATACCTCGCTGAGTCGAGTCTGGCCTGAGTTCCCCCTAGATCCTATACTGACTGCTCTCCCGGATCTAAGAGACCTAACTCCACTAACAGTTCCATAAATCTTGCCTCATCCAAAGGCTTAGTCAAGATGTCAGCTCTCTGCCTGTCAGTATGAATTTTCTCCATCCTAATATCTTTTTTCTCCACATGATCTCGAATGAAATGATGCCTAATATCCACATGCTTGCACCTTGTGTGAAGCACTGGGTTCTGAGTGATTGCTATAGTACTATTGTTGTCACAATAGATTGGAACCTCATTTGCAAACACTTGGTAGTCCCTCAATTGTTGCCTCAACCATAAAATCTGAGCACAACAACTACCTGCAGCCATATACTCAGCCTCAGTTGTGGATATTGCCACTGAATTTTGTTTCTTGCTGAACCACGAGATCAACTTACTCCCCAAAACTGACATGTCCCTGAGGTGGATTTCCTATCAATCCTACAACCTCCATAATCTGCATCTGAATAACCAGTCAGCTCTAAGTTGTCATCTGAAGAATACCATAGTCCCATATTGACTGTCTTTTTTAAATATTTAAGTATCCTCTTAGCAGCCTCCAAATGACTTCTCTTGGGGTTAGACTGATACCTAGCACACACACCAACTACAAAAGTAATATCAGGCCTACTTGCAGTCAGGTACAACAAAGATCCAATCAGCCCTCGGTACTCAGTCTGGTTCACTGAAGCTCCTTCAGTGTCGGGATCCATCTTCCAATTTGTATTCATTGGGATCCTAGTCGGATAGCTATTCTGAACTCCAAACTTCTTAATCAAGTCTCTTGTATACTTGGCCTGATTAACGAAAGTCCCTTGATCAGTCTGCTTAACCTGCAATCCTAAGAAGAAGTTCATCTCTCCCATCATAGACATCTCAAATTTACCAGTCATCAACTTAGAGAATTTCTCACAGAGCTGATGATTTGGTGATCCAAAAATTATGTCATCCACATAAATCTGGACCAAGAGAATGTTATCACCTTCAGTGATCATGAACAACGTCCTATCCACGGTTCCCTTCCTGAACCCATGGTCTGTCAGAAATTGGGAGAGGGTATCATACCAAGCTTTAGGAGCTTGCTTAAGTCCATAGAGTGCTTTCTTCAAATGGTATACTTTATCTCCAACCTCAAACCTGGAAGGTTGTTCAACATATACCTCTTCATTGAGTACACCATTCAGGAAGGCACTCTTGACGTCCATTTGATACACCTTAACCTTCTTGTATGTTGCATATGCAAGGAACAACCTGATAGCTTCCAACCTAGCCACTGGAGCAAAAGTCTCATCATAGTCTATTCCTTCAGACTGACAATATCCTTTTGCAACCAGTCTTGTCTTGTTCCTTACAACAACACCATTATGTGCATGTTGTTTGTTCAGCATGGATCTATTCTGAGTGTAGCACGCAGTGTTGATTGCCTCAGCACAAAACTTCTTGGGCAATCCTGACTCTGCTAGCATGGTCCTGGCAGCTTTCTTCAGTGTCCTGTTCCTCCTCTCAACGACACCGTTTTATTGTGGGGTTCTAGCTGCAGAATCCTCATGGGCAATACCAAGTTCATTACAGAAATAAAAAATATATAAATTTATAAACGCAGTGCCCTTGTCATATCTGATCTTAGTAATGGACTGATTCTTCTTATTGCTGAGTCTTCTGAGCAACTCTGGAAACTTCACATGTGTTTCCTTTTTATTTAACAGGAAAATAACCCAAGTATATCTAGAATAATCATCAATAACTACAAGGGTATACTTCCTACCATTCATACTCCCAGGTGTTACAGGGCCAAACAAATCCATGTGCAAGAGCTGAAGAACTCTGTCAGTGGAGAAGGAAGCTTTCTCTTTGAATAACGCTCTGACCTGCTTACCTTCCTGACAAGTCTTGCACACATGATCCTTGCTAAAAACTTCATTAGGTAAACCTTCTACAAGAGAAAGTCTAGAGATTTTGTTAAGAATCTTGAAGTTCAGATGGTTTAATCGTTTATGCCATAACCAACTTAGCTCTAAAGAGCTTTTAGCAACAAAACAAGTATTAGGTATAGTGTTGCTCCAATCAGCGAGATAAACGTTACCGTTCATAATACCTGACAGAAGCACTTGTGTTGATTTGCCCTTGACTGAACATATATTCAATGAGAACTCAACCCTGAAACCTTTGTCGCAAAATTGACTCACTGACAACAGGTTATGCTTCACTCCTTTCACAAAGGACACATTCTCCACTCTCGCTGTACCTATTATCAAAACACCAAAACCGTTAGTAAAACCTTTTGAGTTATCACCAAAGGTTACATGTGGACCATCTTTAGCTTGAAACTCTTGGAGAAGACTCTTTATTCCAGTCATGTACCTTGAGCAACCACTGTCTAGGTACCAAACAGCCTTGATTGAGTCTCTTCTCCTCTTGTTGTGATCCACATCCACCTGCAAACAGATCAGGCTTTAGGTACCCATTGGGTGTTGGGTCCTATGGTGTCAGTTGTACCTTTCGGGATCCAGATCTGCTTCACTACCCTGATTGCCTCAGAGTGGTAGATCTGTTTCCCAGAAACATCCACATACACTATTTTCTTCTTCTTAGCCTGAGAAGAAGATGGTGTATGAGTGTCAGGCTTAGGCTTCACAGGAGCTTGAGTGGATGCCTTTTGGGTTGGCTTCCTGTTCTTCCTAGGCCTTGGTGCAGCTGGTCTTGAGGTTTGTCCCTAATGAGGGCCTTGCTTTTGGTTCCCCCTAGGCAAGTGAGGGAACTGAAAGCAGTTATAGGCTTCAGGATGCCAAAACCATGGAGATGCTATCATGCATGGCCTTCCCGGAGGGTATTGCCATGCATGATAATACCCTTGTTGAGCAATCTGAGTGCTCTTGACCTGAGTCTTCCTCGGCTTACGCTGAGGTTTCTTCTGGCCTAAGCTCTCATGGGCCTCCTTTGGTTACTCAGCCTTTTCCTTGGGTTTTGGCTTAGCAACTTTTGGGGCTACCCTGACTGTCTCAGCAGTTTCCTTACCCTTATTGGTTTTGCAGGCTTTGAATACAACTTTCTTTGTACCCTTGCCTGCCTGGACAAACACTCTCTCAGTGTTGCTCCCTGAAGCAGCATGAGATTGACCTTGTGAGGATTTCTTAAGGACATATCCAAGCCCCTTTTTCTCATTCCCAAGCATCTGGCTGCTATTTATTTCCTCTCTAGCCGCTGAGGATTTATTCATTGCTGCAACCTTCTGCTTAAGAGAGTCCTCACTCTTTTTCAGGATTTCATGTCTGGCAAAGAGGTCATCAAACTTGCTCCTGAGTACTTTCAGTTCTTCCTTCCTGACCAGCTCTTCATTAGCCAGTTCTTTCAGAATCTTCTCTCTTGGAAGACGCTCAGCATTGATCATGCCAATTTCCTGAGTTAGTCTCACAATCTGAGCTGACTCTTTCAGATCTGACTGAGTGAGTTGATCATTCAGGTTTTGAACCTCAGTACTTCATTTTGAGTTCCCCTCTACCAGAAAGACATTAGTTTCATGCAACCTGGAGAAATCAACCATCAATTGATCTAAGCAGATATGAAGGTTCATTTCTCTGGCTGACTCTGAGTTGAGCTAAGGATTTCTACCACTATGTGAACCACACACAGAATTAGATGTTACCTCAGGCTCCTCCCTAGCCATAAGGCAAAGATCATCGTACTCCTCGTCAGAAAAGAGTTCAGGTGACCTCTCCTCAGGACCATCCGAGTCTATGGCTTCCTCAGCGAGCATGGCTCTCCGGTCAGCGTACCTCTAGTCTCTCTTGGCCCTCCTGTCTTCTCTCTCCCGTGCACTCAGTTCTGGGCAGTCATACTGATAGTGCCCACCTTTGTTACAGTTGTAACATATAGCTTGCTCATCTCCTCTCTCCTTTCTCGGCTCAGGGTTCCTTCTTGAGTCAGGTTCCCTTTGTCTTGATGAGCTTTCATTCTTCCCTAGTGTTTGTCATCTCGAGTACGTCTCTGTTCATCTCTACGGTCGGGCTTTGGATCTGAATATCTCCTCTCATCGCCACGATCGCGTCTAGGTTCAGTGTTTCTTCTTTTCTTATATCTCCGAGAACTTTGTTGGGTTCCTTCAGGTTTCCTATCACGAGTATCCTGATAATATTTTTTATAACGATCAAACCTAGAATTTAGCTTTTCAAAGCGTCTGGCCATCATGTTGTACTCCTCAGTGAGCTCTTCTTTTCTCATCTCCATCAGTGACCTTGATGAAGATTTGACAGGTTCTGACTTGGCTTTGAACGCCATACTTTTCTCAGGAGCTTTCTTTTTCTCCTCCTCTTCAGGTTTTACTTTCTTCTTTCTCTTGTTCAGATCATATTCCAAAGCTTTGAGCTCTGAAAAAAGTAAAGTTGAAGTTATATTACGCATATCCTGAGTGTTTTTCAACATAATAGTATTGTTATCCCATCTCTCAGGAAAAGCATTTAGGATTTTAGAAGTAACTTCTCTTTTGGGAACCTCTTTTCCCCACCAACTCATTCATCATCTTGATGAATCTTGACTCCAACTGATCGATAGATACATCAGGCAGCATCTCGAACGCTTTAAATTTCTGAATAGCAATATTCCTCTTGTTCTCCTTTATCTTTTCTTACCCCTCGCACATACTGGTCAGTTCATCCCAGACCTCATTTGTCGTCTTTAAGTTCATCAGCCTCGCTGACTCCTCAAATGGCACCGTGTGAAGACTAATGTTCCTGGCCACGTTGTCCAGTACCACTATCTTGATCTCATCGTTGGTCATGTCCTTCCTTTCCTTAGGAACTTACACGCCAATGTCAAGATGATCATATTACAGTCCTCTAACATTCGGGATAGTGATCTTGATCGGCCCATCCCTAATAACTCACGGCATTTGGTCATGGATGGCATCTAGATGTGCCTCAAGTCTGAACTTCCAATAGACAAAGTTAGCAACAGAAAATTCAGGTAATGAAGCTTCAAGTCTCCTCGAAGTCATGATGATGCAAGTTTTATAAAAAGCAAACTCAGGTATGTTCAGTGACCACCAACAGTTTCTCCTCTGATAACACTTGTTAGTCCCGGTACAAGACTGAGTGATACACGTATGGGGGGGAATACACGTATACAAATTTTTCTGACTTTCAAACTGACTAAGTCCCCTTAACTCAGAGTGGTGTAGAACACTGAGTAGATAATCCACCTACTAACAGCACTGAGTGCAAGTCAGTTAGATAACTATCTACTTATGTTCAGTGCGGAATGTGTGAGCCTTGAAATTTTATAGTCTTGTTTTAGTTTGCTTACTAAAAACTTGTTTTCTTTCTTAAGAAGATGTGGTTAGAAGGGCAGTGCTCAGTTTAATGATCAGGCTGATTGATTCAAGTCTGATAAATAATGAAATGAATGGCTTGACAAATGAGCAGTTAAGAACAATAATCAAAGCAATGGAGAACACGAGGAAGTAACGTGGTTCAGAGACTCAAGCTCCTACTTCCACGGTCCTGATTTAACAAGAGAATCCACAAAGGATTGGCTTGTTTTTAACGTGCCCAGGTGCACCAGAATCAGCTACACTCACTGACCCTTACTTCCTCCTTCTAACTCACTAACAACCTCAACCAACAAACCTGACTAGAGGGTTTTAGTTTCAGTTTGGTTTCCAACTAAGATTGTGATTATCCTTACAAGTCAATGCTATGCTAAGGATGGATAATCACTCTAAGCTTAAAATATAGTCTGGTACGCTCAGTGGAATACAGAATAACTCTCTAACTAAAAAACACTTGGGAAATTTAAGATGTTTCAAGTGCTTCTTTGAATACTGAATGCTTTGTACGCTGAGAGTTTGAGTAATTTCTTGGCTTCGAAATTTCCCATAACCTTGTTTGGGTCCAAGGTCTTCTGTATTTATAGGCAACTTTGAAAACTATCCGTTGGAAGAGATAGCCTTCTAGGTTGTCTTCTCGTAGGATTTGTTCATCTGATACATCCCCATGCAGCAGCCATCCTTGCATGTATTTGGTAATTGCATTTATTGCTTGCCCGCTGAACTATGCAGGGATGTCAGGTTCAAGTCAGTGTCGGTACATGACTTGGCGCTCTCTAATTGGTCCATGTCAGCTAGTAGGTGAGAATGTCAGAATTCATTCTTCAGTTCAGTCTTGTCTTTACTGAGTGCAGGTTTGGCCTCATCTACGTACGTTTCCCAGAACTGACATTCCTTTTGGCTTACTTGGATCCTACTCCAAGTCTTTTCCCAATACTTAGTGTGATCCTGTTCCCTTCAGGACTAAGTTAGCAATGATCTCAGGATCATGCTCTTCATCCTGACACTTACTCAGCCAGCTTAGATGAACTGCCATAAGTTCAGGATGATGCTCTTGTGTCTTCAGGCTTCAGTCTTGATTGTCATCAATGAGTACTCCTCTCAGTGAGTTCCTGTGAAATGTAAAATACTAACTTTCAAACCTAACCAAGACTAGTCTGACTATTACACATTTAGGCAAATCATCTTTTCAGGGGCTTTGGGATTAACTTAAAACTGACATTGTCCCAATAATCGCATTAGCCGAAAGCACGGCATGCGGTAGCCTACCGCGTGGGCATGCAGCCAAGCCATCTGGCGCGGGCATGCAGAGTCCATAAGGGCATGTCGCGCACGTTGCACACGGGCTGCATGTGCCGTATGCATACCGTGTGCCCCGGTATTTCGTCTGTGCCCATTTTTACCCCCATGCACGATCCACGTCCATGCATGCATCATCCGGGTACGTCGTTCTTAATTCACCGTCTCCATCTTCGTTCCGATCCGATTCCAATTTATTTACAAAAAAAAATAATTAAACATAGATCTAGACTAGTCTATTACATTGATCGAATCAAACTAAAAAAACTAATCTACTCGTGGATTTTCTCACGAGAAAAATGAATTCGAACTAATCAAATTAAAAATAAAACATTCATACGCAAGGAAAAATAAAATATTAAAAATCATGACAATTGGATACCTGCAAAAAAGATCTAGCAATTCTACTATCCAATTTCAATTTAATATTTAACGATTTAAATTATAATTTAAAGATCAAAGCTCGAAACTGTGACTCTGATACCAGTTGTTGGGGAAATCGGGGTTCCTGGATATATTCGGGATGAAATTTAAATACAAATTTAAATCTTATTATTACTAGCATGAATTAATTCTAAATTAATTCAAATAATAATTAACCAACAACAAAAGATTTCATGCCAATGAATATAATCACATAAAATTCTACGGAGGAAAAACTAAGAATTTTACCTGAATACGTACATCTTGAAGCGATGACCAACCGAGATAAACGGGACAAGCGTAACGATCCTATCAACCGTAAAAACTTTCTCAAGTATTCCCTCTTCGCCTTATTCGTTCGCCGGAGGGAAGTGCTCACGAACAATTTAATATAATAAGGAAAAAAAATATTTATTACTCTCGATTTTTCCAACAAATGGGATTGTGTAACTGTTTTTTTGGAGATGAAATAATCATCTCCTACTTATAGGAGAGGGTGGACGAAAATTATAGCTTGTGGAGGAGGAAAAAATCTTTTTCTTGATCTCCAAGAAATCTTGAATATATCCCATATATTCTTTTTTCCATAATAAAATATTCCACAAAAATCTCATCCTCCTCATCATATAATTAATTTTGAAAATTTAGAGTAAGAATAACAAGATTTGGATATTCTTGAATATATGAGATAATCTTGTATTTCAAGAATACATATCTTCCATAATATATTTCCAAGAAAATCAACAAAATATTTTCTCTCTCAATTTCTTAATTTTCGAAAACAATAAGGAAAAATCAGCAATTATATTTTTTTTTATTTTAATCACCTTATCATTATCGGACTACTTATTGGGCTACTTGAGGGGCCTTTAGGAGAATTAGTGATGGAAAAAGAATGACGGAGAGATTAAATCAGGTGCTCACCATGTCAGTAGATGCGGTGTACAACAATGTCAAGGATAGAGACATGCTATCTGAACCCCGAAAAATTAGACAAGAACGAGGGAAACTAAACTCGTACAAATATTATGCATATCATCAGAACATCGGCCATTTCATAAGTGAATGTCGAGATTTGTTGAAACAGTTGTGGAGGTTTTACGAAGAGGGAAAACTGTCGGAGTTTGTGAAAAAGGAACCAGGGAAGAGGCCAAGGACGACAACACCATCTAGCTCAAATGATGATGAGAGCGACGAACAGCCGAGCAGGGCAAATAAAAGAGGAAGAAAAATCCCAACAGCCTCTGCAGAGCCGGTTCGAGAAATTCTCATGCTTGAGTCAACTGGGCCAGTTGGTGGCTGCTCAGATGGAAGACCACCTGCATCTAAAAGGAAACGGAAAGCTGAGCTAAGGGCAGTGGCACAAGTAAAAGAAGTTAGGGTGAACCCATCAACCAAGTAGGTTGTAGACCTAACATTCTCTGAAAAAGACTTGGATGGAGTTCTCACCCCCCACAACGACTCGTTGGTCATCTGCGTGAATATCATAGGAACGCGAGTACATCGCCTACTGGTTGACACGGGCGCTTACACAGATATTATGTTCAAAAGCATGTTGGATCAACTAGGAGATTATGCAGGATATATGGAAGATTGTAATCATAGGATCCTAGGGTTTGGAGATATTGTAATCATTCCCCTAGGAATAATTAAATTGTCAGTCGAACTTGTATTGGCCGAGAACCCGGATAAAAGGCTGACTAGGATGGTAGAATTCTTAGTAGTAGATCAGCAGTCCACTTATAACGGGTTTCTCGGTCGTCCTTTTTTGAATGAATTTAAGGCAGTTGTTTCAACGTACTATTATTGTGTCAAATTTCCAATGTCAAAGGGTGCAGGCACGATCAAGGGTGACCAAAAAAAAGCTCGTGAATGCCTCCTACAATTGCAGCCAAAAGAAAACAGAGTTTCCATTATGGCCGAGCAGTCGAGCAGTTATGCTGAAGATGTGTTGGGGAAATTAGGGGTGTCCGGATCTATTCGGGATGAAACTTAAATACGAATTTAAATCTAATTATTACTAGCATGAATTAATTCTAAATTAATTCATATAATAACTATGTCAACAATAAATTTATATGCATATGAATATGAATATAAACACGTAAAATTCTACGTCGGAAAAACTAAGAATTTTACGTATACACGTACCTCTTGAAGTGACGTCCAACCGAGATCTACGGGACAAGTGTACCGATCCTATCAACCGTAAAAACCTTCTCAAGTATTCCCTTTCGCCTAATTCATTCGCCGGTGGGAAGCGCTCACGAACAATTTAATATAATAAGGAAGAAAGAAAATATTTTGCTCTTGATTTTTCCAACACATGGAATTATGTAATTGGAGATTAAATAATCATCTCCTATTTATAATGTAGAGTGGTCAAATTTTTCATGTAGAATAGGGAGGAAAAAATCTTTTCTTGATCTACAAGAAATCTTGAATATATCTCATATATTCTTTTCTCCATAATAAAGTATTCCACAAAAATCTCACCCTTCTAATTATAAGCTTATTTTCAAAAATTATGAGTAAGAATTACAAGATTTGGATCTTCTTGAATTTATGAGATAATCTTGTATTACAAGAATACATATCTTCCATAATATCTTTCCAAAAAAATCAACAAAATCTTTTTTCTCTCCATAACAACAATTTTCGAAAATACTCATAGAAAACTCAACAATTATATTTTTTTATTTTAATCACCTTATTATTATTGGGCTACTTATTCGGCTACTTGAGGGGTCTTTAAGAGAATTAAGATTGGACCTCCAATGGGCTTCTGAATTTCAATATTGAGCCTCAATATAATTCAGTCCATTAATATTAATTAATACCACTAATAAATTAATATTGCACTATCCATCTTAATCCATATTACGATAATATGGGCTCCCGGTTATTATTTTCCGTATTTAAGATTATTTAGTTCATTAATTAATTGAGCTTCTGAATAGCTCTAAATAAATTAATATCTTTTACCTTGGAGTAAAGACAGCTCAACATTATTATTTGTACCAAATAAACTAATTCTTCACTTGCAAGATTTGGTAAGATAAAAATTATGAGCCCACCAAGGGGACAAATCAAACGAGTCATACTCGCACACGTTTCTCCTTATTAAACCTTAGAAACCGTCATATGATTAATATTACTGCCCAAAACACAAGGTTCGAAGTCACGATGATTCTCACCCAACATAAATCAAAGCAATAACTATTAATCACACACAGTCCTATTTAAGTGACAGAGATTAAGTAATCAATAACCACTGAGGTCTAATTCTTCAAATTTCATAACAGAAGAATTTATCCTCGATGTAGGTCCTCTTCAACACATGGTGAATGTGCTAGTGGAATCTTTGGTCAAGACAGGTCAATCTGAGATATACACATCGACCTTTCGCGGCGGATTGTTCATTTTCACCTGGGCCGTGAATTTGTATGTTTAGTTACAAGGAACTCGTTAATGTGATCTTCCATGATCTGGTATCACCACATTAACTACAATGTAAATCGTACTATAAATAGAACGGGTTGCAATAAATATTTAACATTCATTCATATTCAAAGAAAATGTGATAAAAGAATTATTCTCATAAAACAAGTGTTTAATACATGAGTTATACGAAGTAAAAAATATACTTTCACGTATAACTCCAACAAGATGAACCTTCCATCCTTGATACATGAGTTAGCCCTGAGCATGCCTGCCATAAGGTAAATATTGATCCAACGAAAAAACCAATTCAGCAAAAGAGGAGGAAGTACGGGCCCGACAAGTATGAAGCACTCGATATTGAAGTCAAGAAGCTGTTAAACAGGGCAAAGTGGTACGCATACTACGATGCCGCGGGGCACAACACGAGCGAATGCCGAGACCTCCTCTGATATTTTTGGAAGATGTTCGAGGACGGAAAGCTCAACAACTTCATCAAGAAAGTCGGCATACCCTACCCCCCATGAGCCAGAACAAAACAGAGGGCAACCCCATCACCAAAGGCCACAAACGCCTAGGCCAGCCCTTCCTGTCGCACTCGTCGAGGATGAGGAGAAGGAGGATGAAGAAGATGATGTCCCCCCAACTCGAGCAGGGCAACGCGTGAACACTCTCCAGGGGGAAGGAACCCTTGGAGGCCTTATCCCGGTCTCGACTATGTTGAACCGCAAGAGGAAGGCCGAGATAAGGGTATTAGAGAATGTCCATGCTATCTCCCCTACGGAGTCAACCATTTCCAAGACTTCCGTGATCACCTTCACTAACGCTGACGGGAAGGGGCTCTTTGCCCAAAGAATGATGCCCTCGGCATCTCCACCAAGATCCTCGGCATCACCATTGATCGTCTGTTGGTAGATAATAGTTACTTCTACAACATCATCTGCCCTCGATAAGATGGGAAGCTTCGCGGCATACATCAAGCCGTTCGACACCATCCTCCGAGGTTTCGGGGATACTGCCGTCCAAGCCTATGGAATAATCAAGTTCTCCATGGAGCTCGTCAACCACAAGAAGGAAGAGACGAGGATAACTAGACAGCTAGACTTTGTAATAGTCGACCAGATAAATATCTATAATGGCTTTCTAGGCCGTCTCTTTCTTGAAATCTTTGAGGCAGTTGCCTCGTCCTACTTTTACCAGTGTCAAGTTCCCCACTACGGAGGGCCTAGTTGTCACGGTAAAAGGGGATCAAAAAATGGCTAGAAAATATTTGAACCACTCGTGCTCCTTTTTAAATTTCGCACCTAGTTTTAACATTAATGTAATCACTGGCCCCGGTACAATGCCATCCGAAGAGGCCGAGGCACCAATAGAAATCGAGCATGATCTCGTCCAAATCCTTGATGACCCCATAGAACCTAGAATTAGCTTCGAGCCAATAGTTGTCGAGTTCGACCCATGAGGTGAATATCCGAATACCAGAGAGACCGCTCCCATAGAGGAGTTGGAAAGAGTCTTCATGGATCCGGCTCGACCTAGCCTCGAAGTAAAAATTGGGACAAACATCCCGACGGATTTAAGGATCGAGATCCTCGAATTCATGAAGAAGAGCAGTGACGTGTTTGCATGGGATCATCGCGACATGGTCGGCATCGACCCAAAGCATGCTTGCCACCACTTAAAAATCGATCCCAACAGGATGCCCGCCACACAAAAGAGAAGAAAGTTCGGGCCCGAGAAGTACAAAGCCATAGATGTCAAGGTCAGAAAACTCCTCGAGAACAAACTGATCAAACCGGCACAGGATGAGCCATCTTGGGTCTCGAACCCCGTCCTCATCAAGAAAGTGAATGGCATATGGAGGCTTTGCATCGACTTCACAGATCGGAACTCGGCATGCCCCAATGACCATTTACCAATGCCGCACATCGACCACCTAGTGGACAGCGCGGTGGGCCACGAGATGATGTCTTTCATGGATGTATTTTCCGGCTACCATCAGATTCCTATTGCCGCGGAAGATGTCAAGCACACTTCTTTTCACACCGAAAAGAATATGTACTCCTAGATGAGGATGCCCTTCGAATTAAAGAATGTCGGGGCAACTTATCAAAGGTTAGTGAACACCATGTTTGCCGAACAAATAGGCAAAACCATGGAGGTCTATATTGATAACATCATGATCAAAAGCTAGAAAAAGGAAGACCACCTCTGAGATCTTTCCGAGGCATTCACCATACTGAAAGCTTACAACATGAAGCTCAATCCGAATAAGTGCCACTTCGGCGTCAGCAAAGGGAAGTTCCTTGGCCACATTGTCAGTCAGAGGGGCATCGAAGCCAACCTGGCCAAGATCAAAGCCATCATCGACATGACAGATCCGAGGATAGTTCGCCAGGTACAAGTGCTAACTGGACGATTGGCCGAACTAAACAGATTTATCTCAAGGCTAGGTGATAAAAGTAAGTCATTCTTATCCACCATCAAAGACAAGAAATTCTCTTGGAACAGAGAGAGTCAGTTAGCTTTTCTCAAGCTAAAGGAGTACCTAGCCAACCCCAAGATCCTGGCCAAACTAATCCCAGGCGAGAAGCTCTACCTCTACTTAGTCGCATCTGACAGCGCCCTAAGCACCGTGTTGGTGAGGTCCGAGTGGTAAGATCACTTGTTGATCTACTACGTAAGCCAGGTCCTACACGAAGCCGAGGTCAGGTACTCTCCCTTGGAAAAGATAGCCTACGTTTTGGTCATGAGCGTCAGAAAGTTGAGACCATACTTTTTCGACCATCAAGTCGAGGTCTTAATGACTCTCCCTCTCCACCAAGTATTACATCGTCCCAACACCAGTAGGCACTTGATCAAGTGGTCTTTGGAAATCTCTCAGTACGGGGTCACTTATGCCCCTAGGACCTCCATCAAAGGCCAAGCACTGGCTGACTTTATTGTGGAACTCACTTATCCCCCACACCCTTCCAAGGTGAATCACCCAGCATGGAAGCTATACGTAGACGGCTCCTCGAAAAGCACATGTGTTGGGGTCGGGATCATCTTGACGGGACCAGATGGCCAATGCTTCACCAATACCGTCAGGTTCTTGTTCCTTGCCACCAACAATGAGGTGGAGTACGAGTTACTTATTGGCGGCCTCGACTTAGCCATCGCGGTCGGGGTTTGAAGGTTACACGTCTTTATGGACCCACTTTTGGTGGTCAATCAGTTGACGGGAGAGTATGAGGTGCGAGGTGAACAAATGATCAAGTATCACGAGCATGCCATCGAGCTATGCAAAAAGTTCCACCAAGTCTACATTGAACAGATCCCAAAGGAACAAAACTCGCAAGCCGATGCCCTATCCAAACTCGCCACCTCAGAAGGCGCCGCCGACCTCTCCAACATCAACTTAACCAAGCTCCAAGCTCCATCTATCAATCAACAATTAGTGGCACCAGTAGCCTACGAGGTTCCAAGTTGGATGACTCCGATCCTCGCATACCTAAAGGACGGCACCTTGCTGGAAGACCGAATCCAATCTCGACAATTGGAGCAAAGAGCGATGAGGTACACGATTATCAATGATCAAATGTACAAGAGAAGTTTCACCCTACCTCTTCTCAAATGCATCACTCTGGAGCAGGGGAGGCTTATCTTCGATGCGATCCACAGCGGAGTCTGCGGAAATCACGTCGGGGCAGTCTCTCTACCATAAAACATTGAGACAGAGGTACTTTTGGATCAGCATGCGCAGAGACGCAATTGCTTATGCCAAATCTTGCCACCGATGCCAAACGATGGCCTCAAACATCAAGGTGGCACCGGAGAACCTAACGTTGATGTACAGCCCGTGGCCATTCGCACAATGGGGCATAGATCTCATAGGCCCAATGCATACAGCTCCTGGAGGAAGAAGATTCGTCGTGGTCACGGTCGATTACTTCACCAAATGGGCCGAGGTCGAGGCGTTACCAGATCATCAAATTCATTTGGAGGAATATCATATGTCGTTTTGGTCTTCCCCAAGCGATCATCTCCGACAATGGGAAGCAATTCGACGGCCTTGAAGTGATGGAGTTTTGTGAAAAGTGGAATATCAAGAAGAAGTTCTCCACACCATATCACCCACAATCAAACGGTCAAGTCGAGGCGGTGAACAAAATCCTCAAGCATACACTCAAGGCAAAACTAGATTAGGGTCTTTAGTCCTATAGGACGATGTCCAGAAACTCAACAAGTGAATCCCCTTTCGCTCTAGCATTCGGGACCGAGGTAGTCACCCTGCCCAAAATCATAGTACCAAGCTATCAGACGTCACAGGCCATCATAGAAGAGAACGATGAGGCCAAGAGAGTCGATCTAGACGTACTAGAAAGAAAAGGCTCTCGTCCATTTTGAAGAACGAAGACTACAAGAGAAAATCGGAGAGATTCTTCAACTCCAAAGTGAAGGTCAGACAATTCTCCATCGGCGACCTCGTCCTTATGAAAGTCCAAGCCGTCTCAAAGGGCCCCCTCGGCCCAAATTCGGAAGGCCCATTCTGAGGCGCCAAGTTTTTGGCAAACGGGGCATGCGAACTAGAACGCCTCGACAGCGTCCCCGGCCAATACCCTTGGAACGTCATCAACCTCAAGAAATACTATCAATAAATCCTTTGTAACCCTCAAGTTTGATGAAATAAAATTCTTTTTTACCTCCCAATCGGCAGAGTAAAGCAAAGCCCCTGTCCTAGGACATGCCTGGAATAGGGCACAGAGTCGAGGTCTAAGGCAAGTCTTTGTCCAAAGAAAAACAAGCCCCCATCTGAGGATATACCTCGGGTGGGACACAGAGTCCTGAAACGAGACCCATGCTCATTCAGGATTTAACCCCGTCCAAGGGCCATACCTTGGGGAACGAAAGACCCTCATCGAGGACCCGCCTCAGAGGGCAGAAGCTCTTGGTTGAACAAGATCTCAACCAAGGCACCTAAGACTCTTTAAGAGGTTAAGCCTCCCTAGAGCATAAGACCAATTACGAGGACATGCGTCGTGATGGCATAAAGTCCCCGGACAAGATAAGATCTCAAAGGGGCAAAAGTCTCCCGAGGACCATAGGGATCCGAGGTGAGCATTAACAATGAGACTTTTTAAGGCAGTCATGTTACACCCGGACTCTTTAAGAGGCTAAGCCTCCCAAGAGCACTAAGATCAATTACGAGGACATGCTTCGTAATGGCATAAAAGACCCTGGACGAGACTAGATCTCAAAGGGGCAAAAGACTCTCGTCGAGGTAAAACTCATAGGCGAGCGCTAATATACAAGCTTCTTAAGGCGGTATAGTTAAAGGCAAAATGTAAAGGCGAGGTCCAACCTCACAAAAAGGTTCAAAACTCTTGACGAGGTAAGACCTCAGAGGCAATTGGCTAATACGGACTCAGTGTATATTATTTTTTATCAGTTTAAATTTAGTGGGAAGAAAGTAGTCGAGATACTGCCCAAGATTCGAGGCCATTCTTATAAGGTGGTTTTCTTACACTTTTCATCAAATTTAAATTGAAAAATAGTTGAGATAAAGAAATAAAACACATGCTCAAGAGTTCAAAAGAAATAAACATAGTTGCATTGATAAAAGGGAAATACAAGTGGTGGCCTTCAAGGGCAATGCAAAAGAAATTGAAATCACTAGCTAAACACCAGCCTCATCGGCCCCAACTCCTTCAGTCCCGGCCTCGACCCCCTTGATTGTCGCCCCCGTTCCATCAAACCCGGCCTCCTCGGCTCCAACTCCCTCAGCAACTCCCTCTTCCTCTTTGCTCTCCACTTTAGGAGAAGACTCTCCCGGCATCAGCAGGCGGGAGCGGTCTGGCCACCAGCTCAACTCAACACCCATCTCCTTCTCCAAGTCAAGATAGCCGACAAAAAAGTCACCGTGGAGAGGATGGCCGAGGATGTGGTCCTTAAAGAACTTGGTCAGTTCTTCGATGGGGTGGCCGACCTTGTGGAGAACTCAGATGGAATTCGAGATGGCCAAATAGTAGAAGTAGTTGGTGGTTTGGAGGGGATCGTTCATGGCGTTGTACTCTTCGGGAGATGAGGCCAGTTTCTTCTTGAAATCCTCGACCATTTCCTGGGCCGAGGCCAGCTTCCCTTTCACTTTGGCTATCTCTTGGTTGGCGAGCAGCATCTCTGCCTTCGAAGCCCTAGCCGTCTCCTCGGCCCGGAGCCTTTCAGCCTCCGCCTTCTCCTCAGCCAGCTTAGTCGAGGCTTCCCCTTCCCGATGCAATTTCTCCTTGAGGAGCGTATTTTTCCCTTCCTCAGCCCGCACCTTGGCCGAGAGGATGGCGACCTCAGCGGTAGCTTTCTTACCCGCCTCGGCAGCGTCCTCTAAGGAGGTAACTTTGGCCTCCAAGTCTCGGAAGGCTTTCTGCCTCTTCTTCTCTTCCTGGTGAGCCCGGGTGGCTTCATTCTCCTTTTGGGTGAGAGCATGGCTCATCACCAAAGCAGCCTTGAGCTGAAGGGCTTGGGTGAGGTAAAGGTTGGAGTTCCCATTGTTGTTCTCCACGGAAGCCTCCAGCTCGAGGTCCCAGGCCTGAGGTACGTCCCGCATCGTCCACCGGAGATAGGGGTGAAGGAAATTGAGGTCTTGGGCGAACTTCGAGCCAACAAAGTCAAGCACTCGAGCCGAGGGGTTAGGGTCATCCTCCATACTACTAGAGAAAAAAGAAGGATAAATTAGCTCATCTCCAAAGATAATCAAAAGAGAGACGATGTATTACTCGAGGTCCAAACCTGGCAATACGGTCGGGATCCCAGCCTAGGTAGGACTGGTCCGGAATATCCTCCACAGCGTCCCCAAGACTCCCAGCGCCCGTCATCGCTACCGTTTCCCCTTGGCAAACTTTCTTAGGGGTAGGAGCATCATCCACCTCCACGGCCTCATGGTCGTTAGCTTTTCGGCCTCTTTTCTCTTGGGGCTGGGGAGAAGCATTCTCGGCCTCAAAAATAGGGGCAACAGCCACCGTCACCAAGCCCACAGCTATAGGAATCTCGACTATCTCCCTCGGCGGAGCTGGCATGGCCAGGTCCTTCTTAACCGTTTCTTCTTTTTGCCCACGAGGGTCTTCATACGAGTGAGTAGGTTGAGCATCTCCATTACGAGCTCGGGGGGACAAGCGGGATAGACGGGGTAATCGCCTACAAAGATAGAAAATGAGTTAGAAAAGAAAATTCAAGCAAATAGACGTAGTCCAGTGAGAATGAAACTTACGGGGAGGGAGGTCAAAGTACTGAGGGTAGCAGAAGAGACGAGAATCCTATCTTTTCTTCTTTGTAAGCAGCATCCGATAGTACCGCTCACGAGAGTCGACGAGGTCGATCTTGGCAAGGATGAGGGGGAAGTCAAATGGCAACTCTTCCAGTCGAGGCACCAAGTAACCTGCATACAAAAAGCAATATTAGATCAATACGAGATGAACAAGGAAATATCAAAACTTACTATCTTGTTTCCTCCCAAACGTGGTGGGAATGTCGACGTCCACGTGACCGCGGCCAGATTTATATCGCCCCGATACCCAGAACCAATGCTCCTCCTTGGTATGAACCTTGGACGGTAGGTCGAAAATAGGCTTTTTATGACGATGTTTGACATGAATATCACCATTCTTCTTCGGGTCCTTTGCCAAGCTATAGAGATACTTTTTCTCCCCAGTTGTCGGCATACGGTAGAGACGATGGAGGCCGAAGAGGACATACGTGCCGATGGGGCTCTGCCAAGCATGGACACTGAATTGCAAAGGCGCTAGACCCCAGGCGTTGAGGAGGTTTATGATGGCCGGGTGGAGCGGAAAGGCCCGCGTCCACTATGTCGTACGAAATGGCCACCATTCTCAGCGGAGGTTGGTCGGCTCGTTCATCCTTCTCAGGAACGTAGAAGTAGACGTCGGTAGGAACCTGGAATGTACGTCGCCAGTCTTTGAGGTTCCTCTCCATCACCATGCTCTCGACACTGCTCCAGTGGAACCTCATCCTGCTGGGAGTCAGATACTGGTGCGGCTCGTACTGGGGACGGTTGAACTCGCACGATGTCATATAGAAATCATATATGAAGTCGGGCCTCTCTCCCGACCTTCTATCGATGAAAAGTGGCCCACAGGCGATGGCCTTCCTCTATCTTATCGGCCCTTTTCCTCCAGGCTGCTAGCACTACGGCCTTCTTCACCGCCTCCTCGGTCTCCTTCCTTTCGATGTGATCACGAGCCTCCAGGTCTTGAAAAATTTGGGCCCCCTCGGCCGGCAGATCACGCCCAGATGGCTAGTTGGCACCACCGTCGCGGGCGGTGGAGCTCTTAGGGGCATGAATACCGCCTCCCGGAGATTGAGCCGGAATTTACGCCACCCCCTGGGTACGCAATCAAAGACTCCTTCTAAGCCGCCCCGGTAAGATAAAGAGAATGGAATCCAGCCAGTAATTCCCCTTTGAAGCCACGAGTGAAGCTCACCTACCCCATGACCAGTGCCGGATGAAGAAGAAGCCATTTTGTCTAAAGCCATGTTTGAACTTAAACGAGAAAATAAAGTGAGAAGATAATGGCCTTACCAAGTGAGATTGATCGCTCGAACGCTGAAGTCACCGAAAGAATCGCACCGGAAAATAGAAAATCTTAGCAAGAGAATGCGAAGTGGGAAGTAGAAAATTCAAATTACGAGTGAAAGCCCCCATTTATAGGAAGAAGAAGGGGCTAAACTGCAAATATTGACCACAAATCTCGGGGGTCAAAATGAGAAAAGAAGAACCTCGAGGGGCCAAGGACGAACGGCGTGGGCGACACATGGGCGCATCATGCCAAACGCAGCCTTTCGCACGAGCGCGTGTCGCCCCCACACGCTGTTTCCCAATGAGGCATAATCATTGCCTAGGGATAGGGCGGTTCCTCGGGGCAGACAAAACACTATTTCCCAAGCGATGTTTCATCACCCCCACAATGTGTCCATTCCCCCTTAGATGACGTGGGAATACAAATGACCCCTACTTAACCAATTTGACACACCTCGGCTAGTTTTCGACCCATCCAAAGGACTATCTTCGAATGAGTCAAGGGGCAATTATTGTGTAATGAATAATCCAGCAATGACGAGGCCCAGGCACTCCAGACTGGACGAGGCTCAGCCCCTTCGGATTAAAGACGAAGCAAATGAGATCCTATCTCAGAACCAAGGAGGCTTGGCCTTGGCAAGAAGAAAGGTTAATAAGACGAAGAAGATTGCTGGCAAGCCCGACTCCAACCTCATCATATACAACTTATGTCCAAGGCGACGTGACGGGATCTGCAGCGAGGGATGGCTCAGTCTTGGCTCTCCGCTCCAAGTGATAGACGAGGACGATCATCCCAAAGGGACAACGTAAAGTTCAAGAAGAAAGATTAAGTCTAAAATCAAGGAAGAAATGAGGCCACCTCGGCAGCCCTCTAGACGAGGATGCCACGTGCTTGGCCAAATCCAGATGCTATCAGGCAATCATTCCATTTCTAGTACGAGGAACAGTGAATCGGCACCGACCCCAGAGGAACATACTATATTTATGGTAGGAAACACGATCTCAGGAACAAGTACATACCACTTTCCATGTGGCTGACTCGTATTGGGCCGAGCTCACCTACACAAGTGACCTCGATCCATTACTCGAAACTAGGGCCAGCCCGAGTATTAAATATTGGGCTGCCCGAATACGTTTAGGTCAGCCCAAGGGTATGTATAAATACATGCTCATTAGCAGTTAATACACACCTACCACTTCAAGCCCAAGTCTACACAAAGACTTGACAAATCTCTTTGCATTTATTGTTTTCTCATACTCATTTATTACCTAAGTGTCTTAAGCAATTAATGCCCAATCATTTGATAATTATTAAGTTAGTTACTCATCCAAAAGCCACATAAACAGTATTAAGATACATATTTTGAGTAACAACAATAATGATAAAATAAATACATAAAAGATAGAGGACTAAAAGCATGAAAATCGATTTATTCTTCGTCTTGCGGTTTTATAAGTTGGAAAAGTGTAAATAAATATTGTACTATGCTTATGTGATTAATTGTGCAAGGCATATATAAACATCAAATTTTTAATATGCTTTAAATAAAGGGTTAATTATATATTAATTCACAACCGTTGAACTCAATATCAATTAGGGTTGCTCACGGTACGGACCAAAATGAATATTTGAAAATATCAATGTCCATACCAAAGTTCGGTTATTTTGAAATTCGTGTGTCCAATCCATACCGAAATTATGATACGGTGTGGATATTTTATTTTTCGGTACGGATCGGAACGGATTTTAGGTTACAAACGGACCGGATCGGTACGGAACGGAGCGGAGCGGAGAAATGGATTTTTTACTCTCTTTTTTTAAATTCTCTCCATTTTTTAATCAATTTAAAAAAAATTGGTGCATCCACACTCACACGTATACTACACAACTTCAACCACAATCAAACATATATCATTACAAGCTTAAAAATAACACATTATATGATAATGGATGGTTAAAAAAATTAACACAAATCACCACCAATAGAGTATTGAAAATATAGAATATAAAATATATATTTAAAAATTTCATTTGAAATATCTTGTGAATGGAAAGTGGAATATTAAAATCACGTTGATCGGAATTCCTGACACAGGGTACACTATATCCAAGTTTTTGTAAGAAATTAATATACATGAAAAATGAAATTAAAAGAATAAAAAATTAATTTAAATTATTTTGATATAACCTAAATATAAATTAACATTTTAAGAACTTAATAAGATAACTAATATTTCCTCCTTCCCAAATTTGTTTGCTATATTATTAAAAAAGTTTGTCTCATACTCAATAGCTAAATCTATTTTTGGAAGAAAAAAAATAATATTTTTTAATATTATATTCTCCATACACTCCTAACTAGGAATGTTAAACGGGCCGCGGGCTGGCGGGCTGGCCCGTTTAGCCCTGGACCGAACAAGGGTTAGGTCCAAGCATTTTGTGGCCCGTTTAAAACCGGGTTTTTTTGACCCGGACCGTTAAGCCCGCGGGCTAAAAGGGCTAGCCCTCCGGTCTACCGGACCAACCCGTTTAGCCCGATTCTTTTTTTTTTACTTTTTATATATTTTATACAATTACAACCGTGTATGCAACCTACCTATTTTATTTCAACTTCAAATTTTCAATCCAAGTCCAATGTCCGATATATATATATATATATTAATTCAAGTTTTTATTTAGTTAATTTATGTTTTCATTTAGTTAATTTATTAAATTACTTGAAATTGAATTTAACCATTTAATTAATTCTTGAACTTTATGAACAACGTGTGAATATAATTTTTATAAATTCATGAACAATGTAGGGCTTCAACATCCGTACTTCATAATTATCTTTCCAATTGGGGATCATCGGTCATCGCATGACTCTCAAATTGTCATTGTCGGTTACCGCCGGCTCTTAAATCGTCATTGATGTTTTAAAGTTATCTCATGAAAAAGTGAATTGTTGAACAATGTTTAAATATAATTTTCATGAATTTTTTTACGATGTGTGAATTTTAAGTTTTAAAGTCATCGTATTACAATTACATGTCTATATTTTATATTAAAATTTAATTTTTTTAGTTTTTTCTTTCGGAGCCCGTTAGTGGCCCGTTTAGCCCCTCGGACCGCTAGGGTTAGGGTTAGGTTTCGAGTGTTAGTGGACCGATTAAAATGAACCGATAAGGCCCGGGACCGTTTAGGCCCGCAACCCTGTAGGGCTGACCCTAATGGGTTAGGGCTAGCCCGTTTAACATCTTGACTCCTAACTAAAATCATCTACTTTATCACTTTAAATACTAATAAACAACTTTTTTTCCTTAAAACCTGTGTAAACAGTAATGTAGAAAACAACTATGGGACGGAGGGAGTGTAGTGTTTGTATTCTGAAAAGGAGGAGAAATTATGATATCATAGTTGTACTTGAATTCAATAACATTATAATACTATTTGATAAATAAAAATAATTAAATTAAATACATATTTAGATCTGTTATTCGGTTCGGTTCGGTACGATCACATTTGGTTTTTTGGTAAGGTTAATTTGGTAATATCCAGATTCGTACCAAAAGAATATTCGGTTCGATTTCGGTACGGTAAAAGTAAAGAAATCCATAATTTTTTTCAGTGCGGATTTCGGTTTGGTTTCGGTAATCTTCGAACTCCGTGAACAGCCATAATATCAATTTAAGCACAATCTTCAATGTTTTTGTGTAAATTTATCACCTTTTTAATTGTTTCAATCACACATTTTAAAATTATAACATGATTTTTTTCAGCCACTCTTTCGACACTTCTTTTGCCTTGCATAAGAGGGTTCCATCCGTGAAGAAATATCTTTCATCCAAACATTAAATTACCCTCGTGTATCAAAAATATTGTATTGAAAATGTAAATTGTATATTGGATTAAAACAATTTAAAAGTTGGTGAATTTAAACAAAAATATTGAATGTTCTCGATTAAATTGATATTGAATCATAAAATCGTGAATTTATATAGAATTAACCTTTATCTTAAATAAAACATATGTGAACCAAAATAAAAGGACATAAAATGTGACTTGCAAGATAATATAAATGCCTAATTTGTAATGTGAACAAAGTTATATAAGTTGCATTAACTAAATATAGTGACACTTATTTGCCAAAACATAAAGAAATATAAATGGGCTCGAATGGTAGTAATATGTGACCTTATAAAAAAATGAGGAATGCATGTTTTAGGAAGGTTCTATAGAACATGTTTTTAAAGCTGTCCATTGTGACTATATCTTTGCTTCATCTAAGCCGACCTGGTGCATCTCCTTAACTATTTTATAAGCAAACCAAAAAATATCATTTGTGAGCCCATTAAAAGTAATATTAATTTCTTAATTAAAAGAAAGGAAGAAATTATTAAAAATTTTGCTAGGGCGGGATTAAGTAGCTAGCTCACTTGGATACATCTTCCACAAGACCCCGTCAAAACAATCTATGAGTAATTTGTATATTCCTTTATTGCTTCTTAATTATTGGTTATGGAATATTTTGATAAAGTTGATAAAAAAAATATAGTACGATTTACAGATCTATACTGATAAGGGGGGAACTTTCGGATGCTTCAAGTGATAAAGTAATAAAGGAGGAATCTTCGAATATCACAATGATAAAGTGATAAAAGGGGGAATCGTCGGATGCCTCAAATGATAAAGATATTTCGTACTTTGTAATTCTTTTTGCAATAGTTGAATATAACTATTCATTCACTGGGCGCATGTCTCATGATGGTTGTGGAGTGTCATATGTGAAGTATGTAATCTACTGAGCTTGATTCAATAGAAGGCTATGTTGGTAGAGTGTTAGCCGTGAGAGTTAGTAAATTTGGGGTACCAGAGGAGTTGGACCAGATGAGGTCTGGCAGAGGAGTCTGACCAGAGTAGTCTGACAGATGAGCTATCAGAGGAGGTCCATCAGATGAGGTATACCAGAGGAGTCCTATCAGAGGAGGCCTGGACCAGAAGTCATCTGATGTGAATGACCAGAATCAGACGAGGTCAAGTCATTTGATCCAAAGTTCAAAGACGTGAATTACACCAAATTGAAGCTAGCGCGATGGTGGTTCTAACTGAATCAACTATGGAGGTTATTGAAGTCATTAGCCAGCTGGATAACTACTTTGCATTGAGTTTGTTACAACTGAATTGAATCTAGGGTTCGTTTCCAATCTCTGTATCTATAAAAGGGGCTTCTCAGCTGAGAGAAGTAATATAATAATTTTTTTAGCGCAAACCTCTGTGAGATTGAGTGATTTGTAACTTGTAACTTCCAATTCTCATCTTAGTGAAAAAGTCTATCCTCTCGGATCCCGTGGACGTAGGAGTTTTCATCTCCGAACCACGTAAACTGGTGTTCTTGTTGATTTTCAATTTCGTTCTTATTGTTTCCAAAATTACGATTCCCAGATTACAAGTTTTTTTGTGAATCTAAAACGATTAACAAGTGGCGCCGTCTGTGAGAAGTGAAGCAATCATGGCTGCAACTAAGTTCGACATTGAGAAGTTCACGGGGAAGAACGATTTCAGCTTATGGAAGATTAAGATGAAGGCTCTCCTGGTACACAATGGTTTGTACGAAGCCTTGTTGCCACCGGATCGGGTGGCTTCTGGAACTAATCCGGCGAAGGTGGAGGAGAACAAGAGGAAAGCGCACAGTGCGCTTATCTTGTGTCTTGGGGATAAGCCATTGAGGGAAGTATCGAAGGAGAAAACCGCTCTTGAAGTCTGGAATAAGTTGGAGCAGTTATACCAGACCAAGTCTGTTACGAACAAGTTATACATGAAACAGAAGCTTCAAGTCTTCAAGATGAATGAAGATAAGAATCTTGGTGATCAGTTGGACGAGTTCAACAGATTGGTGGATGATCTGGAGAGTTTGGATGTTGCAATTGATGATGAAGACAAGTCATTGATGCTGTTGAATGCTCTACCTAAATCTCTGGAAAATTTCAAAGATGCCTTGTTATTTGGAAGACAAGATCAGGTGATGTTTGATGATGTTCAAACTGCCCTGAAAACCAAGTTTCTACAGATCCAGACTGAAGGGAAGAAGTCTGCTGAAGGATTGAATGTTCAATCCAAGAAGAAGAAGGGGTTTCAGTCCAAGAATAAGGATGGTGGGAAAGGGAATAAGGGTGGGAAGAAATCTGATTTTGTTGAGAAGAGAAAGTGTTTCACTTGCCATAAGGAAGGTCATCTGAGAAAGAATTGCCCTGAAAGAAGGAAGAAAGACAATCAAGGTGATCAAGATGGAGATGCAGCTGTTGTGGAGGTTGAAGGATATGATAGTGCAGAGGTCTTGATGGTTAGTCATGAGAGACTAAGTCAAGAGTGGGTCCTGGACTCAGGGTGTACTTTTCATATGTGTCCACATGAAGACTGGTTCCTGAATCTTGAGAAGATTGATGGAGGTCTTGTTCTTTTGGGTAATGATGAGAGTTGTAGAGTGCAGGGATCTGGTTCTATCAAGATCAAGATGTTTGATGGGGTTGATAGGATCTTATCTGATGTCAGGTTTGTTCCTGAGTTGAAGAGAAATCTTGTTTCTCTTGGTACATTGAATTCTAAGGGCTTTGAATTCAAGACAGAAAAAGGAATTTTGTCAATAACCAAATCTGGAAGGATTGTTATGAAGGGTACTATCAAGAATGGTTTGTATACTTTGATAGGAAGAACAGTTACAGGGTCAGCTGATGTTACCATGGAGACTTCTGATGTAAACTTGTGGCACAAGAGATTGGCACATGTTGGTGAGAAGGGCCTGGTGGAGTTATCCAAGAAGGGAGCAATCCCAGGGAAGAGGATATGCAAGCTGGAATTCTGTGAGAGGTGTGTTCTTGGGAAATCAAAGAAGCAAGCATACCAGAAAGGGAAGCATACCACCAAGGAGGTTATGGATTACATACATTCTGATGTATGGGGACCAGCAAGGGTATCCACTCATGGTGGAGGTAGGTATTTCCTTACCCTTATTGATGATTATTCCAGAAAGGTTTGGGTTTACATTCTTAAACAGAAGAGTGATGCCTTCTCTAAGTTCAAAGAATGGTTGATTGAACTTGAGAATAAGAGAGGCAGAACTATCAAGCACTTAAGGACTGATAATGGGCTTGAATTCCTGTCAGAGGAGTTTCAACAATTTTGTAGGGAAAGGGTATTACTAGGCATAAAATTGTTCCTTCAAACCCCCAGCAGAATGGTCTAGCTGAGAGAATGAATAGAACTATTCTGGAAAGGGTTAGGTGTATGTTATCTGATGCTCAATTACCTAAGAGTTTTTGGGGGGAAGCTGTTAACACAGCTGTTTATCTCATTAATAAAGTGACATCATCTGCTATTGAGTTTAAAACCCCAGATGAGGTTTGGTATGGAAAGATATCAGATTACTCAAAATTGAAAGTTTTTGGGTGCCTAGCTTATGTTCATGTGAGGCAAGACAAACTTGAACCTAGAGCTTTAAAATATTTTTTCATTGGGTATCCAAAGGGTGTTAAAGGGTATAAGTTGTGGTGTTTAGAGCCTGGGAACCAGAAGTGTATTACCAGTAGAGATGTTGTGTTTAATGAATCACAGATGGGTTACAAGTCTGGTGGAGATGATAATGGATCATCAGCTGAAGAGATGGATGGTGTTATTTCTGAGCCAATTACTCAAGTTGAGGTGGAGCCTGATCATGATAAACATGATAGTGCATCTGGTTCTGAACCAGAGCAGGAAACAGGAGAGAATGGGTCATCAGATGAGGATAGTGCACCTGCAGAAGAGGAGGAAGAAGTGCCAGAAGCAGACTTGAGAAATTATAGTCTGACAAGAGACAGGTCCAGAAGACAAATACATCCTCCAGCAAGGTTTGGCCGTGTGGATCTGGTCTCCTATGCACTTGTTACAGCAGAAGCCATAGAGTATCAAGAACCTAAAAGCTACAAGGAAGCCCTTGAGTGTGATGATAGGGAGTCATGGATTACAGTCATGACAGAAGAGATGGAGTCTCTTAAGAAGAATCATACTTGGATTCTTGTTGATAAGCCACCTAGGCAGAAGCTAATCAGTTGTAAATGGTTGTTTAAAAGGAAACTTGAATCTGGTGTGAAAGATCAAGTGAGGTTTAAAGCCAGGTTAGTTGCCAGAGGATTTACTCTGAGGGAAGGAATTGATTACAATGAGGTTTTCTCACCTGTTGTTAAGCATTGTTCAATCAGATTACTTCTCAGTAGAGTTGTTCAAGAAGATCTGGAGCTACAGCAACTTGATGTTAAGACAGTTTTTCTGCATGGGGATCTTATTGAAAACTTGTACATGCACCAGCCAGAAGGGTTTGTTGAACCAGGGGGAGAAGGGAAGGTGTGCCTACTCAAGAAATCATTGTATGGCCTCAAGCAAAGTCCAAGACAGTGGCACAAGAAGTTCAATGAAGTTGTGTTATCCATTGGGTTTGTAAGAAGCAAGTGTGATACTTGTGTATACCTGGAAAGGCAAGGCAGTGATGTGATAGCCTATCTTCTGATTTATGTGGATGACATGCTTATTGCCAGTAAGAGTCTTCTGAAGATTCAGAGTATCAAAAGGAAGTTAAGTGCTAGATTTGATATGAAGGACTTGGGAAATGCTAAAAGGATTCTTGGAATGGATATTCTTAGAGACAGAAAAGCTGGAAGACTATTCTTATCCCAGAAGAGTTACATTGAGAAGGTCCTGAAGAGGTTTAACATGCATGAGAGTGGAGCTGTGACAACTCCTCTGGGACAACAGTTCAAATTATCTAAGGAAATGGAACCAAAGTCTGATGAAGAGAAGAAGACTATGATGAAAGTACCTTATGCAAGTGGGGTTGGAAGCCTGATGTATGCTCTGGTCTGCAGCAGACCAGACTTAGCTTATTCATTGAGTATGGTGAGCAGATACATGGCTAATCCTGGAAGATTACATTGGGAAGCTTTGAAATGGATATTCAGATACCTTAAGGGGTCATCTGATATGGGTTTGATGTTTGAGAGGATGACTGGCCAGAAGAGTCCACTTGAAGGATTTGTAGATTCTGATTTTGCTGCTAATCTGGATACCAGAAGATCTTTCACAGGGTATATCTTTACACTTTACAATACTGATGTAAGCTGGAGATCTGTTCTGCAGAGTGGAGTTGTTTTATCTACTACAGAAGCAGAGTTTGTTGCAGTGTCTGAGGCTGTTAAGGAGGCTTTGTGGTTGAAAGGCATAATCAAGGATTTTGGCATAAGTCAAAGGGATGTGGTCATTCATTGTGATAATCAGAGTGCAGTTCATCTAGTTAAACATCAAGTATTCCATGAGAGGTCAAAGCATATTGATGTAAGGTTGTATTTTGTAAGGGAAATCATTGACAAATGAGTGGTTCTCATCCAGAAGATATCTACAGAGGACAATGTTGCAGATATGTGTACAAAGTCTTTACCAGGTACGAAATTCAAATTTTGTGTTGAATTAGTAAAGATGAGTGTATGGGATGTTCCTTAGGCCCAAGCTGGAGTGTGGAGGAGAGGAGGAGAGGATTGATACTTCTCATCTGAGGTGGAGACTTGTGGAGTGTCATATGTGAAGTATGTAATCTACTGAGCTTGATACAATAGGAGGCTATGTTGGTAAAGTGTTAGCCGTGAGAGTTAGTAAATTTGGGGTACCAGAGGAGTTGGACCAGATGAGGTCTGGCAGAGGAGTCTGACCAGAGTAGTCTGACAGATGAGCTATCAGAGGAGGTCCATCAGATGAGGTATACCAGAGGAGTCCTATCAGAGGAGGCCTGGACCAGAAGTCATCTGATGTGAATGACCAGAATCAGACGAGGTCAAGTCATCTGATCCAAAGTTCAAAGACGCGAATTACACCAAATTGAAGCTAGCGCGATGGCGGTTCTAACTGAATCAACTATGGCGGTTATTGAAGTCGTTAGCCAGCTGGATAACTACTTTGCATTGAGTTTGTTACAACTGAATCGAATCTAGGGTTCGTTTCCAATCTCTGTATCTATAAAAGGGGCTTCTCAGCTGAGAGAAGTAATATAATAAAAATTTTAGCGCAAACCTCTGTGAGATTGAGTGATTTGTAACTTGTAACTTCCAATTCTCATCTTAGTGAAAAAGTCTATCCTCTCGGATCCCGTGGACGTAGGAGTTTTCATCTCCGAACCACGTAAACTGGTGTTCTTGTTGATTTTCAATTTCGTTCTTATTGTTTCCAAAATTACGATTCCCAGATTACAAGTTTTCTTGTGAATCTAAAACGATTAACAATCATAAAAAAAAATTCAAGTCAATGAAACGTGAATGAAGAAAGCTCAGGATACGAGGTGCTGATACTGAAGACTTTTGATACATTTTAAATAAACTAGTGTTTCTCCCGTGCGATGCACGGATTGAATATTATAAAATTTTAAATGCGACAATGCATAATGAATCATATCAAAAATTTAAATTAAATAAATTTAATTCTGTAAACCAATTAATATGTAAAAGTTATATTGTATATTACGTGAGTATTGCAACTATTTAATTAATCATACAGTTTTCAATTATGTATTAAATTCAGACAAAGTATTATATGAAAATAGTTTATGATAAGCTTATCATGAAACAATTTTAAAGTATCATTAATCTCATCGGGAGTATCATTAATCTCACCAAGGGTATCATTAGTCTGAATTCAAAAAAATTGTTTTAAATTTTCTTAAACTCAAACTAATGATACCCCTGACAGGATTAATGATACTCTAAAACTATTTCATTTTAAGCTTATTATGAATCGTTTTCATACTCTTAAATTCATAACAAACACTAAAATTCGTAAAATAATTTTAATATTTAACAAAACTTATATAGTCTAAATAAGAATTATTTAAATTCAATCCATCATATATAGTTAAAGTCAATAAAAACACTTTAAAAATAATAAAATAAATATTTTAAATATTATTTTTCTTTTTACATGTGTAGTATATATGTTAAATTAAAAATGTTTAAAGGATAATTTTATTGATATATAGTGTGTTAAAAATATATTTAAAATTAATATCTCTTTTTTTTTTTTTTTGAAATTATTGGTGCAAATAAAAAAGAAAAGAAAATGATAAAGTTAATCCACTCTCTTTAATGGAGAGTGAGATTCACCATTGCACTACAAAGCAAGTGGACTTCACTTGCTCCAATAATAACAATTTTTTCTCTCTCCTCACTTCTACTTTTATATATATATATATTCATGTTGTATCCCACTAAAATTTATGTTTTGTGTACTTTGATATTTCTATAATTAAAAGAAAAATTTATGTGCCACAAAATGTTTAAATTATGAATAGTAAAGAATTTTGATCAGTATAAAACATGTCTTACCCAGTTTATGAGAAATGTGGATTTTAACTTGGTCAGTCATGTACGTTTTCTGCTAAGTGGGATCGAGGCGTGACAAAATGTATGTCTAAAACTATGTTAAACTTGGAGCAACTACTTTTTTAAATGATATGGTTGGTGAAACTTGTTTTTCTTTCAGAAATCTGAGGTGAATTATTGATTTGAACTTTGGGTTGAACAATACTTTTAGCAATGTTCATTTTCTTCTTAAGAAACTTATTGAATTACTTAGACAAGAGAGCAATGTTGTCTGGATTGTCAAGACACAAATTAACAGCATCATCATCAAATTCAATATCAGCAATATAAGAAGAGTTTTCAGTTAGAAGAAGTAATATCTTTGAACATAACAACCTTTTTATCATCTTTTAATTCTTCAGCTTGTTGTATATTCATTTCATATGTTTTCGAGATACTTACAGGAGACATGGTATCAGTATCTTTAGCTTTCTCAATAGCACATATCTTAAAATCAAAACGTTTAGGTATAATTCTAAGTATTTTCTAGGACTTCATCCTGCATGGACAACATTGAACATAACATAGAACAAAAGAGTTAGTATTAAGAGAAATGACAAATTAAGTAATGTTATCCAGAATGTTACTTCAACATTTTTTACAACACTGGCATAACATTAACAATAATGTTTTAATTTTATGTGTCACCTGTTGCCCAAATTTTATTCATGGGCAAGGTAAGGCGCATCTTACCCAATTTTACAAGTAAGGTGCAGCAGAACTAGGGCATGACAATGTGGTAACATAGTAAAAAGTTTGTGGGATCTAAATGATCAGTTATAAAAGCAATTCATCACAGCTGAACATCTCGTATCTACTAAAAATTCATGATCAATTATATGATTAATTCATGATGGTTAAATTTGAAAAAATGCATTCCATCATTTAAAATTGTATCAACTGTAAAAGCAAGTTCTTACGATTGGAGTAAATTGGTAGAAGATGGCCCCAACAAGAAGACAATCCATCCGTCCCACCTTTTCTTTCTCATTTAGAGGTAACACATTTATTAAAAAAAAAGGAACATGTGAGTGTGGGTTTTTTTTAATGTGAAAGTAATTGTAGAACGTTAAAATAAGGCAAATGTGAAAATAATCGAGGAACGGGAGAATATTTTATTAACTATTTAAACCTTGATTCTTGGTTATGTTTTGTTACATGATATTTTTTTTTTAGATCCTAGAGAAGATTCTTTGATCACGTTATGTGTCTTGAACATCTATTGTTTATATACCTAACAACTTTGGTTGGATCTTCTCTTTTTGTTTTGTCCACAACCACCTGAAACATATCACACTTCGGGTGCTCATTTAGTGTAGAGTCATATTGTGTCAGTTGTACTTTGATCACTTTAGAGTAGGCATGCTAAAAAATAATCGGAACAGCCGGTTCGAACTGGAACCGTCGGTTTTGGAACCGTCGGTTTTGGAACAACCGGTTCCACGGTTTCGATTCCGGAATCGAACTGAAACCGTAAATTACACGGTTCGGTTCCGGTTCCACTAAAAGTCGGAACCAGAACCGGCGATTCTGAGGCGGTTCTACACTTAGAATTTTGAGTTTTAAACATAGAATTTTTAAATTTATTTTTTAAAATTAAACTCAAGTCCAATTTCTTTAACCCATCCCCAAATTTATTTTGTAAAATTTAATATTTTAAGTTGTAAACTTGTAATTAGTAATTTGGAATAATTCAATATTCAATTTGTAAATTTGTAATATTTCAATTAGTTTGTAATAATATATATTAGATACTTATTTTAAATTAGAATTACTAATTTGTAAGTTTTCAATTACTAATTTGTAATAGTTCAATTACTAATGATTTTTTTTCATTTAATATGTCATCTACATTTAGATTAAAAAACTAAAAAATACAAGTAGAAACCCTAAAAAACTAAAAACAAAAAAAACAAAAAAAAGTGACTTAGAATTTTGAGTTTCAAACTTAGAATTCTAAGTTCATTTTTTAAAATTAAGTTCAAGTCCAATTTCTTTAACTCCTCCCCCCAAATTTATTTTGTAAAAATTAAGATTTTAAGTTGTAAACTTGTAAATTTGTAATATTTCAATTAGTTTGTAATAATAGATATTAAATACTTATTTTAAATTAGAATTACTGATTTGTAATAGTTCAATTACTAACTTGTAATAGTTCAATCACTAATGAAATTTTTTTCCATTTAATTTGTCATTTGCATTTAGATTAAAAAATCAAAAAACACAAGTAAAAATCCTAAAGAACTACAAAAAAAATAATAAAAAAAAAAAAAAACCGCTGGAACCGCCGGTTTTACCACGGTTCGGTCCGGTTCCGCATTTTGCACTTTTGGAACCGACAGTTTCGAAACCGTGAGCACCCGGAGGGGATTTGTCTTCCATAATGATTAGCCAATGTTGATTTAAATTCCAATAAAATTGAATCCGTAAAAGTTAATGTATCATTATTTTCAGTTAGCTAAAAACTGAATTACAAGGATAACAATAATTCAATTATTCAAAGTAGTTACAAATCTTAATTCACCCATGTTAGCATATGGTGATCATTCATAGATCAAAATATATACGAATCCAATAAATAATGATGCCGTCGGTTCTTTTTGGCAGAGGAAGAGGAGAGTTATAAAACAAAAACTTTCTGGAACTTTTATAATCATTCCATATTTTACATCTCAATAATATTCTGCTAATCATTGTCACAAGAAAACTTAATTTTAAAACATGCTATACTTTAACTAGTACTTGTGAATATAATAATATTATTATTAGATCTATATATTACATGCAACACGTCTTTGTACCTTTACGATCAAATCTTCTTCATGTAGGGGAGAATTATGAAATCAATATTAGGTTTTTATTTTATTATATCTAAAATTTATTTACTATTATTGTTCACTAGTTTTATTATAAATAGAGATGTTCTATATTTGTATTTGCTGCGCTACATCAGAATCCTTCTAAACAAGAGTGATTTTTGTTTGCACTCAAGTGCATAACATACACTTGAATTTTGAGTTCAATTTTAAATCAATTTCGACTTTTCAAGTTCATTAAATAATTGGGCTTTGAAAAAGTAAAAAATTGATTTAAAATTGGGCTAGAAAACCAAGTGCATGTCATACATTTGAGTGTATACAAGAATGAGTAAGTTTCATATGAAAATGATTCATGATAAACTTATCATTAAACTGTTTTAAATTATCGAATATTCAACCAAGAGTATCGATAATCACACAAGGAGTATCATTAATCTGGGATCAAGAAAATTACAAAAATTATAATATAATACCACCGACTCAGATTAATGATATTTCTGATGAGATTATCAATACTCCTAGTAAAATTATCGATACTTTAATATAATTTCATGATACGTTTATTATAAGTTATTTTCTTATAATACTTTGCCTACAAGAATTTGGGTCTAAAATCAAAGATAAAAGAAGTAAAGCAGGTAAATAGCTTATCATGTTCATTCAATTAACATACAAAAGCGAACGCAGAATGAAACCATTTTCCTGAAACTGGGAACAAATGTTATAATCAAAATACAAAACTGATGTACAGGCTTGATCCTTCAGGTTAGGTTCAGCTTTTTACCCTATTACAAAAAATTGTATTTGAAGATTATGATAATGATTGATAAATTGAACAAGCATCATTTGGGTCAAGAGACTCACTGGGATTTCTCCTTGGGCTTTTCTTGTTCAGAATCTTGTTCCTCTGATGATGATTCGTCTCCGGCATTCAAGGATGTAATCTTCCCGAACGATTCTTTGGCATCTCCGAAGAAGTCCTTCACTTTATCAACCACGGTTTTGAGTTGATCCTGCGTTGGAAGCTGAATATTTCCACAAATATGTTACGAGCGCAACACAAAAGTGCGTGCAAAAACGAAAAAGATTTACAAAATAAACGTGCTTAGTGTTTAATTTACTAGATTGCAACCATGTGAATTAAGAAGGAGAAATGCATAAAATCTGAGTATAAGAAAGCTCGTATCACCTCAACGACATCATTTGGAGCTAGCGCGGCCCTCAAATTGTTGTTTTCCTGGCATGTTAGGAGCATTAGAATATGAAATCACCCCTTCTCTTTTCCTTCCAAAGTAGTCAAGAGAAAATACAATTGAAAGAAAGAAAGAGATAAGACGCATTACAACAAGTTTGTAGCCATAACGGAATTCTTTCGCAGAACGCAAAATTCGAAACTGTTTCGTAGCCAGCTTCTGAATTTCCTTTTCGTCCTGTTTCAGCACAAGATACAAAAACAAGAGTGCTTGATTCCAACAAAAAACACATATAATTGAGAGTCAACTTCTCTGCTTCAAGTTGGAATTGGTTGGTGCAGTTTGAGTTAGTTGTGTGCATAAATCTCCAGCTTCTCCTATGAACAAGTTTCATAATATGAAGTTAATAACGTTAGATGTATTCACTGATACCATTATATGCACTCACTGATACCATTATACTTGAAAACTAAAATCACAGTGTAAATTGCTATGGTATCGGTGAATGCATCTAATGGTATCAACAAATACATCTAATAGTATTACTTTCATACTATGAACAAGTTTCACATGAGACCTACTCTCTAAGCTATACACATCTATCCTAAGCTTGATACCATCCAATTCAATATAACGAGATGTCTTGATATTGCAATTTAGGACATCCGTACTTGCTCGTGAGCTGTTGAGATTTAGGGGGCGCCTGGTTAGAATTCTTCAATGGCAATGAGAATGGGACTAAAGATTAGTGTACTTATGATAGTTCATGAGAGCAAAACCATTACATCCCCTCCTAAATAAGGTCATGACTACCTCAATCACCCCCTTATTTCCTACCAACAACTATTTTACGGGGAAAGGGAAAATAAATTTGCATCACATTGAAGAATTTGAACCAAACGCCCTTAATTAATCGAGATAAAGATGATTATCGAGAGTGATAATAGAGGCTCTGGCTCTGTGCAAAGAAGAGATGAAGAAATACTCACATTATAAATGACTGCTGCAAGATTCCTAGCTAGAGTATCTTTGTAAATATATTTTCCCAGAAAATTGTCCTTTGCAGCAACCATTATTTTTGCTGTTGTGCCTCCTGTAACAACATTAAGTGGGTACCAAAGGTAAACCTGAACAACAACAAAATTCAACTTTCATATATAATTGCAAATTATGCACATGAATATATACCAGTAATTAAGATAAAAGGAAATTTGAGGGATAGAGAAAATTACATTAGCCATGCGGATAAAGATAACAAATTTGGGGTTGCCATCATCTTCAAGCTTGGGAAGAGAGGGAGGGGGTGACCTTTGGAACTGTCTAGCAGCCATTCCTTTCTTTCCTTTAGCTTCCACTACCAATCTATTAGTATTATATGGCTTAGTGGGTGTTATTTTTGTGGAAGAAGAAGAAAAGAGTGAGTGCCGGATGAGTGAATCCCCATTGGATGATGATGATGATGATAAGGGCAATCTCACCACTGTATTCAAAGACATTCCAACCTCCATAACTGATCTCTGCTCTCAATTTTCCCGGATTCTTGATTCTGCTCCTTCCTATTTCATTTTGCTATATGGGCCCTTCCTTGCCTTAGCTAACCTTATCCACAAAATTTCTAAACTTCTTTCTTTTTTTTTATTCCGTAATTCCAAATGTTTGTGGGGTTCCTTTTGCTGGGAGGAGAATGCTTGGAAAATAGAGAACCCTGTGTTATTAATTACCTTTTCCCTAGTTCTATTTTTTTTTTCTATTATTTTTTATCATGTGGAAGAGTGTTATAAAATATTGTGAGTTCATTTATAAATAAAATAATTATTTATACAAAATATAAATATCATCTTTTTCATAAACAATCATTTTATTCATAAATAAATTAATATTTAATATTTAATATTTTAAAATTGTTTCATGATAAACTTATTATACACTATTTTCCTATAATATTTTGCCTATCAATTTTATACACTTCATATGTGTTAAAATAATAATTTTATATTATTATTAAATTATTATTATAATAACTTTCATTACTAAATAATGACTCTTATTATTAGACAGGAATCAAACCATAATTTGGGCACGAGCAAAGGCTGTGATACTATGAATAAATTATTTTTTCTAAAAATTCTATAAAAAATACTCTTATTATTAGATGGGAATCGAACCATAATTTGGGCGCGAGGAAAGGCTATGATACTATGAATAAATTATTTTTAAAAAAAATTCTAATTTATAGAGAATTGTGGAAATAATTAGTTCATATTATTTTTCGAAAAATAACAAAACAAATTGATCATAAAGTTGCTTGAGGATTAGGGCCACGGTAAAGCATACATTAATAGAACCGTACGGTATTCATATTCGAATTTTGATATTCGTATTCGAAATCTTATGATTCGAATTCGATTACAAATATTCGATTCGATTCGTTTATTATTCAAATACAAATAAAAAATTATGATATTCGATTCGATATTCGTAAGTATTCGATTAAATATAATAATAAATTAATAATAATAATAATAATAATAATAATAGTAGTAGTATAGTAGTAAAAGTTTTCAAATCCAGCCTAAGTATAAGACCCTCTCTTATCCAGCCCACCACAGTAAATATTGCAAGGTCCAATCAGTTAGTTTAATTATAAAAGGGAACTATATAAATATCGAACTTCCAATTCTAAATTACCATTGTTCATCTTTCCCAAGTTTATTTCTCGCTCCCATGCAGTCACGCCATCCACCAACGGTGCCTTACCTCCACAGAAGGAGTTCTCACCAGTCGTCTGTTCTTCTCGACAACAAGAGGTGTTCTCACCTGATCTACAATAAAGACCACAATCTTCTCAGTCGTCTCACCATCCTCTCTCTTCTCCCTCTCACTTCCCCTTTTGTTTTTGTAAACGCTCTACAAGCCATTAATTTATTTTGAGTGAAGAATGAACACGGGACTCGTGATTGGGTCGCAGGTTGACTTATATGGAATATCTAATTTTATGTATGGAAAAGAGACAGATCTAATTTTTTTTTTTTTTTTTTTTTTTTTGTTGTTCTCATTGTTGTTTAGATGATATGAAAAGAGGCAAATCTGTTTTTCTTTTTATTTTTTCTTGTTCTTCATTGTTGTTTAGATCCTACGGAAACAAGAGGTCGGATCTGTTTTACAATTTTCAATTTCCTGAATAATATTCGTCTTAATTTTGTGGATTAAAAGCATAAAAAAAAAATTTGATTAAATAAACAATAAGAAAAAAATCGAATCGAATCAAATAATTCGAATATCTATTTCGAATCGAATACGAATCGATATTTTTATTCGAATAATAATCGAATACGAATACGAATATTCGAATAGTTTCACGAATCGAATCGAATACAGTGATATTCGCTTCAATTCGATTCGTTTACAACCCTAGTCTACAGTCCGTAAATATATATTCAATTCATATACTTATCCATATATTTTTAAAATATTTAAATTATGTACACCCAATAGATATAAATAATCCATAGTTTTTTAAAACACATGAAATCTCTTTTGTTGATTAGAAAGAAAATTTCAATGCGCATCTAAAATAAATAAGTTAAATTTTTAAGGGTCTTAACAAAAATTGAAGCTGTGATTTGGTATCCTAGGTAAGTGAATGCTAAATTTAACAATTTTTAGGGATGTTCTTTCATCATAAGAAGAGAACTGTTCGTGACATTACATATTCTACATGCTCAAGTCCTCTTGTATCATCTCCATAGTGAATAAAAAAAAAATTAGTAGACAAGAATAAGCACACATTTATTCATGATGTCAAAAAGAATAAATCTTTACTATCAGGCCTTGCTTTCGAACAACAATATACACTGGCCTACCTAGTTTACATGAAAGAATTTGCAGAAAAAGAGAGAGAAAAACTCACTACCTCAATCTGTACAAAAATGTAATGCACTTGTTTCCGACCAGACCAGATCGAATCTACTTCAGAAGGTCACCCCCCCTGCATTAGTAAGATAACTCGTTCCCTCGGAGTGATATATACTTCTTTACCCAAATAGCAATGTCTTCGGAGCAGGCCTGAGCTTGAGGGGTCATAAGGAGTGCATCGAGTGTAGCGAATTCATGAATTGCATCCTTGTAGTCCAGAACTGGAGCATCTACGTTCACCTTCCGAAGCTCCTCTGAGTATGAAATAGCTGGGTTCCGCATCCAATCGTGTTCAGCAATGATAGTGAGCGTTGGAGGCATGTGCTTGAGAGCTACTTCTGTTCCGGGTTTGGTTGCTGGGTGATCGAAGTTGAACTGATCTTGCTCCGGTAGGAAGAGTTTCCATGCAAGCAAAGACAGAGCTTTGTCGTAGAGGTAGGAATTACACAGGTTGATCTCTGAACTGCTTCCGATGAAGAAAGGGTACATCAAGACCTGAGCTACGACTCTTACTGGGTCCAAAAGTTTGCCTGCCTTTACACAATATTGTGCAACGTAGTTAGCAATATTTGCACCGCAGCTCACTCCAAGTAGAACACATCTGTACAAACATGTCCAGAAATAAGAGTCTTTCTATAGACATCGTTCAACAATTAAGGAAAATTATTCAATGGAATGGAAATGGCAATGCAATGCACACCCGTAATGAAAGGGATATGTAGGAGGAAGGGTTGTCCCAATAGAACCACATTGTTAGTGTTGCTCTAACTTTGGAATAAAGAGAACAAAAAATGATTGTTGGTCGAGTGATAGTAGAAATGATTATAAAAGGAGAGACAGTTAATCAAAATGTGCTAATGATTAATTTATTTTGAGTCTCATTATCTCGTACAAAATATGATGAAGGGTTATTCTTATTAAACACCATAAGTATCCATGTTCATTCTCATCGAAGAATTTTGAGCCACCACACACACAAAGTGGCTAAGTCTTGTATCCCAATGTTGGTTCAGCTTAATGGATCATATGCTCAGTCAAAACGCATGCTCTCATTTATAATTAATGCAACATATCTTTTTCTAATATCTCATCATCTAAAGCATCCAAAGTAAACATCGTGACAGGAAATATGTATCACATTTGGAAAGTTATTCAATAGCAGCCATATATGAAGGAAATAACTACAACTTGTATAATGAGATAGAGGGACAAGGAAAAGTGTGGCCAGTATATTGCATTAGAAGCCAAATAGGCTCACTTAGTGGTTAGTGCCACAAAAAATTTGATTGGCTACTTTAACCTAAATTTTTGGTGGATTAGATTGAGCTTTCTAACAATTTACACTTGGATATAACACAATTAATGACTAAAAAGGGTAAACCAAAGACAAAGAAAGGAGCATCTCATAAAATTTTGGGGGCTTTTGGTTGGAAATTCTTTAATGGGAATGTGAATGAAGATGAGTATAGAGCAATTATGATGGTTAATGAGAACAAATAATGATCAATTAACACAAATTCCTCCTCTAAAAAAGATAAACATTACCCATTTTGATTAATTTTTTCCCCTTCTACAATCGTCTCTCCTCCATCATTCCCCACCACCAAGCTTCTTTTGTCTCACTTTATTAACAATGAAGCACAACAATAATGATGTAATCACCATGGACCCAATCTTTCCTCCGACATATCGGGGGCATAGAGGGAAAATATATTATCCTTTTCATTCTCATTGAAGAGTTTGAAACAGGCATAACCTTAATTCTATTAAGTCAAGCTCATATTCAACAAATGCATTAGTTTTACTGAAACAGCTCATTATGATCCCTTTCTCTTACAAGTTAAAGTAATAAAGCATTAAAGCAGGGAATACAAAGTTAAATAAAGTAATACTGAAAGCATTAATTAAGTTCAAATATGCAAAACCATGTAGGCAATGATACTCAGTTCTCAAAGCAATCATAATCATTTAATCGAACACAACTTCCACAAAGCATAACCAGAAAACTCCATTATAATTTCCAGAATAACTCAAAATAGCTTAGAATCATAAGATATACCTAGATAAATCTCCATGAGCAGCTAACCATGGTTCAACCATGGATTGCCCAAACCCATCAACAATCCGCATCCCCTGTACGCCTCCTCCAACCCTCCGCGACCGATCACACTCCGCCAAATTTGCCTGCTTCGCCAACCAATTCAACACTTTAACCCCATCCTCGAACGCCGCCGGATACCTACTCTCCGGCGCCAGCCTATACCCTACAGCCACCACCACAGCGTCGCACAATTTCGCAACCCTCCTACAGAACACATCATTCGCTACTGTATCACTTCCGCCACTTACCCATCCCCCACCGTGAAATTGCAAAATAATCGGAAGTTTCCGCCCGTTTTTCTCCGGCAAATACCCACCATAACTCGACGGAGCCCTAACCCTAGGATCAGGAAGCGATTTAGGGGTAATAATGGCGGAATCGGGGAGGAAAATCCGGACGGAGAGGGAAGTCAAGGGGTCGATGTGAAGGTCCTTGGTGGCGACGCCGTCATCTGAAAAGGTGGGGTTCGCCGCAGCGATGGTCTCATCCGGCCGTGAAACGACGCCGTACGGGTTACCGGCGCCAGGGGATTCAATCAAGCTCTGTAGCTTGCGTTTAAGGAAGAATTTGAAGAGTACGCTGTATACCTTCACTTTTATGCTCGGCATTGTCGATCACACGCAGACACCACAAATATAAGCATATAATCAACAAAATATGTATATATGTCAAGAAGCTTTTGAATTTTACGTGGAAATGGTGAGTGGTGACCGATTCAATTTTACACTACGACCCGAGCTTCTGGAAGTGGAAAGAGAGTTTTCAAAAGTTTGAATGGAAATGTTATAACTAAATAAATATCAATAAATTAGAGGAGTAATGTATGTACAGTAATAATTATTAGTGGGAATAACAACATTATTTTTTGTTGGGAGTTTAGATATAGGTGCCAAGCTGGACTTTTTGGGAGACTATTCATTAGTTGTATCCTCGTTATTAAACCTAAGCAATAATAATGTAATAATGCATGCATAAATATTGCGTTATAGGAGTATGACGTTGACGTATCACAAAAACTTATTCTCCTTTCCTTTCAAACATATTCAAGACAAGACTATTTTATATGTATTTAAAAAATATTTTAAAGGCTAAAATAATTATTTTGCAAAAAATGCAAAATACTAAAAGGACATATTTTGAAATGAGGGAGTAAATAATATTACACGGATCTCGTGCAATATGATCCGCTGACCTAGTAATTTGTATAAAAAATTACCTCTCCAGATCATTATACAAAGAAGCGACCACGGTGGCATTACACGAGAGATAAAAGGACGCCAACATATGTTATTATTGCACTTTTCATTCGAGAGTAATTAAAATTTTGAACATTATTCCTCCCAACAATTCAATCAGAAAATTACTTATGGGATACACATTTTTAAAACAATTTACTCTAAGATAATCAAATTTCTCCAATTTACCATAAGAGACAATTTTTTTAACTTAAGTTATAATGTATGTTATGTATATACATACCAAGAAAATTTTGTAAAATTAATTTGAGAAAAATAAAAAGAATAAACTATTGTTTAGTCAAGAAATGATGGAAAAGCATAAAATAATGAACAAATTAAGCATTAAATAGGGAAATAAATAAGAAGAAAAATACGTATAAACTTGCCCGTCTTACTTACAGTAAGCCAAAAACTTGAACGGGAAAAAGTATTTCTTTTTATGAAACAGAAAACATTTAGTCATTCAATGCATAACTGCAGCTCCCTCGCATTAATTTTCATCACAACGCCAAAAATGACGGGGTACAAATTGCCATCTTCCATATCAATCAACTTATTATTTAGACATGTTTAAAATATAAAAATAATGTAATAAACCCCTTAAAACAGCTGCCCAGGTATAAGCAACTGGAATTCACCATGTTTAAATCTAAAAAACTAAAAAACGACGCCTCCAACTGTCTAAACAAACTCCTCCCCACCCTCACAGAAAACCCGAAAACAAATGAGAAAGGGAAAGAAGACTCGAAATCCCGGGAAGAGGAAAAGCAAGACGAGTCAAGGAACGAGAATTGCTTCGTTGGGTGTAGCCTTCTTTGCAGCGAGTTGTTCCAAGCGCTTCCACGTGTTTTCACGTCTCTCTTTGACATCGTTTGCGCTCGCTTCGTCATTTTGAAACTTGATCTGGCACGCCTTGAATAGATCGGGGTCGAGATCGTAGAAGAACTTTCGAATGTTCAAGGTCAAACTGTGAACAGCTTGGTTCCAGTGATGTCTAGCATTTTTCTCTAAAGCAGGGAAGATGATGGGCAGTATAACCTTGCGGTTTTGCTTGATCAAGTTCTCGATGTGATCGTTGTTCCACAGAAACAAAGCCCTCTCCGCCACCTACATCCATATTTAATTCACATTCAGATGAGTAACTTGAAGAAAATCGTCGTCGTCATTATCATAAAGGAATCAAAATGTGTCTTACTATGAAAACATCAAGATCTCATAAAATTCATATGCATTACCTAAACTTAAACAAGGACTCACGAGGGGCGCGCCCATATATCTTTAGGCTTACACAATTAAAATAAGGAAATATATTTCAACCACAAAAAATGAATCAACAAGTCTAGGGTATCAAATTAATTGTAAGGGGGCACTTAGTTCAAAATTTTGATGATTAATAAGACTAAAACTAAGTAAATACTATCTCCCCTCCTATAATCATTTCTCCTCATTCCACCGTGGGTCAACCAAGAAGCATTTTTTGTACCAATTTATTCCAAGATTAGAGCAAAATAATAACAACGTAACCATAATCCTCATTGTAATTACCACTCCATGATTCTCATTGAAGAATTTGAACCAAGCGCCCCCTAGATAAGTATTGATTCCATAATTTCAATTCCCAACCATATAGGACCATGACAGTGGAACTCTAGGGAACCACAAATTGAAGGGCTCATTCAGTTACTGCTCCATGCTATCAAGTAAACACATCAAATTTAGCTAATTCATGAAGGAAGCCTATTGTTATTTTGTATCAATTCCAAACAGCCAAAAGACCTAGGAAAAATTGTCACCTATGTTGAATGGGCCCCAAACAGATCCCGTAGCCAGTCAACAATATTGTGAATACATATACAACGATGTTTACAAGCGGGGCATAATTTTGCATGGCGCACAAAGGCGCAAGAGGGGTCATAACGCCCGAGGCGCAAGGCGCGCGCCTCTTGTCCTCTTTTTCTCTCCTAAAAATTATTTTTTATTCTTACAAGGTTATAACATATTACACACATACTGACCTACAAAAATAAAGTTGAGTACCACATAATACAACCAAAAAATCAATAAATAAACAGTAGAACATAATGTAAACATAAAATTAATACTAAAGTTGTGAAGTTAAGACTTCATTATCACACAAAACTGTCGAATGTTAATAGAGAAAAAAAAGCAGTTAAGATTTTCATTAGTGCAGTTGACTAATCCACATTCTCATCCAAATCAAAGTCCTCATCATTACCAAATTGCTCCTCATCATCAATGTATTCTTCTACCTTTTCATGTTCATATTCATTTCATCTCTAGGTCTAAAAGATGAGTCTTTTATATTTTTTCCCTTGTCCACTTGTTTGTCTTTACCTTTAGGTGGCTTAGCAATTGAACTACCTACACTCCGATGATGATTTCTTCCTTTCAGTTCGATATGTGGGCACATCAACTCCAAGAGAATCACCAACCACACTCTTAAGTCAAGTGAACTTGGTTTGCTTTTCTTCTAAGACCCTAGTTTTTGTTTAACCTAGTTTAAATGTTTTTAACAACGTGTAGGAGAATAGGAGCAAAAGTGTCAATAGTTTCTAAAGAAATGGCCGAGACATGTGGAAAAGTTGCTGTGAAAAACGTTTTGACCAAGAGGTGCGCCTTGGATGCCTCACCCCAGGCGCAAAAGGCGCGCGCCTTTGAATCTCGCCTCAAAAATCTCCAGGAAGGCGCATACCCTATAGCCTCAAGCGCCTTGCACCTTTCAAAACTATGTTTAATCAAAAAAAAAAAAAAAAAATCTAGAGATCTTTAAATGTGGGTTAATGTAACTTTTCATTACCACTTGAAAGTATATTGCATCCATCCCTTAAAAAGTTTATTATATATATGTGCCAACTTCAGGCTCAGGCAAACATTTTTAAAAACAGAATCACAATCTTGTTAAAACAAGGTCACAGGGTCTAGGCCTTTAAAAATGGAGTAAAATTAATATGTACACAAATGTTTAGCTCTTCAGGATACAAGTGTAACTGAGATCATTGTCTTTGCGTAATTTTGTGGTTCAGAAAATAAGAGTATCAAAATGCTAAAACTTGTATCAGCTAAATATATACTCCCTCTGTCCGCTAACACTTTGTACACTTTCTTTATTTAGACGTCCCACAACACTTTGCACACCCAAAAAAGGAAATTCCTCCATAAACTCAATCCTCACGATATTCGCATATTTACACAAAATGCCATTACTTTGGGGCCCACACGTACACTCAATTCAACCAATTTCTTTACTTTATACATAAAACTTGACAAAACTACCCCTCAACACTCTATTCGTTACACCTTTTTCTTAAATTGTGTGCCCAAAAAGTGGTGCAAACTGTTAGGGGACGGAGGGAGTACAATTTTAATTCTGTTGAACAACTGTTACAACAGCAGGATGCCTACAATGAAAAAGAAGCAATGTAAAAAGTGACAGCAAATTTCTTAATCAGCTCCATGCAATTAAACCAACTGTACAAGATATTTGTTTATCATGGCGGTAATCAGAGATGAATATATCCATATGATCAATACTAAGTTCCAGATTGATCAAGGAAAACACATGCAACATACCACCTTCTACGCCCCCTCTAATTAACCATGGTTAAATTTGCCCTCACGTTCATCAAACTGAACATTGAATCTTACACAGCCTTTACCAATAACCATGTTCATTATCAATCATCAGCAACCAGCATAGTATGTAGAAATCATCAATCAGGGTCAGTGCAAAAGCAAATGATATATTGCTAGGAATTCGCTGGATGTGATATGTGACTGTACAAATCAGCTCCTACTTATATTATAATCAGTGCCCGTCAATGCGGCTATGGGCTGTCACATCTAATTTCAACAGAGAAACTGAAGATTATTGGAATCATCTCTATCTCAGGTAATCTATCCAAAAGAGGAGTCCCAGATATTAAAGGGAAGGCTTCCATATGAGGGTCCAATTTTTAGGTTGAGTCTCACTATAGGCATCCATTTAATAATGTCAAAATTCAGGGTCAATTTTTTTTTTCTTTTTTAAATTGAAGGTCTGATTTAATATTCTGGTTCCATTTCAACACCCAACGATTTTTTTTTTCAAGTAAAGCCCTACATCACCACAAGAAAAAATGTCATACAACATACAACTCTAGTTATTTGTTATTTATCATCATGTATGAATTTAACTTGAAAAACGAATTTTCCGTCGGGCCTTGAATTGAGATACAAAAAAAAATTTAATCAAGTCTTGAATTGAGAATAAAACAAAATATTGAGCCCTAAATTGAGAAATTTATAAAAGGGAGACCTATATTCAACCTAAAATTGAGTCTTGACATGAAATTCTTCCGATATTAAAAGTGACCGCCATTTCAGTTACAAAAAACAGTCCTATTCTCATAGCTGAGAGAATCATCAAACAATGATGAAGAGATGAATATTTGATAACAAAACAAAAAAAAAATGATAGAGCAGTCAATCTTGTCTTCACAAGAACAAGGCGGATTGCTCACATACACCAAGTATTGCACAAGATGCCGAGTAAATATACATAAATGGATCAAAAAAAACACCCCATTATCAAAGACATGTTAGCATATGGAAGTTCTTGAAGGGTACAGTAAGCATATAAAAGGATTATGGAAGGGTATAATTAGTGGGGTGGGGGACCAGAAAGAGAAACAAGATAACAATATTATACATACCTGAAAATGCAAACTATTCAAGCTGTGTGAAATTTGATGAAACAAAGGCACCATGCAGCGTTGGAATTCGGGTGCCTGTGTTGCTTCTAAGACCTCCTCTAGCTCATTAAGAAAGAGAACTTCCTTTGTACTGTTGGTAACTGGCCAGTATCTTATCAGCCCCCGGATGATAGTGTCAGCGAGTTTGCAGTCTTTCTCGACAAATTGCGTAATGCAGTAAGACAGCTGTTGATGGTACATGCCCAAACCTTTCGGTTTATGCAAAGGAATCATTGTCCTCACAAGAAAGAGTTTATGTTCTTCTTTCAGTGGCAGAGCAAATCCATTGATTATGCTCCCAAGGACTTCAAGAAATTCAGCAATACCATTATGCTTTTCCGTCTCGAAAACAAATTGATAGAATACGTTGTTGATAGATTTCCTGATGAATGGCCTGTGCACCATGAATTTCCCATAGATGCGGTGAAGAATCGTTTTCAGATACTCCCGCTCTCTAGGATCTTCGGAGTCGAAGAGACCGAGCAATTTCAGAACAAAGGAATGATCGATATATCTTTTGGCGACCTTAGGATCAGTTTCTGGTGAAGCAACAAACCTTAGCAAGAACTCATACACAACTTGCAAATGAGACCAAGCAGGATCCATTGCAGGCTCTTCCTCCTCTAACTCGACCCCATCCACTAGCTTATTCTCCCTCGGCTGAGGCGTAAACTCTCTAAATATGTTCGCTGATACCATCTTAACGACCTCCTGCATCACGTTTTCGGTGAATTTCCCATTTGCGGAAGTCATGTACTCCACTAACTCTAACAATGTCTGCCTCTTGATGTCCTTCTCTTTAAAGTTCTTCGTGGGGTCAGTGAAGTCGAATTCGACACAACACATCTTCACCTTCCTGATAAACAAGAGCTGCTTTTCGGAACTGGGAACATCCCTAAAACTCGGTAATGCTTCATATGAACCAGACGAGGCTAAACTCACGTTCTTATCTCGAAGAATCTTATCTTCCGGGTAATTACCAATGCTTAAAACGGAATATGGTGCGGAAATAACTTCATCAACTGCACTACTAAATCTCTTGTGTCCTCCCTCACTTTTCTTTGAATTATTCGAAGAAGTGGAAGAAGGGTCTCCTGTGGATTTTGAATGCTTCCTAGGAATCTTACCAAGTATCTGTTTGATCATATTTTGATTGAATCTCCAAATTATCACAAACAATCAAGCTGATGTTAAACCCAAATCTTATCCAAATCAACAGAGAGTTCTCTCCTCTTTCTTTCACCACAAACCCTCAAACTCAGATGCAAAAGTCAAGAAACAGTAATAGAGTAATGATTGCTAAAAACCATTTGCTGAAAACGCGTCAACCCTTTCAGGAAACCAAGCAAGATTGCATTTTTTCTATATTCGAAAAGAAGCCTTTTTTCATCAAAGAAAATCGAATGAAACCCAATCTCAACCAAAGATCAAGAATCCCACTAATGTCTCAATCAATACAAATGCCTCCATCCATGCCTTCTTTTTCCCACTTTTCAACAAAACTAGCGCTTATTTTTCGATTATTTAGATTTGTACTCGGAACTTAAATCCACATCAGAAACCCACAAAATAACAAGCAAGCAGCAACTACAATTATCTCCCTCACCAACCCTCAAATTAAGAAGCTTTGAAAATGAGGAAGACAGATTAAAGGACAGAGAAATTGAAGATTAAACACAATAAAAGAGGTGTTACAACTTACAAAGGTTTACTGAACCAAAGGGAAACGATTATTTCTCAGATACAGAAGAATAATCACACTATTTTGCTTTCTTCTTGTAATTCCCTTTACTTTTTTCCTTCTCTTTTTTGTACAACTTTTGATTCCTTTTACCAGAAATGTTTTAATTTTTTCTCTTGTTTCGCATTCATTGACGCGTATTTTTATTTTTTCCTTTAAATAATTTGGAGTGGGGCAGTTTTCAGAATTTCTTATTACTCGGATTAAATTTCTATAGCCCCCAGTCTTGGGTGTACAGCCACAGGTCAAAGTCAAAAGCAGCCATCCTACTTCTTCATCCAAATTTGAACGGATAAAAATATTTATAAAAGTAGTTTTCACGTTTTATTTTGAAAGAAAAACAAAATTACTCTTAAATTTTTCGGCAGTTATTTTTTATCCAATTTTTTTTAAAAATATTTATTGTCCCAAAAAAAAAAAAAATTAGCAAACGGTTAGCACCATGACAACTAGTGTGACAGCTATTTGTCAACCTTTTTAGGGAAAAAAAAAATTTAAAAATTGGGCAAAAAACAATTGTCCTATAAATTTAAAGGCAACTTTGTGTATTTTCACTTTTATTTTCTTTTATCTCATTTCTTCTCGCAAATTATTATGGACAAGTTTTTAATATTTTCATATAAAATCTACTTTTTAATTGAATAATTAATTATTTTATTGAAACATACTCTCTTTGTTTTGGATTGCATATTTAAAACGGTACACCTTCTAAAAAAAAAATTGAGTTTAAGTAGTTGCATATGGATAAATATGTGTATATTATTTTGAATGTGCTCACAAATCAATGTTTTTTTTAAGTGTGTAAATAATTTTGGGACGAATAAATAAGACAAGTGTGCGAATAATTGTGTGATAACTGAATATTAATTATTTTATTATAAAATACTAGTGTTGAATCCGCAAACTTGAAAAAAATAGTAAGTATGATAAATAATAGATTTACTTTTTTTAATATTTTTTATGAGCAAAACTATTAATAATACATAATATAATCAAAATGAAATTGTAATCAAAATATAAAAAGAGTGAAATTAAATACTTATTTCTTGGTAACGGTAAAAATACCCTAATGAATCCCGCATTCAAACAATTTTAGTTACAAACTCGAAAATATTTTTTATAAACAGCGCCACTTGTTGTAAATTTGCATAGTCCCTCTTCAGAACCGAGAGACAAAATTTGCAAACGTCTATGTTCTTTTTTGGTTTTATAAATTTGGATTTTGATTCTACATTTAAATTTTATTTTAGTTTGGATTTTAAAATTAAATTTTTTAAATCCTAATTCTATAACCCAATAAATAATCTATTCAACATCCTTTACTTTTACATCATAAAATTAAAATATGTCCTACTTAAAATCCAAAAAGATCACGGAATTTAAAATCTCATGGATTTTAAAAACCAGTTTTTAAAAGTAATTTAAAACCCAAAAAGAACATCACTCTATTGTTTTTTACTCTACAGACTGCAATATATAATTGTTTGTGTGTGGGAATGGGCTTCGAATGGCACTAATTTTTCCCTCAATATTTATGGTATATTTGCATATGCTCCCTCAAAACTGTCTGATCATAACGTAATTAATCCAGCATGAGCTTATTATATCCATCAGACGTTAATTGTTTGATTTGTATAAACATCAAGATGAATTTGCATAAGATGTTGTTATTCATCTGCAATAACTTCTCAATCTCAATTAAGGCGTAATTATCGACTCCTCGCTGCTTATATAGATGCAAAACGGTTAAAAAAGGCTATTAAAAATTACAATAAAAGGCAAAAATTAAAAACATATGTATATAAATTGAACTTAAATATAAGAAAAAACCTCAAAATATAATGCATACCTATCACCTACTATAATGGTCTCTATCTTGAAAGTATGTCATTCGACATACATTTTTATATGTTTTCATAAACAGTTTCGTGCACGATAATATTAGAAGAATTGCAAATAAATTCCTTACATAATCATTTGATGCCCAAAAATTGAGCTCCATCATACCAATGATCGTCAAGCAACAATCTCATTAAATATCAAACATCTTTAAAAGCAGTATAGTCAACCCTTCCAAAAATTTATGTCTCCTCATGGGATCTTGAATTCTTTCTTTGAGGTATTAGAACTTCCAAGTAATATTGTTCTTCAACACCTGGTGGAATGTTATTGTGGGCAAACAAAATTTATTGAGAAATAAAAGGCGACGCGTAGAAATTACGTGTTAAATACGTTAAGTTTATTATTTATTTGATTTTTAAAATAAATAAATAGGTAATGAATTTAATTGAACCTCTAAAATCAAATAAGTTGAATTGAATCTCTAAAGTCTAATATATTGAATTGGGCCTCTAAAGTCTAATATATTTAATTGAGTTTCTAAAGTCTAATATATTTAATTGAGTTTCTAAAGTCTAATATATTTAAGGCCAAGATTATATACAGACTTATCTTTTATTAATACACCCCACCATAAAGTGTTCGGAAAAAAAATCGAAAATTTTGACAATTTTTGAAAAAAAAAATCCGAAAATGAAAAAAAAAACACTAAACATATGAATTTTCAAAAAAAAAAATTAGGTGGGGTGTATTCACAAAACATGGGATTGTATTGAACCTGGGCCTATATTTAAATGGTCATCTAAAGTTCAATAAATTCAATTGGGCCTCTAAAATCTAATTAATTTTATCACATCTCTAAAGTCTGATAAATTCAAATTCATCCTCTAAAGCCCAGCAAATCTAATCAGGCATCTAAAGCCCAGCAAAGCTGCCTTTAAATTCCCGTTAAATTAAGCAGACCTCCTAAAGCCCAATCAATCAAATCATATATTTTCCAAATCTTTGAAGTCTATCAAGAAGACATGCATGGTAAATCAAGTTATGAAAACCAAATAAATCTTTTCATATAACTACGAATATTTTTCCGGTTCATCAAATATGGTCTGTCAAAACCAGAATTCTGCATCAGACCATATCTTTCTGCCCATCAAATTTGGCTCATAAACCTAGAATTATACACTTATAAATAAGATATCATTCTAGTCATTCTACACACCATCAGACATCAAGGAGTCAAGAAGATTCAAGAGTTCAGAATTCTCTGCAAACGATCTTGAATATTCAAAGGTGTTCTTCGCAGTTTCAATAACGTTCTTCGTCAACATCGACGTTTGATCCGAGATCACGGTTTTATGCCTTTTCGGACGCATTTTTCATCCAAAGTTCTCCAAATTCTTCGTCAACAACTATGTTTGATCCGAGATTACGAGGCTAAGACCCTCCAATCGACGTTTCTCCCTCTGAAGTCCTTCAAGTTTCCCATCAAATTCTTTGTGAAAGTCAACCAAAAATGATCTTCGATTTGAAATCACAGTGTTAAGCCCCGCTAAAGTCCTTCACCTTGTAGCAAGTAATTTATCTTATTGATGAATTGTGAACTTTATTTGTAAGATAGATTTTTATTTTAATATTTCTATAGTGATTGTTATCAAGATAAAGTATTTGATTACATTTGATCTTGTTGAATCTTATATATTAAAGCTTTTAAGTTACATTTTTTAAGAAATTTAAAAAATAAAAATATATTAAAAATTTAAAAGTGGGTTTGTCCGCTTGAACACGCGGCCCGCCAATAAATTGGTTGGGTTGGAGGTATTGTAGTCCACCAAATTTTCGACTGGCCCCGCACCGCCGGCTTTTGCGGGTTTTGGCCCGCCCCACTCTGTCGATCCATTTTGACAGCTCTATCCCAGCTGACTCCAAAAGAGAGAGTGGAGAAGAAACTGAAAAGAGACATACACATACATATTCACCACTAACGCTAACGCTTTGTCCAATACTCGGGAAGATTGATCTTGTGCTTGTGACATTTGAGGATACCACGCTGAATCCCATGCAAAATATCGACAACAATTTCTTAAATATAGTGAGAACCAATGGAAGGATCATATCATCTTATTCCTCTACCGTAGGATTATCCTCTTCTTCTATATTCATTATCATCACCATCGAATCCTGCATCTCCAATGGAAGATCATTATCAGTATTTTGCCCATGTTCGTCTATCACATATCCTGCATTAGTATTGTGACTCAAATTGTTCATCTCCATGTGTCCATCCTCTTCTGTTAGATGCCTTGGGTCTTCTATATATTACACGAAAAAATAGAATTGTGTCAAAATGGTTCACATTCTATTCAACCAACAATGTACGTTCAAACACAAGTGACTAAAATTAGGCAAGAAATTCGACTACCATTGACTAAAAATTCATCCTCGTCCAACCATCCTTTTTGGAACACTATGCCGAATTTTGGCCGACCCAGGGTCGAATAACAGCAAAA